>OX376700.1:22766173-23415668 GCA_947389925.1 Coelopa pilipes | reverse complement strand
TAATTGATGGCTGGCCATCAATTCGGCGGCCCGCTAAATATATGTGGAGCAACCAGCCACGAGTGTGTTTTGTTCGCACGTCAAGTCGGCGAGGGAAGAAAAATAGCGCGCAGTTTCGCGCGGCATCGGGCGTCGGACGTCGGGCGTCGGACGTCGGGCGTGGGGCGACCGCGCCGTGCTGCCTGACTAATGGCCGGCGTTGCGCTCCGCACAGACCGGGGCGACAAAGGCAGCTCGAGTGACGGATTCGCAAATTCATCTCGCCCGACAAATTCGACTGGGCTTCGGCGCGACTTCGCCTCGGGCGGACAAAGGCGACAGAGGCTCATTTGAGAATTTGATTGAAGAGATTCGCAATAAAATTATATCGACTTAGAATGCGAAATTGGCCGCGGTTACGCCCTGTCTGGGTCTGCTGGGACTGCCATTGTCGTTTTATCGCCTGCATTTACTCGCCCCACTTCGTGATAAATTCTTATTTAAAAGCTCGACAGCAACAACAACAACAGTAACACCCCTGGCACCGATGCTAATAAAACAAATAGAACTGAACCCAGTCGCCGAGACACATCAATCACTTTCGTTGACCCCCGTCGGCCGCTCGGCTTTCGGTTTTAATCAATTTTAAGCGAGTCCGAGTCGAGCCGAGCTGAGCTGAGCCGAACCGATCTGAGCTGAGCTGAGCGATCGACAGTAGCTGCGAAGAATTATATAAATTATAGAAGCACACGAGGCAACGGGAGGGGGATGGCATGGAACGGAATGGGAGAGAAAAAGCCAGAGCTGGAGGCGAGCTGGAGGCCAAAAGATTGCCACAGCTACCTGTCGTTGGAGCTTTCTTCGGACGCGCGCGTTCTGGGGGCATTCAATACAGCAACAAGAACAACAACAACAACAACGAGAGGAGTCATTGAAACAACAGCGGCAACCAGAGACATCGATAAAACAACGACACCCAATTCTGAGACCGCGACAGCCGGGTCTGAGGCAACCAACCAAGCCCAGGGTCTCCAGCCCGAGCCCTCGCTTCGAGCGGGGTCGAGCGCCGGGCGACGGCGACGGCGATGGCGCGCTACGCCCCGCCTAATGAGCCACGGACTGCGCTCGGTGGGCGCCTGAAATGTCCATACATGCCAGGAAAACTCCGGGAAAAGTCGGTCGGGAATCGTTTCATCGGACGGCGGCGACGGAGCCGATCGACGGGCAGAGGAAGAGGGGAGGCGGAGATCGATTTATTGGAGCTGTTTGTTCACAGCAAGCTCAGAATCGGAGATTAGCATTTGTGGCCGGCGGCGGTCGGCCGAAGCAGGCATCAATGCTGGGGAGGCGAGCATGAATGTTTCGAGCGCGTCCGGGGGCCGAAGAGAAGTGGACGGAGGTGGGCGTCGCGGGCATGTGCCAGGAGTGGACGGGGCTGGGCGCCGCTGCCCGGGAGCATCGGAGTCAATTTGACAGGAATAAACATGAGTTTAGTGGTCTTAATGTCTCTTTCCCGGAGCGATGGCGATCGGCGGCCGCCGAGCACGCGCCCGACGCTTAATTAGAGGGGAATTAGAATTGGAATTAGTTTAGAATTATCGGTCGATTGGAATGCGGCCGATCGATGGCGATTCGCCGCTAGCGAGGACAGCGAGGGACGAAAAAGAAATTAGGAAAATGACTTAGAGCGGAGTCGCCGCGGCCGTTGCAGGTGCCTGGCGAACGAAACTCGCTTGCTTGGGTTTCAATTAAACATGGGCTCTAAAATTACAAAAGCAAAAAACAGAAGAAATTAAAAATTCATTCCTGCCTCCCCTCTGCCGTCTCCCGACCATACGTTGATATCACAAGCGATATGAGTTTGTGAAATGTATGTGTAGATGTACTTTTTAATTAAAGCGATTCCCATAAAACCCAAGAGCAGAATCAGAAGCGGACGCGCGCTGATGCGGCTTCCCAACATTATTCATGCGCGGCAGCGATTTACGAGCGCGCGCACACTCAGACCCTTCCGCACACACACATACACTCAGATGTGCACCAGTACAGCGACCGGCCGTGGCTTCGTTTTCGTGGCAAAAATATATATTTTCTTAAATTATAACTCTTTCCCCATGCCCCTTGTTGTGGTGTATAAAAATATAATCATAATAAACGGCATGCCGACTACGGCAACAGCCACGGCCCCTGGGCCAGCGACGGGCACCGGGAGCGGGTCAGAGAGGGGGCAGGCGGTAGGAATGGGGAAGAGCGGACGGATGGAGACGGCGACGGCGACGGCGCTGACGATGGCGATGGGGAGAAGAATCATTCCTAGACACGGCTGGCTCCCTCCACGCTTCAGTGCGAAGGAGATTCTTCCTCACACAACAACAACGACAACAGCAACAACCACTGATGATGTTGCTGTTGCTGTTGCTGTTGCTGTGCTTGAGCCCAGCACTCGAGTGCGCGCCACGGTCTGCTGCGGCAGCCTGAACCCAACTTGATTTAACTTTGCTTTTCAACCTCCTCTCGGCGATCGCATGTTGCGGCTGCCGCTGTTTCTCTGCTGCTGTTGTTGTTGTTGTTGTTGCTTTTACCATTTTTGTTGTTCTTGTTGACGTCGTTGTTGTCGTTGTTGTTGCTGTATTTCTTGCACCACTCGCGTCGAATCTGGGAAAAAGCCAAAGTCAAGGAAATCCGCAAGAGGAAGCGCAGAAGTTCAAGTAGAAGTCGGCGTAGACGTAGAAGAAGAAGACGGCCTCCCAGAGGCGCGTCGTCGTCGTTGTTGTTGCCCGCAGTCCCTCTAGTCGCTTGGCATTTTCTGTTTCTCTCTCCCTCTGTCTTCCCATTTCCTTCGGCTAGGGCTAGGGAAATTGCGTGGAAAACCCGCGGTCGTCGCTCGATGAGGCGATGGATTTTCTCAATGAAGTTAGGCAACACGCTCTTTGATGGGAGAACAATCTGGGGATAACGGATGGTTTCTGGGCGATTTCTTTTCCACGTCTTGAAGCGGTTGAAAAACGTCCTGCATTGATCTTGGTGCGTTCGCCGTTGAAGTCCTTTGTTTTCACTTCCCTCGCTGTCCCCCAAGTCGAAGACTTTTGTGCTTTTCCTACTCTGATGACTCCTTCTAATGCCTCTGACGGTTTTATTTCTTCATTTTTGTTATTTTTCTTCCCTTCTCTCGGACCGCTGTCGCGAGGTCTCGGTGAGAATTCGCATTAAAATTCACTTCTTGCCGCTGCCGCTGTCGCTGCCGCCGCCTCTTGTCCCTGCAGCAGGCGTCCGGACTGTTGTCACCGCCTCGTGGCTCCCTCTTCCTCTTCTTCTTCCTCCCCTTGTGTTCTCCCCGCCCGGCCACCTCGGCCTCGGCGATTCCTCAACACCTTTCGCCGCCTGCAGCTCGATTCGAGCCGATCGCCGGACGCCTCGAGTCGAATGATTTCTGTCGATGATTTGGCAACTAATTTGCAGCTCATAATGAGCTGGAGAGAGCGAGAGGGGGAGGGAGGGAGGCAGGTAGAGGACTGAAAGCCACTACAAATTTCACTTTTTGTCCAGAAATTTGGCAGCAATTTTCGCTCAGGCCACGGGCTCGAGGGGCTGCAGGCGAGGGGCGGCCGAGCACCTGGACAAGAAGAACAAGAACAAGAACGAGTGCATTCGTCTGGTTGGTGAGGCATTTTACAACAACAACAACAATGAGAGCGATAACAACAACAAGAACGTGAACGACGAGGACGGCGACTGCAACAAACGATTCTTTAACGCATTTTCGTTGTTAATCGTCAGCCACAACAACAAACGCGGCATTTTCAACGGCTGCAATTGCTATGTGTTGTTGTTGTTGTTGTTGGGTTGAGAAACAGGTGATCGCCAGCGGCCCAGTTCAAACGAGGCCCAAAGCATTTGGCCGGCGTTTGGCCGGAAGTCGGGCCCGACCCGCACGCGTGGCCAATAAATTCGATTGCAATTAGCGAGCAACAACCAAAACGAAGGGGTTCCACAATACAACAACAACAACAACAAGTCCATACGAACCCCAGGCATTCGGCCATAAACGGCTCTAATTGTCGTGATTCGCGGTCGGGTCGCGCAGCCTCGCTTTGAAAGCGCCGACGTCGACGCGATCAAATCGCGAGCTTTCGCCGACGCTTGGAGGACTCGACGACGGCGACGACGGCGACGATGGGACGGGGAAGAGGAGGAAGAAGTCGTCGTTGCTTTTGAAATGATGAGTTTTGCGAGCGGCGAGAGGCGAGCGGCGAGAGGCGAGCGGCGGGAGGAGAAAAAACAAAACCTGCCGTCGTTCCATCTGGCGTGCGTCGGCGAAGACGCGGACGACGTCGGCGCACTTCCGCTTCCTGGCGTCCCACTGACAACAACAACAACAACAATAACAACCGCGAACAGCCGTTAGTGCGGAGCAACCCCTTCAAGCAATTGCAATCGCGCGGTTCTCCTGCCGTCCTCAGCCCGGCAACTACAGCGACTATTGCTCGGTACCAAAAACACAGAACAACAACAGCAACAGCAACGACATGAGCACCACCAACGACGAGGCCCGAAAAAGTTCGCCAGGCCTCGGTGCAAAGGGTCCGGCCGGGTTCAAAGACCTCGAGATGCAGCCAACAGCCAACAGCCAACAACAGCTGGATGCGGTCGGGGGCAGAACCAACAAAAACTTAGAATTGTTCATCATTGGCGTTGTTGTTTTTGTTGTTGTTTTTGAAAGCAGACAATATCGAAATTCGAAATTAAATCGAGCAAGTAAAAAACATTCGCCTTTCAAGTTCACGAACTGGGCGAACAGAGCTTCGAAGAGGCAGCAGCAGCAGCAGCAGCGGGAAATGACATCATCGGGCGGTGGTTGTTGTTGCTGCTGCCGCCGCTGCGATGACGATGACGATAATGATGATGCTGATTGTTGTTCCCCTTGCTGCTTGTAGTTGCTGTTGTTGTTGCTGTTGTTACATCCTGCTGGCATCTCCGGCAAGTTCAAGCGAGACGAATTCGAGCACTAGAACTTCCTACTGTTGTTGTTGTTGTTGCTGTTGGAATTTTTGCGACCTGGTCTGGTTGTCATTGTTGTTGTTCCTGTTGCTGTTGTTGTCTTCTTTGCGTTAATATGCCATTGTTGTGGTCGTTGTTTTTGTTGTAAATACGCATCATTAGAGCGCCAAGAATCGACCTTTCACTTAAGACACCATCACAGAACAACAACAACAACGGCAATAGCGGAGGCCATGACGGGAAACACAAAACAACAACAAGAGCAAAAAACACAATTCGCAAATTAGCGAAAAATTAAAGAACCAGGAAAAAAACAAATCCGAAATTATTAAAGTTTGATGAAGCGTAGGCCGGCGCGTTCGTGCCTTAAGTCTTTTGTTCTGTAGAACCAATCAAGCGAATCAAACATCGAATCGAAATTGAATGTTCAAGAAAATTTAACAACGCCGAGCACGTCAAAATAGTCACACACAAAAAAATAAATAATTAACAAAAAAATTATTTGAAAGGAGGAAAAAATTGCTGTCGAAAGCGAGTTCGTCGCTGGAGTCTTTCGTTTGAAACGCCTTGCGCCGAAGCCAAGAGCGAATCTCGGCGGCAGAGAAAATCCTACACCAAACCGAGGTCCACCGACGATATTTCGATCGAATATGAGGAAGGGAATACAGAAAAAACCAACAACAACAAAAAAAACAAGAAAAAACTCGTTACTTTCGCTGCAAAAACCAATAACAACACAAACGATAATAAAGCAGCGAACACGAAGAAGACGACGAAGAAGGTCTTTGAGGAATCCTTCAACAATACGCGACTACCTGCGGGCGCAGGTAAGAAGAAGAAACACAACAAGCACAACAACAACAACAACAACAACAACGAAGCCAGCAACTCGAACAATCGCCGAAGATTTTGCTCAAAATCAAAGCCAAAGACGGCCGAACAAAGCAAAGAACAAGGAGAGTGACGAAGGAGAGAAGCCGAAGCAGGGGAGGCGACGCCGACTAGGAGGAAGACGCAGGGCACGACGGCGGCAGCAACAACGATGAAATGACAATCAGAAAAAGAAGGAGGGAAGATAAATGAAAAGAATCCTGGCTGCGTTTGAATAAAACATCAACACACGAACAAACGCACGCGGGATCGGCACGAAAGCAAATCTCGGCACGGCGGCGAGAACAGGAAAACCAACAACAGCAACAACAACAACAGAAGCACCAGCAACGTTGCTGGCCGAAAACAGGTCTTTGAGACTGGCGAAGGATGACGCGAACGAGCGATGGCGGAGGAGGAGGAGGAGGAGGCGACGATAAAAAGGTATTGTACCAACGGCAACAACAACAACAACAACAACGAAGAAGAAGAAGAAGAAGAGTCGAGGCTGAACCGACTGTTTTACCTGCGTCCTCCGCCACCGCGGGCCGAGCCGAGGACTCGAACGGAAAAGAGAAGAACGCGAGAAGCGAGGAAAATTCCAATTGCGCGGCCGACGAGAAGAAGAGCAAGAGCTGACAACGACAACCACGACGACGACGCGGAGGAGAACCGAGAAGCCGTCAAGAGACAATGAAGAGCGAGAAGGGAGGGCCGAGGGCAGAGGGCGGAGGGCGGAGGGCGAACGAAGAGCGGTTGGGTCGGCGTGGACTGGAGGGAGTCGGAAAACAATTGCGGGTCGAGAAGATTCATCGATCATCGGATCGAAATCGAGTGTTAATTGAAACGTGCGAGGTGTCGTCGTCATTGTCGTTGCTGCTGTTGTTGTTGGTTCATGAACAAAGTTCGATTTCGTTTTGGCAACGAGCGGCCAGACGCGAGACCTCGACAGCAAGAAAAACAACAACGATTTTTACAGCAGCAACGACAAGTTCAAATTTATTTTTTAAACACAATTGAGGAAGAACAGGGCAAAAACAATGTGATGTGAGGACTTGAAATGAATTGATTGGAAAATCGTGTTCCAAACTATGCGGACAAAAACTCGTTAACTGACAACAACAACAACGGGGACTTCGGTCGAAATATCAATAAAAATGAAAAAAATAAAGCCAACAGCGAAACGACAAAAACAACAATGAAAACAACAACACAACAACCCAGTCAACCACAACAACTAGAGCGATCGCGTCATCCTTGTCAACAATGAACAGTTATTAAACATGCTAATCCCAGATATCGACGACAGACTCGTTCGCAGCCAGGCAGCCGGATAACTTGGCTACCAAAAACAACCACAACAACAACCACATCGTCATCAACAACAACAATGGCGGCGACTTCGTGGTCGTCCACGTGAACCGCGACACCGAGAAACTCGCCTTCGACACCTCCGTCCGGGGCTTGCGAAACCCCGATCCACCGATCCACCGATCGACCGATCGCTATATCTAAGCTATATCTTCGCTATATGTCCGAAAGTCGGGGGCGGCCGGGGGAGGGGTCGAGATCGTCCAGCGGTCGCTCCGTGTCGAAACTTCCTTCGACTTCGACTACATCGGATTTTATGAAATTTGTCTCGCTTTCATGTGGTCGCCTTGGTCGGAGAAGTCGTCGCTGTTGTAGTTGTTGTTGTTGTTGTTGTCTTTTCGAAATTCCTCACATTGATCTGTTTTATAAGCTTTGTTGTTGTTGTTCTTGTTGTTGTTGTTTTCTTTTCAAATGTTAATTCTGTTCGCCGACGAAATATTGATGCAAATCGAGGTGCAGGCGAGTCTCCCCTGTTGTTGTTGTTGTTGTTATTATTGTTTGTTGTTACTGTTACTGTTCGAGTTCGTGATATTGTTGTTGTTGTTGTTGTGTTTGTGTTAGTGTTTGTTGTCATGGCACTCGGTATTCGAAACTGCATTTCACAACAACAACAACGACAACAAACACGCGGTGCTAACGCGAAACGCAAACGAGCCGAACGTCGAGAGTGAGAGGGGGAGGGGGGGGGGGGTATGGTGCGAGAGGGAGAGAGCGGCGAATTTCGAAATCGACCCGAGGAAAACAGAAAAATTTCAAAACAGCGAGCGAGATTTGTTGAAATCGACGAAAAGTAAAGAAATGTTTAAAATTATGAAAATGAGAAAATGATTAAAAATTATGAAAATTATGAAAAATAATGAAAATGATAAAAGGACAAACATGACCAATTTTCTGTAAATGTTAAAAATTATAAAATTTATCAAAAAATGATCAAATGATGAAGAGGTCTAAAATAAGGAAAAAATAATATAAATAAAAAAAATCGAACCATGGTCGAAAAATGATAAAATTCAAATAAAATCATTGTTAAAAAATCAATGGACCTACAAAATGTTCGTCACTCGTGCAAAATCGATTTTCCACAAAGTCAGCAGCGGTCAGTGAAAAATTGTGAATTAATCGAAAAATCACCAGCAGCCCTGCGGAGCGACAGAGACGGAAAACGAACTCGCCTGCAAACGGATCTGAGGATGCGCCGCGGCCCCCTCGCCACGCCCCGTCGGCCCCCGTCGACCCCACCCTGTCCGCACCTGCTGCCGACGTCGCCGCCTCTGCCTCTGCCGCTGTCGCTGTCTCTGCTGCAGCGGCGTCTGCCACTGTTGTTGTTGGTGTTGGCGTTGTTGATGCATTCGTGCAACGGCTGAGCGTCTGATAATGAGCTGCATGCACAACAACAACAACAACAACGACAACGACATAACGAACACACAAGTTAACCCTGACCTAAAAATTTTCTCTCGTCGTCGCCAACGTCGGCGGCGTTGTCGTCATCCGTCTGTCGATTTTCATGCGAGAGCTCGACAAATGCCGTGCTTATTTTTCATTTACAGTGAGTCTCATTGTTGTTGTTGTACATGTTGTTCTTGTTGTTGCCGCAGTCGCTTAAGTAAAAATCAACCGCAAGATGTGTGAGATTTTTCAGCTTATTTTTTATTTCACTTCATCTCTCTGTATTTTTATTATATTTCTTTTTTTTTTTTTTTTGTTTTTTTGGTTTTTTGTTTTAATTTTTTCGCCCCTCCGTTGAGTTTGCGACATTTTATTGGCGAATTTAATTTCAGCTTCTTTGTTTCGCTCACGTCATTTCTCACTCATTTTATTTCTATGGATTTTCTCAATTTGAATTTATGAAAAATTCACAAAATGAATTTCGCATTTTATTAAACTGCATTTGCATACTGAACACTCGTAAATTTTTTGAATTAATTCCCTGCTTTCTTCGATTCTTAATTTTGCCACTTGATTTACTGTGAATTTCTTGCTTTATTGTCTGGTTTTATTATCATATTTTATTCCGAGGTTTCGGTTTCACATTTTATTTTATTGTCTTATTTTCTTGTCTTGTTATTTTTCTTATTCTATTTTCATTGTCTTTTTTATCTTAAATATTTTTTTTTATTTCACTTGATTTAATTCAATTAAATTGAATTTTGGGAATTTTCGACGGCATCCTCGGATTTTCTGCTCGCCTCAGCCGCTTCTCCGATGTTGTTGTTAATGCTGGAGTAGCTGCTGCTCTTGTTGTTGTTGTTGTTGTTGTTTCTGTTGTTGTTGTTGTGCTTGTCTATTATATAATCGACAACTCGAAATCTCGCACGTGAGGTTGTTGTTGTACGGGTTGTCGCTATTGTTGTTGCCGCACTATGATAAATGATCTGAGCACGAAATGAAAACCCAACAGAAGAAGAAGAAGAAGAAGAGGGAGAGAAGCCGGAGAAGAAGAAGAAGCTGAGACACAAACATAGCTGAGCATTTGAGGAAGCACAACAACAACAACAGAGCCATTACAAGGCTTCGCATTGAAATCGTCCCACTGTCACTGTCTTCCATCTCTGTCGCGCTCCCTCTTCCTACCACCCCCCCCCCCCCCCCGTCATTGGTCTCGCTAGAAAGAGCGAGACGGACGCATCTCGCTGGACGAAACAAGTTCGGCTTTAGCGGAATTTTGTTACTGTTGTCGTTGTTGTTGTTGCCGTGTTTTTATGAGTTCTCGTTAAAACTCGAAAAAACCCAAAAAAATCAACATTTTTGGAAATTTTTCTAACTGTTGTTTTGCCAATCTGTACAGCTGTTGTTGTTATTTTTACCGATGTTGTTGCTGTTGTTGTTGTTGTTGTTGTTGTTGCCTTTGTTGCTGCTCGTAAATATTCCGCAGAAATTTAAAACACGTTTTTCAAAACATTGCCATCTTTGTTGTTTTTGAAATGAGTCTGACCGCTGCTGCTGTTGTTGTTGTTGTTGTTGTTCTGTTTTTGCTGTTATTCCCGCTGTTATTGTTGTTGTTTTTTTGTTGTTGCTGTTGTTGTGGCTGGCGTGGCTGCCGCTGCTTTTCGGCCGGTTTCTGGACCCGTTTTCTGATTATTTTGGCCAAAACGAGTTCCCTCGCGAATCGGGCAAAAAATCAGGGATGTCAGGGGTCGAGGGGGCGGGGAGGGGGGGGGGGGGCGACTGCACTCGACATTCGGTGACGATTCGTGGTCGCCCTCGGACCCCAGCGGCACCGACTGCGACAGCCTTGGTCTTGGCATGAATTCTTTGCCAAGACTCGCGGCAATTGCAGCAACAACAGCAACAATAAGAACAACAGCAACAACAATAACGCCAACTGAGAATCATACAAACAACGCAGATAATTCTAATTGCAGCAACAACAACGACGTCCGCCTCACCGCAAACGGTTTCGGTTTCGGTTTCAGTCGGCGACGGCGGCTCGAACGTAGGTGGACTTGTTCGTTTGTTTGTTTGTGTTGGTCTGTGTTTGTGTTTGTGTTTGTGTATGGCTGTGTTTTGGTTTTCTTCTTCTTCTTCTTCTTCTTGTTGTTGTTGTTGTTGTTATTGTTGTTGTTCCATCTTAGAGTGATTTTGTTTAGTTTTTGTTCGTCGTCGTCGTCATCGTTGCTCTTGTGGTTGTTGTTGTTGTTAATATCGATATTGTTGTTGGTGTTATTGTTATTGTTATTGTTATTGTTGTTGTGTTCCTGTTGTCGCTGCTATTGTTGTTCCTCATGTTGTTGCTGTTGTTGTTCTGGTTTTTCTAACAGTCGTCGCCAAGCTCTTCCAGCGACGATCGCCGCATGTGCTGCAGGTGTGGAAATCTGTGTGTGCGTGTGTGTGTGTGATTTTAATAGTTAACAGAAACAACAACAGGAAAAACACCTACAACAAAACATCGCTAAACAACAACAACTACAACACACACACACACACACACACACACACACACACACAACCACACTTAAACACAAACAAACAACGTTCATATCAGAGGCAGAAGCAAGAAGAACGACAAGAAAACCAGCAGCAGCAGCAACAACAACAACAGCAAGAACTGCAACAACAACACCAGTAACAACAAGAAGTACGGAGCAAATAACAACAACAATATCAGCAACAACAACCACAACAACTGCGAAATGCAGTCAACCGTTTACGTTGACATTGAAGTTGGAGTTCACAGTGTTGTTGCTGCTGTTGCTGCTGTTGTTGTTGTTGGTAATTTAGCAGTTGTTTTAGTAGGGATTTTTTATTTGTTCTCTTCTTATCGGCTCTACTGTATTTGCATTGTTGTAGCTCTGGTTCTCGTGTTGTTTCGTTTTGTTTCAATTTGTCCTCCCCGCGCTCGAGTTCGCTGCCTAAGTCTTTCGTTTCGCGGCCCCGAAGGCGCTTTCCGCGAGAGCTTTCGCCCGGCTCACGTGACGCAACGCGGATTCCGCCGAAGTCCCGCCATGTTTTCGACATCGCCGCGCTCGATCGGCGCTCGTTTCGCGGCGACATCTTCCGAAATCATTCACAAAACCCACGTCGCCGCAGTCGTCGCCAGCGCCAGACTCGGGGGCGCGGGACGCACGGACGGACGGACGGACGCGGCCAGAGATAGAGGCGAACGATCGTGCGAGAAAAAGCTCTACCGGTTTTCAAGGTTATCGCTGACTAAACATCGCTTGCCGCCGTCGTCGCCACCGCCGCTTACATGTTTAACTGTTAAAGGCAACAACAACAGCAGCAGCAGCAACAACACGATGAACCAGCGGCATCGAACACAACCGCAACAGCTACAGCAACAACAACAACAACAACAAGAACCACAACAGCAATAGCAACAATAGCAATAACAACATCTCGGCCGCCAACGACACCAAAAGAGCGACGACAAAAGTTACGTCATTTTTAGGTTCACCGCAACAACAACAGCAACAGCAACAACAACAACAACAAGAGCGGTCGCTACGGCGAAACTGAAACAACGACAACGAAATTAACAACAACAACAACAATTACAACAACACCAACAGTAACAGAAACCGTAACAACAACAACAACATCGGCACCAAAATGAAATATTAAAATCGAGCGGCAGCATCAGCAACAACAACAACAACAAGAAGCCCCCTATTACGATGGAGCAGCAACAAAAACGAAGAAGAAGAAGAAGATTGTGATGAAGAAGAAGAGGAAGAGGAAGAGGCGGAGGAGGAGCAGCACCGGCCGAAATCCGAGCGACGAACGATCGGAGCACATGGCAAAGTTTTTGTGCAAGTTTTGTTGCTTCGTCGTTGCCTCCTGGTGTTTCAATTGTTTTTGTTGCTGCTGCTGTTTTTAATTTATTTTGTTTTTTTTTTCATTTTCCCCAACTCGTTTTTGGGCTTTTAATGCAGCGTTGTTGTTGTCGTTGTAAAAATAGTTGTTGCTGTATTTCTTTTCTCCCACTCCTTCTCGTGGCTCATTTCCAAATTTCACGCATAATTTCACATTTCATTTGGCTGTAACTCGAAACCACCGCTGCCACAACAACAACAACAATCGGGTGCTTGATTTACGACAAGTCAAGTGGCGAAAACAGCAACAACCACAGCGACAGCAACAACGGCAACGACAGGTTACGGAGGCGGCCGCCACGGGCTTCGACCGCTCGAGTGGCGCCGCCCGTTGGCCGGGCCCACGAGAGGCGCAGGTGGGGCGACGGCAGTTGGCAAATGTCCAAAATCGTGAGGAGGCTGAGACAGAAACCAAGGAAGAAGAAGAAGAAACATCGGAGATTAGGCAAATATTGACAAATCCCAGGTTGAGAAATCGAAGCAAGAAAAAGCGAAACCAATTTCAATATGGAAATCAATCAAAGCAGGGGCTGGGCAGGAACGGGAAAGGAGTTTTGAAATGTAGCATTAATAATGGAAAATTTTAAACAAATTAAATATCAAATGTCCAATCAAATAAAAGAAAATGAAACGAAATATTCAACAAATTCCAACAAAACAAAATAAAGTAAAACAAAATAAAGTAAAGTAAAATAAAATAAAGTGAAATAAAATAAATTGAAATAAAATAAAGTAAAATAAAATGAAGAACAAAAAATGAAAGGAAATTATATGATATGAAGCGAAAAATGATTTCAAAAAAAAAATGAAATAAAACAATTTAATTCGAAGTAAATGACGACGAGTCGATCGGATTCGATCGAAAGTGCTTCGAATTGTGGTTGCAGTGGCTGACTGCGTTGTTCTTGTTGTTGTTGTTGTTGCTTGCATCATCGCCGAAGCTCCGGGGCTGCTAATTAGTAATTTGTTGTTGTGTTTGTTGTGTTTGTTGTTGTCGTGGCAAAGGTTGCTCCTTTTGCATAGACCAATTGGAAACTCGCATTCGACGTTCTCCTTGGCCCGGACGAAGACAACAACAATGGGTTAAATGGGCTTTTGAAAAAACCCTGCTAACGAGCCATTCACGAGCTCGCAGGGGAGCAGGTGAAAGGGAAGGGAGAGAGAGAGAGAGAGAGAGGGAACGGAGAGTTGAATGTGAGGAGTTCGCTTTCGACAACAGCTCCAGCAGTCGGTGTTGAGATTGAAGAAGAAAATTTGGATGCAAAATCAAACAAATTCAGGCAAATAAAAAGTAAAAATAAAACAGGATAAATATAACAAAAATAAGTAATTATAGAACGGATGACGATTTATTTTGTGGAAATAAAATTTTAAAAAATCGTATGAAAAATATTTTGCAAAAACAGAACAATCAAAACTGTCGGCGATAGAAATCGACGAACAGGCAACGACATTGAAAATTGCAATAAAAAAGTATGGCAACAACAACAACAACAACAGCAATAAAGTCAACGTCATCCCGGCAAATCCGTCGTCCACAATAACAAAAGCAACAATGAGTACAAGAACAACAACAATGAAGAGCTGCACTGCCGGACATTTCCCGCCTCGCTCTCGCTCCCCCTCTCCCTCTCCGCCCGCCCACCACTCGAGTGGTTTCGTCGGCAGTCGAGCGAGAATCCATTTAGCTGAGTGACCTGTGTGTGTGTGCGTGTGTGTGTGCGTGAGCTTCGATTAGCATCTCGCTGCAACACGCGACTTTTCCACAATTCCAATTGTCCATTTGGTTGTTGTTGTTGTTATTGTTCTTGTAGCCTCCAGCATTATGCCATTTGTTGCAGTTGCTGTTGCAGTTGTTGTTGCTGTCGCTGTCGCAGACAAAGTGTTTGTTTCGAAATTGTTTTCTTTTCGACTTTTTAATGCTGCTTCCATTTTTACTGCATTTTTTTTTTTTTTTGTTTTAGGTTTTTAAAGTTGTTGTTGTTTCTTGATTTTTTGTTCATGTTTTGTTGTTGCCGTTGTTGTTGTTGTTGCTACGGTTGCATCTCGCGGCTCCGCCGTCGACGAATTCAATAAAATTTGGGTCAACGCATTTTCAAAGCGGTCGCGAGTCGCGCGCTTCACAATTGTTGTTGTTGTTGTGTGCAATTTTTGTTCTTGTTCTATGCATCTGTTACTGTTGTTGTTGTTGTTGTTGTTGTTGTTGTTGTTTTCTTCTATTATTTCCACTCGCTGTTTTTCTTGTCGTTCCCTTTTGCGGCTGTTTTTGTTGGTGTTGTTGTTGTTGCTGTTGTTTTCGTTGCTGCTGTTGCTGCTTTTTTCCATTAGTTGCTAGAACTATTGTTGTTGTTGTTGTTGTTGTTGTTGTTGTTATGGTGTTGTTAGAATTTGCATTCAAATGCGTTTGCATGTAGTTTGCTAGTTGTTGTTGTTGTAGAGCAGTGCTGTCATTGTTGTTGTTGTATTTTTTTTTCATCAGTTTTTCTCGACTTAGTGGTTGTTGCTGTTATTGTTGTTGTTGTTGTTTTCGAATTGGTCTCTGCTTGGGTTTGTGCTCATTTCGAACTCCTCGTCCAGACACAACAATCGTTAAAAGCACAAACACACACACACACAGACACAGAAAAAACTAAATGTTATTTTTAACAACCATTGTTGTTGTTAAGAACGCTCATTGTTTTGTTGTTTTCGCAGAAAAATCCCTGCTCGCTGTTGTTGTGTTTCCTCTATAGTTGAAATTATTTTCAATTTATTTTTATTATTTTTATGGTATTGATTTTTGTTGACTTTTTTGTTGTTGTTTTTCTTTTGGTTTTTTATTTTTGGTTCTCTTTTTTCGTGCGTTTCGATTTTTCTTCGAGCTCGATTTCGACATCGAAATTCAGCTCGGAGCCACTCGAGATTTCAAGCCCAAAGCATGAGCTTCTTCCTCTTCTTCTTGAGCGAATTGCGAACAGATGTTCATAAAACAACAACAACAACAACAACATTCCCAGCAACAGCAGTAAATGAAACCGCCAATGACCAGCCGAGAACCCAGAAAATTTGTGGCCAAAAACACGTGACAAAAAGTATAAAAAAAATAACAAATAAATAAGAAATGTCCAGAAAGAAATATCCAAAAATCAACAAAGCCAACAACGAATTCACCCATGAAACAAAACAACGACAAAAAATACAACAAGAAATAAATAAAAAAATCCAAAGCAATAACAGCAGCATTTAATGCACTGAAATTTCGCTACCATAAATAGATGGACAGCAACGACGTCGAGATTAACCCAGAAACTGCTCTGCATTCACAGGTTGTTGTCGTTGTTGTTGTCCTTGTTGTTGTCTTGGCCTCATCGTTGTTGTTGCAGTTGTCGCTCTTTTCGCTGTTTGTTTTGCGTCTGCTGCTGATTCGGCTGCTGCAACTGCACTTAAAACGGTTGCCGATGCCAGCAGCGATGCCGATAACAACAACAACAACAACAGCAGCAGCAGCAGCACGAAGTAATATATCGCCAATAAAAATTCAAGGTCACAAATCGAAGTCGTCGATGTCGATGTCGAAGACTGAAGTCGATCTCAATGAATGCCAAATTGGCTGAGAGCAACAACAACAACAACAACAGCCACAAGAACAAATCAGAAATAATTCAAGCAACAACAATATTGTCAACAACAACAACAACATGGAGCTCAGTCATAAGCAATAAATTCATTGGCAGCAGCAACTGTTGAAAAGTCGTCGTCGTCGTCGTCGTCGTTGCGGCTCCTGCTGTTGGTTGTTGTTGTTTTTAGTATTACTTTAGTTGTTCTGGCTCTTCATGTCGTGTTGATGGCGTTGTCGTTGTTGTCGTTGTTGTTGTTGTTCTTGTTGTTGCTGCCATTTCTTACCCCATCTAATCGACAGCTCCCAACACGCGCTGCCATCAACGGCCGCAGCCACAATCGTCACCATCATCGACGGCAGCTGCAGCAAGCGTCAACGTGACAGCGACAACAACAAAACAACTAGAGTTACAACAACAACAACGCATTGCCATCATCCCCGCCAGCGCCATCAACATCGCCGTCGATGGCGACAGAGTTAGGAACAAAAGCAGCAACAGCAAGAGCAACAGCAACAACAACGGGCGGCGCTGTCAACGCTGACCTTGCTCTGCATAGAAGCCCAAGCTGCATGCGATTTTCTATATGTATGCGTGTCTGCCTCGTCTGTGTGTGAGTGTGTCTG
The DNA here is from genome assembly GCA_947389925.1 of Coelopa pilipes. Lineage (NCBI taxonomy): Eukaryota > Metazoa > Arthropoda > Insecta > Diptera > Coelopidae > Coelopa > Coelopa pilipes. The sequence goes on along the minus strand of OX376700.1, from coordinate 23,398,913 downwards.
TGTGTGTGTGTGTGTGGGGCGATTGCCGTGGGTTGGATGCGAGTGTGTGGGTTAATGCACAATTAAATCAAACACTTATGGCAATTGTCGCGGTTGCCGTGGCACAAAAAACAAAGGCAACAACTACTACAACAACAACAACAACAACAACAACACATCTCAAAAGCCATTCGTTCTAAATGTTATAGAACTTTATCGAAGAAAACGATTCGAATTAGATTCAAGAGATTTCAAAAAATTTTTACAATTTCATTATTTTTTTCTTGTATATATTTTTTCTCAACATCCTTCTTATATTTTTCTGTATTTTTTCTTTAAACAATTTTTGAAATTTCAGTTTTTTATATGTTTTTTCAAAATCCTCCTAAAACTGCTGATCCTTCATCCGAAGTTTTTCGTTCATTGAAACCGATTCATTCTGAACCCTTTGGCTTTTGCTCTTTCTCCCTCTCCCCAATCGCTCCCTTTTCTTCCCTCTCCCTCTCCCTCTCCCCAATCTCTCCCTTTTCTTCCCTCTCCCTCTCCCTCGCTCCGTCTCCCTCGGCTTCGTTCGAAAGTTCAATGCCAAGTGCGGCCCGCTCGGTCTTAACCCTTCCACTACCATGAACTTTAACCAACGCCAACCCAGACTCGGAGCTGTTGAAATGATCGACGATAAAATCTGTTGTTGTTGCCGTTGTGACTGTTGTTGTTTTTGCCCTGTTGCTCTTGCTGCAATTGCATCGCTGTTGCTGTAAAACTTTTCATGGCTAACAATTAAATTGAACAATTGAAGGTTGAAACTGCATCGTGGCTGGCAACAAAAACAACAACAACTGCGGCCACAACAACATCATTGACACCAGCAGTCACAACAACAACAACAAGGGGTCCAAGAAGAAGACGAAGAAAAATCTGCATTTGACGCGATCTTTTTTACGATCGCGATTTAATTCAAGAGAGCGAAAAGAGGAAAAAGAAAAATTAACACTACAACAACAACAGCGATGATGTGAACAACAAGTGGCATTAGTTCAATACAACAACAACAACAACAACAGTGGCCACAAAGACAACTTCATTCACATTTGAATACAGCAAATGCTTGTGCTGATTGGTGTTGTTGTTGTTGTTGTGTTGGTGGTGGCTTTAGTCATTGTTGTTGTGCCTTTCTTATTGTTGTTGTTGTTTAAGTAATGATCACCACAGTTGTTGTTGCTGCTCTGGTCGACACGTGCAGACCGCCCGATGGCCGAAGCCCGAGGCCCGAGGCAGCGGCGACATGAGTCACCCTGTGTCGCGTCGCTTCCCAGAAAATCCACCGACGAAACGCTTTTCACGAGAACTTCCTCCACCACCGCCCCAACCCCATCCCCCGGCCGATTGGCGGCACCGAAGCCTTTTAATTAGGCGCTCGTGTCGAGCTCCCGTCATCGGCATCGTCATCGACGTCGGCGTCGACGTCGACGTCCAACGGAAGCGAGCGACATTGCGCGAGTTCCTGCCCCGCCACGCCCTTCGACGCCCCACAACCGCCTCCCTGGATCCCTGGGAATTCCTCCGGTTCCCCGGGCCGAAAAACAACTCCATTAGCCGTGGAGTCAATCGCTTGATTTCCCCCCAGAACCAGAACCAGAACCCATCGATCAACCAGATCGGTCGACGCCAGATCGAGATCGCGCATCGGACCCGCGAGTTCGGGGGCGGCCCATGGTGGGGGGCGTGGCTCGGTGGCGGCCTCTGCGGCAACTCAATTCGGACGCGACGACGCGATCGCTTCCGGCTGCGGGACAGCTGTTCAAGGCAACAACAACAACTACAGCAACAACAAAAACCACCACTAGACATTAGAGAGCGGTTGTTGTTGTTGTTGTTGTTGTTGTAGTATCAAGTTTGGTTCGAAATTGATCGACTTCCTCGAGCTTCGCCGCCGCCGCCTCCGAGCGCGACCTGCGTCGGCGGCAACGTCTTATTTTCCGCCTCCCTCTGGCCCCTCTACGCCCCTCCCTCTCCCCGCTCTGTCTAACCTTCCATCCCTCTGTCTGTCCGTCAGTCCATCCCTCCGTCCTCCGTCGCTCGTTCCCCCCCCCCTCGCATGAGCGCCTTCGCCATTTGCGACATCGTGCTCAGGCTTCGAGTTGGAGTCTATAATTTCGGAGGCAACCCTTCGAGCGGCAACCCTTCCACGGCGGCGGCCGCCTGATGTTGCACCTGTCTCCAGCAACAACAACAGCAACAGCAACAGCAGCAACAAGTCATTCCCGAGTCCGTGCTCGCCGTTTGAAGGATTCGGGGCTGCGGCGTTTGGCGAGTCGAGCGGCTGCCGATTTTTATGGCCCAGACGCGGCTCCAACGACTGCTGTGGCTGCTCTCGTTGTTGTTGTTGTTGTTGCTGCCGGTGACTGGGCCATTTGCCGATATCGGCCGCCGGCGATTAGTCTAAGCGGCCGGGGCGGGGGGCGTGACGGACAAAAACGCCATTTAAATAAATTGCCAAAGATGTGTTGATAGAAACCACACAAGGGCAGAGGTAGGGGAGAGAGAGGGAGGGGGAGGGGGATTGAAAGAGACATATGCCGGTCGCATCTGAGGCCCGACACGCCGTTCATCAGCCGCAAATGCTCAAGGTGTCCGCTTAGACGGCCTTCGAACCGGCCGCGACGTCACCGTCGCCGTCGCCACCGACTTCGCTGTCGTCCTCGATGCGTCCTCGATCCTTTTCCTCCGCTCTCCGCTCCGCCGCCCGCACGCCCGGCCCGAGGCGAAAATAGATGAGCTGTCAACTAATCTGTTGGCCTGTCTGGCCGCGGGTCGGGCTCGCGTAAATTCGGCAGGTTTTGTGCCTGTCGCCGCGGCTCGATGGAGTCGGCAGACGCCGGCGAAGGTCACCGGGACGACGGCGAGGACGAAACTCGAGACGCAGTGGTGTCGGAAGGGGAGAGCGAGAGCGAGGCGAGCGAAAAGAGCGCGAATGTCGCGAATCGAGCGATGGACAATGGCGAATGACGAGGGAGGTGGGGAGCGGTTTCTCGCCCCGGAGATGGATCGGGTCGCGATGGCAGGTGCGAAAGGTGGAGGGAGGGATGAGGGAGAGGGGGGGGGGGGGGTGAGGTGAACTCGGCGACCTATGGCGAGTGGAAGGAGGCGAGAGAGGGGGAAAGATATAAAACTGCTCCAAACAAAACAATGCTCTAAAAATAAAATGAAAGGAAGATTGTAGCATAAAGAAGGGCCAGACTAAGCGTGCAGATTCACATACGACAACAATGATGATGATGTGTGCAACAAAATATTGATAGTGATGAATAATGAGAGACAACGACAGCGACATTTGCCCCAACAACAACAACAATAAGGGAAAAACAAATAGCGACAAATGAGACTTGCATAAAACCTTACACGCTCTATTAACGCTCTGTCGGCGTCGCTGTCGCCGTCGCCGTCGCTGTCGCTGTCCCTGTGGCCCGACCTGCGCCAGCGACGAAAGTAAAAGCGATTTCAGCCGAGGTTCGAAGTTCGCGCTCGAAATCGACACCGACGGCGGCATCGGCGGCCAGACCGACAGCGAGATCGAGAGAAACAGTTTCGAGCTCGGGCTGATGAATATTCAAATTGATTGCAAAACGGCCGCCGAGCGCGGTGGCGAGAGCAGGAGGGAGCGCGAGAGATTGAGAAACGCACCAGCGAACTAATGAAACTCATCGGCAATCGAGGCGGCGTCGCGACGCAGGGCCGAGGGAACGAGCGAAGAGAGAGGAGAGAGGAGCGACGAGGGATGGGGAGAGAGGGAGTGAGGGAGAGCATGGGGCGACTGGGGAAAGAGCGCGGCGAGAGTTATGCAAATGTTCGTAATTCCGGGGAAGATCGGCGGAACAAAAAAATGACATTTCCAACGGTTTTACAGTCGAGCATTTTTAGATTTGACCTTTTTTCATTTGCACACTTTTCATTTGTTAAATTTTGCATTATTACAATTTTGAAATAAACATGTTTGCATGTTACTACTTTGATATTTGAACATTATTAGGTTTGAATACTTTCCGTACGTCCAAATATTGGAAAAATATTTTTATTTTAATATTCATAAATTTTAGCATTTCTACATTAGAGCAGTTTTGAATTTATTAGAATTGTTAGAAATTGTTAGATTTCGACATTTAAACATCTTTAAGTTGATCGTTTCTATATTTATATTCGAAGATTGTTGGATCATTTCTACATTGAAAATCATTTTTCATTCGAACGTTTGCCCATTTGTGCACTTGATCATTTTGCCTGTTGTTAAATTTTGCCTCCAATATTTTTCATGTCATTTTCTTGCCAACCTCTGCCATGACGATGCCACAAGTTGGTGGGATTTTCTTCAGAACGAAAACATTTGTTCCAAGCCGCACTTTTTCCCAGAGCAAAAAGCGGTGAAAACCTCTCGGGGCCGCGAGCCCGTCGAAGGCGAGGTTCAGCCGGCTAATGGAATTCGACGGCACTGACACTGAAGGGTCGACGGCGCGTCGAGGGGCAGCGGGGTGCGGGACGGAGAGGTGGCGGACCTTGTCTGAAGGTAGAGGGAAGCCTTTGGGCCGACCCGATGACGATTGGCGGGCTCGAGGAAGCAACAACAACACATTCTCATTACTGCGGCTGGGTGGTGGAGGTGCTGTTCTTGTTGTTGTTGTTGTTTTCCCAATAATTGCTGCTGCTGCTGCTGCTGTTGTTGTTGTCGTCGGATATTTAGCCATTAAGTCACATAAAATGCAAATGACGGCGGGTTAACGATTTTTCATGCCCGCGACACTGAATGAAACGGCGTCGGCGTCCAAGTGAATGAAACGATGAAACCAGCAGCAGCAGGAGCAGTGGCAACAACAACAACAACACCAACAGCTACAACAACAGCAACAGTGCTGTCAATCGCTGGATCTACGGTCGAACGCGCCGCGACACCGAGGCGTGAGCGGCATTCGCGATGAGCAGCGGCAACACTGGCTGGTCGCCGGGCATGGAATGCGTCAACTTCATTGTTGTTGTTGTTGTTGTTGTTGTTTTTGTTTTGGTGGATTTTTTGTAAACTATTTCATTATGGAAAAGGCACACACACACACACACACACACCCGCACACCAGCTCGCTCTTGGAGAATAGAATTTTTCGTTATGAATTTTAAATCGATCGCCCAAATGGGCAGAGTTGCCTCTGCTGTTGTTTTTGTTGTTGTGGTATATAGAATATATAGAAGTCGGTTGGAATTTCATGTGACCGGATCGCGCTGTTGTTGTTCTTGTTGTTGTTGTTGTAGTTGTTTTTGTCGGTAGTCAGTCAGCCAGCAGTTGCTGTTGTTGCATTACGCAAGCAATAAAACTCAACTGTTCTTTGTGTGGAATACCAAGTGGAACGGCAGCGCCGAAAGGGGAGCAGGAGAGGGGGCGGGGGGACGAGGGGGGAAAATGTGTTAAAAATTGGTGGAAAAAATGGCAGACAAAAACTGCGGAAAGAGCGACGAATTCCGCGGAAATAATCGCGGTGGAAGGAAATGGGAGGAAATTTCGAATGGAAAAATGTTTAAAAAGCACACAAATTCCAATAATAATGAGCACAAAGGAAATTCAAAAAATCTAAATAATTGTTGTTTTTTCAACTCAACTTCGTCGCCAGAGAAAAGGTTCAAAAAAAGCGAAAAAAGAATTAAAAAGGTATTGAAAATTAGTGCAAATCATTTTAATCCAAATCATTTTGGCAACCCAAATCATGGTGAAAACGGGGCGATTGCAGCAAATGCTGGCGAATTAAGTCGAATACTAGGGGATTAAGACCAATTTTAGGCGATTGAATCAAATCTTAGTGGATTAAATCGTTTTATCGTTTTATTTTATGGAATTAACCAAGCGGCTTTCGTGGCAAAAAATAGTAGTTTAGTAGTATTAGTAGTAGCGGAGAGCAAAGAAAAGCCGCGCGGTGGAACGAGTTCGAATCGGGTTCCGGAGTCAATGAAAACGCAACGACTCCTGATTATGGATGCAAAGCAGTTGCAACGGCCACTGGGTCGCCGCCTGAACTTCCTTGACTCACATCTGTGCCACTAGCAGCTGCAACAACAACCACTCGACAACAACAACACCTCGACACAACCCAAGTGCTCTGGCAACACCCTCTTCTACAACACACAACAACAACAACAACAACGAGAGCACATACAAAATTAGCAACACTGGTCGAATTGTTTTCCACGCTTTGCTCGTGATTCTTCAATAAATTCTCTAATTGAACTGTTGGCGGTCGGTGGAGTCGGCAGGAGTCGAGCGAGTGGGTCGGTCGCAGATCCAACAACAACAAAAACAACAACAACAACACCGCTAATGGCATCTCGAACGAAGAAGAAGAAGATGAAGCAACAACTCATAAGGAGAATTGATTCCAATTGCAACAGCGACCGAGAGTTGGAGCGAATGCAACAAGTTTACAAGAGAGCAGGAATAACAGCGACGACGACGACGACAACAACAACAACAACGCTCACACTTACACTCTCCGACCCTCCCCGGCCCCGCTGCCACTCCCTCCGCCGACGGCCGGGCTGCCTCGAAGGCAGGAGGAGTCAACGACCTTCCTTTGCTACTACTATTTATGCGCGGCGTAGTTGAAGTTGGTCGTGTTTTTGTTGTTGTGTTGGCATTTTTGTTGCCTTTATTTTCATTGTTTTTGTTTCTGCTGTTTTTTAATGTTTGTTATTTTTTTATTTTCGTTGTTTTAATTTGTAACGTTTGTTTTACTCTACTTATTTTTATTGTTTTGTTTTGTTTTATTTTGTATTATTTTGTTTTGTTGTTGCTGACATTTTGTTGTTGTTGTTGTTTTGGTTTCTATTCCTGCCGTTCGTCGTTTGACTTCGTCTAGTTCTTGTTTACCTGTTATTGTTGTTGTAGTTGTGAGTCCCAGGAACCTCTTCGCAGTAGCTTCGTTGTTGTGGTTATTGTTGTTGTTGTTATTGTTGTTGTTGTTGCTCCATCGACACCCATCAACGTTGCGAAAGCTGTCGTTGTTGTTGTCGTTGTCGTTTTGTTTATGAAGCTGCGATCGAGAATCGCTGAATTTATTACTGACCACAGGCGGGAGAGAGAGAGAGAGAGAGGGTGAAGCGCAGAAGGCGAAGGAGGAGGAGGAAGAACAAGCACAAGCCTCGCCCTCATAGAAAATGCGTCACATTTGTTGATATCGTTGTTGTTGCTGATCTCGTTTGTATTTCTGTTTTCATTTTACGTTTAGCTAGAATGGAATCTTAAAAAAACAAATAAAATAAAACAAAAATGATGCTAACAATGCAAACAGAACAGAAAAAATGTAAATCCGATCGATCAACAACAACAACAAACCGCATACGTGGTCCATACAATAAAAAAAAAAACAATGTTTTGCGTATTTTTGTATTTGTGTTTGTTGCCGTTTTAGTTGTTGTTGTAACAGCAACGCCTCCAGCTTGCACTACGAGAATTTCAATAGCAAAATTTCAATTAGAAATTACAATTGAGAAGAATCTCCTTGTTGTTGTTGTCGTCGTTAGATTGTACTGTTTTTTGGGTGGTTGTTGTTATTTTTCAACGAACTTTCTTATCGCTTCTTCTTCTGCGAAAATCTCTCACGCAGCGTCGTTGGATGCTGAGACCTATCGTCCTCTCGCTCTCGCTCCCACTCTCCAGCGCCATCTCTCAGCGTCTCTTGGTGTCGGTCCCATCTTTCTCGTTCTCCCTCGCAGCATTCAGCCGACAGCCTTCGTCGCGGCCGACACGAAGCGATTCTTCTAATGGATCCTTTCCTTTATGGCTTCCATAAAAAGCTTCCAGGCCGAGCGGCAGCAGCAGGAGGGAGCAGAGCTGGAGATGGCGATGGCGATGGAGCAACGAGGAGACGACGCTGTCCGTCGCACGCTCTCTCTCCACACGATTACATTACTTTTTCACTCTCGAGTGCGCGGCGGTTGCGCAAGCGCAGACGGATTACGTTCGCGTGTCGCGACTCGCGAGACCGGCCAAAAGGAAAGCGAAAGAGAGAAAACGTGGAAGCGAGGCTGAAGAGGCCGAAAGGAAGAAGATGAAGGGGCTGAAAGGACGGTAAAGAAGAAGAAGAAGAAGCACGCAACAGCATCGCGGAATCCGATGCTGGAGAAGCAGATAAAGAAGGAGACTGGAAGAATCTGCAGAATCATCTAATGCTGGGCGAGGGAGAACGAGACAGATGGAGGGAGTGTGTGCGAGTGAGAAGCAGATGGATGGTTGATCATCAGCATTCCCTTGGCTCGAAATCCATTTGCTTTATTTCTCTAGGATTTCTTCTTCTTCTTTATCTTCTCTAGTTTTCTGGTTCTTTTTTGTTTGGCCTTTTTGTGTAGACTTTTGTGTTTTTAGTTTTGGTTTTTGTTTTCTTCAGTGTTTCAGTTTTATTACTTTTGGCGTTGTAAATTCTGTTGTTGGTGTTGTGGTTGTTGTTGTTGTTGTTCAGCAGACAACACGCAAGCCTCCGTCTGCCGGTGCTTCTTCTATCCCCCCATATGCTTGCTGTTGTTGCTCTTGTCGGCGTTGCTGTCCGCCAGTTCCTCTTGTTCTTCTTGCGTTCCTCTCGACTACTCGACTTTAATGGCAACGAGCGTAATTTGCGACTTCCTTCGCATGTCTCCGGCGAGAATTCTATTATTTAATTCCCCACAAACGCCGCCCGCCCTGCCCTACCTGTCCGCCAACCACTCTTCTCCACTCTTCTCAAGCTTCTCTTCTGTCCCCATCGCCATCCCACTCTGGCAACAACCTTCGCTCACTTCGACTCAGAATTCCTCTCTCACTTCGTCTCAAGATTCCTCTCTCACTTCGTCCCAAGATTCCTCTCTCACATCGCCACCAACCTCGGCCCCGTCTCTCTTCGAAGTCGACGCTCGCTGCTCTCTGCAGTGCTGCCCATTCGACGCGGTCTCTTCGGTCTGCGTCTCTTCCTCTCTGCATGCGCTCCACGGCTTCGCCCCGCGTTCTCCGTCTCCCTATCGGTCGTGCCTTCTTCGTCTTCGTCTTCGTCGCTTGGTCGGAATTCACGGTCGTTCTTACACTGGGTACAGCTAGAAAAGCGGCTCGCGCAAGGCCTTGGCTTGGACTTGGGTTTGGGCCACAACCGGGCGCTGACTTGGCTCGTCCTCTCCTCCTCCTTCCTTCCTCGTTCGCTCGCAAAAAGACGGCGGCTGCTTCGTCTTTTCTTCTTCGTCTTCTTCTTTTCAGTTCCGCGGACTTCCTTCGCTTGGCTAGAAATTTTCGCAATTTGTGCACGAAGACTTCTTCGTATGGACTTCCTCCAGGTCGGCTTCTTCGTCTTCTTGTTTAATTTTTCTGGTTTTAGTTATGCCTTTCCTTGTTCTTGTTTTAGTACTGCCGCTTCTTCATTGCGTTGCTCGTCTTCGGCTTTGTCTAGGTCTAGTTCTTGTCGGCTTCTTCTTCTTCTTCGCCTTCATGAACGTCATCGCAGCCATCTTTGAACTGGGCTTCGTTCGTTTGAGGGAAAAGGGCTGAGGGAGTGTGAGTGAGGCGACCAGGCGGAGGGGGCGGGAGGCGCTTCCTGCCCTGACAAGCACTTAATTTCATGCTGCAGCAGGTGCACAAATCAGCATCCGTTGCGATTCGGAATTCTATTCATGATTTTCCCCCCACCAACCGACGAATCCGTGGAAACTCCATGGAAATTTCTCGCTGGCAACACCGACAGGTGGACGAACAATGGCGAATAGGGTGGAGGTACCCAAGTACCCAACTACCCAGGGAAAATCATCCGTGATGTTTTTATTTCGAACAACAGTTTAATGGTGAATATTACATTAAATAGAAAAATTATTTTTCTATATGGAGGGCTTCTCATTGCGTTGTTCTGAATTTCAATAACACTTCAGGCTTCAATGGAGTTTCGTGTGAAACGACCTCCACCGTTTTCCCTCCCTCCCTCTCTCTCTCGCTGACTAATTGTGTATATTCATGTTTCAAGCGAAACTTTCACAACTGTTTCATTGGCGATTGCACGCAGTTCCATAACTGTAAATCCTTCGAAAATCAACATTTTACTACAACAACCAGTTACAGCAAATGAAAACAACAACAACACACTCTATAAAGCAATTTAACCGAGCTTAACCTTAAGCTCCAGTCGCCGCCAACTTCGTGGCTAACGAGCCTCACGTCGAGCAAATGAAAAAAACAAAACAAAAACCAAGCTGAACCAAAGAAATATACAAAAAAATTCTATAAACTCGAAATTTCTCACAATTAAATTGTGGCGAAGGTTGAACGAATATTATTTCCTATGTGTAGCATGCGATGTTTTTCATCAAAAATTATGTATTTCTTGGATTTGTTTTTTCTACTCCGTTCAATTTAAATTTTAATCGTAAACTCGTAACAATCACTTACGGTCAAAAAACACACATGCTGATCCATTGACTGGCGACGACGACGACGACAACTACGGCGACAACAACAATAACAACAACAACAATAGCAACAATACTTCATACACAAAAATGGTTAAACGACGGCATGTAATTAAAATAAGCATTGAGCTAGTGTTACATTAGAGCTCACCTTGACCTTAACACAATAACTCGGGGAACAAAACAACAATAGCTGCAGCGACAACAACAGCAATTACAATAACAATTACTACCACAACAATGACTACGACAACATTTACAACCACAACACAACCATTACTACTACATCAATGTCTACTACAACCACTTCTACTACGACAACAACAATTCCGACTATAACAACTGCCATTACAATAACTGCAATAATAAATCTAATAAATCTAATATAAATATTTAGTTGTCTAATTGAATGCAATGTTTATAATGTTCTAGTTAACGTGGGGAAGAACAATTAACATCGGCTGGCTGTTTTTGTTTATAATTAATATCCCAGGTTTAATTTTGTGTTAATCGCAGGAGAAAGAGAGAGGGGGAGAGAGAGTGATTTAAATAAGGAAGTGTAACTAACGGTCGTCGCTGGGCGTTTCCACATCAAGCAAATTGGCTACAGCCACAACTGCGCTTTTTCCCTATGCGAGAAATCGACTGGGTTCGCAAGACAGGGTGTGTCGGAGGGGGAAAATTCGTAAATTCCGGAGGAATGCGTTGAATATTCATTTTGAGAACATAATGGAATCTGGAAGTAATTTGGATTAATGACCATATTCAAACCAAATGAAAACTACAACATTTATAAAGATTATTTTAAATATTTCATGAATGACAAAAGAACATCAGATGAATTAGAGTTTGTGAAGAACACTAAAAACAAAAAATTCTACTTTTCTAGAAAAAATTACTTGAAATTCCCACATCGCTAGAACGTCGCCGTCGTCTCGGCTTCGCTCTCGACTGCGACGCGACGCGACGGCGGCTGCGCGCCACGCTTCGGTTCGCGAGCTGCCGAAAAGCAGTTAGCTCGCTTGACCTTGAAACGTTGACCGCTCGGCACTGGCCCCGCACCGCCCCTCGCTCCCCCTACGGCCCCCTCCCCACGCCCACCTCGCTCCGGTGTTTAGACCAATTTATACGCATTCGGCGTCCGTCGACGGCTCAAAATTTTCTTGATTTACGGCCAAAGCCGACGCTGGCCAGCGAGCGAGCGAGTGAGCGAGCGAGACGGGGCGACCCAAAGTGCAATGATCCGATTCCGCTACCGATTTTTCGTTAATATCATTATTATGGCTGATAGTCATGGCGTTGTTGGTTTGCTTACCTTGTTGTTGTTGTTGTTGTTGTTGTTGTTGTTTTTGTTTTGTTTTCGTCGTTGTTCTTGTTGTTGGCTTTGGAGTCGTACCCACATGGAGCCGAAATGGCTTGCGCCGGCTTCGACTGGAGCCGACTTGCGGCTTGCGGGCGGTGGGTGGCGGCGACGGAAGGGGCGGGGGGAGGTGGAGGCGATTTGGTGTGTTTATTCGGTCGATAATTCAGCCAGCATGTGTTCGGAATTGGAAATTCGTATTCCGACTCGATCGCGTTGTTGGTGGACCTGCATTGAAATGCTTAACAGTACTTTGGCACATCCCCCACCCCTCGCCGCGGACCTCCACGCCTAATATATCGTGCACATGCCCGAGCCCGAGACCGAGCCCGAGCCCGCCTGTACATCGCCTGGGCGATGTCTATCGGCCATATGTCCACACGAGGCTATATATATGTACATGTACATCCAGCGGCTGGCGTGTCTGGAATTCTTTTAGAAGCTTCTAAACCGACTTCGCCATCGTCGTTGTTGTCGCTGTCGCTGTCGCTGTCGCTGTCGTCGTCCCTGACGGGCCGCGTCGTCGCTGGGACGCGCTCGCTGCGCCTCGTTTAATTGCGCGCCCCTCTCGCTCTCGCTCTCTTCCCCTCTCCAAGCCCTTCGCCTTGCGCTGCTCGTCGCCGTCGTCGTCGTCGTCGCCGTCGCGAAAACTGGTTCCGATCGTCGCAGCCCAGCTCGCAGTGTATTTTTATCCATCCATGCACACGAGCACTCGCGAGGAATTCTCAGCCTCGACCGGCCCGCCTCCTGCTGCCCCTCGTCGGACACTTCTCCCCCTCTCCTCTGCGGCACTTCCAGTCACTCGCCGTCGTCTTCGTCCACCTCTCGCGGCCGCTTTTTATCGCTCCTCCAACAACCCACTCTCCCTCTCTCGTCATCTCTCGCTGCCCACAACCTCGTCTTCTCCGCATCGCGCACTCGCTCCTCGGCCCCTCTTCGGCTCCGTCCCGAAGCCAGATCGTGTCTTTGACTTTGGCTCTGATTTTGCGCCTCCCTCTCTCGCGCTCCCACAGCGCCTCTCTGCGTCCTCTCTGTCGCTCGCTCGGGTTCTATTCGGTCGCTGCCCACCTTGTGGTAGGGTGCTGCTCACGCTGCTTTGTTGTTGCTTTTATCGTTGCCTTGGACGCTTCTCGGCCTGGGCGTTCGTTCGCAGGCCATAAAAAAGAGTCGCAGGAGAACCTTGATCTTGATCTCAAATGAACATGGAGCTGGCCTGCAATTCAGGTTCTGATTTTCTTCTATTTTAATGCACACACACACACAGATCCCCACTCACTCACACACACGAGGGCCGTCGCTCCCTCACTCTCTCGACCACTGGGTCCCCAGCTGTCTGTCTGTCCGTCTGTCTGCGGCCAGACCTTAGGTTCGTTCTTCGCGGCTCTGCAGCAAATTTGCATTTATTGCTGCAATTATTAGGCGTGCATTTGCCTTGAGCGGCGGCACGACCGGCAGGGCGGCCGTTGGAGAGTGAGGGAGACGACGTGCGAGTGTGGCTGCAAGGGAGAGGGAGCGAGAGGGAGGCAGCCCCCCTTCTACGGGGCGAGTGTAAGAAACGAGTTTAGGTTCTCTTAATTGCAGGAGTTGTTCTTGTTGTCGTTGTTGTAGTTCAAATGATTCCTCACATATTTCCCTGCCTCATAAAAATAAACTGAATTAAAAGCAATTGTCGTTGTTGTTGTTCTTGTTGCTCTCTCCCTCTCTGTCTTTAGTTTTCTCGTCAGCTGTATTTATAAATAAAAAGACGAGTTTAATTTTCATGTAAATTTTTGAAGCATTCAACATTGAATGTATTTTGAATTAAATAAATGTTCTTCGGGTGGTGTATTTTACACATGTTGTCTCTGTCGATTTCTCGTCGTGCAGCAATAAAATGCGGCAATTACGTTTTTAACGTTATATTGAAATGTTAAAAACTCGATTTTCGAAAATAAAATTACAAAACAAAATCCGTCTTAAGTCATAACAAAGGACGTTACTTTAAATAATTATTGCAATTGCAAAACTTCCCGGGGCACCCTGTGTATAGAGATGGACTGCAAGGAAAGCTCACAATCAAAACGCATATTCGAAAACTAGGAGCGCAGTCGAATATCACAACCATATTCACAATCCGAAACATCCTGCATTTGCGCTCATGTCCTCATCCTCCGTCTCCTATTTGACAGCCATTTACTGCATCAAGTTCAGTCTCCAATCTTGTACAATTCGCTGTCAGCTGTCGCTATGGCTGCATTCGCGGCGAAGGTTCAGGTCCAGACTAAGCGCCGTCCAAATGCCGTTTTCAAATCCGTTTGATTTTCGATTCCTCCGATAATGAGAGATGGTTTTCCTGCTTGTTATTCTTGGCTTCTCCGACGAGCAGAGCTCTAGCCGGCAACGTAATGCCGCCTTCAGTTATCCTTCGCGTGGCGAAGCATTGGAATCATTACGATTCCATGGACCCACAGATCCCTCCGAGAATAGGAAACTCGGACTTCTTCCAGGAGTTCCAAGCGGTTTGTGGTGTGTTGACAGTAGATCCTGTGGATGGCATTCGTGCTGCAGGTGATATTTTGGTTGATCCACCCAACATCTTCCCTCATCACGGCCGAAATAAGGATTGTGGCTTCGGATTTCACCAGTTAAACAGTTGGCATATAGTGAATCCTATCACTGTGTTCCTGATGCATCACAATACATTCTGGATATGCTCCAAAGTTTGACGTGATTCAACGGAGAAAAGGATTCTAATAAATACAGTTGTTAAATTTGAACTGTCCTGAAAAATCAAGGATTCAAATGCGTCTCTTGTCATTTCTGTCACTGTGCCGTCGAAGTTCAACACGCACTATTTCCCTCTCTATCGCTCTTGCAATCAGCATAGACCGCTCGTTCCAATCTGCCATCAAGAAATGAAGTTCAAACACTCTGCTCGGAAAACAGTTAAGTTGGCAACATTCGACAAAAGAACAGTTATTTGAAATTTTCTCGAATTGCGGTCCGGTCGAAATTTTTTACAAAAACGCAGTTTAAACGAAGTGAAAAAAAAAACGCAAAAGTTCCGTTAATTAATATATAATATTCGGTATTAGTTTTTATTGAAAGTCGAGAATTTTGTGGATTTCATTGGATTTTACTAAGAGGGAAATTGTCAGATTTTTAAATTGCGCAGTTTCTATTTCTGATACATGATTTTTAATTATTTTTTCTCTCTTTTTTTCGATTTCAGCTGTCGACGTTTTTCAAAACGCCCGCTTGGTCCCGTCGGAAGCATCGCCTGAGGAAACCTCCCCCGCAACCGCATTCGCCTCCATCAAGTCGCAACCACGCCCAGCCACACCGACCGACCCCGCATCGTCCGCCCACCGGGGCACCGCCACGCCCACCAGCACCTCCAA
This sequence comes from Coelopa pilipes, assembly GCA_947389925.1. NCBI lineage: Eukaryota > Metazoa > Arthropoda > Insecta > Diptera > Coelopidae > Coelopa > Coelopa pilipes. The sequence continues at coordinate 23,383,751 of OX376700.1, read as the reverse complement.
CAGCACCACACCCCCACCACTCCCAGGAGAGGAAGCAAAAGACTGCCACACGGATTCCGCCTGCGAACCCTGTCCACCAACACACACGCACTCACCAAAACCAAATAGTCCAAAGCCCGCTGACAAGTCGGACGTCGTCGCCGACGAAGTTGACGTTGAGGTTGACGTCGTCGCCGACAGCACCGTCAAGCCGCGCCGCTTCATCTCCTCCATCCTCGGCGGCAGCAAGCCCTACAGTGGCGGCATCGTGCTGACGCAAGCTCAGCGCAAGGAGTACCCCGTGGAAGTTGTCAGTGAGGTGGTGACCCAGCGCCTGAGTCGCACGCCGAACAGCGACTGTGTCGATAGCGATTCCGACTCGGATTCAGACGACTCGAAGCTTATTGTGGACGAGAAGCCCCTGGTGCCGGAGGAGAAGCCTCTGTCCCTGCGTGTTCGTAACTCTCCACCGCCGCTCGAAAAGCGTCCCAGTCCTCCACCACCACCAGAGCCCGCCGTGCGGTGCAGCGTCATCCAGCGCACGCCTAAAAACTCTGAGGAGAACTCGCACCTGCACAAGCAGCACGAGATTTTGCTGCCGCTCAGCTCTCTGGAACACTTGGGCCCCGAGCAGCAGGAACCCATTGACTACCACGTGCCCAAACGGCGCTCGTCGTACGACAGTGATGAGGAGCACGCAGAGTCGCTGAATGCGAAGCGATTGGAGCGTGAACGCAAACTGAGAGAGGCGCGCAGACGCAGCGCGATCTTGGCCGCCCGAGCTGTACTCGCGCAGGCGCGTTTGAATCCGCGATTTGTTAAGCATCTGCCCGGCATTCTGGCCGCAGCCGCTGGACACGGCAGGGCATCGTCGAACACAGGTGCAGGACAGAGTTTCCAGGGCGCTGCAGGCTTCGGCAGCAACGGCAACACGGGCTCCTCGCAAGGACACTCGAACGGAAATTCGGGTGGTAGCTCCGGTTCGCCCACAGGCTTTGGAGGCACTTCTGGTGGCGCTGGAGGTGGCATGGGTGGCGGACGTGACGGTCGCAGTAATTACGGTCCGAATTCTCCGCCCTCCGGTGCGCTTCCGCCCTTCTACGAGAGTCTCAAGGGTGGCAACAACATGAATTCGTCGAACTTCAACAGCAACTCGAACTTGCTCATTCAGAATGCGGCCGCTGCGGCGTATCTGATGTCGGCGGCCGGTGTGGGCTCCGGCCAGGCGCATCAGAACGGCGTGGGCGGCGGATTGGGAGGAGGTTTCAGCGATTGCTCTGTGGCGAACGGCAGTGGTCTCGAAACCACTACGAACATTATCACAACTTTTGCCAATGGCCTGGGTAATTCTAGTTACACGCATGCGAATAACAACAAATTTCACAATTCCTCTTCTCCCCCCACTCATCCACATTATGGTGCAAATCCATCAGCTTATGGTATAATTCTTAAAGATGAGCCGGACATCGAGTACGACGAGGCGAAGATAGACATCGGGGCGTTCGCCCAGAATATCATTCAAGCGACTGTTGGGAATTCTGGTAACTTCAATGGGTCCGCCTACGAGGACGCCATCATGTCCGACCTGGGACCCAACGGCACCGTCGATCCCTTGCAGTTCACCGCCACCCTCATGTTGAGCTCGCAGACGGATCATCTGCTGGACCAACTGTCGGACGCCGTCGATTTGAGTTCATTTTTGCAGCGCGATTGCGTGGACGATGACAACTCGACGAGTCCGCGCCAGGACTTTGAGCTGGTGTCGACACCGTCGCTCACTCCGGACTCCGTGTCCATCACCCCGGTCGAGGGCAGCAACGCCTCGAGCCACTTGGATGCGTTCCACGAGAACATCATGCAGCAGATCACCAACAACATTTCTCGCAACCACATCAGCAACAATGGCAACACGCAGAACTACTCGTTCGATCGCCAGCAGCACATGATGGGCAACAATCACCAGCAGCATCTCGCGCAGCAGCATCAGCAGCCGCCGCCGTCGTATCAGCATGCGACACGCGATCTCATGCAACTGCAGCACCAACAGCAACAACAGCAGCAGCAACAACAACAACAACAACAGCAGCAGCATCATCAGCAGCAGCAACAGCCACATCTCTCACAACACCAACCACAACATGGCTATCATCAGCAGCAGCAGCAACAACAACCGCAACACGTTGCCCCCGGACCGCATCAGTCTGCGATGGTTTCTCATGCGCCCTTGCTTTTGCCGCAACATGCATCGCAACAACAACAACCGCAGCAGCAGCAGCAACACCCACAACAACAACATTACCAAACCCATCCCTACGGTCAACACGCTGGCTCGCACCATCAGCAACACGTCCATCACATGCAGCATCAGCACAACAGCGACAACAGCAACCTCTCGCTGCCCTCGCCCAACGGAGGCCACATTTCCGCTCACCACCCGATGTCCTCGGCCGCGAGCAACTCCTCCGGCTCGGCCGGCTCCACCTCGGGTCTCCTGGACGCGTCCATTGTCGACACGAAGCCGCTGATACAAAGTGTAAGTCCCACCCACTCAACATCATCGTTGTCGTCCTCGTCGACAGGCGGCGGGTCAGGTTCATGCCTCGTTGGCGCCCGCAAATTGAGTTCTTGCTCCTCCTCAGCCGACTCCTCGGTGGCTTCGTTGCGTAGCGTGGCTGCTGCTGCGGCGGCTACGGCGGCCGGCATCCTGCCGCCCTCGCCCACTGTGGCCATGCTGCACGAAAGCAAAGTGCTACAGCAGCGGGTAAGCATTGGAAAATACTTTTTTTGTTTTGTTTTGTGTTTGCATTTTTGTTCGTTACCGCAAATGATTGAAAATTTTTATTCGAAAAATTTTTCGTTTTTTGTAAATTAATGTTGAAAAGGAAAAACCACTAAACATAAATGAAATCAAGTATTTTTTATGCATTTCTCCTGCGCGTCCTGTAATCTTCGAAATCTATTTTCACACTCTGCTCCCTTGGGTCTAACATTCCATCCCGTCCCTGTGCAAAGCGTTCCTTACCTTTAGCTAACCTTTTCATTTCCTTCTCTCTACAGTTGGGTTTGCCTCCAGAGGTGCAATTGGAGTTCGTCAACGGCGGCCACGGCATCAAAAATCCACTCGCAGTTGAGAATACTCATGCTGCTCATCATCGCATTCGTAGCATCGATTGCATTGACGATTTAAAGAAGCCCACTGGTCACCACATCGCCGGACCACAGACACCGATCGAAGTGCCCGAATCCACTGATGGCTCCAAGTTCGTCTGTCGCGTTTGCCTGAAGTCGTTCACGTTGCAACGTCTGCTCAACCGCCACATGAAGTGCCACTCGGAAATCAAACGTTATCTGTGCACTTTCTGCGGCAAAGGCTTCAACGACACCTTCGATCTGAAGCGTCATACGCGTACCCACACGGGCGTTCGCCCCTACAAGTGCAACCTCTGCGAGAAGAGCTTCACACAGCGCTGTTCCCTCGAGTCGCACTGCTTGAAGGTGCACAGTGTGCAGCATCAGTACGCGTACAAGGAACGTCGCGCAAAGGTGAGTACACGAAATTTCCGTTGAATGTGGAATCCATAATAAATTACATGTTACATGTGTCTCTTTTCAGATGTATGTTTGCGAGGAATGCGGCCACACCACGTGCGAACCGGAGGTCCACTATCTGCACCTCAAGGAGAATCATCCCTACTCGCCGGCTCTGCTGAAGTTCTATGATAAACGCCACTTCAAGTTCACCAACTCCCAGTTTGCCAACAATTTGTTGGGTCAGCTGCCAATGCCGGTGCACAACTAGATACTGCAAGCTTGTCTGAACTTACTTTGATTTCCCTCACACATCCCTTCCTAAGTAAGATGACAAGATTGTTACTTAACTGAACTGCCTTGACAAGGAAATTATGGAAAACAATCAAACTGCGAGACAATCTGCTGAGCAAATTGTCGCATCCAACGTTGGTCTTAAGTCAGAAGAATCGATGAATTGCGTAGATATCCAACGTTTTTATATATATGTACCAGCATATTTATATATTCAGAAGGTTATGTTTGTAAGGTTGAATTTTATAGAATTTGAAGTCATTTAATTTTTTTCTCTTTTCACTATCATTCTTATGAATTATTGAATTTCATATGCTTTATCATTTCCGTACTTCATTATGTAAAAACTAAATCTCATTTAACTTTATCTAAAAAAGCTTTCGTTCGACTTGAGAAGTTCAACAGAATATATCATTTATTTATAAACTTTATTATCATGTATACATATAACTATATATTTTTTACATTTAACCAACAAAAAAACTGTACAAAAACCTCAGCTCTTTAAATTATGCTTTAAAATGTAACAACATATTTCTAAGTGAAGTTCTGAATTTCTCCATCGTTTTGAAAATGCATTTCAAATGAAGTTTCTTCTTTATTTAAGTTTAAGCAAAACCCCCAACAACAACCAATCATGTATATTATTACTTTTTATAACAAAGAGAATAAGAAAAACCCAATCGTTAACGAAAACCCTATTGAAAATTGTTAATTTTATAGATTTAAGCTAGAGGGAAAGCAAAACCAAAGCCAAGCTGCAAAAGCTGGCGGGTAAAAGCAAGCACTAAAAGAGGCGTAAATTAAAGATGAAATGATGAAACAAATTCACATATACAGGAAACCACAAATTGCGAAGTGTTTTCTTCTGATTAATCATTAAATTATTGTCAACAGCCAAACACTGTTGGCGACTGACTGTTGCTGTGCGAGCACGTGCATGCGTTGTTGCTGTTCATAAACGAAGCCGGTCTAGTTTGTAGTTGTGTAGGTACGTAGGTCTTTAGGCTCTAGATCGTAGACTCTTAAACGTAATCTTAAACGAAAACCACCAATTGTACTGACTTGAATCTCTTCTCTCTAGTGCTTAAGAATAATATATGTATTTTGTTTTTTCGAACGAAACACTTGACGGTAGTTTGTAAATGCAAGGCGTAGGAATAAGTTTAAAGGCTTTATTTTTAGTAGTAGCGATTAATGGAGGTAGAAAAATAATTATAGGATACCATTGTGCGGATGGTGAGTGCTTTGTTTATGAACAGCTGACGGCCGAGCCGTGTCGTTACATGGGAGAAGACTTTGAGACTTTGAGGAGAGACGAAGAGAAGGTCCAAGCTTCCAATCGGAGTCTAATGTGAATGAAAAAATCGGGTTAATTGTGCAATCATTGGTGATGGTTTTTTTTACATACATATATTTAATATGCATATAATTTAACGTATATATTAACTTAAAATTTAAGTGATATACATTATTGAATGATGAGAAAACTATGTTAATTGCAAACACGGAATTGTTCTTAGAAATTCAAAAACTGAAGTGCTTTAAGTTTTGAAAAATAAGATCCCGAACGATTGAATTGATTTAATTATGGCGAGAAATTCTTGTAATAACTTTTAGTTTGGTTTATTCCTTAAGATACATTTATTATACATCACTCTTGCTGTAATCTTCAACGAGGTGATGACGACACCGACTTTGGTTGTAACTCGAATATATTGATATTTCGTTTAGCATGAATTGAAACTAATTTTTAAGTTCTGCACTTGGAGCAAATCATACAAGTTCTTTGTTTTCTTTTGGCAAATGATTTTTAGGTTTACATTTTTGTACTTAATTTTATTTAATTTTTTTTTTTTGTCACACATTGGAAATCATTGTAGAAATTGTGGAAATTCAAGTTCACAAGAACACAAAAATGATTGTGACTTGGTGAGAAATTCTATTCAAATAAGAATCGCTTTAGTTTATGAGTTACCAAGCTGTAATAATGAAAATATGAAACATAATAAATATAAAACGAAAATACACACTTTCTTTTATTTAATTTTTCGATTCCCAAGCAGTTGATAAATGAAAATTCAGTGCCGAATTTTGTATTAAAATCTACTTAGTAGCTCTTTATTCAATAGTGATTCAGTTTAATTTAGAATTAAGTCCTTACATGACTTGTTTAAAGCTTATTTAAATGCTAATACTTAGTAATTACAGTAGTTCGATACTAGTTTTCGTTCCTAAACGTCTGAACAGTCGAGTTTTAAACTAATGAATAACAATTCAGAGGAATGGAAATAAACTGGCTTAATTAAAGTTTGATGCTTAATTAATAGGAAACGTTTTCGTTGGAGATGAGAATCGATTTTCATATAGCAATCGATTGTTCCAATGACGGTGTTCATTTTCAAGTTCAATTCCTTTGATTCACCACGTCCTTCAAATCCTCGAATTCCGTACTCCACACCTCCCGATTCAACAATACAAGTATCGATAAAGAAAAGTTGGAGACAACAGTGTCAGATCTACTCATACTTTGCTTCAGAAGCAGAAATCGAAGAAGATCTAGAAGTATTCCTAACATACGGCAGGCAACTATTTATTGGTCCTCGAGCAGGCTCCGGTCCTGGATTCATCGCCCTACCACGGGCTCCTAGCGTTCTCCTGGCCTCCTCCTTTGGTCTCCCTTTCTCTGTCCGTCTAGCTCTGGCTATTACAACAAATTTGCTCTCTACATACTACAACAATAACAAACTCTATATAGAGATTTCCACAGACTCGCGATAGAGGTACAGAAAACATGGGGAATTCAAAAAACCGTTGAAAATCAAACGTAACCGCTGATGAGTTCATGCAAAATTTCAAAACTTTTTTATTAAACAAAACGTCGAGCAAACTTTATGGATTTTACAAACTTAAAACGACATGACATGCAAATCAAATATTTTTCAAACAAATGGAGAGTGATACAAACAAAAAAAGAGGCGAATAGGAAAAAGTGGGTTTCAGAATTAAAGCAAATGTGGTTTCAAAATATGGCCTTGTGCGAGGGTTAAACTAGGTCTTAAGTCTATGCAGCAACTACGCGTTCAACTAAGGTCAATTAAGGAAACGCAGGACGACTCAGGCCGCGTCCTGACTGAAGTCTATTGAGTTTTGGTGCTGATTCCGGTGCTCGCCCCCGTCCTCGCCCTCGTTCTAGACGGGGATCCCGGTGCGGTCCTTGAGCTTGCCCATCACGTTCAGGTGGACCTTCGAGTAGCCGCTGGACCGCTTGCCGATCGCCGCCAGGCTGCCGCCGCTGGTGGCCGACGTCATGGCGGTGGTTCCGCCGGCCTCCGAACCGCCCCCTGCACCTGCTCCGGCGCCACTTCCGCCGGGGCCCTCCATGGAGCTGGAGCAGGAGAGCGCGGGCGACGAGGTCTTGGAGTCGACGCGCGAGGAGTCGTGCGAGTGCAGCAGCTCCTCGCCGGTGCTGCTGGGCCGGGCCTGGCCGCCGGAGCTGGCCGAGTAGACGCGCTGCAGTTTCTCGAGCTCGTCGTCGATCGCCTTGAACTGCCAGCTCCAGTTGGCCCGGTAGAGGAACGGCCGGTGGTCGAAGCGATTGTCGTCCGGGCTGTAGCTCTCCATGTGCACCGATGGCGTCAGCACCGTCATCTTGTGCCGGTTGATCGCGTAGCACCGGAAGAAGTGCTTCACCTTGTCGGCCACCTGAGGGGGAGAGAAAAGGTTTCATGAGCATGGGTGGAAATTGAAGAAGCCGCCACTGTCGCCCACCTGCTTGGGCGTGAGGTCGCCCTTCCAGGTGGCCACCAGCTTGCAGAACATGCTGTAGGGCCCGCAGCAGGCCTGCTTCCGGAGCCGCCCGTACTCGCTCAGCTCGGCGTAGGTCATGCCCATGTCCTGCTCGTCCGTCTGCACCAGCTGCCCGTCCTGCAGCGGCTCCAGCTCGGCCGTGGGCGGCGCCTCCACGATCGCCTCCAGCACCGGCAGGTTGAATCTGGCGAGGGAACGGTCGATTAGTCGAGGGGGAGACACCCCGGAGGTCGCCGACTCACTTGTCCTTGGCGTAGTCGAGGAAGCGGCGCAGGTCGGTCTTCGAGATGCCGCCGATGGGGTTCACGTCGGCCGAGGAGCAGTCGTACTTGGTCAGGTACCCGCGCAGCGACTCGTCCACGTTGGCCGACCCGAGGACCAGGAGGCCGCCGGGCCGGTTGCGCACCCACAGCATCAGCTGGGCGAAGATGTAGGCGAGCACCATGCGGATGCGCGACTGGATGTTCTGGAGCGCGAGGTTCTGGCGCGCGCAGCCGCCCTGGGTGCGGAAGCGCGGCGTCAGCCCGGTCACGGCGTGGAAGATGCCCAACAGGGCGTTCACGGCGCCGTCGATGCTGATCTCGATGTGGTAGCTGCCGAGCTGGGCGGCCAGCAGGGAGGCCCGGCGCCTCGTCTCCGCACTCGAGTTGACGCTGCCCATGAAGCAGGTCACCAGCAGCCGGTTGCAGAGGGCCGCCGGGTTGTCGGGCGTGTACTCGGAGTCGGCGAGGATCTTGCGGATGTCGTGCAGCACCTGGGCGTCGCCGGCCTGCACCGCCTGCACGATGAGCCGGCACATCGAGTGCACGATCGTGGCCGAGCTGCTCGAGTCGACGCCGCCGCTGAGGGGCAGGAAGAAGCCGCCCTGGCCCGACCGCCGCAGGTAGTCCCAGAGCCAGCAGGCCGGGCCCATGGCGATCTCCTCCTCGGGCGAGTGGTAGACCGGCTGCAGCGGCACCGAGGCCGACTTGAAGAGGTCGCCGTGCGTCGACATCTCGAAGTCGCAGACGATGCGCGGGTAGGTCGGGGCGTCGGCGGCCGCGATGCAGCGCGAGCGGCGCGACACGCGGTAGGCGCGAATGTCCTCCAGGTCGATGGTGGCCAGCGTGACCTCGACGTCCTGCAGGCCGAACTGGCGGCCGCGCGCCACGAGCTCGCCGTTGAGGGCGATCGCCGAGCAGCCCTGGAAGTACGTGCGCTGCCCGTCGCAGCCGCGCAGGTTGCTGAACAGGTACGCGCCGCCCGCCTTGTAGCTGGCGCTGCGGATCAGGTCGGTCGTCACGTTGGCCTTCCGCAGCTCCAGGTAGCTGCCGGAGCCGTTCACGATCAGCTCGACGCCCGAGAGCGACATGTCGATGTGGCGGCTGCGGACGTTCCAGAGCTCCTCGCAGATCTCGTAGCCGATGCAGGTGTCCTTCGTCGCGATAACGGCGTCGCCGATCGGCACCGTGGCCTGGCCCGTGTGCGCGCCGATCATGCGCGGCAGGAAGAACTCCTCCGTCCGCAGGGCCTGTCGACGAGACGCCAGTTGAGTTGGGGCAACGGAGAAGGAGGAAGAGGAAGACGAAGAGGATTCGCTCACCTTGGTCCAGGCGGTGAACCAGCGGGACTCGCGGTAGTTGCCGTCGTCGCACATGGACATCTTGGGCCGGATGAGCAGGATCTTGCGGTTGAAGAAGGCCACGCGGCAGTTGTAGGCGACGTTGCGGTGCATCACCGGCATCCCCACGTCCACCAGGATGTTCTCGCTAACCAGGGAGAGAAACGAGAAGAATACGAGGGGCTGAGGTTGGGAGTTCTTCCGGGGACGGAGGTGGAGCTCACCATATCGGCGACATCATGATCTCCAGGAGCACCTCCCACGAGTGCAGGAATGTGTCCGGCTCCCGGAAGTGATCCTCGCAGCTGTAGCCACTGTGAGCGGGAGAGAGAAGGAGGATTGAGGTTGAGGGGTCACGAATTTGACGAAGAGACGATTGACGAACTCACCAGACTTCGAGCTCGGGCCCGGTGCGGTAGGAGGCGCCCATGTCCTTGGCCTCGAGGATCGACTGGAGGATGCGCGCCAGGTTGCCCTCGAAGTCCAGGGCCCACTGGTTCAGGGTGCAGACGGCGACCGTGATTTTGCGGCCCATGTCGGCGGTGGCTCAGTCAAGTTTGGGTCGACGACGACGACGGCGGCGGCGGCGGCGATGTTGACCACGATGAGGTCCTGGGGCGATGACGAGCCGACTGTCGGCGACGCGCGAGGCCTGGCGATGGCAACAAGTTGTGGCCAACTGAGGCCGAAGGGATATCGAGAAAGTAATAAAATAAAAACAGCTTTATTTGTGGTCGCAATTAGCGGTTGAATAATTAATTGCGCTCAATTGGCGAATGAAAAGAGCCGCCGAAGCCACTGAAGCCACAGCCACAGCAGCAACAACAACGACAACAACAGCCACAACAACCAGCGCGGCCACCAACACTAATGGAGCGCTGAACGAAACGATTCCTTCTCAAAGGACTCCGACGAGCGTCTGCCAACAACAACGACGGCGGCGACGACGACGGGCTCATCGAAGTTGTTTTCGTTGTTGTTGTAATTATTGGTGTTGTTGCCACGATTGTCGCTGTTGTTATTGTGCGGTGTTGTTGTTGCTATGGAGGCTAGTGCCAACTATTGTTGTTGCTGTTTGGATGGACGGTTCCAGTTTTTCTCGTCGGCCCTTCAGCCACGTTTCGAATATCGATCAAGCTTTCGCAAGTCTTCCTGCGAACGACGGAAGGATTCGGGCTCAGGGGGCGTGGTCGGGGGGCGGGCGGCCAGGGCGCGGCAGCTGACGCAAAACTCGAAGGGACTTCCTCGCCTGCCGACGTCATTCGACGAGGACGCGACGTGGAAAAGGCGAAGGCGAAGAACGTGAAGGAAATGTCTAAAAAAATCATTTTCGCAGAAGTCCTTCGCAGCAGGATGCGGGGGGTGGGGCAAGGGGTTTCTTCGGGACTTGATGCAATTATTTTCCGATTCAATTACCCAATGTTTCTAATTAGCTCATGCTAAATTGAGCGAAATTACATGTGATTATAATTTATTTTTTGATCTATTTAGTTTTTTCCTCGTTAAATTAATCTTGATTTTATATATTTTCCCCCTTGTAGCTTTCACACTCTACTTTTCTCTCTTTTACTCCCATACAATCGCATTAAGTTCCCGTTTTATCTTGTTGTTGTTTTTGGTCTTGCTGACGTATGAGCGATATTTATTTCGAAAGGATTTATTATTACGGTAGAAAATCACTACGGGACGAATGGATCAATAAAAAATATGACCATGAACATGTGGCTAATTTTATATTCGGTTTTAATTCATTTTTCATTTATTGATTTTCATTTATTGTTCGAATATTTTGTATTACTTTTTCTTTTATTATTAATATGTAATTTTTAATTTTTTCATTTTCACATTTTTCTCTACATTTCTTCACATTTTCTCACAAAATTCTCAAAGATTAATTTTGAGTGGACGAAAAGAGGGAAAAAAGTGTCCAAAAGAGAGAAGGTGATGAATTTCTGAAAATGAAATTCCATGAACTACTCAGAAAACCTTCGGCTGCCGAACCTTCAACTTTGTTTATTTCGAGTGTTTGTGTTTTTGTTTTTTTGCGAACCCGAGGTTCGATTCCTCCCTCCACCCAACCGCCCACCCCTCGCAGCCCTCGATGCAGATGCAAGGTTTCCCTTTGAGCTGGAGCTATTTTAGGATTTTCAATGGACTTCCGCTTCCGGTGTTCGATTCCACACCCAGAGGCGTTGGGCTGGTGTGAGTGTGGGTGCGTTTGTGTGGCACATGTTGCCGTGTTCGTCGCTCAACTCTTTCGCCACATCGCTCGACACCACAACAACAACAACACTAAAACAACCAATGCGAATAAAAGTAAGTGGAGGAAAAAAACCCAGAGCAATAACAACTTGGAAAGAGAAACATTGACAGCTGATCGATCACTTTTCACCCGAAATAGAATCCCACAAAAGGCGAGTTGAAAAATTCTAGGAAAACTTCATATTGCAAATTCAATAAAGTATCAAAAAATATCAAAAAATATAAAAAAAAAATATAAAAGAATACCGTACAAAGCAAAAACAAAAACATTTGTCGAAATAAATACAATCGATGAAAGAAAAAAATATTTGTCGAAGTTGAAAAATCAACAAAGGGAAAAAATATTCGGTGAAATGAAATATATCGTCGAATGGAAAAAATATTCGTCGCTACGAAAAATATTGTGGTAGGATAAAATAGGGTAAATATTAAAAATGTCAATTCAACGAAACGATAAGAGAAAATATTTAAATAAAATGTTCGGCGAAGTAAAAATAACTATTCGCCTAAATGAAAACCACAAAATATTATGATGGAATAAATTAGAGTAAATATTAAAAAATCCATTGCAAAAGAAAGACGTGGAAATATTATAAAAAAAAATATATAAAAAACTATTCGTCAAAGTGAAAAAATCATCGAATCGGTAGAATAAATTAGAGTAATTATTAGAAAATCCATTTCAAACGAAAGACGGACGCATGAGGAAAGCGAAAAATTTCCGCACGCCACTGACAGAGGACCCGCTTCTGGCTCTGCCCCACCCCCTCGCAAGCCCCACCACCCCCTCCAGCTGCCTGCAGCAAGGTTATTGACTTCGGACACCCGTTTCCTGCCTCCGCAATGGCGCCGTTTCCGCTTCCGACGCCATCACGTGCCGCGATTTCGCACGCGCTTCTTTTGTTTCTTCTCAGTGAACTGCGGCAACAACACGTTGTACAAACAACAACACGTTGTACAACAACAACAACAAGTTCTCCACAACACCAAAACAAACCACAACAAACACATCGATTTCGATCGCCTTCGCATTCTGAACGAAATTCTCGTTAAAACCGGATCGGACCTCGATCGCTCGGAATCAACAGTAGACAATGGCATTACAATAACAACAAACACAACTCAGTCACTTCTCAATCGAATCGAATTGAAATTAAAATCGCATTTGGAAAAATCAGTCAATTGGAGTTCACGTCAAAACTATTAGTATTTTCTTTTTTTTCGTATGTTTTTTCCTTCTCACCAATTATTTTTCTATCGGAAATTAATGAAAAAATTCCAATGCAACCGCAACACCGACAACAACAACGTAAAGAATAAAAACAATGTGATTGCGAAATGAAAAAACTATTTTTTGGTGATTTGTGTGAAAATGGAATTATTTGTGAATTACGGAAATCATGTAATTGTGATTTATAAGAACATATTTTGTGCGAATATTTTCGAAGACAACAAATGAGACTAAATTAATTAAAATAACAACAATAGAAACAACAACAACAAGACAACGTCAACCGAAACGACTTCAAGGGAAACAGCAAGTGACACAAACAGGAGATGAAAATGAATACCGGTAAGTGCTCGACGACAGTGGGGCCAAGGGCTCATGTAAAGAGCTCAAAATATGATCGGGAAAATATTTGGGGAAAATGTGCTCAGATCCATTAGTTTTCCATTTCCTTTTTCTACCTGGTTCAAATCAGAAACGCCCGACCTCACCTCCTTGACTCGCCCGAAGGCCGCGATTTCAATTCCACCTTCGCCAACACAACTTATTTCTCTTCCTGTCATCCCATCTCCCGCCCTCTCTTCTCCTTCTCCATCTCCCCCTTTGCTGGCGAAGGCAGGATGCTCTGACGCAGGACATGATTTAATTGTGGGCACAAATCGACATCCGTTTGCCTTCAAACAAAAGACATTGAAATATGAACTGGGATTTCATTCCATGGGCAGTCAGTGACAGGGGGAAACAGAGGGAGGAAGGAGGAGGCAGGGAAACAGAGAGAGAGAGAGAGAGAGAGAGAGAGAGAGATAGAGCTTTGCGAATCCATTGAAAAGAGGATCCAACATCGGAAGCCTGTGCTTTGTGATTCCGAGTGACGTCAATTGCACAGAAAGACATGGAACGCAAACCTTTAACAACAGCACAGGGCGAGGAGGAGATCAATTCATATTCAGGAGGACGGACGGATTTACGTCAGACGGATTTACGACAATCGGCACCGATAACGGACAGACAGTGGCTGAAACGAGAGACTGGAGTCATTGGTACGAAAAGGATAACTTTCGCCCAAGTAATTAATTCTCTGAATTCTGAATTACGGAACAAGAAAACGAAAACTTCTCGACCTTCCGCCGCCCACATTTCCCTCCTCCTCACTCGGCCGCTTTTTGTTCCCCAATCGTCTTTTCGACTTCCTCCTCCCTCAACTGCTCTTTCTTCCTCCTCAATCGCCTGCCCTGCGCTTCTCGCCTCGTCCACTGCCCCGATTCGAAGGACTCGCCGGATGAAAAACCAGTGCAAATCGCGACTCGACATCCAAAAGGGACACGTTTGAGCAGAGCCCGGTTGTTGCCGGGAGCCCCCAATTTCAGCCGAGGCGGGGGAGCGCTTGGGCTCTCGTTTAATTGTCGCATGACGGAAGCCATCAGCAGAGACAACCTCGCTTTTCAATTGTTTATGCGGGGTTTTATTTGGCACGAGGATTGCCAAAGGACACACACACACCCAAACACAGCACCACACCAGCGGTATTGGCTGTGTTGTTGTCCCTTTCTGGCCACCGGGAACCCCGTATCTCGGCGGAAATCGCCAGAATCAAAGTCGAGGCTTTTGTGTGCGGCCCAAAAGTATGCAATGAAAACCAAAGAACTTCAAATTGAAAACGAGAACCCTTTATTTATTTCTTTATCTCTCATTTCTACCTTCCCGCCCACTCTGTCTCCCTCTTGGTCTCCCGCGCTATACACGCTGTCTTTCCCTCCCACTCTATCCACATGCTATTTACAAATCCGGCGCCGGCCCGCTCAATGTGTTCGCAGGCGCTTTGTCGAGGTCGCCCTCGCCTCCTCCCGCGCCCGACGATCGTTCGCCTCGCCGTCCTCGCACTCGCCCTCGTCCCTCGGGCCATCGGGGAACTTGACCATGCGCAGCAGCCGCTCGATCTTCTCGTCCTGGCAGTCGTACAGATAGTCGGATCGGCACATCGGGCACCGCAGCCGCCGGCGCCGCACCATCTCGTCGAAGCAGGCGCAGCAGACGAAGTGGCGGCGCTCGCAGAAGCGCGCGTCGCGCCGGATGAACTCGAAGCAGATGAAGCAGGTGAAGCGCTCGACGCACAGCTGGTTGACGGCGACCTCGTCCGCGTCCGTCCAGTCGATCTCCTCCTGGTCGACCAGGTACTGGTCGTCGCTGTCGTCGAAGGCGCCCACGTAGAGGCGCATCGAGCGCGACGGCATCTGCTCGTTCATGAACTCCAGGTAGCCGTACGAGAAGTCGACCTCGAACGCCTCCTCGACGTCCTCCACCTTCTTCTCCTCGACGTCCTCCACCTTCTTCTCCACCTCCAGTTTCTCCTCGGTCCCTCCGCCGTTGGTCCTCGGCCGGTCCGCCCAGTCCTCCGGCCGCGACCGGTACGGCCCCAGGTAGTCGGCGTGGCCGTCGCGTATCAGGCCCAGCTTGAGCGTGTACTCGATGGGCTCCGACTGGCCGATGGCGAAGACGCCGCGTCGCAGGGCCACCTCCGCAGCCTCGTCCGGCCGGGGGTCGAGGAGGAACCAGTAGAGGCCGGCCTTGCCGCACAGCAGGAACGCCTCGTGGCTGAGGTCGGCGAAGGCGAAGTCGTAGCGGTTGCCCTCGACGAGGTACCGGATCCAGCGGCCGTGGTGCGACTCGCAGTGCGTGAAGAGGTCGTCGCAGGGGCCGCGCCAGGGGCACGGGGAGAAGCGACATTTGGCGGTCGACATCGCGGCGGATCGTGCGCTTGAACTTGGTCAAAATGTGTTCGATACGTTTGATGAGGTGAAAGAAAGACTTGTTGATGGCGGTGATCGAGATGACGATGATCGTGATGTTGTTGTGGGAGGCGCGGGTCAGCGACTGATGATGAGGTGGCCAACGAGGCGAGTATTTAAGGGGTCCCCAGGTAGGCCCGGCACTAATTGGTTTTCATGCTTCCACCCGAGCACCTGGTCTGGCCTGACCTGGTCTCCTTCGGCCCTCTGAGGTGCAGCAAGAAAGGGTTTGGGTATACTGCGAGTCGTCGAGGAAGGCTTTTGGCACGTGCCTGATTCTCGGCGCGCGGAATCGAGCCAAATTAGGGATTATTGGAGGATTAATTGGACCGATGGCCAGGTATCGCAAGGTGTTTATGGCGAAATCCCGGTGACGCGGCGGAGGCAGCCGTTGCCTGCTTAGAGGTGCTTAAACCGGCGAGAAAAACCCAGAAATAGAAATAGAAAAGAAACACCGGCGCCGAAAATAAACACGAAATACCGGCAAAAACAACAACAACAAGACTTGCAGAACAACGACAACAACAGCTCGAGGCGAAAAACATTTCGACTGCGACTGACAAACGAGTCAGAGTCGTCGAAATCAATTCCTATTATCGTTGTTGTAGCTCGTGTTGTTGTTGTTGTTGTTGACGCTGAGTTGCCCACGGCTGGTGCGCCCGAAAGCAGGCAACGGCAATGGTGGCGCCGAGGCCGGAGCCTCGAACTCAACCTCCGGCAGTAGCAGATGTTGTTTAATATTAAGTGGAGCTCGACTTCTAGTCGTCGTCGTTGTTGTCATTGGCGTTGTTGTTGTTGTCCCTACTCGAGAGCCCCGACGACAAGAGGGAGACGAACAGATGGACGGACAGACAGACAGATGTCGGTCTTCGTTGACGAGAGCGAGTCGTCAGCCCAGCGCCGTTCAGTTCGCCGTGAGTCGCAGGTCGTGAGTCGCGGTCGCGGTCGGTCGGTCGGCGCGCTGCATTTTTAATTGGGCTGCGCCTCAGTCGACGCCAGCAGTCGAGGACACGGAGAACCGCCAGGATTCAGAGATCGGAGCCGGGAGACAGAGAGACAGACCAACTCAAGGACACAGAAGGACCGGGTCGAGTGAAGGAGGATTTCGGAACAAGTGAAGGTTCTCAAACTGACTGAGGGATTTCAAGCCGACAGAGGTTTCAACAGACACACAGAGAGACTGACAGACGAACAGAGGGAGCAGGACAGACGGACAGGGACAGCGGGAGAGGCGGAGACTGCAGGACAGAAAGATACAGAGGGACAGAAGGTCACAGACAGCGGGACGGACGGACTTCGGGCACAAAGCGATCCCCCGACACTCCTCGGTTCCTCCACGAGAGCTGGGAGAAGTCGAGCGAGAAAAGTGGCCAATTATGGAGAATTAAAGAGCAAATTAAACCGGAAAACTCTGTGTGCGTGTGTGTGAGTGCGAGTGCAAGTGTGTAGTGTGGTCTCGGAGCTCCCGAAAACAGTGTCGGCCATTGATCAAACATACATTTCGAACTCTCGACTCCGGCTGCAGACCTGCGATGTCTGCGACCGTGTCCTGTGCGCGCGGATGTCTTTCGCCGTCCATGTCGGCGAATTGAGGTTAGTGGCGCATCACGTGACTCCCCCTGTCTCCCGCAGTTCCTCTCGCCGCGCTCCCTGCGGTCGCCTCGTCTCGCCGATGTGAAAATAATTCGCGAAATTATGATTCCTTCTTTCGCGAATCCCACTTGAGGAGGAGTGGGTGGAGGGGGAAGCGGGAGGAGCCTCGTTGGTCTCCCGGGGAACCCGGCGTCAGTTCGAGTTGTGTCACGTTGCATACTTTTAGGTGCCTCACGGGCGGAGACGAAGTCGCGGCTTCAACCAATTGATCGACCGATCGGCTCGACGATGGACTGCGCCCTGCTCCTGGACGACTTTCCCAGCGGTGAGTTCAGTCATCACCATCCTCGTCGCCATTTTCATTGCTCCCTTCATCATCATCATCGTCTTCGCCACGAGCTTCATCGTCGCCTTTATCGTACAAATCGCTCCTTCACTTACATATTCATGGAGAGTTATCGATGTTTTTCACCTTCAAATAAGGTGAATTTACTCCTGACACGTTCGACTGTGGTGAATTTTCCCCTCACTCCCATTTCCGGTGGTGAACTTCTTACATTTTCACCTACTTTATAATTTGTTGTCGGTTTTTGTTCACCGCTGGGAATAAATTCCCCCCTTTGATCCCTCCTTCGTCTCGATCCCATCCATTTGCGACGGCCGCCGCTTGGCACGAGATCCGTCTGGCCAGCTGCGCCCCTCAATCAAATCTCGACAACGGACAACGGGCAGATTTTCGCACTTGCTTACACTCGAAATATTTGTTTGTTTGCTTCGCCTTTCGCGCCTCGCTCCTCGAGGCCACAGCAATTTCTCGCAACTAATTTAGTAAATAAAATATTTGTGTAAGAATGCATGCAGAAATCTGCCAAATGTGCCACAGATTCAAGTTTAAATGAGTGGGTCTCGACGTCTCCCGCAGCTCCGACGTCCGCGACCCGAAACGCGTTCAATGTCACGGCGAGCGCCCGGTGGGCGGCCGAGGGACGGGGCAGGAGGCGTGGCGGTTTCGCGTGAAAGCCGAATAAATTTCCGCGACTGTTCGGCGAATTAAACAAATAGAGTGTCGATGTAAATACTACGAAAATGCAAATTGACTCGATTTTTCGTTATTTATCTATTTATTTTGGAGATTGTCTCTTATTTGGGTGGGCCGTATTTGAACACCGTATTTTTGAATGGAATAGTTGGAATTTATTTCGTTTTATTGCGAAAATGCATGAGTTCAGTAAAAGAAACTGAATGGAATCAAGGGAAATATTCAATTAAAACTGTCGAAATATTTTGATGAAATGAAATAAAGGCAGTGGACTAAAAAAAATTGAGGAAAAAAATCGACACAAGAAGATTTGAACAAAATAATATAGAAAGGATAGAATAGAATTTATTAAAAGGACTTTTTGTAGTTTTAGTGAATAGTTTTAGGGAATAGTGTTAGTGAATAGTCATGTGGCAAGTGGAGACTTCTTAAAGGATACCAAAGAGACGGAGGATTGTGAAACGAATTCGTCGCTGTTTCATTAACATAGTAGTGAAACCGCTACTGCTAATTCGACTCGAGGCAACC
This sequence comes from Coelopa pilipes, assembly GCA_947389925.1. Lineage (NCBI taxonomy): Eukaryota > Metazoa > Arthropoda > Insecta > Diptera > Coelopidae > Coelopa > Coelopa pilipes. The sequence continues at coordinate 23,365,104 of OX376700.1, read as the reverse complement.
CTGGCCGCCGATTGCGAGCAAAAACAACAGCAACCACTACGACAACAACAACAAATGCTTGTTGTCAATGCGTTCCGTTGCTTGGACGCTCTGACTTTGCTCGACTTCATTGAATTCGTTTCTCCTACAATTGGCAAAAAGCGTTGTTGTTGCTTTTATTGCTGCTGTTGTTGTTGTTGTTGTTGTTCTTATTGTTATTTTTGTTTTTGTTGTTCCTCTCTGTTGTTCCTGGTATCCAAGGGCTCCAATCGACGTTCAACGGTATATCGGTATTTTTGTTATTTTCTTTGTGATTGTGATTTGTTTATTTGTTTGCGAGTTGCTGTTGTTGTTAGGTTCGGTGTTGTCGTCGTTGCTGTTGTTGTTGTTGTTGTTGCCATTGCGAGTTCGACGAGTCGCAATGAGATGTTGTTGTTTGTCTTTCGGATTTCAGTCAAGCGTCGGAATCGTTTAAAAAAAGTCCTCGGCGAGACAAAAGCGTTGCATACTTTTGGGCAACAGCGTTTGACGGCCGCAAAAACAGCTCAAAAGAAGAGATACGAAGGAGGAGGCGAGGAAGAAGAAGAAGACGAAGCAGAGGTAGAGGAAGAGAAAGAAGAAGAAGAAGAAGAAGAAAAGGACACCGGGCCGTGCCTGGCGACGGACATCGCGAGGGAAGATTGAGCAAAAGCGAGAGATCAAAGGAAATCCCAATGAATCGCGTTCGTCGCCCCTTGAGGACGAAAAGTTAATCAAGATCGATAAAGCGGTGAAAAAACCAATCTGAGAAGGAGACGAAGTAGAAGTAGAAGAAGAAGAAGCAAGACCTCAATGACTGCGAAAAGTTTGATTGATTGATGCCACCGTAGATTAGGGACGAAGACATAAACAATTTCCAATCAATGGCGAACGCGGAACTAGGGTCCAAAGTAATCGGCAACGTGGGCAGTCAGAACCAATTAATCGTTACAACCGATGATTACTCAAGTAAATGGGAAGAGGAAATCATGAGTAGTCGGAAGTGATCGAAATCATGGCCAAATAAAATCGGAAACAAGATAAACAAAAATAAAATACGATCAGTGCCTAAAAATATTCGAATTCATCGTAAACTGCGCGAGCGAAGTGTGAGTGTTGCGAGTACCGACTACTCGGTGCTCGACTCGTTTCCGACGCCAACAACGCCGTCGTCGTTAACTGCGTTCGCAACAATAATTTCTTTCTCAATTTCGCGATTTCTTCCCGCCCCAGCTCCCGCTCTTCAGACGATGGTTTTTCCACTGCATTAGCGATGTGGGCGGCGGATGGAGCGCCTCGGTGGGCGTGGCCGAGACGAGTGGCGGGCCCTGGAGTGGGCGCCAAGTATCGGCAACCCCTGGCATGACACGACACGACGGCAATCGCGAGACTGGGAGCGAAATCGCACGGAAAGATTCAAAACTCAAGGAGTGAAAAAATCCTGGGGGAGAGGACGGGAGGAAAAATCACAAACGGCAGACGATTGCGGAGAAACTGAGAAACCAACAAAAAACGACAAAAAAAAAACAACACAAAAACGAGTAGAAGAAAGTGGGAAAAACGCAAATTGTGAGAGCGGAAAATAACGAAAATTATGTGAAGTGGGAAATTGACAAAAGAAGAAAATTACACCCGAAATGCGAAGTAAGGGAAATTGATAGAAAGCAAAAAAAAAAAAAAAAACTCAAACAGAAAAACAAACGAATGGGAGCTCGGCAAACAGAAGCGGAAATCGATGCATTTTCATCGCTCGCTGGAACGGAAGTCACGACTTGCCGGAAGTGAGCGCGCGAACGCAGTCGTCGACGACCGCGGACGAGGCTCGCAGGACCGAACGGATCGAGATCGAGCGCTTGTAGACAGACGAGTGGACAGACAGACAGCTTTTGACAGAGGTTTTGCCAGTGACTTTGATAAAGAGATCACCAGAGAGAGATCGCGAAGACCCTCAAAGTCGTGTCGGGTCATCGGCCTCGAGAAACAGAAATAAACACGAAACAACCACAAGTAAACAAAACAAAACAATAAAAAGCGTGGAGTGAAAAAAGTCAAGCGACAAGTGAAAAGTGAAAAGCTCGAGGGACCAGTGCGAATGAGGGAGTCGCGGTAGGCGGCCGCCGCGTCCGAGCAGGAGGAGGAGGAGCAGAAGCGGAAGCCGAGGCCATGGACATGGGCGGCGGGGGCCGGGTGCAGTTCCTGCAGGCGCACCTGTTTCCGGTCTGCCCGCTGACCCCAGCCGCGGTCGTCGTGGGAGGCGGAAGAGGTAAAAAAACGGATGAACATGCACGGAATTCATAGGCAAAAAATGAAACCTAAAAACCCTAAAATGACTAACGAAACACCTAAAAAAAGGGGGGGGGGGGAAACTAAAAAAACACAAGGTAAAAAAAACTAAAAAAAATGGGATAAAGAAAAAATCCACTAGTGAAACATTAAAGTGGAAGCCTTCAATAATATTTCCGCCCAACTCTGGCCAAGGGGAAGTCGTCCATTTGTTGGTCTCTGCTGGATTCTCGTCGTCGCCGTCTCCAGAGTTCGCAATTTGTTCGCCGCCCTTTCACCTCTCCCTCTCCCTCTCCATCACCCTCCCTCCACATCCGTCCCTCGTCCTCGTCCTCGTCCCACCTCGAGCACTTCCGCCATTGTGATGTTTTTTCGCCTCAAATTGAAAGCCACCCAACTTCCGGCCAGCACCGGAAGTTGTTCTTGCTGCGCCGTGAAGCCAGATATTTTGCATAAATACATTCTATTTCGGTTCCGGTTTTCCCGCCTCGCATTTTTTGACTCACCGAATGTCCTTGCGGAAGAATGTCCTTCCCCTTCTTCTTCTTCTTTGTCGGCTACTGCGGTCCTCGAGGTCGGTGGATTCGAGCCCGTTGAGCCCTTGTCGGCGGGGCTTCTGGCGAGTTTCGGCTGGCAGCGAAGCGTTTTTGGCTGTTGTTGGTGTTGTTGTTGTTGGCCTTGATGTTCTTGTCCTTCGTTTTGTTGTAGTCGTCCTTGTTGCTGTCGGTCTTGTTGGCTTTTGTTGCTTTTTCTGGTGTTGGCGGTTCTTGTTAGGGCCTGGTTGTTGTTGTAAATGTCCGCCAAGTGGATCAAATTGTACTGCAAAAGAGATAGAGAGAGTTAGATAGAGAGAGAGACAAACAATAAATGTGAAATCAAATCCGAGATCTGAGCATTAAAGGATCAAGGACAACGACTTGGCTCGAGGAAATTCGTTGGCAAAATTCGCGGGGATTTCGATGGAGAGGGTGTTTTTTAAATATTTTTTTATTTTATTTTATTTTTTGCAAATATTTTTTTTATTTATAAATATTTTAAGTATATAAAACACGATTTGTACTCAATTTAATTAAGTACGGAAGAGAAACCACAAAACCACCTTCAATGTGATTGTTTTCAGAGACGAAAAAAATGCAAAATTTAATAATAATAACTTAATTAAATCCCGAATAATCCCCATTAATCGACCTGTCAATATTTTAATTCTAACGCACGAAATTTTCAAAATGAATTGCGTGTCGCCAGCGATCCATAAATTTCAATCACGGCGAGTGGAGCGGCCGCCGCTGCAACAACAACAATGGCAAACAAGACAACAATGGCAGCAACAACAACAACAACAACGGGGACAACGAGGCGGATTATTGCCGATGGCGATGGCAGCAACAACAGCAGCAAACAACAAGAACAATGGGAAAAACACACGAGGACGAGCCAAAATAGCAAATGTTGCGAAACAATAACAACAACAACAACATGAACAATATAACGACAACAATGAAAACAATTACAACAACAACAAATACAATGACAACAACAACGACAACAAATATAATTACAACTACAACACAGCGAGAAGAGCAACAAACACAAATCAGAAAAAGCATTTCTAGGAATTCAATTAATTATGGAACACAATGAAAGTCACGTCGTCCTTCCCTCTCTCTCCCTCCCGATCACTCCCTCTATATCTCACCCTCCCTTTCTCTCTCTCTCTCACCCACCCTATACCTTCATGCCTTCTATTGTCTTCTCATCTGTCTGCGCGAATCCCCTCGCCCAGTCAAGGCTCCCTTGTGTGTGTGTGTGTGGGGGGGGTTGTTCTTGCCTCTGACGAGCTCGGCATTAGCTCCATCAAATTAGAGCGAGACAAAGAATAGAGTAGAAGAAGAGCAAGAAGTCAATCGATGATTCGATTAGAGTCCTTTGATTTTTATGCGATTCCCGTGAGCCGTCGACCGAATGACGACGACTCCAGTGCCGGGGGCGGCGGAGAGAGAGAGAGAGAAGGAGGGAGGGGCCGACGATGATTTGAGGTTAATGCGAGCTCGACGGTTGTCGCCCCCGCCCCCAATCGAAGCCACCTCGAAACGGTTTGTTTCGTATTAACTTTTGCTTGTCAGGTGATCCTGAGGACACGAAAGGACAACAAAAAGAAATGGGAAAAAAGAAAAAAAAGCAGGATTAAAATATAAAAAAATGTATTAGAAGAACATTTTGAAAGCAATATTTAAAACAAAAATAAAAACACTATAAAAATCTATGCTATATGAAAAAGAAACTATTTTAAAAAAATATATTAAAATACCATATTATTTTAAAAAAAATATAAAGAAAATGCCCCAAAAATTGACTCTCAGAGAGAGAGAGAGAGAGAGAGAGGCAGACAGACCCAAGGACGGATGGACACGAGCTCCGTCGCTCGTTTCCTCTCATTTCGCTTCGCCGCCAACAGATTAAAATTTAATTAAACCTGATGCTCGCTCGTCCGTATTCGTTCTGGAATGATGAACTACAACAACAGCAACAACAACAACAACAATCACAAAAAACAATAATAACAACAGCAACAAAGTACAATTAAATACAACAAGGACACGTCGTTAATTCGTTCGTTAAAGCGATCCAGAGTAGGTTTTATGGGGACGCCGAGTGTCCTTGCTCTCTCTCTCTCTCTCTCTCTCTCTTTATCTCCCTATCTTCCTCTCTCATTCTGCAAAACACTCTGTCTGTCCCTTCCCCACTCCGTGGCTCCCACTCCTGGCGCTCTGCATGCATTTTTTAAGGTAATCACAAGCGAAACGAATGCACAGATCCACAGACACACACACACATACACACAAGCATACTCACAGCCATGTGCAGGCACGACCACAATTACAACAAAACACACCAATGCAACGAATACTACAATTACACCAATTTCGGCATGAATTCGCGGACGCGCGATTGCAATTTATACGAGATTTTTATTAAAAGTCGACTGCAGCAAGACCACAGCAACAACGACAAAATCAACTACTGTAACAACAACAACAACTTTAATTGCTACAACTCCTCGAATCCAATTCGGGCATTGGATATATTTTAAAGTCTTTACGCTTTATCATCAACATAAGGCCATGGCTTGAGTGAGAAGAGTTTAGCAAATCGTTTTTCTTACTTAAACTTTAATGAAGTACTATTTTGAAATTGTTTTAATAAGGTGATGAGATGAAGTCGATAATAATGAGCATTGGGAAATGACAATTAGCAATCAAGCAGGTTCGGGCCGTCGGATGGCGGCATTTTGGGTGCAATCGCTTCGTCCTTCCGTCTGACTGTCTGCCCAGCAGTGGGCGTGGCAGACGATGGGCATGCGATTTTCTTAATTAAAAACGCCCGACCTCCGCCTTCGCCCTGTCGCCCTTCCTTTGCCCAAGCCAACGACCTTCTCGATCGACGACCCGGCCCGGCTCAGCCACGACGCTCGGGTCCCAGTCGCGGCTGACGCGAGTGCGGACGGCTGCGCGAGTCCCTCTGTCTTTCCATCTGTCCGTCCTTCCGTCTGTCCCTCCGTCCGTCCTCTCGTCTGGCTGTGTGTGTCTGTGTGGCTGTGCGTGCGTGTCTGTGGTGGTGGCTCGTGTGTGTCGCAGAAGCTTAACTCAATTTACGGGAAGTTGATGCGGGAAAAAGTTGGGTAATTAAAACAGGACCAAACAGGAAAAACAAAAAAATAACAGAAAATAATGAAAAAATTTAAAGAAAAAAAAGCAAGCCACAACACCAACATAGCAGCGAAATTCCCATCTCTGGCCGCTGTCAACATTTCACCATTTGATGCATTTAATTATCGGGCAATTATTTTTAATGTCGAGTCTTCACCAGTCGCAATAAAATTCGCAATTCTTAATACGTTTAATTTTCGGATTCATTTAAATTGTTGTCTTCCACATATATAGGTATTTGATGTAGAATTGAATTTCCACCTTGGGGAAAAGTCTGAGATAAATCAAAACAAAATTTCTTCATGCCAAATTGATGTTGTTCGACGGTCGGAGCCACAACAAAAATGTAACAACTGCAACGACAACAACAACAACAACAACTGCAACAACATAAAAATCTCACAATCCAATGCCAACCTTTTTTGTTCCTATTTTTCATTCCTATTTATTTGGTCCTCTTTGTGTTTGTTTTGATGGTATTTTTGCTTTTGTTTCGAGCATAAAATTTTAATTAATTGCTTACGGACATGGGCGGAGAGGGACAGAGAGAGAGAGAGGGGGGAGAGGGAGTAGAAGTGGGAATAGAGAGGCAGGAAGAGAGAGAGCAGCGACCAGGAAGAGAGACGAGCATGAGCGAGCAATGAGAGGGAGAGGGAGCGAGAGACAGCATCAGGTTAGTGATGTATTTGTTGGTTTCGTTGTTGTTCTTGTTATTGTTGTTGTCGTTGTTGTTGCTGCAGGTGATGCGCGTGTAATTTGGCTATTTGCAGTAATTGTTTGTTGCAGGTGTTGTTGTTGTTTCAGTCACGGAGTTGTTGTTTCAACGGCTGTAATCATCGAAATGATGCGAACTTGTTGTTGTTGCGAATTCTGTTGTCTGCGCAATAACCAACAGCAGCAACAACAACACAAAACCATAAAGTACAATCATAAGCCAACAACAAAAACGGACAATGGCAACAACAACAAGAAAGCAGGGAACACAACCTCAGGCACGGCCAACAACAACAACCAGCACATTGAATATGGGAACAGTGGGAAAAACAACAACAACAACAACAACAACAACAATGAGATGACTCTCCCACTTCGATGTGGAACAAAACAACGGGAATCAGTGAAACGACTACAACAACAAACACACAAAAAACAACGACTGCAACTGTTGCACTCGCACGCATTCGTGGTGGGGTGGTCGCAGCAAGAGGGAACATTGGTCGGTGTTGTTGTTGTAGTTGTTCCCATTATATTCTTGAAAAATCTCCCGAGCTTTGGGGAAAACTCATCCGGGTGGAAAACAACAACAACAAAGCGAGACCAAAAAATGCAACACCGAAACTTGGACGAGCGCGGAAACAACTTGTTGAGGTCACGACTTCCGGCCGTCCGGACTCGATCCAGCGATGGAAAAAATATCGAAAACATGAAAAAAAATCCATTAAAATCCATGCAAATCATAAGAGTAACAACAATGAGTAAATGGATTTTTTCACGAATTTACAGTGAAAATGAAAATTAATTACAAAATCATTTTCGCAATAAAAACAACACTGGGAGGCGGGCGACAAAGCGACAAGCGTCGGCGAGAGCAATCGAGCCGTAGCGGGAGAGTTTGGAGAGCTAGAGAAGGAACGAGACGGAACACAGTGGAGAGCGAAATTGCAAGAGCGAGCGGAGATGGGAGAGAAAAGCTTTGGCTTCGGCATGAGAGAAGAGCGTTTGAGCCGGTGGGAGAACGTGTGTGAGAGAGTGAAAAACAAGGACTTGCGAGAGGTCGAAAGAACAGCAGGAGCAGAGAGAGAGGCGGCGGCAGAGGGAGAGAGAGCGAGTTGGCGACGCTTTTTCATTAAAAAGTAACGGGAAAAAAGTCGAGCAAATTGTGCGAAATACAAGGTCAATGTTTTTGTTGCGATATCGTCGCTGTTGCTGTTGTTCTTGTTGCTGTTGTTCTTGTTGCTGTTGGGAAATGTTATTATTGTTGTTGTTGTTGTATGTGCTGTTGTCGGTTTGTGGTTGTTGCCCGTGATTTATTGCTTATTTATTGTTATTATAAAAGCTTTTTCTCGGCCGTCTTTTTCATTGTCCTCCACCTTTCGTGGAAATCTAAATTTATTGGATTTTTCGTTTATTTTTCGCTTTCCCCACTTCTGTCCCCTGTTATTATTATTTTTTTTTTTTTGTGCTCTAGACACTGACTTGGAACGTGTTGTTGTTGTTGTGACGAGGGTTGCCTTTGTTGTTGTTGTCGGAGGGTTGAGAAAACCATCCAGAGTTCGCAGAGTTTATTCGCCAAAGGAGAAAATCGTTTGCGGGAAATTATTAAAAAAATCCCCAAATACACCGAGACAATTCATGAGAGTTCAAGAGAACGATAACGGGTTTATTGTGGCGAACATTGGAAACAACAAAATTTCCTTCGAAAATTTCTCAAAACGCTTCTCCAGTGCTGCTTCTTCTTCGGCACTCGCCTGGAACCTTGAACCCTAGGATTTCCTTCACTCCCTCTGCCTCTGCCTCTCCCTCTCCGGCTCGAAAGCTCACCTTGAGGGCTGAGAGCAACATATGCTCGGACCGTTGCCTGCGCGGCTGCCAAAATCTCTCTTCTTTCGGATGGAAGAAGTCCGCAACAGTGGGAGAAAAGCTGACGAAATTCCTGAAGCTCCGAGAACTTCAAAGCTATGGGGAAATCTTGAAGCTCATGTGGAAAAGACTAGCATAAATGGATACGGTTGATATGACAATTTTGATATACAAAATTATAATAGAATTTTAATAAAACAAATATAAAATAAATTTGAGAAAAAACCAAAATTTAAAGGTTAAAAATATAAAAATTTTAAATAATTGAAAAATTATTTGTGAAATTATGAAAGTTTATTCTATGAGCTATGATTGAAGTTAATTTGAAATATAACAATTAAAGAAAAAATTGCGAAAAGCAATGAAAACTGCAAACATTTCTGCAATGTTCGAAAATAATGAAAACTAGTTTGCCAAATAGAAAAATTCAAGAAATTTAAAAAATATAGGAAAATAAAAAAATATGTAGATTTTAGAGAATGAGGAAAATTTACCAAGTTCGCGTTCTCCGGCCCACATGCGACGGCGACTGGCGGCTGACGACGTGCGGCGTGTGGCGGAGACCGAAACGCGCCGAATCGTCGGACGGAAGGTGAAAGAGAGTGAGAGGGTGCGACAGCGATATTAATGGGAGCTTTTAAGGAGCCCACGCACTTCGTACAGCGGAAGGAGTGAGCGAGAGGCGACTCGAGAGAGAGTGGGGAGCGAGAGCGCCGAAAGAACAACAACAGAGAGTGAGTGGAGAGAGCAACAAGAGAGAGAGAGAGTGTGGATGACCACAAGAGAGAGCGTGTGGAGAGAGAGAAAACTTTCATCGGCGCCCGACTGCAAAGCGACGAAAGCTCGAGTCGTCGGCCACTGGCGTCGGCGGCGTCGGCGTCGGAACCGTGGGCGAAAAGCAGATGGAGAAGAAGGAGAGGGAGAGGGAGAAGGCGGGCGTTTGGGAAAATCCGTTGTGCGAAGAAATTTTCCCGCTGAATTTTCAGTCAACAACAAAGCGAGCAGCCAGCAACAGCAACGGCAACGGCGACAGTGAAGCCACAGAGCCAGCGACGACGACGACAGAAGCCTCAGAGACGGCCTGAGCTGCGAGCGTGAAGAACGTGGAAGAACGAGCGGCGGTCGCTGCGGGAAATTGCAAAAGTTCGCGGAGCTCGCGTCGGACGTGACGACAGTGAGAAAGTTCGGAACTATCTGCAAAATAGTCAAACTAGTCAAAAAATTCAATAAATTACAAACCGAGTAATTCGAAGCGAAAATATCAAAAAACAAAACAAAACAAATTAAAACAAAATCTAAAATATTTGTTGAGAGAAAATCCAGCTGAAAAGGAATGTTCTGAAAAGTCGCAACAAGTTTTCCTAATCTTCGAGAATAGCAAAATAAAGTTTTAAATTCGGTGTAAAATATAGAAAATCGTTCTTAAAAAAATAATTACAAAATAATTAGAAAAGAGTGGGAAAATATTTGGAATTAAATTAGAAAATAATTGGAAAATAATTCAAAAAGATTAGGAAATTAATTGAAAAATAATTGGAAAATAAACGAAAAATTATTGGAAAATATTGAAAAATTTAGAAAACAATAGAAAAATTGCTAGAAAATAATAGAAAAATATTTGGAAAATAATAGAGAAATATTAAAAAAGAGTCATATTGAAAAATTATTTCAAATTTATAATAATATTTTTTGTGTAGAAATCGACACCGAGTCGACTTGTTTCAATTTGTTTTCGCTGATCCTTGAGAAGACAAATATTTGTGCGAAAGGCAAAAAAAAAATAAATAAATTCACTCGTGGGAATTTGCTTCTTCCGATTTTGAGTTTCGAGCGAAGAGCAAAATAATTTTTGTGCAAAATTTGGCAGCATCGCCAAGAAAATTGAAAATCAAGAGAAATAATCAAAGGAATTGCGATCGCGAAAGAACAAAAAACAAAAAAACAACAACATCAACATCAACGAGCATAAGCGGCGTGCAACACCATTTACAACAACAACAACAACAAAAACCACTGCATCATCGCCAGAGACAGCAACAGCAACATTTACAACAACAACAACAGCGGCCACCTCATCAGCGGAGTCAGTCGAGAGTCCATTGTTGACTCCGACCACCAGGGTTGCCACATTCCCGAGTCTGGTAGGTCTGGCCGCACTCGTTTCGCTCCCTCCTGCGCTCAGCTGTCGGCATAGTAGTTGTTGTAGTAGTAGAAGTTGTTGTTGTGGATGTTGTAGTTGCAAATTTTGACCACGATCCTCGACGTGCTCGACATAACGACAAATGGACAGAAGGACGGACGGCCGCAGACAGTGGCAGAGGGATGGGAGAAAGGAGGAAGTCGGGAGGTCGGAAAGGAAGCGTCGGTCCCATGTCTGAGCGACTTCCGGTTGGTCGCCATTTCTGGTCCTGCCTGGCTCATTACAAATTTGGAGCTCGGAGTTCGGTTGACCCTGGGGTGGACGACGAGCCGGGAGCCAGTCGATGGTTAGCCGGAGTTGAAGTTGCGACTTCATCGAGAGCCAAGGGAGAGGAACTGGCGTAATTGAAACGAACCGGGGCTCGGCGAACCGAACCTTGCGTCAGCACTTCAAGGCCTTCGTCTGTTAAGCGATGGGTTTAAAGGGGTAGGAAGAAGGAGGCAAATGTGGAGATGACACGGAGTCAAAGCGATTGTGGCCTTTGATGACGCTTGTGGGAGGCACCAGGCGGGTGACAAGGATAGTGAAAGAAAGAGAGATAGCACACAGAGAGCATAAATATTCCGTGACAGCAGCTCGTGCTCATCAATTGCAGCAGTAACAGTAATGAGAAGAGCGATAACAACAGAACATGAAACAAGAAAATATAAGAATGACAAAGCACGACACGAGCAAACATAAGAGTAACGAAACAGACGAAGCAGACGATAAGAATAACGATAATGCAACGACAAAACCCGCTAATAACAATGAACAAATTAAGCCGAAACCCAAATCACGTCAAGGTTTCGTGCCCTCGGCCTTGAGACGTCGGAAGGTGTCTCCGGGGCCTCTTCGGCGAGCGCCAGCCACGGGTTAATGAGCCATGGCGTTGACTCCGCCCTCCTCCGCCTTCCCACCCCATCTGCCCTCTCGCTCCTCCGGGCTCCTGCCGCCATCGCACATGAGCCCGCCACGCAGACCGGCCGAGAGGGCGAGCGAGAGGCCCACGATGATGAATGCGTGCGTGCGAAGGATGCGCGCAATTAAGCGCAGATGTCCTCTGATTGATAAGGATGCCAGTGGCCGCATTAGCGACGCGAGCGACCCACGCACGAGGCCCTGAGGAGACAGCGGGGACGAAGAACGGGGAACGAGCTCGGCCCGATGCAAAGAATCGGGCCCTCGAGTCCTCGCTGAGAGCTCGGGGCCGCCACTCGAGGCTGGGGCAGACGGCGATGACGAGGGTCGCCGGCGCAATTGATTAGGCTCGAGAACGTGCTACGGGCAGGGGGTGGCAAGATGAAAATGAGAAATGAGAACTTTCGCATGAGTGGCTTTATCTCTCTCGAAGGCTCTTGAATGAGATGCCTCAAGGAATGCGGGAGGGATTCAGTAAGGGACCAGAGCCCTTGAACAGGACGCGCTCCCTGTGGCCAAGCCTCGAGTCTCGGCCACGCCGTGTGGGCGACATTCGATCGAGCCGCGCTTCCAGCTCAAGTTTTCCCCTTGATCCCCGAACTTCTCTCCTAATCCAATTCTTCCCGGGGTCCAAACGAAGCTGCTCCCTCTCGGTTTAAAAATTCATCGTGCTCTCTCGAGGCCCGACTGACGAGGTGTTTGTTTTGTCTCCGCTGCAGGTTTCCTGGGCAGCTTCCTGTCGAAGGGACTGAAGACGAACCAGTTGGAGCTGAACACGGATGAGAAGACGCTCCGGCCGATTGCTCGCCTGAAGGAACCCCGAGACCTCTTCGCGCTGCCGAAGGACAAGGACCATGACTGCTCACAGCAGGCCCCCCGATGGCCCATCGAGTGCCAGGTGAGTTCGACACGAGCCCAAATCCATAGCCGAAGTCGAGTCCCGAGTCGGGGTGGGGCGGGTTTTTCTCGGAGGGCCACCGGGGGGTGGAGAAGGAGTACAAAGAAGAAATTGATTTACGCATTAGCAGAGATGTGGGAGGTCGTTCGATTCTGGTGTCTTTCCCTCTGTCTGCATGTGCGAGGTGTTCTGTGTGTGCGTGTGTGTGTGTGGGCTGTGTCGATGTGTGCGTGCGTGTGGTTGGGTTTCCTTTCCTCCGTTTCCGCCTCGCTTCGCTGCCTCCGCCGATCGGCTCGTGCTCGACTTCGACTCGCATGATTGATGGCTTTTCGCGATGATGTTTTTCCTCGCACCTCCGTCAATGCCATTGTTGTAGTCGCTCATGTTGTTGTCGTCACGCTCGCTGTTGTTGTCCCCGTGCTGGTTGTTGCCTGCCGGCAGTTGGTACGTTAAGGACATCCCATTTGCCCGGCTCCTGAATATTAATGAGCTGCCACTGGCCAAAGAGACGGGCGCGATTTGTTGCTCGGCCTCGGCCCCGGCCTCTGCCTCTGAGCTCGAAACAGCACCTTTCGAGAGGCTGCGAATGTTCGCATAAGGAAGAGAGTTTCGCACCTCCGGGCGCATTAGCGAGATAAGGAGCCTTCAGCCCTCTCCCCGGCACCCCCGACACCCTTGCCCTCGTCCTCCATGGAAGTCGGACAACTTCAGAGACGATTGCGGGGATTCCGTCCAGACGAATCGCCGCCTCCGCCTCCGCCTGCTCTTCCAACCTCGCCTTCCCGCAGGCAACTCGCAGCTAACGAGGCTGAGCCAGGGGACGAGGGGACGACCACGAACAATGCGATGGGAGGAAGAGAGAGACGGAGTTGGTCGACGGCGACTTCTGGGGAGAACTCGGAGCAACCGCATGGAGAGCGTGGACCAGACTCGGGCCGAGGACGAGGCCAGAGGGACCTCGCCATAGACGGAGCAGGCGCGCGAAAGAGAGAGAGAGCAACAGACAGTGGATAATGCACTGACCTCCAGGCGATCGCCGGAGCTCGTGGTCGGGCGACGAGGGAGGTGCAGAGAGGGATGTGTGAAGAAGCCGTGGGTTTGCTTCAATTGGCCTGAATCAACAACGCATTTGTTGCGACTCAACGAAGGGAAAGGGGGGAAGAAGGAGACGGAGAGGGGGCTAGAGAGGGGGAGAAGAGAAGACCATGGAGGGAAGGGGGGAAAGACCGTCGTTGACAGGACATGCGGCCGGAGGTTGTGATGACTGAGCAAAAGTCGCCCAAACAATCGACGGCTGTGAAGGGACGAGGAAAGGGAGGAAGCACGGCAACATGGCAAAATAATGATAATAAGAGACAGCATAAAAACTAGTAGGAAATAAAATGATAAAAAAAACAACAACAACAACCGCCGCAGCTGCTGTGTTGTTGCAACAAACCCAGGGCCCAGGCTTTAAGCAGCTTAAAATCGTTCGATGGCCTTCGAGAGGATCCGATGTGCGCTTGCAGAGACTCAATTAAGCACGTGGGGGAGAGAGAGACAGATGGAGAGTGCGAAAGAGAGAGGGAGTTGGAGTAGAATATTGTTGTTGTTGTTGTTGTGGCAGTTGCTGCTTTGTTTGTCGTGGGCCAACACGTGTTACGTGGTCGGCAACGAGAGCGTGACAGAGTGGAAAAAAATATTCTCTAAAGCCACGTTAATTCGACGCATGCAACGGGCAACAACAACAGCAGCAGCATGGGGAAAAACAACAACAACAACGACACCAATACCGATGGCGATGGGAAGAAAAATCCCCACGAACAACAACCACATGAACAATTACAATGTAGACAAGTCGAACAACAAAATCACGAACACGAAAACTCCCTCCGAGGGTTCAAAAATATTTCATTAGCAAATCCTTGGAGTAGACACAGGTCAAGTTGTTGCTGTTGTTGATGAATGCCAAAAAAAAACAAGAACCAATGAGTTCAAGGCATTTTCTTCACAGGTCGCTCTTTTCCTTATTCGAGACTCACTAGAAATGCCTCAAAAATCGCAAAGACCCGACTGGCAAACTCTTCGCATAAAACGCTTGTGTCTCCAACTGTGGTCAGGACTGTTTAATTGCCTACTTTGCACACGGGGGTCCGATTTCGGGGAATCCCTACGAAAATGGAGCGGTCGTCCTGGGCGGGTGGGGCCGGTTTGTGACGGTGGTGGTCGCCGGGTCCGGGAACCCTTTCGGAGCTTCATTGCGGAGCATTGAGGATTTCAGCTGTCGGCCGAGGAGCGAGGGGAAGAGGGAGGGGGAGCGACAGTGGTGAGCAGGAGGCAAATGGGGTTGAGAAGGAAGGACGAGCATGGTCGAGGAGGAGGACAAAACCGAGCGAGCGGAGGCCGATGAGCATCAGCTGCGACAGCGGAGCGAGCGAAAGACATAAAAAGAACCGCTTCCTTAAGCCAAGGGCGCTGGGAATGGAGGAGGGAACCGCGGAAGCCAACTGGGGAAGGGCTGCAGGGGAGTGGGAGGGAAGGAGGTGGAGCAGGCGGGTGGAACGGGGAGCGAGTGGGGTGGAAAAGGGCAGTGGGTGAAGGCGAGTGGAGGAAAACGAGAGGGTGGAAACGAGTGGAAGAGGGCCAGTGGAAAGGAGGATGAAGTGGATGAAGGCGAGTGGAGGAAGAGGCCGAAGTTGACCGCAAACGGCTTTCGTAGGCTTGGCAATAAATTCTGGGCACGATAAATTCACTGGCGACCGCGTTTCTGGTCCGCCAGTTCCTCGCAGCGGTCTGTGTTGGCCTCGCAGTTGTTATCCTCGCAGCGATATCCTTGCCGTCCTGCTTATCCTCATTACGATGCGAAAGCCTTTAATTGCCGCCACTGTGTTCAGCCGTTGTCTTTGGCCGCTGCCTCTAGGCTCGCAGCCAAGTCTTGTCGGCTTGCACGCGGTGCAGTGTAGCGAAAGATTGAGCTGTAATTTTCGCCCTCCACCTGTTTCTTCTCCTCCGCTGAATCCTGCAGTTCTGCGAAGGACTGAAGACGGGAGGTGGTGAGGGTGAGAAAACAGAAGCTTCGAATGCAGGAGCAACAGCAGCCGAGAAGGATGAAGATGATGAGGAGGTGAAATTACGAAAGGAACGGGGGGCAGCGACAGCAGAAGGACAGGGAGGACGGCTCAAGACAAGGACAGGGAGAAACGGAGGGAGGGAAGCAGAAGCAGAAGCCGCTGAAGCAGCCGGAGTCGGTGCTGGAGACGAGCAAATGAAATTTGGAAAATTTGCATGAAGTGGAATATTGTGTTTATGCGCTGCGAGGCCAAAGTCTTGCCTTCCCTTTTCCTCTTCTTTCCCTCTCCATCTCCTTCTTCTCCATCTCCCCTTTTCCTGGAAAACATGAGTTCGCCTTGTAGGTCGTACCGAAAAAGGACACCCGAGGCCGGTCCGACGGAGATTATGTTGTTGATTTGCAAAAATTCTGTTGACGCTGCTGCTGTTCATGTTGTTGCTGGTGGGTCTTTTGTTGGTTGTTGGTTATTGGTTGACTTGCTGCTGCTCCGCGTCCTCCTGTTGTGTCCTCGTTGCTGGAGATTCATCGATCTAATTGAGAGCGAAGCGACCGTAGAGCAGAAGGACAGAAACTGACGACGACAGCAGGAGGAAAAACTTCGAAAGCCATTCGATCGAGGTCGCCGCCGAAGTGACGGATCCGAATAGCACAGGACAAAGTGATTGATGCGGTATGGAGGAGCCGGGAGGGAGCTCGGCGGGGCGACCGGGGGTGGGCATCGGTCAGTGGTTGGACACGGGCCCGGGGCGTATGAGCGACATTTGATTATGGAGCGGATCCGACTCGAGCAGATTGGCAGATGGAACGGCTGTGATGGAATATTGAGAGATTTCGCTGTCGACCAGAGGCCAGGAGGACGCACGACTCGACTCCGGGGCGTAATGCAAATGTCCTGGGCCCATGGCGTTTGAGTTCTTTGGCGAAAAGAGGGAATGGATTGAGAAAACGAGAGATTCAAGGAGAATCAATTGGAGAAACGATAGATAAGAAGATAATAAATTGAAAAACAAGAAAAAGACAACAGTAAACCAAAAAAGGGACAAATAAAAGCAGAATAAATTAAGGAGAGAACAAATACAGGGGACTAGTTATAAGGAACACGAAACAAGGAGACAAGAGATTGAAGGGAGGTAGAGCGACATAAATGTGTCATCCAGGGACGAAAGGACGAGTATCCGCACAACGTCGGGATTCGAGAGATTCCCGAGATGTCGTGTCCTGTCCCTGGAATCCACTGGATTATCGAGGAGGATCTCGAGACGAATTAAATAAACATTTGCAAATTGAAAGACAACCGAAGAATCGGTCCAGCAGCTGCTGCTCATTCTGCTGGTGCTCGCGGGGAATCGGGTGGCCGGGACGAGCCGTTTTCCATCCCACTTGGTTCCTCCTTCGCTCCCTCCATTCCGGGCCTTCTTCGCTCCACCGCCGCCCCCTGGAGCAAAGCAGTTGGAATCGGGCTTCATAAAGGACGCATCCACATCGGGCACAAATGTTTTCCCGAATGCGAGGTCCTACACACAAATCGACCGCCATAAATCCGCTGCTCCTTCCTTCCTTCCTTCCTGCCTTCCTTTGTGCTTCTCCTTCTTGCTCCTCCTCCACCCTTGGTGCTTCCCCGCCCCGCTCCCGCCACGGCGAATTCAGGGGACTCGGAATTTTTCACTGCTCAACGTGCTATTCGTTGGACAATGGCGCTGACAGGACAATGGAGGGACCCATCGACCGGCCGACGGGGGCCTCGGGGACGGTGAGTGGAGCACGAAAAATGCGAACAAATTTCTCTCGATTCTCAGTTCTTCTGCTTCCACTGCTGCGCTCCGTGCGATTGAATTCAATTGAAATTGAAATTGATCAGCATCGATGGATCGCCCGCCGCGCTCCACTCACGGTGAGGGTGGGGGCGGGCTTGGGTTTTCCCAAGGCAATGAGAGGTCGTCTCTCTCTCTCACACTCCCTCGCACGCTCCGCCGCTCACTCGCAGCCTCCCGGCGTGCGTTGGCGAAGCCTTTTGACTTCCTGTCGAGGGCGCGAGGCGAGAAACGATATTGGAAATTCCATTCAAGTCCCAGCTCCCGCCGAAGCTCCGACCGTCCGACGATGTCCGGACCAAGGAACGACGTCCGGCCCGCCGACGATGTCCTGACCAGACTTCGTTGTCCTGCCCACTGGCCACGTCCTGCCCTCGACCGCAACGCCAGCGCAGTTGTTCGGAATCAGGATTGGAAAATTAACACAGTTCGCTCCGCACGCCTCACGACTCTATAATTCTCGGCACTCACGACGCCTCCTCCTCCTCCTTCGCCCCCTCCCCATCGCACCACCCCCCCCCCCCTGCCCACCCCTTCCTCCGCAGGTCCTTGCGTGCGGTTTCGCATGCGACCACATGAGCGACGAGTCTGCGGACGGTCGGTGCCGGGGACGACCGTTGGACGAGCACCTGCCACCGGCTGTGGTTTTTTCCGCCATCCGGCCCTCCGACCCTCCGTCCGTCCGTCCGTCCGTCCGTCCCCTGGGCGTGGGATCCCTCGTGGAATGTCGTGTTGCATGCGGCTCCATCCTCAATCTCGACCTCGTCCTGGTCCTCGTGCGCCCCACGTCGCTGCAGTTTCGACCGGCTGGAGTCGACCCGACTCGGCCCGAATGACGAGTGTCGCGGGGCGTCGGGTCTGGGTCGGTGTCGTCGTCGTCCTTGTCATCGTTGTGGTGCGGTTGTTGTTGGCGTGGTTTCGTAGACCTCGCCGATGTTGTTTTTGTAGCCGTTGTTGTCGTCGTTGCTGCTCCAGAGCTCGTCGTCGTTGTTTTGTTAGCCTTTTGTTGTCATTGTTGTTATTTTTGTTCTGGTAGTGCTGCTGCTGGTGCTGGTGACGTCGGTGGCCAGTGCCACCTGTGAAGACCGCGAGGCGACTGGGGCTAATGGAATTAAATCGTGAGCCCGGCGACTGCTCGGGCGAGGTGCGAAGACAGCAATCAATTTTACTGCAATCGGGGAAGGTGAAGGAGCTGAGTAGGAGGGAGGAGTTGAGGGCTAGGGGGAGAGAAAGGGGCAGGAAAAGAGATCGAGAAGGATGGACGAGCTCGAACGAGATCCCGATGCCGGATCGATGCCGTCGCGTTCGCTCCAAATCCCTCTCGAGTCCCGCAGCCTTTTTATATTTTTGCACACGCATCCCCCACACACAAACACACGCATCCACCGCGTCGCTGTGGCTTTCGTTGAATGCGCTCGTTTTTTTAATTAAAAACTTTGCGAAGTGCCGAATGGACGGAGGGTCAGAGGGAGAGGGAAACGAGGGCATTACAACAACGCCAACAGCAACAGCAATAACAAAACACACGACAACAAAACGCGAACAACAAAAAAACGAACAAGAAAAAACCAAAAAATAAAAGAAGAAAAAATAAAAACAACAGCACAAGAGCGAGAACAGGAGTCGAAGATAGAAAGGCGATTACTAAATATTTATGTTTGCAGTATTGGACAACAGTGTAAAGGAAGGAAGGATGAGAGTGGGAGCCGGGGCAGGGTTGCCACGTGTTCTATGAGAAAGTGGGAGTTTTTATTGAATTTTAAAATTTTATATCGACAAGGTCGAAATGCAATTTCAAGTTTTTGTTTTTTATGTTGTTATGTACAGAGAAGAAAAGCATTTAAAAACAGAAATTGACGAAAGTCAGCCGCAAAAAATTATTTAAAAAAACTGATGGAAGAAACCCAAACTGAAAAAATGCATCTGCATAAATTTATCTGGATAAAAATCCTAAACCGAGATCCATCAAGAATGCATTACAAAAATTCTCAACTCAAAAAGTCACAAACAAATCATCAGTCATCGAATTCCTAATCGAAAAAAGACAGAAATTCATGTCAAAAATTCTAAAATCGAGAAAAATTTTAAAATACGAAAAAACCTATTACAAAATGCTTAACTCACAAATCGATAACTCTCCCCTCCTCCCCCCAAGTGCGAGTATTGAAAAGTCATCGATAAAAGAGAACAACAACAACAGCTCACACACACACATAAATTCATCCTCTCGTTCTCGTGCTGGTGCGATGCACACACTTCAACTTCAACGCCCTGAAATCGCCCCAAACAGCAACACATGTGGGGGGCTCGGGTCAGGGGGTTTCGCAGAGCGAGGGAGACAGGGACATGGGCGAGAGGTTGTCATACAGGGTGTCGCACAACAGCAATTGAACGAGGTGGCTCCGCCCGCTGCAGCGCGCCGAAAGACAAAGACAAAGACCGACGACGGCGACAGCGACGAGGGTCGGAAGTGTGCGAAAGTGGCGGAAGTTGTTGTGGATGGGTGTGTGGGTGGTGCGTGCGTTGTTTGCAGCCCACACAAACACACACGCGCACAGCCAAAGACATGATTGCATTTCAATGTTTCCTCCCCCTTCCCTTCGCAGATCACATGCCGGGGCGTATGAGTGACATTTATTTATTTTCTCTCTTTTATTTCGTTCCTCCTATTTCTTGAAATCTTGCATTCTTTATGAACATTTTCCGACTGATAATTGAATAATTCAGCGTTTTTGTGAAATGTTTTCAATTATTTTGCGTTTGCATTCGCCATGGCCTGCTTCGTGCAATACAAACCTTTGTCTCCTCTCTTTTGTGCTCGCCCTTCGTTCAATTCGGAATTGCCTGCCACAAATATCTGCAAGAGAAGAAAGGAGGAAGAATTAAATCGATTCGCTTAGATTGATGCTGTCAGAATTTTTCAAAAACTACAAAACAACCCCAAAATATTTGCGAACTTTGAGGCCTCTCCTCGATTAAATTACATTAAATCAATGTTGGGACTGGTGGCGAGAAGGACGGGCGATAGGGCCGAGAAGAGGGGTTGTTGGCAGGGGCGGGGACAAAGAAGAAGCATGCAGTAGGCCTGCATGAAATTAAAATAAATTTTTTTCGAAAAACCCTGAGAAACTCCGGAGCTTCTCGCGCCACCAACCGTGGAATGAACGACTGTAGCAACTGCTGATATCGACATCTGAATGTGTGTGGGTGTGGGTGTGGTTGGGGTGGGCCAAAGGAAGAGCAACAACAACAACAACGGCAGCAGCAACAACAACTGGATCATCGCAGCCCAGTTCGCAGGTCGCCCAACTGCAGTTGCCGCAACTTTTTCATATCAAACTATTATAATGCGATCCTTCCCCCTTCTCCCTCTCCTTCTCCGCTCCTTCTCTCCCTCCCCGTCGACCGCAGTGCACGGCCCAAGCTGACGGAAACGACCGAGTGTGAGTGTGGGTGTGTGCGAGGTGCCATTAAAACAAAAACAAAGCAATAATAAATAATGGGTCTTTTGCCGACACCGCAGCAGGAAAAAAACAAACGAATTCCCGCAATTGACTTCTTCGACAGCAAAGTTTTCCAACACGCTCATCCGTTGTTGGCGAAGTTGTTTTTGTTATTTGTGTTTGCTTAATATTTCCTTTCGTTATTATTTATTTTGTTTAATACTTGTTCCGGTTAGTATGGTTTTGTTGGCATTTTTTTCTGTTAATGTTTGTTCTTATTGTTGGTAGTTGCTGCTCAGTTGTCGCTGCCTTCACAAACGTGTCGATCGGCAAATTTCCTCAATATGGAAAATGGAAAACATCGTGATT
Organism: Coelopa pilipes; assembly: GCA_947389925.1. Lineage (NCBI taxonomy): Eukaryota > Metazoa > Arthropoda > Insecta > Diptera > Coelopidae > Coelopa > Coelopa pilipes. Next base: position 23,343,867 of record OX376700.1, on the reverse strand, counting down.
TCTGACAAAATCAGTTTAAAATTCATGGGTTCGTGGAAACGACTGTGAAGAGCAAACGAAGCGACTCGTGGAACTCAGTGGGAGGGATTCAAATTTACGAGAATCTGATGAATTTTTAAAAATTTGAAAAACTCAATTTCATACTGATTCACGAGAATATGAAATTTTGCAAATATTCATGCCATAAAAAGTCCAGGGGTTTTGGGAAAATTCATTATTTCGATGAAGGGCCATTGAGGGAGGTGGAGGGAGAGTGAGAGGGAGAGGGAGAGAGCGACAAACGCGGAGTGCGCGATCAATAAGCGGAAATTTTTGCAGAGTCGCTTGATTGATTGGCCTGGCTCACGAATCCGCTTCACCCGTGCAGCCGCCACCCGCACTCAGAAACCCAACCTCCACACACTCACACTCCCAGCCACCCACTCGCCCTCTTACAACGTCCCCTGGCCTCACACATGGAACTGTCGGCGGCAGAAATAAACGGGCCAGAATCACAAAAACTTTATTTGCAGCTCGCGATCCGGCGGCGGAGTTGTCGAGGGCATCGGGAGAATCTATAAATTGCATTTTTATGATGCGCCGCAGTTGGTCTTCTCTCTCATGCACTGTCTCTGCCTCGCTCTCCCTGCCTTCTCGGGCTGCTTCGACTGCCCGCGTTTCATTTCCGCCTGCTGTTTTTACGGCCGCCTTCCTTCGCCTTCCCGCCGCGATGTCTTGGACGAGGTTGGCGAAAGTTCGGCCGCGATTTGCCCGCAATTCGCAGGCGATGGCGCGACAAATGACGCCAATGACGATGACGACCCGTGACGAAGACGACGACGTTGGTGATGGAATTGATCCGATTCGATTCGATCCGACTCGCTCCGATTCGTTGGAGTTTTCCACAAATGCCAGCCGGAAGGATTCTCGCCATCGAGAGGAGGTGGAGCCGAAATTCAATAGACGAGGCCGTCGGTTGCCAGCCATGTCTGCGGCTCCGCGGAGGAGTCGCTTGGGTGACAACGAAACGAGCACCAGCAACAAGGGCGACAAGGACGACACGGCAACAACGACAACGCACGCACTCGCCGCGCCGATTGTCATTGGCAATAACCCAGAAACCTACATCCGCCAGGCGCTGGAGCCGGAGGCGGAGGCCGAGGCTTCGGTCGTGGCTGCCTCGTCACTGGAAATAATGAGTTCACTTCGCGCTCTCTCTCCCTCCCTCCCCTTCCCTCCTTCTCCCTCCGACACACCGCTCCTCTCCCTCCCTGCCTCAATTCGGGCCTTTGTTGCCAAGGCCGAGTTTTTGGTCGTTGAATCAAATCAAGTGATTGCAGGCAAGTTGGGGCTGACTCGAAACCTCAGTCAAATGTCTGCAAATATAATTGGTGAACGTATTTCACTGCTAAATTTAAGGGTTAAATACACCAGAGTGAACCCAAAATGATTGTTCTTTTTTATATTTGCTCGAAACCCAATTTCAACTGTTGTCTAAGCTTCGTTCCCTGATCAGTGAAATTAAACAAAAGCTCTCTGTGTCGGATTTGGGGAACAGGAAGAAATCGAAATTTTTTGGAAGCTTTTGCTGTTTTTAAACCCATTCCCCTCAGATGCAGCTCGACTGGCGAAAGCAATTAAATGTCACTCATACGCAACGTTGGCCCGAGTGTTCGAAAATAGCAGCGGCCGAGCGACAAGCCATAAATTGATGATTTCGGTTGCAAAATGTTTGTCGTGTTTTCGAGACGGCACGAGACCGACGAAGGCGGAAAATACGAGGAGGAGACGGCGGCAGAAGAACCGGGGAGGAGCCGAGATGGACATGAGGAAGGAAAATCGTCTCGATACAGAACCAGACCCTCCTCCTTCTCCTCCTCCTCGTCCTCCCTACACCCCCGCCCACCCACTCAACGCACGCTGCATTTTCGTGAACTAGTTTCGCACACCTCGACGATAACTCGAAAACGCGAGGGCGACGGCGACGACGACCGGCGGCGGCGAGGCGAAGGAAAAATATTAATAAACGGAACGACACGCGTGCGTGTGTGGGTGGGCGACGTGTGCGAGTGTGTGTGAGGGAGAGTGCGGAGGTGTGCGTGAGCCTGTGTGGGTGGCTGCGTTTGAGCGGCTGCCAAGAGCGAAAATATGCATGCGAGAAGACAAAGACGACGAAAGACGACGACAGGCGGAGCGAGAGGCGGAGAGAGAGAGACAAAGAGAGAGAAATTTGACAAAAAGTAGGGAATAAAAATGCGGGTAAAACGCAACACTGGCTTCCACTAATACGGCGAGGGAGAGGGAGAGCAAGGGGAGGAGGGAAATAAGGAGGAGGAGGCGGAAAAGAAGGAGGAGCACAAGGAAGAGGAGGAAGCGAAGGAGGTGGAGGGGCGAGGGCGAGGACGAGAGATTGAAGATGTTTTGCATCATTTGGGAATACAAGAACAACAACAACAACTACGCGAACAACAACAACGACGACGACGACGACGTCAAGGAGCTCGGCCAACGACTCGGACGGAAAACGGAGCGGAAATCAATATCAATATCCACGAGGAGCAGGAGGGAGAGACAGAGAGTGAGAGAGAGAGGGTGGGAAAATAAGAAGAAGAGAAGCTAGAGGAAGAAGGAATGGGCGGAGAGCGCGACCAACGACTGGCGACTTCACTTGAAGGCCTGCCAAAAGGAAATTGAGTCCAGGATTTTCCGCTCGATGTTAAAAATTACAACCAGAGGAGGCGGGTCGGGGGTCGTCGGAGGTCCCGCTTAGCAAAGCGAGCAGAGGAGAACAAACAAGTCCTCGTGACAGGCGCAAGTTGTCTGCGATTCGCTGTGGATTCTGCTAAAGCTTCCGGTTCGCGAAACTCAAATATTCGAAAGCGTTTGCAGACAAATCGATTTCAATTCAGAGCGAAGGAGGAGAGATTTTAAAGTAAAATGAACTGATTTAAGGTTGAACACAGGATTTGTGAATATTATCATTAATGTGTTTGCCATTCTCTTGGTTTAAGTTAATTAAATAGAATAAGACATATACTAATTAATGAAAATTAATAGAAGTTTCAATAAGAAGATGAAAAATAAAAAAAAACAAAAATTGCTGTAGTCTCGAAGTTTCCCCTATTAAAATTTAAATGGAAAAAAAATAATTTAATTGAAACAATTTAGTAGAGAACTTCAAACTCCAGCTCGGTTGAATAATATCTTCTCTCTATTATCTCTCTCTCACTCCTACTGCCCTCTCTCTCTCTCTCTCTCTCTCACTCACTCCTGCTCCAGCAGATCTTCGCCTCGGGGTTTCCTTGTCTTCCCCTGCCTCCACCAGGACGACACGACCGAAATCAATTCGCGAGGTTTTCCATTTTTCTCTCGATGGCGATGCTCCTTCTTCTTCCTCTTCTGCTTAGAGTCGCTTTTTTTCTACATTTGTGGTGATTTTTGTTATTGTTATTGTGATTGTCATTGCTGTTCTTTTGCGGTGCCGTCAATTTCGCAGTTTCGCAGTTTTGAATTCGATGCGGCGTCATTTGATATTCGATGGTTGTTGTTGTCATTGTTGTTGTCATTGTTGTTGTTATTGTTGTTGTTGTCCCTGTTGTTGGGCCACCGAACCGAAGCAAACCAAACCAAACGACAATTTTCCGATAATCCGCATGAGTGGCCTTTTAGGACGAACAACATATGTCTCTCTCTCGCCCCCTCGCTCTCCCCCTCCCCCAGATGCCTCGCCGCCAGCATGTCTGTCTGTCTGCCTGTCTGCCTGTCTGTGTCCGTGGGTGTCGCCACTGAATTTGCGAAACTTTCAATTGAATTGAGATTCGTGTTGTTTCGCCTCCGTTTCGTGGCCCGATTAAGTCGACGCCAGCAAAGCGAATTCCAGCAAGGGGAGAGGACGAGAAAAAAAATCCACAAACACACGCCTTGGAAAAGGACGCCGGTGTGGGAGGCGAAAAGGCGAATCCTGTGGGAAGGAAATCATAACGAACGCCTCTCGCCCGCAAGGATTAACACAATAAAAGCCCACACACCCCAACACACACATGCACACACACACACACACTCTCGCCACGCCGCTCGACCCTCGTCCTCCTCCCCTCCGCCCCCCTGGAACCCACTCGGCTCCTTCGGCTGCCTCCACTGCCTCGGAGTCGTCGGCTTCTCTCTAACGTTTTTCCCTCACCCGTCCTACGTCTCTGTCGTTTTGGTTCCTTTGTGTCTCTGCCTCTCTCTCTCTCTCTCGCTCTCGCACCCTCGTTGCTTCTCTCCCCCCCCTCTTTCCCCTTCCCGTGCCCGCCCACATTTCGCCGATCTTGTATCAATTTACATTTTAAATGCTGCCACTCGAAGCGCCCCAACGGCCCCAACCGCCCACTCTCTCTCTTTCACTCGAACGCGCCTTCCCCTCTCCCTCACACACTCCTCACCCTACTCCCCCCCCCCCGCTCTCTATTCCCCCCACTCCTCGCCGCCCGCTCCTCGAGCCAGCGAGTTAATTTTGCGGGCGCTCGAAATTGAGTTCGCATCCGAGCGGAAGTCGGCGCGACGGCGTTGTCATACGTTTGAATTCATTTTCGAGCGCGCCGGAGGCGACGACGGGGGGCGGCTGGAGAGAGCGGGGGGGGGGGGGGGTCAGCAGGTGTGGCGTTTGCGATGAAGCGAAAGTGAAACGGATTCGTCAGGATCACCCGCAAGGATGCTGCGAAGTCCTCCGGATGACTGAGCCCGGTGTGAAGGAGTGGGCGTGGCAGGCGGGCAGTGAGAGTGGGCGTATGTGGGCGTGTCGTGAACCCTCGGAATGCAAGCTAATTGCGAGAGACTTCGAGCTTGGGCCTTGATTAAAGTATTAGGCATCGTTTCAACGCCCACGACTGGGGCGTTTTTCGTTTTTTCGTTGTTCGTTTTTTTGTGATGCGTTTGCTTCAATTTGGAACAGCCGCAACAACAACGACAACAAGAACAACAGCGCTAACGGAGACGACGACAACAATGCCGAGCAAGGGAGGGGCAGAGCGAGCAGGACGAACGAGGGAGGACGAAGCGGAGACGAACAAAAGCCTGAGCGAACTTTTCATGACTGCGGGTGGCGAAGGGGTTGGGCTGGCTCGAGGGGGATGGGGGGCGAATGTGGGGATCGTGGGGGCGGTGTCGTTGCCGCTGCCGCTGTCGACGTCGACGTCGAACGGTGTCGGCAACTGGAGCAGAATCCGAGGGAGGGCGGGCGGCGGCCCCGTAGACAGGGCGGATCGCACAAAAGCTGCTGGAGACAATAAACACGAGAGCGGGAAACAATTATGGGGGCGGAGCAGCGGAAAGAGAGGGGAGGAGAGAGAGACAGCTTCAATATTAAAAATAACAAAGCATTTCTGTTCAGCCTACGGCGGGATCCGCAGCGAGAGTCGAGAGTTGAATGAAACTAAGGAGGTCGTTGGAGTTTTTATTTAAAACGAAAAGAGATTCCCCAATTACAAATTACATAAATTTCTTTCATCCACCCACCACCACAAGCAACGCCAACAACAGCGAGGAAGAAAAATAACTTTTGAAGGCAAAGACTTTGCGACCCTTGAAGCCGTTCGAGGAGGGGTGGCGAGGCGAGGGGTGGAGGGTGTGGTGGACATAACTTTAGCTAGGTTTGCACTCAATAATTTAGTGCGAAAAAGTGGCAGCACTGGCAGCGTTTTTCGCTCGCAAGGAACTGGAGGGAGGCAGGCAGGAGGCGGCAAACTTTTAATGCCTCGCTTACGGCGGCCGCTCCCTCCTTCCGTCCTTCTCCGCCTTCCCTTCCCTTCCCTCCTTTCCGTCTTCTCTTCCTTCCTTCCTTCCTTCTCCTCTCCTCCTCTCCTTCCCCTGGCAGAACGCGGTGGCAGCTTCTTGTATCGTGCAATAAATTCCCAAGTTCTCCACGGCTTCCCGGCAATTGTTTGCGGGCGTCGGTTCAATGAAGCGAGCGGAAAAGCAAGAGGATGTGTGTGTAAGCAGGTGCGTGTGCGTGTGCGTGGGAATGTGTGTGTTTACGGCGTTGCCAGGCGTGACTTTTTCTCCGGGACTCGCACCAAATGCAAATTTCTTGCGTGGCGAGAAAACAATTGAATTCAATGGCAACGAAAACAATCGGAGATCGACGAAGGAAGAACCAAAGCACCAGACAAGAGAGACAGGGGAGATAAGAGAGAAAGAGAGAGAGAGAGAAGTAGAAACTCGAAAATCCCCAAAACACATGGTGCCGAAAGGATTTCCTCTAGGTGCGAATTTTTGCTCAGCATCTGAATGTTTCTTTCACAGCGAAAAACAGAGAATTTCTTTCACAATATGGAGAGAATAATAAAAGTATGAATTCGAAAAAAACAAGACAAACAAAGTTATCAGAAAAAATATCAACAAAAATATCAAAAAAACACGGGAAAAAATAAAAAAAAATCAACAAAAAACTCTCACAACAAACAGCTGAGTTTGTTTGCAAATTGAAATATTTCGAGAATTTTTCCTCTAGAAATTCGGCGGTGAAAATTTCCCAAAAAAATATCCCTGGGAACACCTCGGTGTGACCTCGGCTGATCCGCCAAATCGGATCAAGTGAAGGGTGAAATTTGTCAAAGCGACGACGGCAAAAAAAAAAAAACAAACAACACAAAAAAGCGGCACCGACAAAAAACCCATTGAAAATTCAAAACATTTAAATATAGTTTTTTAATTTTTTAAAATTTTTTATTTTTTTCCACACTCGGTTATTCAACTTTTTTCGCGGCTCTGCGCGCACGACAACAACAACAACAAGCACGAACAAGAAGCGTGACAAAATATTGCTAGAAATTTCCACAACCATAACAACAACAACAACAACAATAGCCCAGCGATCAGCAGAGCAAGAAACAGCAACAACAAATGTAAACAAAAAAATAAATTTAATCTGTGTCGGGCGACGAGCGCCAAATCGTGAAAACGACGAGGGCGGGAGAGGGGAGGTGGAGGGGTGGGCGTGAGTCAGGGGATCGCGAGAAGACGACGACGACGACGACGACGACAACAACAACAACAACCACACGCACACCCCGCCCTGCACAGATGGCGAAGTGTGGCATCTTCTTGACAAACAAACGAGGCAAAGAAAACAACAACAAATGTACGAACGATCGAAAAAGTTTGCATGGGAAAAATGTGGATGAAAGAAATATGTCGAAAAAATAGGGAATAAACAAAAACGAGAAGAAGACAGTTTTTGAGATGTACAAAAACAACAAGTGGCTAATTTTATAGTCGCCGATTTTCCGATTTTCCTCATTTTCGAGACACAGACATTCGGCAAATGGAAATCCAACCGGCGCGCGTTCGCCACACGCGGCGATCGGCAAACAATAAAAAAGAAAATACAAAAAAAAAACACAAAAAAATAAAAAAAAAATAAAGAAAATATAAATAAGAATTAAACTATAAAGAATATAACAACATAACAAAAACAATTCCCAAGATAGCAAAAATAACAATAAACAATAAACAAAAAGGATAAAAAACAAACAAGAAAATACAAATACATACAATTTATAACAATAAATTCAAAAGAAAACACAAAAGCGAAGAATAATAAAACAACATTCAACGAAGAAAACGAAAATAAAATAAAAAAATTAATTTCAACCAAAAGTAATAAAAAACTAAAAACAAACATAAATAAAAACAATAATAAATAATGAACAAAAATAATAACAAAATATTAAAAAAAATGAGTAAATAAAAAAGCACCAAAAATACCCGACAAAACTAAAATCTATAAAAAAGGAAAATTACCAAATAAAAAATATTTTCATCTATTTTCCTAACAAACAAAATTTGACAGCATAAACATTTATTGCCGCGGAAATGCATAAATAATACACAGATAGACGTGAACGGAGTTTTTATGCCGGCACCGATTTTTATTAATCGCTAACGAGAGGCGCGATTAACTTTTAATTCTTTTTATTGCCCGCTGCTACGGCAACAACTTCTAACGACGCCGCCAACAAGTGGCGAAAACACTTTTCATAAACCCTGACCAACGCATCGATCGATCTCAAGCCCAGAGAGAGAAGGAGAAGCAATTAAAAATGAAATAAAATGTATAAATACAAGAAATTGTTTCCAGTGTGCTGCAGGACCTCGGCATCCATGTCGAAATATCCGCGATGGTCCGCTGCAGGAGCAGGAATAAAAGTCACGACAAACATTCGCGACTCCCCTCGAGTCAATGGTAGCGAGATGTCTGTCAGAGAGAGACAGGTGGTGTCGGAGCGAGATGGATGCCCTTGCCCCGAGCACTTGGCTGCGGTAATAAAACGTCGATGATGCTCGCGTCGTTGTCAGCGACATCAAAATCAAAATTCGACGACCGTGCGAGGCGACAACAAAAAGAACGAGGACACAAAGCCAACAACGACACCGTTGACAAGGTGAACAACGCAGAAACAAGAACAGGAGCTGAGGGGCGAGGAAGAGGAAGCGCCAATCACACGCCATTAAATGCCGGCAAAGGACGATGGCGATGCCAAAGCCGAAGACGTCGACGTTGACGGCAACGACAGCGACGTGCGAATCTTCACAGGAAGCTTCCTGGGGGCTCGAGCGAGGCGCAGCGAGGGCGGGAGCGAGCTGGCGATGTGCGTGTGTGCGTTGGCCACCGAAGCCATTTGGCCGGCTGAGCCTGGAGGGCTCTCGAGAGCCCAACGACAAGCAGCACTTGCGAAAGGTTGGTGGAACGCGCGAAATCATCGAGGAGGCGATGAAGGAAGCCTGAAAGAGGGAAACAGAGGGAAGCCGGATATAATAACAAGTCAAATAACCGCAGGACGCGTCGCTCGGAAGCCGGGAAATGGAGGAGAAACTCAGCGAAATTGATTTCAATATTTTCCTCTCTATCACACGATTTCATCAAGGACAATGCCTTCCTTTCTTTCGCTCTCCCTACCCCGTTGTCCCTCCGTGGCAAGGACGGCAACAAGAACAATGACGAAGACAACGACGGCAAGACAAACCAAAAACAACAACAACGACAACAACAACAACAATAGATGAACTCGCCCTACATCATGAAATATTCAAGGAAAATATAGTAAGAATAGAAAAAAAATGATATTTTCAGCCATCAAATTAAATTTCACTTCGCTCAGCAGACACGGCGGATATCCGGAGACACCCCACGCTCGGCTGCTTCTTCTTCTTCGTCCTGCCCTCTCTTCCACTTCCCTCCCCCTCTGAATCCAGCCGCCTCCCGCCCCTGCCCATCACGTTATTCATCATCCTTGAAGGAGACGAGAAGCGTATGCTGAAATATTTATGCACAGCTGCAGCATTTGTCCGTTGTCCCGAGGAGGGCAGGGGTGGGAGAGAGGCAGGGAGGAGGGGGAACACCACATGCATATGTGGTGGTTCGTATGGAAAGTAAGCGAGGAAACCCAGCCCTTAATCCAGAGCCCCCACTCGCCCCCGCTCACTCCACGTCCTTCCCGCGTTCCTCGGCGGTCGTTCACTCGTCACTCACGTTTCCACGACACCCCTCAACTCCCCACACCTCCTCATGCCCTTCTCTGCTCTTCAGCTCCTCCTCTCCATCCGACCTCTCAGCCCCGTCCCTCCCGTTCGCCTCGTCCCCTGCCCCACCACTTCGCGCTTCTGGCGTCCTCCCTGCACCGGAACCATCGACCTTCTCCCAGTCCTTCTCTCACTCCTTCTTCCTCTCGGTGCTTCTTTCGTTTTGTGTTACTTTTTTTTCTTTTAATCCAACCCCAGTTCTTCGTTCCCCTCTCCGCCGGCCACTTTGAGCCTCCACCAGTCACTTCTCACTCGGTCCCGGCCCTTCGTCGCCCTCTCCATCGCCGACGTCTCTGTCTCTGGCTGTTTCCTTCGCCCTGTCTGTCTGTCCCGCTGCCTCCCGATGTCTCGTTCTGCCCTGTCTTCCCTCTTCGGTTCTCCTTTTCTTGCTCCCCCACTTCACTTTCCACTCCAGAAGACACTCCCGCTTCCAGCAGCCGCAGAGCAAACTTCCATCCTCTCGAGGCTCGCGTCTGCACCCCTCGACCGACCTCTCGGCCGCCACCTTTCCTGATCTGCCCAGACCCTTCATCTCCTCCTCTGGGTCTCCGTCCCTTCGACCTCCTTCAACTATCCCGTCTCTTCCTTCCTACCCTTTTCTGCCAGTCCCATCAGCTTCCTTTCCACTCTCCGCCCACTGAATTTGCCTCCGTCATCATCCAGGGTTTGTCATTTTATTCGAAATTAGAAAAAGATGTTGCGAGTTTTTCCCGTTGTTTCTCTGTTTCACCTTGTTGTTTTCCACTATTTCATGCTGCTGTTGTTTTTTTCATTTTGCCCGTGCTTCATGTTGTTCTTGTGGTTGTTGCGATTGTTTTGTGCTCGTTGTTGCTGGTGGACTCGTTGCCCGCCTCTGGCTCCAGCAAATCCTCACTCGTGGCGTTGTTGTTGTGATGTGCTGGAGCATGTAATTGTTGTTGTTATAAGTTGTAACTACTGTTGTCATTGCTACGACTATTTTTGCAATATTTCGCGAGAATTTTTGTTGTCCTTGCCATAAGGATTAAGCACAATTTAATGACACACGTTGCTCATGCACCGTGGGCGCTGCCGAAGTCCCTGCGATGAATGGGGAGCTCAACGCAAGCGTCCACGGGAGCGGGCTTCGAGTTGCACCATTAGCTTCAACGGGGCGGGGTTGGGGACCCAAAGCGAGGGAGAAAGAGAGAGGGGGGGGGGGGGGAGATTCAGAGGTCGTTCTTTCGGTGAAGACAGATTGAACTGTTTACTTTGCGAAAGCGGATTTGGTTGTCGCTTCGCATGGAGATTAAACTGGGTGCCAGGAGTTTGCGGAAAGTTCAATTAGTTCGTCCTTCGAAGACCTAGTAAAAGAACGAGACCGAAGTACGAAGGAGAGATCTCTCGGAGAGAGAGAGAGAGAGAGATGGGAAGAAAGGCTAAGGAAACTGAGAACTTGTTTACAAGAACTTACAGCTTGTCGAGGAGGATCCCAAGGGTATTGGTGAAGTTACCAAAGAGCTTGATTTGCCAGAGGATTATCGAGAAATTGCGAATGAAATTGCGAAGGACCGGAATTTCAAAGAAAATTCGATTTAAATTCAAATTCAACGAGGTCGGTCAAATAAATTTAATATGGAGAAAGCTCGGGTGGACAAAAATATTCAGATACAACAATACAACAACGGCGACGTATTTAGCAGCAACAACAGCAGTAACGACAACAGCAACAACAATGACGACAACAACAAGGACAACAACTATAATGACATATCATGTTGTCTCGTTCCGCACGTCACTCGATGTGCGAACGACAATAAATCTCAGCGACTTCGTCTCTGTTTTTCTTGCTTTAATACACAGCGAACAAGAAAATACAAGAAAATAATGTGGAAAAAATGTGTGCAAACAAAAGGAGAATATACAAGGAGAATAAATGATATATGAAATATAACAAAAGTCTATATAAAAAATATAGAAAAAGTGGAAGAGACAAAATTCTAGATGCGAGGACGATTGACAAACAAGAGCAGACAAACAGCCATAAGAGTAAAAGTAATAAATTGGACGAGAGACTATGAAAACTACACATGAATTCAAGAGAGAGAGAGAGAGAGAGAGAACAGGAACAAATACAACGAACACAGATAAAAGCACTACACCATAACAACAACAACAACACCAAAACTAATCAAAAACAAAAGCAATCAGAGCAAGAGAAACAATGAATTATCACAACAAAAAATCGACAAAAGCCACGCCACCATCGGGGGTGAGAGAGGCAGGGAGAGAGAAGATAGAGGAACATTAGAGAGTGAGCGAGGAGGAGGGGAGGAGTAGGGAGTGAAGAGGATGACAGCAATTAGAACGATAATCAAGTAAAGCAGGAATTTGCTGATTTTGCGAGTTGTTTGTGCGAATGAGAGGAACGTCAAACAGGGGGGCGAGAGAGGGGCAGATAGAGGGAGAGAGAGAGAGAGAGAGAGAAGAGAGAAGAGAGAAGAGAAGGAATGAAGGAAATGAATGCATGCTGTGGAGAACGGACAAATCAATTAAAAGACTTAACGAAGATGGGGAAAAGAAAGGACACTGTGGGGAAGTGAGAAGGAAGGGGATGAGAATTGCTTAAGGCACGCGACAGAAAGAGAGAGAGTGCAAGAAGGAGCATAATTATGTGGAAAGCGAGAGAAGAAAAAAATTGTACAAATGATGAAAAACTCGGCCAAAATTGAGGAAAACAAGATCTGAAAATTAAATGTGGAGAACAAAATTATGAAAATAAAACAACAAAAAGGTGAAAATAAAATGGAGAAGAAAATGAGGAAAATAAAATGGGGAGCAGAAAATGAGAAAAATAAATAAGGAACCAAATGAGGGGAAAATGAAAAAAGCAAGGAAGGCAACGAAGGAGGCGCAAATAATTAAACAATCCTCTTAAGATCCTTCTTAATGACAATGAGGGGGATGAAAAACGGATGCGAACAAAAAGGGGAAAAATGGGGGAAGTAAGGAGGGAAGGAAGGAGAGGAAGAAGGTGGGAAGGAAAAAAGTAGAGACGGAGAGCGATCGCCAAGGACAAGGGATGCAAAGAAGGCCATCTGAAAAGCGTTTAAAGGCAAGCAAGGCAAGTACGGCCAGAACAGAAGAGGGAAAGAGACGGAATCCTTAGCCTGAATTCCTCGACGTCGATGACATGGGAATTCATGTCACTTGGCCAGCCAACAAGAACAAGAGCCAAACGAAAGGCGGCCACAAAACAAACTGTAATAACATAAGAATGGAATCAACACAACTTGGAGACAAAGGCGCCAATAGTTGGGCCCAGAAGTGGAGCCAACCGGGAGTTGCGACGCATCCACCTGCACAAATCATATCAATTCTCTCTTTCCCCCAGCCGCGCCCACGGCCTTGCGCCGCCTCGCGCCCGAAGCCATTCGACAAGGACTGCAATTACGGGAACGCAACTTCTCGGATTTAATTAATATGCCGGCGACATGGCGACGCCCACCCCGGCTCCGACATCGCGCCTCTCCCGCGCAACAGCTGCTCAACCTTCCTCTCCCGCTCCCCAGCTCTGCTCCCTCCTTCACGCCGGCCCCGCCGTCGACGAACCCTTTCTGGCACTCTTCGCCTTTGTCGTCGCTCCCAACCTGTCCCCTACCTCTCCACTCGTCCTTTCCATCAAACCTTTTCGCTCCACCTGCTACCGTCTCCCTCTTCCGATCGCTCTTCCTTCCCCTCATCCCTCAGCCCCTCTCATCGTCACCGTTCCGCCACCCTCATCATCATCAACAACGTCAACGTCAACGTCGACTCCGAGTTCGACGTCGCCGCTCGTGGGCGACTGTGTTGATGTTGGTTTTGAGTTCTTGTTGTTGTCCTTGTCAACGGCCTCGCTCTGTCGGCATGTCCGTCTGTCTCTCTGTCTCCCGCCGTCTGTCCGTCCATCGCCGGTCGGTCCTCCGTTGGTCTCGCTGCTGTCCTTTGGACTCGTCGGGCGCCCGGGGCTTCCTTGGGCTGCCGTCGGCGACCTTCCATAAACTAATTTTCCGCTCGCCCCGGGACACGGGCCGGGGCCGACGTCCGTTGTTGAGAGTTCTTGTTGTTGTTGTTGTTGTTCTTGTTCGTTGCTGTTGACATTAAATGCGAAGGAGCCTAGAGTGCAGCAACAACAACAACAGCAACAAGAGCCAGCAGAATGCTGAATAATAACAACAATTTGCATAATAAAACAAAAGGCAGGAGGGAAGACAGTGGAGAAGAAGAAGAAAACCAAGAAGAGGAGGAAGAGGAAGAGCTTTTGAAAGCTCATTTCGACGCGAGGAAATGAATTTTCTTCAAAAGGAAGAAACGACGGCCACCAGAACGAGTGAGAGGGAGAGACAGGAGCGAGGGAGAAAAGGAAAAAGTTTCCTCGTGCACCGAGACTTCAAATCGAATGTCAACAACAGTTGACAGCTGAGACAAAACAGCAACAACAAGAAAAACAAAAAGAACAGCAATAACAACAACAACAGCTGCTACTACTACTACTATCATGCCTAAGTGGAACAGCAAATCTAAAAAGAAACCAAGTAGAACAACAACAACAACAACAGGAACAATAAGCTAAACTACAATGCGAGCGCCAATGGAACGAGATCCCGAGGAAGAACGGAAGGAAGGAAGGGAAAAAGGACAATCAGACAGCTGAAAGGACAATAAAGTTAATGTCGAAAGGAAGCTCAAGGGAGAACTTTGGCATTGCTCGGGGTGGTGATGAATGCAGGAAAAAAAATAAAAGACAAAATATAAATAAAATAAATTGAAAAACAAAAATAAAAATAATTGCAAAGATAATCACAAACTATTGTATTTGTGAGACAAATTATTGCAAATGAGGAAACCCTGGAGGAAGAAAATAATTATAGAGAATTTAATGATGACGAGGCAAATAATGATGATAGTGAAATAAAGGACGAATCGAAAGAAATTATGATTACGAGTAAAAAAATATGATTATGAAAAAATTACGATAATGAAAATGATGATGAGATGATAAATTAGAATTTATAATAAAAATAAACTAAAACAACGAAGATAGTGAAAAGACATGACAAGGAAAAAGTGTAGTGAAAAAACTGATCCTATTGAAAGAAAAGATGATGTCTAAAAAGTTCAAGGGAGAGGTTCTTATGCAAATTTTCCACTAACATCTGCATTGGAAAAGTGAAAATTTCTACTGCAATTAGAATTTTGTGGAGGAAATGAATGAAAACTGAATGAGTTGGGAAATAACACGATATGCATACGTTACCAAATTAATGAATTTGAGCGGTTTTTGAATGAAAACCGAATGAATCCATTTGCAATTTCTCGATACGCAGAATGCAAATTACGAATTCGGGGTTGTAATGAGGGAATTGTGGTGGGAGGGGGGGCGAGATATCGTTAGGGGCGAGATATCGTTAGGGGCGAGAGAGGGCGAGGGCGACGAGCAACGACATGGGTGCTCAATACTAATGTTGTTGCAATTGGATTTCGGCACTTCGCATTGGCGATGCTGCAATTCCGGGGCGATCGGGGACGTCTGAGAGCCGGCAACGAGAATAACTCGGTTTCCGCTTCGCCCGCAGGTCATCGACGAGCGCATCATCCACATCCCGTACGTGCCGAGCAAGCCCGAGCCCTACAACCCGACGGGCGGCGAACTGAAGCCGCGCCCCGTGGGCGAGGAGAACGGAATCGTCGTGTTCAATTACAACCCCATTAGTGCCGTCAACTACGTGAGTACCAACGTCCACTTATCTGTGTGTGTGCGCAATGCGTGTGCGACGAGTGCGTGTCTGTGTGCGTGCATGTGTGCGTGCGTGTTTGTGTAGTTGAGTTCTGTTCTGTTCTGTTGTCTGTATTTAGAGTTGTTTCAGCGCATAGTTGTTTGTTGTTGTTTGCTTCAGAACTCGTTCGTCGTTCGTTTCGTGAAAAGGTTCCCGAGTCGAACCGCGTCACTGTCCCGGGTCCCCGCGCCCCGCATCCCCTAAAGCTAACCCGACTAAGCTCGCCGCCAAACGTTGCCAGCTGTATGAAAATTAGTCCGGTGCACGAGAAACAGTGAAAACTAAAAACACAATAAATATTAAACCATCACATTAAAAAACACCTGTCAAATTGCAATTTAGGCAACAATTTACGGCCCAAATACTCAGCGAGGGTTTAACTATGAATTATTAAGTAGCGGGCATTTTGTGGGATTATTCAGGAATTACAAAATGCAAAAACAAATACGCAAAATTACAGCCCTTAGATGTGTTGAGCAATTTATGGAAATGCATGAACAATTATAAAAAACAGGAAAATCACAAAAAATTCATTAATTAAGTTTTTTTAAGCCACTCAAATTTTGTCAACAAAAACATAATCCTTGGGAACATTTGTACGTTATACTTAAACTAGGCGGGAAAATTTATTGAAATCACGAAATATACTATATTTCCTATTAATAAGGTATTTTTGAACTACTCAAATGTTGTTTACAAACCAGAATCCTTTGCAACATTTGTGTGATATCCTAATTCTTTCAAAATTAGTTAGGACAGGAAGATTAATTAAATCATAACATACACTAGTTATTTCATTAATACGGTAGTTTTAAGCTCACTGAAATGATGTCAACAAATAAGAATCCTTTGAAATATTTCTACGATGCCCTAAAGCTCCAAATGGACAGGAAGCAACGAGAGAAAATGCAAATTAATTAAAATCACAGCACACAATATTTTTTTGAGGCAAATAATTATTATCGTGAGATGATAAATCATCAGACAACACATCAATGCAGATGATGAACACGCTCCGAGGGCTCTTGGCACTCGAATTACGAGAAATGCCTCAGATTTTTTCCTCGCAAAATAAATATTCTGGCGTTCGCCCCGTTCGCACCCGGCAGAGCCCCCAAATCTCGCCTCGCCTGCCCCAACACCTGTCGTTCGAGCCGCCTCCCTCTCGTTCCCGTCGCTCACCTTGCGCTCCCTTTCTCTCTCTCTCTCTCTCTCTCTCTTCAGCCGTGGCAAAGCAAATCGTGCGAGGCCGCGACGTTCGAGCGAAGTCGTTGCGAGTGGGTCGGGCAGGCGGCGAGCGAACGGCGAGGGGAGGGGAGGCGAGGCGAGGCGGTGGGAGGTCGATGCAGCTTCATTGAAACGTGCGACAAATTAAGCGAAATTCTCCGTCGAGAATTCGCTGCAACAACAAGCACACGGAGACTCGCGATTCTAAAAATAACGGACGCCACCTCCGTCGAATTTCGCTCGTTCGTTCGCTCAGTTTTCATGCGAAACTCATTCAAATTTCGTGTAAATTTCATTTAAATCTGCTTTGTTTGCAAATTGAGCGGAGGAATTCGCTTCCGGCACGGCCGGTCGCGAGAGAAGTTGAGAAATAAACCAGAAATATTAATTTAATGCAAGGAAGATTGATTTAACATATGAAATTGAAGCACATTTTCGTATATGCGAACTCATCAATTTCAAAGAAAATAAATACTCGTTAATTTTTGTTTGTTGGTAAATTATACAAAGTATCCACTGCAACATAGAGCATGAGGCTAAAGTCGTGAAACCCAAACAGAAACATCTCATAAACTCATTTCTATCGTTTTCTAGTAACGACATTCTAATGACAAAAAAAACAGTATTATAGGCATAGATTATTATAGTATAATGAAACTAGGAACTGTAAGAACTGTGGCTGAAGAACAATTATTACTTAATCACACACTTAAGATTTAGTGCTCTTACACTAGTTAAATGAACAGGTGTACGAGAAAGCGAAATGTTGAAACAAATTTCAAAACATTTCAGAAATATTAAAGAATTTTTAAAGAATAATAGATATCCGAAAATACATTATCTAGTTCTAAGAACACACCATTAACCAGAGCATGTTAGTTGCGGATGAAGAGATCGTGACTAACGGCATCCTCGGAATATCCACTCAACACCCTAGTTAGCTACTAACACGGACCAGGAGCTTGTGTTTGCATTTGAATCGACCGCTTGAGTTTCGGCCCACTGTGCGCCCGTTGGTGCTGGCATCGAAAACCAACAAAAGAAACAGAAAAAATAATACCAAAACTAACACGAGCCTCTTTCCGAATTCCCCTCTCCCTGGGAACCGGATCGCGCTCTCCCCCCTCTCTCTCTCTCTCTTTCTACCGATGGCGTCCCTGCCGTCCAGGGCAAGAAGGCGAAGCGACCCGAATCGAGCGACTCGGACATCTCGTCCTCGGAGTCGCGCGGCTCGACGCCCGAGTGCAGCACGCCGGACCGGCGGAAGCGCCAGCTGAAGAACAACTTCTCGAAGCTCCTCGAGAGCCTCCACCAGCGCTCGTCGAGCAACTCGAACGACGAGTTCGACGAGGACGACGACGACGAGGACGATGGCGACGGCGACGGCGACGCCGATGGCGGCGATGGGGGCGAGGACGAGAACCTCCAAACGCCGGACCTGTCGAACACGACGCTGCCCGCCGACGAGCCCTCGTCATCGGCAACAACAACTACAACAACCACGACAGCCACGACCATGGCGACGGCCACAGCGGCGCAGCCGGGCGACGAGATCGAGGACATCTGGGCCGACAAGACGCCCGAGTACCCGCCGTCCACGCCCACCTACATCCGGAGCCAGTTCGGGCGCGAGCGGCCGCCGCCCCCGACCCCACCGGCGCAGGCGCCACCAGCCAAGGCCCACGGCGGGGCCGACCGGATCCCGACCAAGGCGGTCTCGCCCGTAAGAATGGACCCCATCCGCAGGGCGCGGCTCGACCTGGGGAGGCCGACCGCGACGGGGACGGGGACGGGGAAGGCGGGAAAAGCGGGCAGGTCGGAGAAGGTGGAGAAACCGGGGAAGCCAGGGAAGGCTGAGAAGTCGGGGAAGGTTGAGAAAGCAGAGAAATCCGGGAGGCCGGGGAAGCCGGCGGGGCTGGACTCGAGCAGCGAGGACGAGGACGACGATGACGAGGACAGCGACAGCGACGGGTCCTCGGACGAGGAGGGCGCGGCAACGGTGCGGCTGGCCGGGGGGGCCGAGGCGCTGACGGAGCCGGCGGCGGCGTCGCCCACAGAGCGGCGGAAGCCAAAATTATTCGAGGAAAAGAAGAATGCGAAGAATGCGAAAACCCTGAATTCGGCAAAATTGGCAGAGGCTTCTGTGACGCCGCGACCAGCTCCAGCCACAACTCCGCGGCTACCAAAAGCAACCACAACAACAACAGGGAAAACTCAAAAATCCACTAACGATCGGCATCTTTCAGAAAACCAAAAGCAAAATCAGAATCCGAATCCAAAGCAAAATCCGAATCAAAATTTAAATAAAATTCGAAACCCAAATCAGAGTCAAAAATCTCCTTACGAACAGGATGCGAAAGCGAAACCCACAACAACAACAATAAGAACAGTAACGGCAACAGCAACAACAACAAAAACCCCTACCAAAGAAATTCCAGTAGCAAACGCAATAACGCCCAGTAAAAACAACAGCAACAACCAGACGAACGACGACGATGACGAAATCTCAATTAATCTCGATCCCCTGTCTTGTCAACCGCAGTTCAGCCGGTCCGCGGTCGGCGGCTCCAAGTTCCTGACCAACTGCCACCCGTGCAACGCCGACGACTACGACGGGCTCGAGTTCGAGTCGCGCTTCGAGTCGGGGAACCTCGCGAAGGCCGTCAAGATCACGCCGACCTACTACGAGCTCTACCTGCGGCCCGACCTCTACACGAGCCGCTCCAAGCAGTGGTTCTACTTCCGGGTGCGGCGGACGAAGAAGAACATGATCTACAGGTGAGCGGAGTCCTCGGGGTCCTCAAAGGCCCAAGGGGAACTTCTTCCCGGGGGTCAATTCTTCGAACTCCATGTCCAAAGTGAGAAATCGTGGACTCCTTCAAACCCTCCCTTCATTTTCTACTCTTTTGAAAATCCCAGCTTCATGTTGTTCCCTTCATGTTTTGTTGACACAGTTCAAATATTATTAAATTTTCCAAAATCATGAAATGTTTCCTTCGTTCCCTTTATTTTTCAATTAGAAGCCCCTTGTTGTTGAAAATAGTTTTAATTTTCCCAAATTTATCCCTCCTTTTTCTTTATTTTCCCATCAGAAAGACCTTGTTAAAACTATTTTTAATTGTCGGTAAATCCCTACTTCATGTTGAAACTATCGTAAGCCCTCAGCAAGTAGTTAATTAAACCGAAGGATAATTGCCTTCGGCAGTCACCGCCCCAAGCCCCAACTCCCTCCCTCTCCATCCCACTCGTCTGCTCCTTTGCGCCTCGCAGCCTCCCATTAATTGCAATACCCGAAGTTCTCATTTCCACCGAAAATTACAACTACGTGAATTCCATTTCAACACTTTCCCTCTCTCCCCCGCCCCTCTCGCCACGCGCTCGCTCGCTCTCCATTTGTCATCGCTGCCACTGCCGGACACCGGTGGACAATTATTGCTGGACGTCCGCAGGTTCTCCATCGTGAACCTGGTGAAGTCCGACAGCCTGTACAACGACGGGATGCGGCCGCTGATGTACTCGACGACCAGTGCCAAGCAGACCAAGGAGGGCTGGCGCCGGTGCGGCGAGAACGTCTGCTACTATCGCAACGACGATGAGTGAGCACAACTTCTCATCAATTTCCACCAACGTCCTCACTCTCTCTCTCTCTCTCTCTCTCTCCCTGCTACTGCAGCAATGGCAACGACGAGGACGAGGACAACTCGTCGTACACCCTGACGTTCAACGTCGAGTTCCCGCACGACGACGACACGGTCTTCTTTGCCCACAGCTATCCGTACACGTACAGCGATTTACAGGTGAGTGAAAATATCTACCGAATCCATCTCCACCTCAACCGTCCAGCCGTCCGTCCGTCCAACCGTTCCATCCAAACGACCACCCGTCTGTCCCCAGATGCCACGATTGGTGGCCGCGGAGACGATGGCGAGTTCATTTGTCGAGGTCCTTCGTCCCTGAACAGCTTTCATCAGCAATTGGCGGCATTTTTATTTTTTGCGAGAATAGATAATTTATCAATTTAATTGTTTCCTTATGTTCACATTGATAAATTGGGAAAAATTCTCTTGATAGAGAATAAATTGGAATTTCTCAATTAGAAAATTTTGTTTCCCTATTGATTTTCAATTAAAAACTTTTATTGTTGATGTTCAATATGCTTCGATTTCAATTTCCACTTTGAGTCGTTGCTTTCGGAAAGTGGAAATTTTCACACAAATTCATTTAATTCTATATGCTCGTATTCCATTCGGGGTCGTGGGCGAGATTTTAATTCAATTAAAGCATTTCAGTGAACGTGAGGAATTTGGCAAGTGGCGGCAATGAATTCCCAATAAATAATTTATTAACGGCTCGACGCCTCTCTCTCTCTCCCCCCTCTCTTGCTCACCGCCATCGCCGACTCTTTCCACGATTCCGTTCCGTCAACCACATCAACGACCACCAAAACAACAACTCACAAAACCGCCATCAACCGCAATGATGTCGACGGCGACGACACCGATGACGACGACGACCTCGATGATGATGACGACTTCCTGCTTCCGCTCTGGCCCTGCGGAACCGGAACTGCACAGGATTATTTAATGGAAATTCAAAAGCATCCCCTTAAATCGAAGTTCTGCAAATTAAGACTGCTTTGTCGATCGCTCGCCGGAAATAATGTTTATTATTTAACGGTGACAGCGCCGACAGCCGACGAGGAAGCAATGAAGGTGAGTACCAAGCAAACACATTCTCCCCATCTCTCTCTCTCTCGCTACACCGGGAACATCTGACGGCGGATGAAGCGAGGAAATGAATTTGTGCGAGTGCTGTGTGGAGCGTGGGGCGTGGGGTGGGAGGAAGGGAGGCAAAGGTAAACAGCGTCAGATCCAGAGCTTTCAATAAGCTCTCACGGGCCACGACGATAACAATCATGATGACGACGGCAGAACGACGATGATGATGACATCGGCCGCGATGATGTCGATAGCTCTGAGGATGACATCGAGGAGGCTGCTGTGGCTGATGTTGTAAACGCTGACTGCGACATTCATGGGGCAGGTGACGGTACTGGTGACGGTTTTTGCCATCACCATCGCCATCACCACAAACAACATGGGCACGTCTGCAGAAAACCAATTGCAATTGCCAATGCTAATGAAATGCTGGTTAATTAATTTCAAATCTCCCAAAAGGCGTCTCAAACGGAACCGACAGAGGGAAGCCGGGAAGGGCAGGAGACAGGAGACAGGGGAAGGACGTGCACGGGACAAGAATTCGTGTGGAATTAGTAGGGAACTAATTAGAAATCTATTCGAGACAGGGAGAGCGTGAGACCAGAGGTGATGTTTGCATATTATGGCAAATAATCACATTATTGATCGATTTAAAGTACCGAAATTGATACTGCAAAGGAAGAAGAGAGAGAAGACAGACCTTGAGGGAAATAATATTTGCTATTAAATATTGTTGTTGTTGTTCCCTGGTATCGAGAGCAACTTTGTTGGCCAACTGTTGCGAAAGTTCTTGGCTTTTTGTCCGGTCGCCAGAAGCCTGCGGTCCTCTAATAAATGTCAAATTAGAAATTTCCATCCGTAGTTGTTGTTTATGTTGTTTTTGTTGTTGTTGTTGGCCGAGTCAGAGTGAATGGAGTTTGATGAAGTGAAATCTGAGCCAGAAAAACCCACCGACCACCAGCGAACGCTCACAACTCGTATCACCTCGATCCCCGGCCCGCCGACCCCGCGCCCCGACCGCAGAGGGAAAGTTTTAAAGCTGAAAAGCCGAGCGTCGTAGAAAGATTCGGGCGAGAGTAGGAAGCGAGGCAGCAGAGGGAAAGATTGGGTGGTGACAAAAACCACGCGAAAACACGACCAACTCAAGCTCCAGGAGTCGGGTCGGGGATGGAAAAAGTCTGGAGGGAGGGAGCGATAGAAAAAAAGAGACAACGATGGAGAAAAAGTCTCTGTAGAGGAGGGAACACAAGAGGACAGTGTCAAGGGGGTGGGGCAGGAGGAGGCGGTGCAGAGAAAACACTTCCGGGCAATAAAGCGAAAAGTTTCCGAAGCAAACAAAGTTGTCTGGTATGCAATAAAGAAGGCCATAATAACAGTCCTATTGGATGGCGCGAACAACGTTAACAACAACGACAAAGCGAATAAAATGTATTCTTCCCAGTAAAGAGTCGAAAATCGAATAAAAAATTCGGGGAACAAATAAGAAAACAAAAAACGAAGTCGTGAAAAAGCTTGTACGAAACTTGAATCTGCACTTGTTTCGCCAATTAAACGCTTTCACAAATGGCACAAGCGACGGCAACGCCGGGTGCGCGTTCACAGGACGATAACAGCAGCTAGAATCACGGCTGCAACAACAACAATAATAGCAACAACAATAACAACAGACAGGACAATAACAACAAAAGGTGGAACCGAAAACAACAACAGTGGCATTTTAATTGCCAGCTTTTAGCGAGGAAACGATCATGGGAGAGAAAGGGACGGGAGGAGAAAGAAATAGCGGAAGGCAGAGCAAAATCGAGAGAGAGAAAGAAATAGCGAACACAAGAAGAACAAATGCGTGAAAGAGAGAGAAATCGGGAAACGTATTTAAAATTTCCGAAATTTCAAACATGTTTTCGCCTCGCCCTCGCAATGTTGCTGATGGCTGCTATTGTTGTTATCGTTGTTGCTGTGGTAACGTTGGCAGCAGGGGCCGCTCCAACAATTCCATTGATTACAACTGTTGATGTGATTGTTGTGTTGCTGCCGTTGTTTCGTGGGCTCCCCCACCCTCGCAATCATCAGCAACAAGCCAAAGTGAATGCGAGCGAAAATCGTTTGAACCGGAAACGGAAGCGAGATTTGCGTTAATTGTTGCATTCAGTGGGCATATGTGTGGATGTGTGCGCGCGTGTTTTTCGAACTCATTGTAATGGATGCATATGTATGTGATAGTAATAGTATTGGAGCACATTATGAAAATAATTTATAGATCGATATTTTTCAGAAAAACTTTATAAATGCAAATTTTCGATATTTTAGAAATTTTTTGAATTTTTGAAAAATGTTTGATATTTTTGAAATTTTTCTTCCACACATGATTTCACAGCGCAAAAAGGCAATTGTGGTGTCGGCCCGCGTCCATCCCAGCGAGACGCCCTCGTCGTGGATGATGAAGGGCCTGATGGACTTCATCACCGGCGAGTCGACGGTGGCCAAGCGACTGCGGCACAAATTCATCTTCAAACTGATTCCGATGCTCAACCCGGACGGCGTCATCGTCGGCAACACGCGCAACTCGCTCACGGGCCGGGATCTGAATCGCCAATACCGCACCGTCATTAGGGAAACCTATCCATCCATTTGGTATACAAAAGCCATGATTAAAAGGTCAGTAGCACGAGTCGTTGTCCTCTCTTACCAGAGGGATCTTCTTTTCAAGAAGGATTTTCTTGATGATGAATTCCTTACCGATCTCTTTCGCGATAATGAGGTCTCGTTGCCGACCTCTTACTCCAAAAAGAAGGATCTTTTTAGCGGACTCATACTCGATAAGAATTTTTTTAACCGATCTCTTTTTCGAGAAGGATCTCGGTATCGTTCTCTTCTTCGACAATGATTTCATACCTGACTTCTTACTCGAGAACGATTTCTTAACCGATCTCTCGATCGGATTTTTCTTCTACTGCCCATCTGACCTGCGATCTTTTGCTCTTTCTCTCTCTCTCTCTCTCTGCTGTCGTCGCCATGGGGTCGGCTCCTGCAGACTGATTGATGAATGCGGTGTCGCCATGTACTGTGATATGCACGCCCACTCCCGCAAGCACAACATTTTCATTTACGGCTGCGAGAACAAACGGAACCCGGAGAAGAAACTCACCGAGCAAGTTTTCCCCCTAATGATGCATAAAAATGTTGCAGATAAGGTGAGCCAAATGAACCCCCATCCTGACCCCATCATCTCTTCACCCTCTCACCCTCCTCTATCCAACGGTCGTCCTGGCGGCCGTCTGTTTAACGAGTTTCATTTGAACTCGTTTTCCACCGCCTTCACACCCTCCTCCCGGCGCGCATCCTTTTAATTTATTTACATTTTCATTCTCATTTATCCTTTCTCCTTTCTCGTTTCTCGTTTCTCGCTGCCGTCCTTTTTCAGTTCTCCTTCGAGAGCTGCAAGTTCAAAATCCAGCGGAGCAAGGAGGGCACCGGGCGCATCGTGGTCTGGATGCTGGGCATCACCAACAGCTACACGATCGAGGCCTCCTTCGGCGGGTCCTCGCTGGGCTCGCGCAACGGCACCCACTTCAACACGGCGGTGAGTTCGTTTTCCTTCCTCGCCCCTTTCTTTCAGACGGAGTTGGACAGAGTTGCAAGAGAGTGAAATGGGGGAGAGTGAGAGTAAGAGTGAGATAGAGTTCTCCATGCCAGATTGAGCAAATGCGAAGATCTCGACCAGAGTCGAATGGATGGAGAAAAGGTTCCCAGCAGAGTGTTTGAGAGTAAATTAAGAATTCTCTCTAAAATGTTCGAGTTTCCGAGGGAATTTTAAAACTGCACATGACGGACGTGAGATTAAAATTCCCAATGGCAGTCAGTGAAATGAATCCTACCGTTTTAGTTACCTCTCTCCAATCTGGCAAAATGTTGGAGGCCAAATGGAAGAGACTACAAAAACAACTCATCTCTACTTCGATTAATATTCGTTGTTCCTGTTGCTTCTATTGTTCTTGCTGTGGGTGGCTGTGGTCGATTCCACGCTGTCCGCCCGTTCGCAGCAGGAAGACACAATGGTTTTGCTCCGACTACGGTTTTATTACGTGCCCGATCCCATGGAGAAGATAATGAAATTGACAGCAAAACACAAAACACAGCCCAGCAGAAGAAGAAAAAAATAAAATAGATTCTCTCTTGTGAAGGCAGCCCAGGAAGGCCAGGAGAGGCAGAGACGGATGGGAAGGAGGTGGAAGTCAAGGCAAGTCCCCGTGAATCCACATAAAACACAAAGGATAATAAAGATGTAGATAGCAAACGATATTTAATAATGGTTCACGATGGCTGAGCTGCGGCTCCCAGGGCTTGAAGCTTCCGGTAGACGATGTCGAAGGAAGTCGGCGAGAGAGGTGAATCAGCGATGAACCCTCGATGGTGAAGGAGGGGCAGGGAAGAAATGTCGGAGATCAACAACGTTCGGGATAATGAAAGAAAAATACAAAAAATAAACTAGACACATTTTGAGGAGAAACTTGCCAGATGGTAATCACATTTTATTCCACTTTGAGTTTCCTCTCGAAGCACTGCGAACCCTCTCTCTCCCTCTCTCTCTCTCTCTCACTCCCTCTCTTTCACTCTTCCTCTGCCAACATTGTTGGGAACGATGTTTGCTCTCTGTTCCTCCCCGGCGCACACATTTGACTTGAATCGTTCTGATCCTGGTCGCTCTCCGCGGAATCTTTGCAGGACTACGAGCACATGGGACGCGTCTTCTGCGAGACCCTTCTGGACTACTGCGACGAGAACCCGAACAAAGTAAAGAAACACGCGAAACTATTTAAGCAAATTAAAAAGATTCGTCGGCGCGAAAGGCGCGAAAAGAAAGCATTCAAACTAAAGAAAATGGCCGAACAGGGATGTATAATAAACGAGAAAATCAAATTGAAACGCACGGAGAAGAGCGTTTGCTAGACCGCGGTCTAGGCGTTTTCCGATGGCCCACGAGCCGAGCTTCGTTTTCGTTTCGTTTCGTTTCGTTTGCGAATCAGTTTCTTTGCTTTTCTCTTTATCCTGCTTTCCCGACTCATTTCTCTTTCAAGTCCTCTCGTAGAGCGCTCGTTGCCTTGTCCTCGCTTACTTGTGTTGTTGTTTCGTCCCGTTTCGTATTAAGTACGTTGTGCCTTGGCGTGTTTGAGTTGATTTCTGTTTCGCCCTCAGTTCCATTTGAGTTGTTCTTTGAGTTTTAACTGCCATTTTAAACTGCTTCCTTTCGTCTACTTTGCGCAACTTGTAGTTAGTGATTAAAGTTTTCACAAGCTCGGGGACCCGCGAGCGAGAAGGTAGAAGAAAACACAGAAGAGGGATTTTGTTGAGTTTGTGTTGGGTGTAAAGGATCTGGCATATGCGTTATACTAACATGCATGTTCCTCCTGAAATAACGAATACGAGGCACACAAATCAGAAGTTAAGGGAAGACAAAGCTCGATACTAGACGGACAACTGCAGCGAGAGTTAAGCGTTTTGGATGAGGAGAAAGTTCAGGTTTTATCGTCGCCGTTTTACGATTTTCTACACGTTATAGTCGGAAATCCTGTCATGAAACTGCTAATGTTGATCAGTAACACATGCGCCGACATTGTGGATCGCTATATATAACCGATTGTTCATTATACATTAAGTGTTTAACATTTGATTACTTGTTCTGTTCCACTCTGGAAGATAATGAAGTAATGCTTTCTTTTCAAGACTTTCGTCCACCAACATTTATTCACACAACAAGAGTTCATATATATGAATCGATATATGTATATATTGATATATGTATATTTTACATATGTATATTTCGCACACAGTTGAGTTGAATTGATTTGATTTGTTCTGTATTTTCCACAATGAAAATTTCAATATGATTTATTGTACTGTATTCGAATTGATAGTATTTTTTACAAGAGTTCATTACGAATTGCGTTTTTGTAGCTTTCTTCGTTGTGTATTATATTTTAGGTTGTTCTATTTGTAACCATAAAGCTTAAGTACTTAATCTACTATTATTGTTTATTACTTGTTTAGCTTTAAATTGTTTCTTCAATAAAGTTCAAAAGTTTAGTTTTTAATCACAGACAAATTCGACAACACATGAGTTTTATTGGAATTTCCACAAATTCTTCACATTGTTCACATGAGCTCACTTGCGACTCCCTAACCATTTCCCTTCCCGTCTCTTTCTCTCGCTCTCTCTGCCTCCGCATTCGCTTCCCGACCAACAGGAGCGCCTGCGGCTGAAGATCATCGAAAGACTGCTGAAGGAGGGCTCGAGTGCCGACGAACCCCTCAACATCCCGCTCTCCGACTACTCGAGGTAAGTCTGATGTCGCTGTTGTTCGTCCTCACACCCCCCAACCTCCCACCTTCCACGCCCACACAGCGACGAGGGCGGCAGCTCGTCCAGCTCGGACAACGAGGGCAAGTCGTCGGCGCGCTTCTCGGACCTGGAGGGACCCTGCTGCGCCCCCCTGAAGGCCCCGCCCTGCTCGCCGGACCTCACCGCGAGCGACATGCGACGGGTAAGTGAAGGGCGAGCCCGATTCCGGGGGCCTCGACCCACTTTCTTCCCACTCCCACTCCTCTCCTCCCCCTCCTCCCGCCCCGCAGTTTCGATACAAGAGAATGCGCAAGATCATGCACGAGCTCGACCGCATCTACTTCCAACCGGTCTTCCACAAGAAGTTCAGCCGCCTGTTCAGGGCCAAGGGCAAGAAACAGTCGCGCAAGTCCTCGGGCCCGCAGACCCCGGTGGCCGGCGGCGACCTGCCCTCGCAGCAGCAGCCGGAGGCCGGCGGCGATCGGTGGCGCTCGACGATCGGCAACCTCAACATCCTGCAGAAGCCGCCGCCGCCGCCGCCGGAGCCGTCGCGGCAGCCCAACCCTGGCGAGGCGTCGACGGCGACCACGGCAGCGACGTCGACACCGGCGGCGACGCCGACCCAGCGAGTGAGGCCGATGAAGGCCGTGCGGCGGGTCAGGTGCAGGAGGGCGAAGGCCCCGGATCCCGACCCGATGGAGGCGAACGCGAAGGTGAAGGTGTCGCGGAAGATGCGCCTGTTCCTGGCGAACTGCAAGATCATCATTTTCCGCAAGCGACGCAAGGTAAAACGCTGTCCCGGCGATGATTTTCGACCCCGTTTCGTTCTCTTCGCTTCCGAAAGTCGCCGCAGACTCTGTCGTTTTGCCCTGTGCGATTCGGTTGGCCAACAATTACAAAACGATTTGCTCATTTGTCGTCCACTGGGTCGGAGCCAAGAGTCGGGCGCGGCGGTCGTGCCGGGGTGGGGACGAGATCGAGCATAAAATCGCCAAGAAACGATCGTCGAAAGCAATTAATTCTCACCTTATCGCAA
This sequence comes from Coelopa pilipes, assembly GCA_947389925.1. NCBI lineage: Eukaryota > Metazoa > Arthropoda > Insecta > Diptera > Coelopidae > Coelopa > Coelopa pilipes. Next base: position 23,315,235 of record OX376700.1, on the reverse strand, counting down.
AGCGGGAATCGCAGAAACAAAAGGCAAAAACCAAAAACCACCGCATAAACAGTTTCATGATGACAAACCAAGGAGCCGGCGAGGGGCGCGTGGCACGGGGAGGGGTCGAGGAAGCTGTTGTGGCCGGCGGGAGGGAAAAACGAAGGAAAGGAATGAACTTAACGATCGGAATAACGTTGGGTGGGGCGGAAGAGGGGAGGGGGCCGATGGCATGGTTAAGGCGCATCGCTTCGGGCCAAGTTCGGACGTGGACGACACACAAACTGCAACTTCCGAAATAAACGAAAACAACAACAGCAACAACAAATACAAAAACAACAACCAGCAAGTGCAAAAATCACAACAACCAGAGACTGAGAGACAGAAAAACGTGCAGCAGAAAAATCGGCTGCCACGGACAAGGACAACGAATTCGCCGGTCTGGTTGATGTTAGTGGTGTTGTTGTTGATGATGGTGGTGTTGTTGTTGTTATTGTTCTTCATGGTGGTATTGTTGTTGTTGTTGTTGTTGTTGTTGTTGTTGTTGTTGTTGTTGTTGTTGTTGTTGTTGTTGTTGTTGTTGTCATTGCCAACGAGGTTGCCGTGTGACATTGCTTTCGTTTTTTCTCGACTGTGTTTTCCCCCAGATCCGTATGGGAGAGAAATTTATTTTCGGACGACCAGCAGACAGAGTGAAAGATAGAGAGAAATAATGAGGGAGAGCGATAAATGGACAGAGACACATATAGAAACAGCGACTGACAGACCGATGGACAGACGTCGAGGAGACGAATGGCGAAGTAAAAAAAGCAACGGCACCGAGGCGCGCATTGACAAAAATCAATGCCAATGACGTGCAGGCAACAACAAAAACAACAACAACAACACCACAATGCCAATGACAGCCAATGCAACAACAACCCATGGGCGTGTGTCAAATCGGCCACTGCAACAACAACGACAACAATGAACGGATTTCTGCTTCGACATGCGAATGATAATTGGCTTTTTTGACATTTGCCTCGCGTGGGGAATTTTAGAGAAATATATTATTTTTTTATTCTCTATTTATTTACATATTTATCCTTTCTACGTAGCCACATAGAATCCTAATCAATAACAGCAAACTGGAAGTAAATTCCTACTCCCGAGACTCTTTACTTAATTTAATGCGAACGATTTAAAGGTCCACTTTCGTCCACCCGCCATCGTGGGTCTTCCTTCTCACTTTCCCCTCAACTACGCGCCGAAGTGTTTAATCGAGAGCGAGAGTGAGCGAGAGGGAGAGAAAAGAGCGGCGACTGTCGGTCGGGCTCCACCTCGATGCCCTTGACAAAGACCGACCTTCACACAAATGCCGGCCGCACGGAGGAGCGAAAGCGAAAATTGGCGCACAAAAAAGGCTGAGCATAAAAATCAATGCCAGCCGGAAGTGGGGATTCTCTAAATAAATCAAAGACAAGTGCAGTGCGACTGGGACAGACAGAGAAAAGGAATCTGGGCCTTGGAGACATTTTTAATGTGTTCCTTGGTGTTTTCTGCCCTGCCTCGAGAAAGTCTTTTAGTGCAGTTGCCAAATGTCTGGTGGAAACTCTTGGCGCACTGCAAAAACGAACACACACAAGCACACAGGCACAGGCACACATCGAAACGTTCGTCTTTCGAATGAATGAACGAGCGAGCGAAGAAATGAATAATTGAGATGAGATGATGGCTGATGCACACCAAGTCCTTGACTTCGATTGCTGCTTTCTTGACTTCCGACCTCCATTCTCCCTATCTCCTTCTACTCCTATCCCTCTCCCTGTCTGTCTGTCCGTGTGCTGCGGAATTCGAGAAATTCGGGGAATCTTGTTTCTGTTTGAAAGGGAAATTTACTGCGACACAATGAAAGAGAAATTAATTGTTCGGTCAACAACGAAGCCAATGAAGCAACAGCAATTAATGAAATTACAGAGAAGCAGCTGTTGCCAGGAAATAAAAAAAAATCCTTCGAGCCGGATTTGAACCAGCGACCTATGGATTTCTATGCTCCGTTTCCTCTACAGTCCACCGCTCTACCAACTGAGCTATCGAAGGGTACGACCGGACGTCGACCAACAGTGGACTTCGGCGCTGTGGTGAAAGTGAACGAAAGCCAACGACACATTTAGCAGAGACAAGAACCAACTTAAGAAAAAGAAAGAGAAAGACACTGAGAGTAGCGGAACAACAAGTGCCTTTGCAGCGGTTGAACTTTTATAATATGCAAAATGAAGAGCGACAGAGAAGGAGAGAGCACTGAGCACAGCTGTTCACAGTTATTCGGTGTGCGTCAGACACAACCTTCGATAGCTCAGTTGGTAGAGCGGTGGACTGTAGAGGCAACGAAGCATAGAAATCCATAGGTCGCTGGTTCAAATCCGGCTCGAAGGATTGTTGGCTAATTTTTTCTCGCACAAAAATTATTTTATTAATTTTATATAATTCAATTTCAATTTACGAATGGCTTGAAATTATTTTTCAAGAGCCGCAAAACAAAGTCGCGCAGCAAGTCCTCACATCGCCACTGGATCCCGGGCAAGGACGCACAACGCACACCCCTCGACATGCCCACCACCGACCCCGGCTCCGACATTCACTTCTCCACGGACGACGAGCTGGGCGGCGAGGCCGCGAACCCCTGCGGCGGGGGCGGCGCCAACGACGGCTTCGGCACCGTGCCACGCACCCGCCGATACCTGCTCCAGAGCGAGCTGCAGCGCCGCTACATCGAGGAGATCGGCGACGGCACCGACATCCTGAAGCGCATGCCGCCCGAGCTGATCGTCACGTCGCCGACGAAGCCCTCGGGCAAGGCGGCGGGCGGGCCGCCATCGTACAAGCCGCCGACGACGGCGCCGACCAGCGACAAGCGGCAGACCAGCGGCGAGTTCCCCATGATCGGCGGCTCCGGCTCCGGCGCGGGGTCGGGCGCCAGGCGGACCAACTCCTGGCACAACCTGCACAACAGCGGCAAGTGTCTGCCGAAGTACAGGTGAATCGACGGGTCAGCGTGACCGAGAAGGTCGGAGTGTCTCAAATCGTTTCGTCCGCAGGGTCCAGAATCCATACCAGATGGGCAACGGACACGAGGGCAGCAACTACTACCACAGCAACTACAAGGAGGACCTGCAGCTGAAGCTCTCGCTGAAGAAGAAGATCTGGACGGGGGTGACGCCGGAGCCGGCCACATACGTCGAGCGCAACCGGCCGCTGTCGTGGGGACTGCCGCCCAGGACGATGGGCGGCAACGGCGGCGCCGGGATGCTGAAGTCCGAGAAGGTGGTCACGTTGACGCGCTCCAAGAAGAAGGACGAGAACGAGGCCCTGCTCACGTGAGGAAACCCCGAACCCTGCCAATGCAGTTCGCCTCCCAATTTCAACCTCTCTTTTTCCATGCACCCCGGCCCCTCAATCCATCCGTCCACTCAGAGCGTGCTCGCAAAAGCTGCTCGCCTGGCAGCAGCAGGACTCCGGCACGGCGGGCTCCAACCAGCGCAGCAAGCTGATGTTGAACCTGGTCGTGCCCGAGATCAACACCGAGGAGCAGACGCTGCGCATCTTCCAGCAGCTGACCAGGACGAAGCGCCTGCTGAAGGTCTCCGCCTCGAAGGTGGACCAGGGCGATGGACGGCCGAACCGGAAGAAGAAGTGAGTGGAGCCGATGGGGCGTGAGTGAAGAAGACTCTAGAATTTGTCTCTCTGCAGGAACCCACTCTCAAAGATCGCGGAGACGACGCAGATCTTGACGCGGCTCTCCAAGGCCAAGGCGCGCGGCAGCCATGTGTCCCTGCAGCGCCTGAAGGCCACCAACACAAATGGGCCGGCGCCGCTTCCGGGGGCGCCGAAGTCGGTGTCGATCTCGTCGAGCAACAACTACAATCGCTTCAAGACGGGCGGCCTCGTGGCCACCGCCGTCCAGCCGAACGCCCGCAAAATCAAGAAGCTTCGCGCCATCACCACAGCCAACACCAACACCAACTCGAGCGGCTCGAAGGCGCAGCCCATGGAAGCTACGTCGACGACGGCGAAGGCGTCTTCGGTCAGCAGCAACTTCAAGACGGCGCTGGAGACGACGACCTTCGTGCGGCAGGTGAAGACCAAGCTGAAGAAGAAGAAGGCGGGGGCGTCGTCAAAGACAGCCGTGGGCGCAGGGGTCGCGGCCGAAGGCGACGTCGCCGCGGAGGTGCCGGTGGCCAACAGCCAGGAGAAGAAGCCGTCCAAGGCGGGGGTGGCGGTGGAGACGAGGAACTAGTGGCCTTAGAGAACGATGAGACCGACTGGAGTCTCATGAAAGTTAAAAATTTGGGATCCAGGGAACCCCAATCGCTGTTTATTTGAATTTGGACCACTGGAGGACTTGACCGCAGCGAGCTTTGCACTCGACGCCGCGGCCCACGATGTTTGCGAAATTTTGTGAGAGAATTTGTTAGGATAAATTTGCAATAAAATTGTGAAAATCAAACTCGAGTTTTCTTTGTTTATCGCACACACCGAAGGAACTCCCCTTCGGAGGGGATAAATTTAAATACACAGCGAAAAATCAATTTTCATTTGTTTTGGCTTCGTGCGAGTGGCGCCTCCTCAACACTGCGCTACCGTCACAACCACACACACACGCACGCACACACTCACTCACGGGACTTGGTCCCATTTGAATCCACTCACCACGACTTCCGGAGCAGCAGCACGAGCTGAAGACTTTCCGCAGACCCTCGTTGTGTAACTTGCTAATTTATGCGCCAATCGCAATTAGGTTTTATTAGAAATTGTGTAAACAAATGCACCTCGATTCATGCGACCGTCCGTCTGTCTGTCTGTCAAACTGGATTTCGCGAGTTCCTCATCAACTGTCATTCGCGTCTTGGTTCAAAGGGGGGCCTCAACAATGAACAAACCGAGTTGCCATCCATTCATTATTTTAATATCCTCAATAGTAGTATTGATTGCATTCTTTTGTCTCTTTTGATTGTACTAAACGCTATGACGTTTTATATGATGCTAAAATATTACAAGCATTATTTACACCTAAAGCACATAATAAAGAGAAGTGAAACGAAACATTTTGAAATGTGACCGGAGTTTGAAAGCACTGGAGTTGATAACGCTGACATCTAAATATAACCTCTCATGTCTACGACAGGTGGTTCTTTTGTGTGTTATTCACTTGTAGGTAATCGTTGAATTTTTGCGTAACCATTTACAAATACTTTAGGCAGATTAAAAAAAAGTAGATGAAAGATAGTGTCAATAGTTTCCGACAAATTTTCCCGGGGATTATTAAGAATTCCATTAATGGTCAGATGCGCCATCTTACGGCAAACCGGCAATACAGTCAAATTCGCGCACGACGCAGTGGCCGTTGACAGCAAAAACGTAAAGGAATTATTTGTAATTGGCGTCGCTCGGAAAATTTCAGTTTTTCGCAATTTTGTCTTTGGAATCAGGAGCAACGAAGTGGACAAGAATTATAATATCTTTATATGGATCTGAAATATTCACGTTGATAAAATCGAAAGATTCTCGATTTCAGTAGAAGGTAAAAAGTTTCACCGATTCTCTTCGCGTGACCGTTGTTAAGGAAACCTTTCGCTAAAAATAGAAAAACAAGAATTTTTGAGTTTGCCGCCACATTGAATTCAGGAACTTTTAATCTTTGATAGTGTTCCACTATTTATTCGTTTGGTTATAGTTTCCACAATGCGTTGTTGACGTGTACATTATCTCTTGTAAAAATTATGAACCATCGTAGCAAGTAGCATATTTTTATATCTTTTTTTTTTTTTTTTGTTTTTACATACATAGTTTACATACCTCTCAATATGAAGGATCTATTTGAACGGCTTAAGGCAGAATCGCCTGTGAATAAGTTAATAAAAGGACACCGAAAATCGACGGAGGTTCCGGAAAAAAAACGTGCTGGAGTATTATCACCACGAAGGGATTCGATGCCGCCGCCCTGTTCGCCAATCATTTTCAAAGCCGTGAAGGCCAACAAAGGTCGCAGTTTGTCACCGCCTAAAAGCCGTAGGCTTTCTCTAACTAAACCGTTCAAGGTTCTCATTGAACGCAAGAAACTTGATCAACTACTTAATAACGCGGTACCAATGAAGAACGCGCCGCAGAAAATCAATGTTGAAATAAAGAAATTATCAACACCTCCGGCATCACGAACAACTCGGAACAATAAAGAACCAAAATCTTCTTCTACGCAACAAACAGTGATATCCCCAAAGAAGACGTCTAATTTACAAAGCTTGGAATCAAATTCGCCCATGGAGGTTGTATTTAAAGAACCGAAAAAAATATCTACTCCGCAAAAGAAATCGACATCTAATAAAGCTCAGCAAAAACAATGTGTAACTGCGTCAACTGAAAAAGCATTGCAGCATCCGACGCCAAAGCAACAACAACCAAAGCTAAAGAGGTGTTTGGTACGAGTACGTCGAGAAAATCTCCATAAGCTGCAAAGTAGCTCAACTGAATCGAGGTCTGTAGATAGTCAGATTCCAGTAAAAAGTCCAAACGTGAGCCCGAAACCAAAAAGAAACCTGAAGCGCAAATCATCCGAAACTCCTGAAAAGGTATCGCCACGGAAGCGTGGTCGACCATCAAAAATCTTTATTAAGTTATCCACATCAAAGACAGAACTAAATGATCAAGGGAAAAAGGAAATAAAAAAGAATAAGAAGGATACTCCTCACACTCCGAACAAACCTAATAAAATCAATTCACCTTCTACACAAGTCATCGAGTCAACGAAACCTACGAACTTATCACGAACTAACCTAATTGCAGCCTTTGGAAAGCGTTTTTTCAAGTCACACGTTAAAATTGAGAAATGTACCCATCCACTAATGTTAATCTTCGAATCCAATGCTCGTGCGCGAAAGGAGCAAGCAAACCATAGTAAATGCAAAAATCTATCGGTGTCTTTTCGTGATCAAGTCGAAATTTTCGGATCTTCAGATGAAGAGTCTGGTAATGATGAAGACGCTTATCAATCGGAAACGTCTTTATTTCCAACCACATCGTTCTCGGGAGCATTAAATGCAAAATCCGGTGATATCTCGCTGCCAGTAATGCCAGCTCGTCTCAAAAAAATAGAGAATGGTAAGGTAGTCGACGACATCGTGTTGGATCCGGCGTTATTTCTTAACCCCGAAGGTGTGGCGGATTGTGCGGCAATAAGTAGCACTCCATACCCACCGGGACACAAGAAACGGGAAAAGATACTATTCAGTCCCCTTAAAGGAGACGCCACCCCAAGTTTGCGTAAGGAGCAATTTAAGTTGGCCAATGAAAAAATACCAGCTAGTGTATTGAGGCACGTAAATATCGACGATATGGATGATGATGATGACGATGAAGATTGCGAATATATTGGTGAGTTTAATTATTTATTTGTGTAAACAGTGATTTAAAATGGCTTCTTCTCGATTTAGTTCCCACTGAGATCCCTGAACGACGTGGATCACGAACAAATTCCTCGAATGCTGCAGATTCGTCATGCAGTTTTGTTTCAGCTATTGACAGCCCAGTTGGTAATAGTGAAATCAAGAGTGTAACTAGTGAAGAAGTATCAACAGCTCCCCTTAAGATCGACAGTGAAGTAACACTCGCGAATGAAGTACGAGATATAAAGGAACAAAACAATGAGGCATCTGGGGTTGAATCCGAGTTAATTACTAGAATTCAAGTTTCGCCATCACCGACACATAGTGCTCACTCATCGTTATCTGATGGACTATCAGCCAAATTGAAAAGCATCACATCGCCGATGACATCACCTGTTTCACAGTCAGAAATACCGGGTGAAGCGTCAGAAATACCTGGAGCCATATCACCAACACATAATACGTTGTCAGCACTGCTTGGAGATGTATCACCAACACCTGGTGCGTTGTCACCAACAGATGGTACGTTGTCACCAGCACCTGGTGCGAAGTCACCCATAGATGGTGCGATGTCACCAACAGATGGTGCGATGTCACCAACAGACGGTGCGATGTCACCAACAGATGGTGCGATGTCACCAACAGATGGTGCGTTGTTAGCCACTGATGGTGATTTCTCAGCAATACATTGTATGCTGCCATCAACAGATAATGCGTTGACATCAACACCTGGTGCGTCGTCTCCAACACCTGGTGCGTCGTCCCCAACACCTGGTGCGTCGTCCCCAACACCTGGTGCGTCGTCCCCAACACCTGGTGCGTCGTCCCCAACTCCCGGTGCGTCGTCCCCAGCTCCCGCTCCGTCGTCCCCAACACCTGGTGCGTCGTCCCCAACTCCCGGTGCGTTGTCACCAACACCTGGTACGTCGTCCCCAACACATGAACCTCAAGCATCTTCTCCAGTGCCTGGTGCGTCGTCAGCAACAACTGGTGTATTGTCACCTGAGCCTGGTGCGTCATCACCTGCACCTGAAACATTACCAAAACTAAAGACAAAAACTGTTACGGTGTGTATAGATGAAAATTCAATGGATGCTGAAGAAACAACACCGAAGTCAAGTCCGAAAAATAATTTGGATGTGCCTGAGGAGGGCTCAGACGTAACAGAGAAGTCAAAACCACATTGTGAACCGGACATTGCCTTGGATTTGTTCGTCGATGGTAATATTTAGTATATTTATTTTTGATTTAACATATTCATCAACCTACTTACCAATAGTGGATCCAGAGGAAAATGTTTCAAAGGGGCTCTCCTTATTCCCTGATTCCGAAGAAGATCAAGATATTCTTGATTGTCTTCTAAAAGAGCGTATTGATGAGATTGCAAAGGATGATGATGTGACGAATACTAGCGTTGGCGAAGCAGTTGCTGATGATAGTTCTAAACCAGATGAATTAGAACATATACTCAGCTCGGCAAATACTGACATAGATGCGGATTAATTTGTGGCAGTGAATATTTATCAATATATAAGAAATTAATTTTTAACGCATTATTTTATTTTTTGTGAGATATTGGGTTTCTCAGAGTTCACCCAGAAACTTTGTTACATTTCATTTATTTTGAGTTTCCATATAATTACTATAATAGAAATATTTTTGAATAACATTTTCCTTGTTATAATAATTCACCTTGAACCTAACACTTTACAAATAATTGTTTTAATATAACTTTTTATCTAGCAATTCGTTGCTCCAAAAGATTTCTAAGCGCCTACAAAATTCATAAATCTAATGTTATATATTATGTGTATAGTTATAAGTGTTTCGATAGAGATAAAACCATTTCGACTATCAAGAACAAAATTATAAGATACAAATTAATTGTAACGATTAAATGTTTAGAAAAAATAAAATAAAACATCTTCAAAAATCACCTGTTTTTGTGTAAAAAACCTGTACCTTCCAGTCCTGACCAGTGACCAGTCCTCTTGAAAAATAAATAATTTCAGCCAGTTCAGTGTTAATTTATGGACAGCGGTATTTCAAAGTTTGCAATATTTGTTTTTTATTACTGTTTAAAACAACTTCCAATTTTGTTTAATACTAATACGAAGTGCTTGCAAATGTACGCTTAATTCGTTCATTGCTGCCGCTCTCCAGCAGACAATAGATTTCGTCCCTCTCCTGCTGGCTAAGATGCTCGTTGGTACGCTCCCAAAACGGATGGCACAGAGTCTTCCACTGACGTAAATGGTAGAGACTGCAATAGTGCTCGTTTGTGTCCCTTATCATGCTCATGAAGAACGGAAACACTTTATCCGCCTTCAGTTTGGCCAGCAGATAGAGAGTCTTCTTCTTGTTTTCCAAATCATCCAGTTCTATGAACAATTTCTTGGCGCACTCGAAGGCAATTTTCGCCTTCTGTCTCTCCGTTTTGCTGCTGGCGTAAAGTTTTCCCAAGTTCAATTGTGCCTCCGCCTCGAAGTGTTTCAGATTGAGCTGACAACTCAATTCCAGAGCACTTTGCAGACGGGCCAACGCCTCCTCCCGATCATTCAAACTGCAATTCCCAAAAGGATCAGGATCAGAAAAATTGCATCACATCCTCGCGCCGAAATCGCGACTCACATGGTGTGACAAGTACCCTGGACCAAGAACATCTCGCAGCTTAGTCGCAAATACTTGCTGTCCGTCTGTTCCGCGATGGCCTTCTCGATCTTGTCGAGCACCATCAGGGCCTCCTCGAAATTCTTGTCGTCCATGAGGAAGTCAGCGCGGGCCATGTTTGCGCGACAATAGAGGAACTTGTTCTCGTTGGTGCCCACTGTCAGAGCAGACAGAGAGGCGGATAGAGAGGGGAAGGTTAACGAAAGAAACTACGACATTCCAATACCCTCAGAAATGGTTATGATAGCTTCATTCACCAACTTGGCGGCTTCGACCCTATTCGATCGTGCCATCAGCTTGGCGTACTTGAGCAGGACCTTCGTGAGGAGGCGCGCCACCATCTCGTGCAACGTGGAGCACGCCTCGTCCTCCCCCTTGCCATCGGCAGGCCACATCTCTCCCCTGACCAGGTCCCGCGCCTTCTTCAACAAGTCTATGGACTCGGGTAGTTGGTCATCTGCGATCGTGGGCAACACAAATGAGGGATCAAGAGAGAGTGAACTGAAGACTGGCTCACGTTTCTTGGAGAGGTAGAGGCCGTTCATGTGGAAGATGCGCGCCTGCATCTCGCGCGAGCTGCCGTCGTCGGCCCCGATGCGCTGTACGATGCCGGTGATGATTTTGTAGACGTCGGCCAGGAGCCAGTCGAACGTGATGCCGCGCTCCTCGAGCAGCAGCAGGCCCTGGTAGAGCAGCCGGAAGCTGACCGCGAGGCAGCCGCAGTGGCGCAGCAGAGCCGTCTGTTCGGCCCTCTTGAAGTTGTCGTTGAGGGCGAAGAGCAGCGGGAGGTCCTCGCAGAGGCGCTCGCGAATCATGTTGCGCTCGTAGAGGCCGGTCTCCTTCTCCGCCAGGGACTGGAAGTAGTGGCCGGTCGTCAGGCAGCCCTCCTCGAAGAGCTCCTGGACGAGCACGTCGTAGATGGGGCCCTGCAGGCGCCGGGCCTCCGCGTAGGTGTATCGAGCGATCTTCGAGCGGATCTCCTCGCGATCGAAGGTCACGCCGTGCTTGAGGCTCTTCTTCTGCTTCTGATCTGGCATGTTGCTTCTTCTTCTAGCGGCAGGATCGAGTTCTGATGATGTAAAAAATGTAAAAAATTAGAAAAAAACCTAAGGAAATCAATGTTTTGCTTCTGAAAAGCGAAATCAAAAAAGAAAAAGAAATATTAAAAATATAAATCAAAAGTTTCGTATTCAGCGTATGTTGCTAAGTTTTCTCATTCTCCAATGGATTTCGAGGGAGGTTCTCTTCCTCAGGCTCATACTTATTGCAGTTCACAACACAAGGACACAACCTTTGTGAGGAAGCCTGGAGTATGTGCCGAGGCCTGGCCTTTCATGCCCCCAGATCAGGCACTCCCTGCGGAACGAAACCTTCGTCGATTGATTTCTCAGAGGTCGAGACCCCGGCTTCAACTGTCATAGGTTTTTCAATTTTTTCCTACTCACTATTTTTGTATTCTTCCAGCTTTACGGAAGCTATAAAAATTCTAATAATAAAAATTAATCAATTAAATATAAAAATATAAATTCCCCATCGCGAATGAACCACACAAGATTTTCGAAAACTTGCTAATTCTGCGATCCGTTCTCGATCTCGACCACAGCAAAACCCAAGAACAACCAACCAATAAAACCAATCTCGATTCGTGCCAAATCATGAGCTTTCCGACGAAGACGACCCACAAGCGGTTGAGCCAGTTCCGCAGCCCGAAGGAGAAGAACCGGATTCTCGGCGAGATTGAGCACATCAGCTTCAACGAGGCCCGCCGCCTGAAGGAGCCCATCTACCGGGTGCTGATCAAGGAGCTCTACGAGGAGGGCTGCACCATGGCCGGCGACTACTTCACCTGCCTGGTGCTGAAGGAGCGCCGCCTCTACGCCCAGTTCATCATCCGCAACTGGGTGAAGAACGACGAGGAGCTGCTGCTGAAGCTCCACCGAAACGTGATGACGGCCGAGAAGGCGGCGAAGGTGTCCAAGTGCGGCGGGATGGTCGCCTGCCTCAAGATCCTCCACCAGAGCCTCCTGCTGCTTAACTGCTACGCGGACACCTACGGCTGGCTGCTGAACGACCTGTGGGACCTGTTCGTGGACATTGTCGAGAAGCACGACGGCGGCCAGGAGGACCGCAAGTGCGACGAGATCCGCTCGCGCCTCTACGTCGACTACGGCGTCCACCTGAGCAAGAGGGCCGAGAACCTGGAGAAGTCCGTCGGCTACTTCCTCAAGTCCCTGGGCCTGTGTCGCGGCGAGCTGTGGCTGGCGCATGCGGGTGGGTCGGCGGCGGACGCGCCTCACGACGGCCTCGCAACGCTGCACGACCACGTGGCCGTTCAGTTCGCGAAGGCCCTGATCCGGTACGGCGAGGCCTTCCTCAGCGCCAACCCCGTGTTGGGCATCGAGCTGGTGCACAAGGCCATCGTGGCGCTCTTCGAAGGTACGCGGGCCCCTTCCATTGATTGACATGGTCCTCAATGATCGCCCTCTGGTTTGTCGGTTCGTCTTGCAGTGACCCATGCGGACACCAAGGTGCTGGTCGGGGAGGCCTTCGTGATGAAGATCCACCTGCTGATCGATCAGAAGCACTTCAAGAAGGCCCTCGCCAACATCGAGATGGTCCACCGCCACACGCCGCCTGGCGCCGCCGACAGCGAGTACGCGCACGTCAGCTGCGACCTCTTCCAGCAGAAGGGCTTCTGCCACCAACAGTGAGTCCTTCCACAGTAGGTGCCAAAACCTTGTCCGATTCGGCTTCTCCCCAGACTCCAGGACTACCCGTTGGCTCTGGTCAAGTACAAGCAGGCGCTGCTGATCAGCCGCAAGTTCAACCTGCGCCACCAGGAGGGCCTCGCCCTGCTCCACATCGGCAAGCTCTACGCGATGTACCCGGACGGCAACGGCAAGGCCATGGAGGCCCTGCAACGGGCCAAGGTGATCTTCAGCGAGCTGGGCGAGGTCTGGAACATGAAGCGGTCCGACTACGCCCTGGCCCAGATCCGGCTGATCTTCATCTGTCCCGAGCTGGTGAAGCTGATCAAAAGCTCGAGCACATTTTGCGGCCTCTACCAGATGCGCCAGTGGAAGTACATGAAGAAGCCCTCGTGGAAGAACGTGGAACCGGCCACGGACGGCGAAGAGGACCCAGCGGACCCAGCCAGGGGGTCGCAGGACGAAGTCAAGGCGGAGCCGGCCGAGAAGAACGCGGGGGAGAAGGAACAGGAGACCGAGAAGGAGAGGGAGAGGGAGGTCGACAATCGGAGCTTCAAGGCCTACAGATTGACGTTCGATCGCAGCCTCGCCCTCGACGAGGTCGAGGTCAGCGAGGAGGACATGTTCCGGATCGAGGACAACTGGACGGAGATCGAGTCAAAACTGATGGACAACGAGAACCCCGAAGATTGCATGTGGAATTAGCCAAGTCAGTTCGACCAAGACCCCATTCGGGGTACCTAAAGTTGTGGAACCTGAAACTGGTGAAATGTTTACTTGTCTCGAGCTTTGCAGCGTTGGCTGCGAATAATTTTGGAAATCCATATTTTGTTTTATGCACATTGAGGAAGTCTCTCCCCGTCATCATTTTGCGTAAATTTATGTTTCTATGAAACATTTTATAATAAAATATGGTAAAAAGCCCAAGTCTAGTGGTTTTAATGGGGGATTGGACCAGGGAGAGTGGGCCAAAGATGAAACATCATTCACTAGAGATATCATTATTACCTCTTCCGATTTTGTGTGTATTTTGAGAAATCACATGGACTTTTCAAATATTGTCGACAGTTGAATTCAGTTTGTGAAAAACCCTTCGAAGACATACAAAGTTTTCTCTCTGATGTTGATTTTTACACCAATATCGAGTCCATTTCCATCTACAGAAGGCCACCTCCATCCATCTCCGTGCCGGGGATTCCCTTCCGCAACTTCCCTTCTCCTACATTGATCCATTAAGCCATCCTCCTTCCTGCTCTGTTCTCCGTCGAACCTGCCTCGGAGATTCTCCCCATTGAGCTGCCTGATCGAACTCTCTCGCCGTCGTCGAATCCTTGCCTTAACAAGAAGAATCCACTGCCTCCAGCATGCCCGATCAGAAGCTGATCGCCGTGACCTTCGACCGGGACGTGATCCGGTCGACCATCTCCAAGTTGAGCTTCGCCGAGGCCCGTCGCCAGCGCGGACCCATCTACGAGGTGCTGCAGCAGGAGCTGTACGAGGCGGGCTGCTTCCTGACGGCCGAGCACCTGGACCGGCTCGCCCAGAAGGAGCAGACGCTGCTCAGGGGCAAACTGATCCGGCTGACGATGAGCGAGGAGTGGGACTTCCTGCTGCCGCTGGTCGAGAACTGCAAGCTGGCCGAGCAGGCGGTGCAGCTGCGGAAATGCGGCGGCACCCTGGCCGCCCTGAGGATCTGCTACCAGACCCTGGTGATGGCCGACCGCTTCGTCGGCGAGTTCAAGTGGCTGCTCGACGAGCTCTACGACATCGCGCTGAAGGTGGTGGGGGCGCTCGGGGACGAGACGGACGTGATCTGCAACGAGATCAGGATGAGGATCCACTACAAGTGCGGCAACTTCCTGGTCCACAGTGGTGAGTGGGAGTCGGAGGAGTAGACGGTGGTTCAGGACTCCCTCTCTCTCTCTCTCTCTCTCTCTCTCTCTCTCTCTCTCTCTCTCTCTCTCTCCTCTCACTTGTCTCATTGCAGGCTCGCGATATTCCTGCGCCGTCGAGAACCTGCAGCGGGCCCTGGAGCTGGCGCGCTGCCAGAGCCAATGGAAGCCGGACGCCGAGGTCGAGGCGGGCGCGTTTGCGACGATGCACGCGGCCTGCGGTCAGGCGCTGGCCGAGGCGCTGCTGGCCCTGGCGCGGCAGCAGAGCGCGAGGGACACGATGCAGGCGATCGAGATCACGCGGCAGGCCATCTTCACGTTGCTGGAGGGTGCGATCGCTGGGTGAGAAGATGTCCACAAATGCTTACTATATGTTGGAATTTCAGTCGGCCCGGAGCGGAACCAGGTCCTCTTCTACAAGGTCAACATCGACATGATCGCCTTCCTGATCGACGAGAATCTGAACCAGTTGGCGCTGAAGCAGATCGCGAAGGTCGAGGGCCTGCTGAGCACGATCTCCAACAACAACTGCCCCGAGATCGAGCTGCTCAAGGCCAAGCTGTGGCTGGAGATGGGTCGCTGCTACTTCAAGTGGGCGCGAATCAAACAACCGGAGTTGATCGATCTGTTCATGTCCTTCCTCGTCCCCTCCGCAGCTGCAACGAGTTCGAGACCGCGCTGACCCACCTCCGCCGGGGCCACGGCCACACCAAGCGGCACGACTTGCTCGACCTGCAGGCCCACATGCTGATCTACCTGGGCCGCGTCCATGCGCGCCACGATCACGAGGACGTCCTGGCCAACGACGCCTACTCGACGGCCCGGAAGATCTTCGTGCGCCTGAACGACCGGGCCAACGTGAAGAAGGCCTCGTACATGATGGCCAAGCTGAAGTCCGAGCAGATCTTCGCCGAGTTCCTCGCACTCATCAAGTCGCACGCCTACTGCGACCTCTTCCGCCTGCGCCAGTGGAAGAACCGGTGCCAGCCCTTCTGGCGCCTCAACAAGATCCTGCCGTCCCAAACCTACCCCCGCCCCCTGCCGCTACCGCCGACACCGCCCCCGAGCCCCTCGTATTCGACGGAGCGGCTCTTCTCAGAGCCAAGGCTAACAGAAGAACAAGGGAAGTCCTTCGCGGACTACCTCGAGGTAGGGGCCGAGCCTCCCATGGGCGCCGTGGAAACCCGGAAGCCGCGCTGGCAGCAGTCGCTGACGTCAGGCACGACGCATTGCCTCATGGGCGAGTTCGACCAGGATTTGGAGCGTAGCAACAAAAACTCGTCGGCCTGAATATTTATTTATTATTTATTTAGCACCATTATCGATTAAACGAATCGCGATGGAGTGGAAGCTGCGAGTTGGGTTTCTCTCGTTTCTCTTTTCTCACCACGGCCACACAGCTGGTCGTATTCAACATCGCGATGGAGTGGAAGCTGCGAGTTGGGTTTCTCTCGTTTCTCTTTTCTCACCACGGCCACACAGCTGGTCGTATTCAACACGGCTGGTCGGACGAACGTCAAGCGAAACGGGCGAACAACGGAACGTGTTGCGTTCGAACGAGGACGGCACGTGCGTCGAGCTTCGAACGTGTTGTGTTTATGGCGAACAGCTGATTGCGGCAGGGTTGGGTGGTGGTGGTGGTGGAGGCGGAATGTAAACAAAGCGCGAAGGAAAATCTGAAAAGGCAACATGACTAACGAAAACAACAACAAATCTCGAATGCCACAACAACAGCAAGAGCAGAATCAGCATTGAACTCGGCGCTTTCCCACACGACGTCACGCCTTCGCGTGGCCGCTGGGCGAGTGGGGTTGGGTGGTTCACTGCGACGATCGAAAACGAACGACGGACGAGGGAAATTCTGAAAACATTCGGGTGAAAATGATTTTCGCTCGCCACGCTCCTCAGTCGCCGCGTTGACATCGTTGCGAACGGAAGTGTTGAGCGAACGAGTGGTGAACGGTGAACGGTGAACGTTGATTTAAGTTGATTAAAGCGCTGCCAACGGGTCCACCGGGAGAAATCTGCATGCGATTCACGTGGCATCGCCAGCTTTCGGACAACGTTCGGTCATCGGCGGCGCAGTCGATGGAGGAGGAGCGAGGACGGCTGACGGCGGTGACAACGACAACGACAACGTCTTGATTTCATTTTCGGTGGAAATTTGGGGAAAATTCGATGCGAGTCCGCCACGTGATGTCCTTGGGAACGTTGTCGGGAGACGTAGAACAAGTAGCTGAAATATATGCCAAATGTTCTGACATGTAGTTGAAGCATATGCAAGAAGAATTAGTTCAGGAAAATTAATTATTAAAGTCAGTAAAACACTGGCAAAGGCAATTCAATTTCAATCTTTGACAATATTCTCGTGTTAAAAGAAATTAAAAAACAATCTAGTTGCTGCAGACGGAAAATCATCGACTTCCTGCTGCAGGAAACTCAGGCAATGTGGACTGAGTGAAAAAATTTCCGGCGGAAAATTTTCGCGGAGTGAAACTCACTCGACCCGAAATGAAATGCCGAAAATGCAGAGATAAAATTCAAACTATTTGTTTCGTTGATTCTCGTTGGTCTTTTGAGTAAAAATACCTCGGCTCAATTGGGAGTTCGGCAGACAAATTGTGTTTAAAATTGATTCTAAATAGAACAACTAAATTCGCTCAACTGTGATGATACAAGAAATGTCCGAAAATATTCGACAGGAAAAAAATAAATTCATGCATGAGATGTTAATATAATTGGTGGTTGCAATCACCGGAGCATGGAATTCAAACAATTCACATCCAATGACACTAATGAGTTTCATTCAAATAAGTGAAATTAAAAAAAAAATAATGTTTAAAAATTTGAATGTTTGAAAAATTATAAAATTGCAAATTTAATTCGCAGTAAATGAAATGTGCACAGATCAATGAAATGAATGAAAAATCCAAAATGTGAGTCGATTCCGCGGTAGTCCGTGAGTGAAGTGGAAAACGTAAACAAAGTGAAAATTCCTCTATAAATTCTGTGGATCGCCGAAATTCGCAGAAGTTGCAAAATCGAACGGAAAATATCAAAAAGTTAAGACAAGTAATTGGGGGTTTCACGAAAGCGAATAAATCGCGCGCGTTCGGAAACTTTCGTTCTCGAATTCTCGAGTGCGAGGGAAGAGTGAAAAGTGGAAAATTGAAGGCGCCCGACCTCGCATCATCACCAACACCCTCGCCATCACCAACACCATCCCCATCCCCATCATCATCATCATCATCACCATCAGACGCACCATTATCGTTAGCATTAGCATCAGCGCCTCCCACACCGGGCCGGAGCCACTGATTGATTGCTGGAGCGCCCGTGATGCGTTTGCACATCCTTCACCTGGCCCACTGAGTGCGCGGATCCTGCCGCGAGGATCTCGTGTTAATTAAATCGACAAAGCTACAACAACAACAACAACAACAACAACAACAACAACAACCACATTCGAACGGTTCAGCGGGGATCGGCAGGAGTGAAGGCGAAGCAAAAGGAGCAACAAGGGGTTTGAACCGAGGCCGAGAGGACGAGCTCACTGGGCAAGGATGGTGGAGTTCGATTCGGCGGACGAGGCGAACACGGAGCTGCTGGAGAAGCTGAAGCATCTGGACGTGCGCGTCGAGAGCGCCGAGGGCGGCGGCCTCTGTCGCAAGGGCTGCTGGAAGTCGCTCAAGTGGAAGTCGGCCCTCAATCACATCGGGCTCGTGGTCTCGCTCTCCATCTACTGCGGCGTCGGCGGCCTGGTGAGTGACAGCGAGGGGTGCCGGGGTGCGGGGTGCGGGGCTGCGACAAGTTAGTTGCATTTATTTCCCGCTTTCGCTTTGAACTTTCGCGTGGCTTCGGCCATAAAGCAGAAAGCACAATAAAAATCTCACGCGGAGAACTCTTGGCGAACTCTCGTGCAGTGGGCTGGGCTGGGCTGGGCTCGGGGTGGAGCGGGGTAATTTGCAAAAACAATTCTTTACCTCCACCCCCCAGCTCCTCCTCATCTCATCCCCCATCGCCATCGCCTTTGGAAGAACCTGAGCCGCCTCTCGCTGACTGATGAAGACTAATGCACAACCAATTGTTGGTCGAGGGTCTGGGGTTGGTTCGGGCAGGGGTTGAGCGCGGTGGCGTTGCGAAAAGACCAACAAAATCGTCTAGAAGAAATGAAAAATTAGCAAAGGCAATAAAAGCGTTCGAAGTGTTTGAAAACAAGAAACAAATCGCTGGCCATAAACTATTTCGGCTCCCACTGCAAAGAGCCAAAGAGGCAGAGGAAGAGAGGGGGAAGAGAGGAGGGTGCAGGGAGAGCGCAGGGAGAGCGACCAGGGGAGAGAGAGGCAGATAGGGATTGTAGAGGTAGAGGCAAGGAGCAGGAGAAGTGGGGGAGGAGCCGGACCGACTGCAGTTGAGATTGTTGTGCATTTCATGCTCCCACTACTGCAACATCAATATTCAATATTCAGCTGGCGAAAATAATACCGAAAACAACAACAACAACAAAAAGAACAACTCAACAAAAACAACTTCCCAACTACAATTAAACGAAAACGATTAAACGAAAACCACTGAACAACAACAGCAATGAAAACTACAAGAAGGCAATCGCCGAGCAAAGCCATTGATGGATTTAATTGTGTTCCAGTTTTGGAAATGTTCTCCCAGACCGCCCTCTCTTCCTCTTCTTCGCACTTATCGAAGCGCCATCGTCGTCGTCGTCGTCGTCTTCCAAAATTAACTTTCTAATTGTTGAATGTTTCTATTTTAAGCTCGCCCAGTAAATTTCATCGTTTTATTGTTTGTGAAGAAATTTTCCGAATCTTCAAAAATGCGGCTCATATTTAAAAATTTCTACTTCCTGTTGTTGTTGGTATTTTTGTTGTTGCTTCATCTTGCTCTTCTTCTTCTTCTTCTTTTTCTTCAGTTCTTGTTGTTGTAGACCACTATTGTTCGGCCTCCTTCTGGTTTTCGTGTTATTTTTTCTCTATTCTCTATTTTCCTCCTGCATGCATTTTTTTTATTTTTCCGAATTTCTCAACAAGTGTTTGTGTTTTTGAAATTTTCGTTGATCATCGTTGTTGTAATGATCATGGTTGGCGAGCGTGAAAAATTTTATCAACGTCTCGCAGCGCGTTATCGTAAATGTAAATCTCTTAATTTGGCGAAAAGTGGCGAAAGCTTGCGATGAAATTTTCACCACTACAACAACAACAGCAGCTATGAGAAAAACAATAAGAAAACACTAGACTAGAAAAAAGTCAGCTGCAACTAAAATGAAACTAGCAACAGCAATAGTTCTAAGTACACAATGAAGAGATGAACGACAAAAAGACAACAACAATAAGACAACAACAACCATAACACGAAAAGTAAGAACGCAAACGATTTCAGAAAGGTTGACTTTGTGTTATTTCATTAGATGAAGATGAAAATGAAGATGAAGGAGTTCGGGAACAAGATGTGCGAAGGATTTCGACAAAAAGGACGAAATCCTTTGAAATGCTGAAATAATCGAAAACTCCGCACAAAGTTCTTGTTTAAATTAGTAAAATGCAGAAGACGTTAATGGCTTCGTAGATTTCCTTCCGTGACAAAAGCCACAAGGATCCCCTTGTTTAATTGCCCAAAGTTGGGGCGTGTCGTTGGCTTCGAAGTTTGGCGAGCGTTCGAGTTTCCTGGCGACTACTTAGAGTCGGTTTCCCACGATGTTCCTTGCGTACACAGATTTTCCTTCCGCCCACTGGTTCTTCTGCCCACCCGTAGATTTTCCTCCGCCCCTCGCCGAACTGCGTCATCGAAGCTCCTCGAGCGTTTTCGAACGCTTAGCGAAAGCCGTTCACTTGTCCACAATCAGCGGGAACTCGCACTAGTGCGAGGCACTAAACCAAGGACTAGGTTTGAGCCAAGTTTAATCGGCCTCCTCGTGCTGTTTTTGCTCCTTTTTCTTTCTCTTTCCCTCTCATCTTCCTCCCCCAGTCACTCCTCGCCACCTTGATGCAATGATGCAGCTGAATATACCTTTGAAATCGATATTTAAGGAATCTCAGCAACAACAACGACGACCAGCGAGAGTGAAAATGCACAGCGAGGGAAAGAAAGAAAGAAAAACAAATAACAGCAAGAACAAAAACAACCTCAACCGGAAGAGAATTCTTCTAATGACGTCGACATCCAACTCGCCCGTCGTCCTTCCGCGGACGTCCGACATCCGACGTCCGGAGTCGCTCGGCAGCTCGAATGCCACGGGCTCGGCGGCGGCTCCGAAAACGGAGGAATGCGAAAAGTCCCCCTGCCACCCTCCCCACCCCTCGGCAGCTCTACCACCCTTGCGCCCCTCCTCCTCCTCTGCCCTGGCCAAGGAACGAAGGCACGGATCGTCCTTGGCCGAGTGCAATAAAATTCTGAACGACTGCAGTCGCTGTTGGCGTCGGTGGGCGATCAGCAGGCCAAAGCGAAGGAGGCGGCCCGGCGGCGTCCTTGGCGTCATTCAGGAAGCACCCAGAGAGAGAGATAGAGCGGAAACAATATTACAGCAACAACAACATCCTCTGCGATTAACCATTTAATCGTGGACACAGGTGCCGACAGACGGGTGCGGGGTCAGCGGAGGAGGAGCCAGAGGTTAGAAAAACGAGGCTTCTCGGCTCGGTGGGGAATTTGCAAACAGACAACGAAGCGCAACAAAGGACAACAAACAATGGCGCAAAGCACAACAAAGTACGACAAACAATGAGGCAAAACAGCAACAACAAACTACGTGCTGGGCAAACAATGTGGAGCCGTGGTGGAGGGAGAGAGTGAAGTGAGCAAGGGTGAGGGCGGAGGAGCGAAGAAGGAGGGCAGAAGGCGGATGAAGGAGGAAGGAGGAAGAGGAGTGGGTGAGAGAGAACAAACACCTCTTGGTGGCATGAAAACTCAAGTGAATCTGATATGCCATCGACTACAGGAACACCAACTGCACAAAAGAACAACAAACGAACGGCAGGCCAACAACGATTGAAGCACCAACGAGCATGGAACAACAACAAATATGGAGGGAACAACAAATATCGTCACAACAACAAATGTGCAGGAAACAACAAATATTGTAACCATTTATATGTATATATATTAAAGAATGATACAATTCTGATACAACAGCTTCGCTGCCGCAGAAAACTTTTAAAAGGATTTTCCCGAGTTTCGCCGCTACAGTGGACATTTTTGCATTTATTCTTCTTGCCCCTTGCTTTTCTCTCATTTCTTTCCTTCTCCTCTCCCTGCCCTGCTCAATCCTCTTCTCCTCGCCGCTCCTCTGACCACCTTCGATCCCGATCTGACCCTTCGAGTCTTCCGATGTCGTGCAGCGGGCTCTTCCGATTCCTCTCCTCTCTCCTACTCTCTCGTGCCCTCTCATTTGCTCTCGGATCGCGTGCAGCACGTGCTTTCGATTAACTGTTGTTGTTTCTGCTCCTACTGTTGTTGCTCTTGTAATTACTGTTGTTGCTCTTGTAATTACTGTTGTTGCTGTTGTTCCTGTCCCTTACTGCTGTTGTTCGTGTAGTTTCTGTGCATGCCGTAATTCGCGATCTTCTCGCGACTCTCGGCGGCCGGGAGGCGGCGGGTCCACAGACGAGGCGACGCCGATTTCGTTGAATAATTTCCCATTGATTTTTCCCCCACTCCCCGCAGTCGCCACCGTCGTCGTCGTCGTCGTCGTCGTCGCCGTCTCCGTCGCCCCCTGGCCGACGGCGAGCGTAAATCTTGAGCCAAATATTTGTGGATCATGCGAAAATCGCCGCCCTCCACCGTGAATGAGCGAGTGGGTCTCGTGTAAGTGTGTGTTCGTGTGGCTGTGTGTGTGGAGGGTCAGCGTGGAGAGAACTTAATTTGCATGGGAAACGGAGGAAAATGTGCCAAACACTGATTGATGAGGGGACTGGGGAGCACGGAGAAGACGTCGTCGTGTGGTCGAAGGGCGGTGGAGCATGGTCGTGGGGAGGGTGGAGGTGCGGGGAGGGTGCCAACGACGGGTGACGTGGCCAGAGTGGCGGCAGGGGGCGGCGTCGGTGTGGAGGGCTGGGGCTTGGGGCGAATCGTGGGAGAAAGGAATGGGCGAGACGAAAATTGGAGCCAGACACAAAAACAAATCTCGGTTTTATGTACATATTTTAAATTTTCATTTTTAAAATTTTTTATTTGATTACTTTTAGTCCATGATTTTTTAATTGACGTAATAATAAATGCATCAAAACATATCAAAAATTCATAAAAAATATTACTTTGACCTTTTCTGATAAATTAGTTAGTTTTACCAAAATTTACAAATTCGAAAATCTTTTAATAAACAACTAAAAAATATGAACAAATTACTTAGGAGAATGTTTTTTTGCGTCTCGCTTTTAACACAGAGAATTCCTTTTCAACCACAAAGTCAGAAAATTCTGCTGACCTCATTAATTGAATTTATTCCCCCATTATTAATTGCTACAAATTGTGATTGAATTAAATCCTCAATTAATAACTGCCATAAATATTAATAGAATTAATTCCTCCTTTCAAAAATTTCTGGAAATTCCAAATCCCGAAGTCTTCGCATTGCCAATTCCCCATTTCATTCCCTTAAGTTCTCATTAACTTCTGCCATCTTCCGACTGTTTTCACTGTTCTCGTCATCATCCTTCAATGCCCTCAATCAAACCTCTCCCTCTCCCTCTCAGTCCCCAGGCGGAATCCATCATTCGTCTTTGGCAGGATATCGCATTCACTCCTTTAATGGCTCCAACGCCTGCGGCTGGCGGTTTCCATGGTTTCCTGCGCTTACCCTCGTTTCTACTCGCTTCGGGCTTCATTTCCCGGAACTCGTTCCGGAATTTTTGTATTTATCGCTCTTGTTTGCTCTCTCACTCACTCCTTTGACTTCCCTCATTTCAGAACTTTGTGTGCCACCGCCTTGTTGTCTCTTTGAAGTGAAAACCAATGGCTTTTCCTGCTTTGAAAATTGTTTTTTCATCTCTCTTTTATTGTTCTTTTATTGGCATTTAGTTGCTTTAACAAATGCTGTTTGTTTCAGTTTTCGTTTCACTAATAATTGTTGCCAAATAATTGGTTTTAAAATAATTATCAGTCATTTAAATAAAAAATATTTATTAAATAATTAATATCATTTGATGTTTAATATTCTTTTAATAATTTAAAATGTTGGTTTTAAAAATTGAATATTTTTTTCATTTTCATTTACTTTTTTAAATTGATTTGATTTTGAATGATTTTTTAATTAAAAATCGTTTTCTAAAAAAATGAATTTTTAAACATTTTTATTTTTATGATTTTATTGTGCAATCATTTTCTTACCTTCCGCTCTCTCCCGCTGCCTTTTTTCGCTTCATGTTCTTTGATTTCTCATGCATTCCTGTCCATTGCGAATTATCATGGCTATGGACAGAAGTTATGGCCATAAATAACTGCCTTCTAACATGTCGATGACTCCTCCTCCCCCTCCTTCTCCTCCTCCTCATCGATTCGCCAGATGTTTGTTTACACACATACACACAAACAAACATATATCTCCATTACTTTCCGATCTGACTTTGGTGCTTCCGATCGGTCGCTTTTGTTGCTGTCTGGTGTTTTGTTGTTCGATTCGCGATTCTTATGAATGCTTCAATAAAATTCTATTATTTATAATTTTTTAATTGCTCGCGATTCGCTCGTACCGAAGCTACTTAAATACACTTGAAAAAATAAATATGACTGCCGACGAAATTATTTACGGGCTCGCTAACAAGGGGATCCGAGGTGGATGACGATGTGGAGGTGGAACGGAACGAGGTGGAAAGGAAGGAGATAGAACGAGATGGAGAGATCGAGTGGGAAGAGATGGAGTGGAACAAAAATGAAATGAATTGAATGAGAAGGAAAGCAATTGATCGAGATGGAGCCAAATGGAACGAGAAGGAAAGGAGTTGAACGTGACGGAACGAGTGGGACCGAAATGGAGCGAGACGAAATGGAACGACGACTCAGGGGTTCGCAACGGTTCAGATGCAGGTTGCCGATGCAAAGTGCAAACTAGAGATAATCGCCGTGGACTCAGACCAAGTGTTGACCAAACTCCTTCGGCCTCGCCACATGCGCCGACCACGCCTCCCTCCGCCTGCCCTCAAGGTGGAGCCAGGTCGTGTCGAGGTGCAGGCCGCATGTGGAATTGGGAGGCGACGCCGCCCTGGGTCAGCTGGAGTCGAGGGAAGTCAACCGAGGACTGGTTGCATGGGTGGCGGGACAGGTGGACGAATGGAGGGGGGGGGGGGGGGGGGGTCAAAGCCTGGCCTCGGCAACAGTGACTTGTCGACGGGTCGCCCCGGAGGGGGACAGAGAGGGTGGGCTCTTGCCTGCAGGTGTCAATTAAAACTCAGTGAGTGGGGAAATGCATAAAAATAATACGGCATATATTGTAATTGGTCTTGTTGTTGCTGTAGCGTTTGAGCCAGTTTCACCCGGTGAGAGAGAGGGGGAGGGGAGGGAGAGAAAAATACAATAAAAATGGGTCACGAATGGCGTGCGGACGCGGGCGATTTTGATTTGACAACCAGGTGGCGTGCTCGACATGACCCAAGTGACGCCGTCCCTTTCCGGCGTTGACGTTGGTGTTGTTTTTGTTTTTATTTCTGCTTTTTGTTTTTGCTCTTTTTTTTGAATCCCCCGCAGAAGCCCCGTGAATTTCGCACGAAAGTGCGGATTCGAATGATTTCGGTTGGCATCAGGCAGACGACGTTGAAGGGCTGAACCCGAAGGGGCTTTAAAAAATGTTGTTCTCTTAAATTAAATCAAAAGAGTCCTGGAAATACGAACTTCATTTCATTTTCGAAACTCGTTGGCGCTTCCGAAAATTCTCTGAGAGACTTTGACTTCTGCCAAATTGACTTTGAATTAATAGGAACAGTACGAACACGAAAAACTAAAGACAAAAACCAAAAACAACCCAAAAAATAGCAACAAAATAAAACATCCAGAAACAACAACTCAAAACAACATTTGCTAATGATTTGTTTATCCACTCGTTCCCAACAACAATCGCAAAACAACTGCCAAAACCGAGAACGAGTCAAATTCGAACGTGGAGACGAGGGAGAGACGAAGGCGACAAGGAAGAAGAAGCAGGTGTTTTCTGAGCGTGTCGGGACGAAGGAGGGCGAGGGGGCGCGGAGGCGCGGAGGCGCGGAGCTGGCCCAGGAGCCGAGTCCGGGAGGCCGCCGGGCCCGGAGGCGATTCGTCTTACTACGCGATGATCGGCTCTCGGTTTTATTGACTAATTCGCTAATGGGATCCGCAAATGCCGCGGCATAAAACAAATGGCGACGAGGTGCCTGTGATTGATAAGAGGTGGGAAAAAATCAGCGGTCCAATAAAAACACCGATTAAGATAGCAACAAATGTGTAAAACCAAAAAAAAAAAAAAATAAAACTAATCTTAAAATCTTGAATAATACAGAATTAATCAGAAAAAAAAAATAAATAAATAAAAAAAAATCCAGGCAAAAATCGAAAAAACAAAATCTGGATGATTCCAAAAAAATCCAGAATGCAAATTTGCTGTGAAAAATTTGGAGAATTAAAATAGAATTTTATAAAAACCTCCTTTCAAAATAGAAAAATCCCGTCCGTCCGCCCGCGTGTCTCTCGTTTATTTTCGAATTTCAATGTCTTGCACGCCATTCTTCAAATCGAACGCCCGCCCCCTCCCGACACTCGGCCCGCGCCCTCCGCCCGCATCCCCACTTCTGACGTTTGGCACTTGGTAATTGGTAATTGGTAATCGGTACTCGGCGATGCTGCCGTCGGCGGTCGCGGTTCATCGGTGAGTTGTTGATGCCGAGAGTGTGCGTGTGCGTGTGTGTGTGTGTGGGAGGGCCTTCAATTCAAAATTTGGCAAACAAACGAAAAGGTCGAAAAGAAAGAAGAGGACGTGGGGCAAAGTACAAGAACAACAATGTATAACATTAATAATAGCAACAAGAAGAGCTATAACAATAATGACAACAACAACAACAACAACAACATTGAAATGAGTTTTTCACACCCCGATTTAATTGTTAGAATCGACCTGCTGATTGAATTTTACACAAACAATTATTTATTTTGAATCCTCATCTTCTCCCACCTCCAGCCGGCCTCGTCCGACGCCCCCCGAATCCCTCTCGCCACTGCGGGGGGCGCCGATGATCGGCCTGTTGGGTGGGCAGCACTTGTTGCGATGCCCGTCTCGCTCAACCGACGGACGCCTGTCACACGTGGCTTCCGGTGGAGCGAGGTCGCGACGTCATCATCGTCGTCCCTGAATTCCCTGAAATCCCCCGACCTCCAGCTGACCATGGTTTGCAAATTTTCCCCCCTCCATGGATGCATCAAATGCACCTGGGCCGGTGTCCTCGCCTCCGGGCGAGAACGAGGACGAGCGCTCGACCCGGGACCGGAAATTAAAGCTTTTACTTTGCAAGAAATGGCGACTCTCGCTGTTGGCCAGAAAAGGGAGGCAGCGAGAGAAGGAGGGGAGAGAGATAAAGGACAACGGTTGCCGTCCTCCGCACGAGCTCCCATCGGCTGGATTCCATGGTGGTCGTTTTTAAAGCAAAACTTTGGAAGGGCGGAAAATGGCGTCCAGCAGGGCTGTCCGGGAAACCACGGACCCGGCCATGGCGAGCGAGCGAAGAAACGGCAGAAAAGAGAGGGAGAATATTTTGAAATTTTGAAATTTTGACGCTTCTGGACCCTGCTCTCTTCGGATCCTGGGCTGAAGTTTCGAGACGGCGCCGAATTCAGTCAGGGCAAGCGACGTGCGCGGACCAAGAACAACGAAACACCAAAGCACCGAAACAACTGCTGCAGAAACTGACGACTGCAATAACGACAACAACAACAACAACAACATCAACAGCATGCCACTCTCAGCTCCTGGTGTTTGCTGAGATGACAACCGAGCACAAAACAGTGACAGGAACAAGAATTTTTCGAATTCTTCAAATGCGTACGAATTTCTCTCTGTCCCTCTCCCACTCTCTCTCTCTCTCTCCCTCTCCCTCAACTCCTCCTGCTCCCCCACGACGAACGTGATCCGGCATTCTTTGCATCGATGATCACCACACGACGACGACGAACCCAACGACGATGTCTTTGCATTCAACTCACAGAGACAGAGAGAGAGAGAGAGAGGGAGAGGGAGAGACAGCTGATGTGAAAGGGGGAGTGAGGGAGGGGGAGTAAGGAAGGGGGAGAACACGACAGCAAGGGGAACTTTTCAACCAACTTAATTTGCCAACAGAAACAAGGATTGGTTCGTTTGCCCTGGGGTTTTTTTTTATCTGACTTCTCTTTTGGACTTCGCATTCCATTTTCCAAAAGTAGCCCAAACCACAATTCACACACACACACACATCACTCTCTCACACATGTCAAATAAATCACGACTCAAAGTAGGCAGGACAGGACAGGCCAGGCCAGGACAAGCCAGTACACCAGAGGCTGCCGCAGGACTTCCGATGTCCCCGAAGACGAACGAGTCCCGGTTCTCGGCCGCACGCAACGGCAGGGAAGGGTGGGGGTGGCAGGTGGTCAGCAGGATCGTCGGTTTAATTAGACGAGGGCCAAGGACGAGGGCGGGGCGGCCCAGGGCGTGACGTGCCGTGCGTTGCGGTGCCGGATCCGGTTCCGGTTTCCGCCTCGTCGACCACGAGCCAACGCCGTCTGACGACAGTCTCGGGGCCAGACAGAATCGGCACCAGAGGTGAGTGACGTAGGAGGGAGAGAAACAGAGGGAGAAAGAGACAACGAGAACGATATGACGAGTACGAGCTGGAAATTGGAGCGAGGAGGGACATGAAAGGAAATCAATTTCACGCCAGGCGCCCGACTGACGGCGAGCTTCGTTTATGCGTTCGCTTCTGTTGTCGTCTGTCGTCTGTCGTTGTCTTTGTTTTATTGTTGTCCTTGTTTTTTGTTGACGTTGTTTTTACTGTTGTTCCTCTCGTTTCACTCTTGTTGTTTCCACCATTGATGTCCCTATTGTTTCTGCCCGATGTCCTTCACCTCGTCGTCGTCGGCGTCGGCGGAGTCAGCGACCGCAAAGGCGAAGAGATCGAAATCCGTTTTGCCTTTCCTTGCGAAGGAAAATCCCTCGGCTCGTCCTGGTCGTCGACGGCGTAGACATGTGTGTGCACAAGTGGGTCAGCGAGTCACGTGGATCTGTCTGTCTGCGGGGAGCCAGAGAGAGCGAGGACGCACGCGTCGTCTCGTCTTTTTTTTGTTCGTCTGCACCCTGGTCGTCTCGTCCGCTGCCATTCTCGCCCTGTCACCACCCCCTCCATGCACCCGGCACCGATCGTCGACCCCGGTCGAAGGCCTCGCCGGAAATTGGATTGCGATTCCGTCATCGAATCCTCGGGAATTTGCCCTCGTCGTCGCCTTCTTCCCCCTGGACTCAGGTTCGATTTGCAAGCGCGACAAAAGCCATGTAAAATCAAATAATGACAAAGCCAACGACATAGCGAAACCCCGAAAACAACGGCGGCATATTAAATTTCATCGAGTTGCGTTTTCGTGTGTCTTTTTTTACCTCTCTCCACGCCCTCCTGCTCCAGCTCCTGCTCCCCAGGCTCCCTCGCTACGTGACCGGCCCACATTTCGGATGCCGCAGTCGCAGGGTGCCGGGCGATCGTCTGATGTCATATCAAGATCCTTGTCTGCAATTTGTTTTGGCGAAGGTAACGAGACAGCTGTCCTTTGGGGTTCCTTTCTTCCTTACTTCCGGCATGTCGGTCGCTCCTCACGTCGGTGGGTTTGGCTGGCTGTCGGGCCGCTGGGGGCGGGCGTCTGGCGTCCGTCCGCCTTCGCACCCGCCTGGGCTGGTCCTCGTCTGTCTCCATCTCTTCATTTCTTGTTTATCTCTAGGCCTGCTCGTCCGTCTGTCCGCCTGTCTGTGCGTGTGTTTTAAATCAAGATGAAATATTTGTCGGCCCAATAAACACATTATTCTGCTCTTCCACCCTCCACCCCATCCCCGGGCAAGGGCGTGTGCAAGGGTTCGGGTGCGTCTGGGTGTTGGTGAATCGCGTACGTCGGGCCGTGTGTCGGACTCCGGCTAATGAAAACCCACCACGCTTCCTCGAGGGTCCCGACCGAGGGGGTTCGTGGGGAATGAAAATCACACGAGGTCCTTTTTTCAGGATGGATAATGCGGACTGGAGCCAATGGAGTCGGTGGATCTCGCGTGTATCGCGATTCGAGGCCGAAATTCGTCACACTTCGTCCTTTCTGGGCTCTCCTCATCTCGTTATCGCTCTTGATCTCGCCCTCTCTTCGTCTCACTCTCTCCGTCTCACTCAATTAGGCCTGCCGCCTTTCGTTTCGTGTGCCACGCCCCTTTCCCGCCCTCCGACGCCTCTGATTTGGGCGGAGGATCGAGTTTCAGGGCCGAAAACGGCTCGACAAACACAGCTGGGCGAAACAGGAGACGGCACAGCAACAACAAGGCCAACTATTGCAAAACAGGCAACCACCATGGGCAACAACAATGTGAAAAACAACAACAATTTAAATAGCAACAACAATATAAATAACAACAACAACCACATGACACACGCGCCATTTCATTATCTTCATTAGTTGCTCCTCGCAAAATTCTTCAACTTTCATTAACTCGACACGAGGAAGGACGGCAGGAAACAGAGGGAGAGAAGGAGAGGGAAAGAATGTCAAGGTACTAAACAGGGAGAGAGGGAGAGGGAGAGCGAGATTGATACGTGGAAAGATGGCTGGGATATTTGATTTTATTGGCAAAGTTTTATCTGAAACTTGGCCAATCAAAGCCAAGGCCGTCGGGGACACCGGGGACTGCTCGACGACTGCTGCGTCGATAGTTTCCTGGCGTGTGTCCTTTGTCTGCGCCGACCTTCGTCATCCAGGTCCCTCTTCGCCGTCGTCCCGCCCGGATCGGATCTGCTAATTGGGTGGCAATTGCCTGCGATACCGTCATTTCTCGCTAATAACTCACTTATCCGAACCTGCTGCCGCGCTCGAGGGTCGATGGTCGATGGTCGATGGTAGAGGGTCAAAGGCGGGCGACGGGTGGGCCGGGTGGCCTCGACCGCCTACTGGGAGTCCCCGGGGTCGGGTCGAGCGGGAGGCCGAACCCAATCCTTGCTGGTCCTCCTCCCCCCACTCGTCCCTGGCTTTCGCTTCCACTTTCGATTTTGTCGCTCCCTGCGTGGACGTCGCTGCCATGGTTGGTTGGTTGAAAGCCCTCCAGCCACGTCCACCCGCCCTTCGCCCTGGTCGATCGGTCACATGACCCCTTTTCGCATGGCTTTAAATGTTCCGTTGTCCTTTTTAAGTGGAACCACATTTTGCCGCAGAATGGTTTCGTGCCACGAACAAAGAGCGGAGGCGCTCCACAGTGCGAATGGGACAGCGACGAGTGGTGGACAAGGCCCGAGGCAGGTGGCAGGGGACAAGGACCGGGGCAGGGACCGCGGCAGGTGGCAGGGGAAACAAAGTAAACACTGTGGCAACGTTTTTCGGGGCCAGCCGAGACCCGAAAGCGCGAGACGCACACTCGCCAAATGTGGGTCGTGGTCTCGAGTTTTTCTCCCAACCAACGCTCTCTGGGTTTGGAGCTGGCTGAGGGAGGATGAGGGGAAGATGCTAAAGTGCAGGCAGCAGGAGCGGGAAAAACCCGTGTAGATTGGGTGGAGACAAAAAACACTAATGAGTGCAAAAACAGAAGAGAATCTGGGAGAAGAAAGCATATGAATTTAGGGGAGGCAGGAGAAGGAGGAGGCAGGGAGCAGGGAAAGGAGTGGGAAATGAGCCAACAAAGGGATCAGCGGGAAATCTAAACGGCATCCGACGGCTGTTGCTGCTGTGGGGAAGAAAAAGAAGAAGAAGACGAAGGAATGATAAAACGTTCAACGATAATTGCTGACATTTGCCCGCATCCTGTTGTCACTGGAGTCGTCCTCAGACATATGCGAAAATTATGCAAATTACGCATTTGCATGTCATGTGATCCTTCCCCTGATTTCCCCACCCTTCTCTTCCTTCTCCATCCATTCCTCGCTACACCATGAAATTAAAACCTCCCGTACAGACAGAGCGAATCTCCTGGATTGTTTGCCGAGTGTTTGCAGAGAGATTTATGGGTCGAGTGAGGGGGGGACAGAGCGAGATAAAAACCGACCCATGGAAACAGGATTTTAGAAATCGTAAGCGAAAATTCCCCACGAGAACGAGTGAAGCAACACCAGAACCGGAGCAGAATTTCTGAAGGTACAACCACATGGAAGTGAATCAAACTCAAACCTAGAGGAAGGGGGAGCCTTCAAGAGGCGCCTCGACACTACAACGAACAGGAGGGAATGGAAGAGAGTATTAAAAATGTCATGAAACCCAGAAACCGAGAGTGTGGGAAGGGAGAGAAATAAATAATCCCAAGAGGACGAGGCGAAAGCACTATCGACGAAGGACCTTCGAGTCGACTCCCGGCCTGGGGACCGAATTATAGAAATATAGAAATCTCTCCGCCGAAACATAATGGAAATTTATCGATTATCATTAACTTTAAATGTCGTCGGCGTCGTCCTCGTCGACGTCACCAGGCCAACTGACAACAACTGTCGACGGCTTCTGGCGATTACTTGTTGTTGTTGTTCTTGGCACTTGCCGTTATTGGCGATTGTTGTCATTGTCGTCGGAACTCGTTTCACACTCGCCTCGACAGCAACGGCGACCGGAAGCGCGCACATAATGTCCCAATTGAATGTCCTGCGGAGTCATTTTGTCTCCGGACAAGAGCCAAGTGGGAGAACTCGAGAGATCGGGTGGAAGCGGGGGCCGTGGACGAAGTCGGCAGCCCCTGAAGTGGCCGACGAGTGGGGCAAATGGCCGAAGGACAAGGGAAAATAACTATTAATCATCGGAATAATTGAGCAATAAAAGGTTATGGACTTGAAATTTAAAGGAATTACAATAATCAGCATAAACCTTCGCGATCGTCGAGATGGCAATGATGATGATTGTTATGACGAGGGAGGGTAGGAGGAAAATTAGAAAATTACTTCGTATCAGAGGAAAATCTAATTGAATGAATTTGACGGAAATCCCAGCAGCTTATTTTAACAAGAAAGAAGGACCAAAAAATAAAAACAAATATTGCAAATATAAAAATACATGCATTTGTGTAAATTTTGAAACTTATTTGAACACAAGGGCAAAGCGATAAACTGAAAAAATACTTCAAATTTCAATTATTGAAACACAATACAAAATGAAATAGAGGGAACGGTAAAAACTATGAAACAAAATGTATAAAACCATTGTAAAAACTGTTAAAATAACAACGTTTATTTCAATAACGTTTTCGTGTGTACAAAACGAAAATCACAAACATGCGGACAGCGTGGATTGGCGAACTAGGCGAAACGACAAAACCCCGCGAATAATTTAATTCACCGGCGATGGCCTTTGCTGCAGGCGACAAGTTGCGCGAAGCAGCGGCTGCGAACAAAGGGACCAAAGGACGACGTGGGCATCGATTAGGGCGAACAAATGCGGAATACGGGCAGAGCTTTTGACTGGCGCGGGCGCGAATAACCGCGAATCGATGAAACAATCGGCGAAAAGCGGCCGCGCCCGAAGCGGGCCCCACCCCCCGGCCTCCACCTGCCGCCGCGGGCCATAAAAGGGACGAATTATCGATGGCGTGCGTGCGGCGGATGGGAACGGGATCAGTGGTCAGGAGTCAGGGGTCAGGGGCGGCCGTGGGAGTGGAAGTGGGGGCGAGGTGTGAGGAAATCAAAGGAGCGAATAAAGGCAAGCGTCGACTCATGATTGTGCTGCATATTTCAAGGCGAACGAAGTGCCAAGAGCAGGGAGGGAGGACGCCGAAGGACAGGGAGAGAGGGCGAGGACGAGGGATTGGGAAGGTTCTAAATTGCCTCGCGGCGACACGCAGTCACTTCGTCTTCAGCGAGGCAGTCGAAGGAACGACAGACGAATGGCAGACCGACAGCCAGACGAGTGACAGACAGACGGACGGACGGACAGATGTGTGAGTTTAATCTAAGGGAAAATCCCCAGCGACTGCGAGGGCGAAATTTGGGCTCGGCTGGCGCGAGGTGGGGCCGCCGGCAGGACACGTGGGAGTCCTTTTTGTCGTCCCTTTGTCTTCGTCCCTCGTCTCATATGGGCAGAGGAGGAGGCGGGATATCATTCGGTCGATGGATTCGTTTCCATCCTGTGCTGGCTGGCGATCACGCCCGTAGGCGGCTCGGGCGGTGGCCGTTGGAAGTCGGAAGTCGGAGGCCGGAAGCAGACGCCCAGCGAGCGTCCGCGCCCGTGGTTCGTCTACTAATGACGACTTCCGGTCGTGTGGGACGCACTTCCGGCTCGTGGGACGTACGCGCGAAATTTATAACGGATTGAGTTAACGAGTCAAAGGCAGGGCGGGCAGGGACAGGGACAGGGAGCGGAGGCCGATTCAGGTCAACCGGAGGCGGAAGTGATCGAGTGACTGCCTGCGGGACGGGCTCTGGTGAGGGATCGAAGAGCACAAGCCCGATTTTAATTTTCCACATCACGAAATGGACAATCAGTTTTAATTAATTTCATTGCGAGGCCTCGTCGAGTGGAAAATATCAAAGTGCAAATTGTGAAAGCCTTCAGTAAAAGTTCGAATAAATCATGAGAGAAGAGCATCATAAGAGAGGGGCCAAAGTATGGAGCATTATGTTGTCGAGGGTCGGCGGTTCAGCCTTTTTAATTTTCCTCCCAACACAACCGACAACCCACAAACCAGCGAATCATCAAGTCAAAGCGAGAAGAGCTGGTGAAAGGGCGGGATCGAGAGCAACCACAATGAGCTTTAATGATGGAAATGCGCACCTAACGAAGCTCTGGCTGGCAACCAAACCACCTCCCAAGGCCATGTGGACGAGCACTTGGTCTGATGGTTTCGAGAGGAAAATCATAAGCGAAATTCCGAGCGAACCAATCAGCCGAGAGCATCCTCAAGGATCCACTACGACTGACCAAATTCCCCTACCTTTCGCTCATTTGTCGGTCGACTCAACATCGGAACCTCCGACCGCAGGCGCAGCTCCGACCGAGAGAATGTGGCGGGGACCGGATTCGGACCACCTGGGAACGAAACCACACGGCAGTGCGTCCCGCTCCCGCACGCCGATATTCCAGACATTCGCCGCCCCATCGGTCATCGCTCGCACGAAATCGTTCCGTCCGAATTCCAGCCACGGCCCTGCCCGCTGTTCCCTAGGCCTACCCAACGACCGCACCACCCACTGTGTGTCCGTCACCTGGGCCGTCCGTCCGTCCCTCTGGCCGTCCCTCTGGCCATTCGTTCGTTTATCCATCTGTCTGGGCGACGGTTGAGCCGCAGATGAAACGACAGACTAAACAAATAAACAGCAACAATTGGTCCCCGGCAACATCATCGTCAGGAGACCGCAGCCGCTGGGGAGAGCGATTTGCGCTTATCGCGAAAACATGGCAACTCTTGCACGAATCCCCAGCCGATGGTCGCCAGACCGGGGCAGCGGCGAACAACGAAAGAGAAAGAAAAAACCCGCGGTCGTAAATTCCAAATCTGAGTAATCACTGTGGGAATATGATTGAAACGATTAAAACACTTTTTTATGGCTTTTTTATGAATGAAAAATATTGTTTAAATGAATGGGGAATTAGGAAAAATCAAAATAAATGGAAAAAGGAAACAACAATAAATTTTTTTTTTTTTTTTTTTTTTTTTAAATATTCTTTTATTTGCAATCTATTTAAATAATAATAAGCAAATTTGATTACATAAATTTAACAGAGTTATTTGAACTTCATTAAGTCCAAAAATACAATGAACATATTTAAATGAACATTAACAACAACTTAAATATAAACAATAAATTGAAAAATAAAAAAAAATTAAAATTTAAAAAAAAATCAAAAAAAAATTGAGTAAAGAAAAATGAAACAATTTCAGGCCTCAGGTATTGTGGGAAAATCAAACAGAAAACATGAATAATTACCGAGTGCAGGATGTAAACATCGAAAATCGATGAATATTAAATCATGTTGAAAAATAGCAATTAATTAAGGCAAACAAATACTGGCAAATTGTGGAAAACTTTTCCAAAAAATAATTGCCTAAAGTTTCAAACACCTCCTTGAGCTTACCTCTGACCCGACATTGCCGTTAATTAACAGGATTTCTATTGATGGCGAGGGCAATTAAATTAATTCCACATTCCTGGAAACGAGTGTCTGGAGCTCGATGCTTTGTTGTTGTTGTTGGAAACTTTTCACTCGATACGGTACACACCGTTGTTGTTGTCTCGCACTCTTCAATTAAGGAGGGTGTCTTTGCAGCGCAACAACAACAACAGCAACGAGTATTAACTCGTTACTGTTGACCCAGATTTCGTTCATCCCCACACGAGGTTGGGGATGAGGCGATGGCGGAAACTTCTGACTGGGATTTGTGGAGATCCTCCATGAAGAGCAAAGGCTTTTCCTTGCCAGAGAATCACATTCGGGGAACTCGACTTTGACTCGAGAGAAATCCTTAAACCGTGGCGTTTGTGGACAGAGAGAGCGACATTTTTTCAAAGTCACTTTTCTCTTATTTTAAATCACAATCAAATTTGCACAAATTTTCTCTATTTTCCTCCCTTTCTTCTGCTGATTTTTTCACTTTAATTCTCTCACTTCCGCATCCTCCTCCTCCCTCTCTTCGTTCCTTCTCCTCGTCCTCCGGTCGAAACCACTTTGCGAAATGATTTCTCTAATCGATGGAAAAACTTCAATTCTCCGTACAATCGAGCGGAAATCGTTGCATAAATTTAAGTGAAGTCACACAAACACAAACGCACACACACAGACACAAGCACAAACAGAAACAGAAACATGTACACACACAGGAGCTACGAGCAACATGTGCGAGGATTCGAGCAACAACTACAGGAAAACATCGGCAAATTCAACAGCAATACAGTTGTAAACAACGACAACAGTGTCGAGAACTCCAACAACACGTGCATGAACTTTGACAAAGTCAGGAATCGAGAAATCGAGAAATCGAGATTCGGGCTGAAGCCGGGGCCTGGAGCCGGGGGTGCGAAGGACTAAATTATTTCATGGATTACAGGGAAATCGCTCGGAAGATACGAGAGCATTTGCGATTTCACAGCGTGTGCTTGGCATTCGGCCGGATTCTGGGCCGGCCTCTCGAGGTCGATCGCCGGCGGATCGGGGAGGTGGGGAGGAGGTCAAGGGTCGGGGTCAGCGGGCGACCAGGGTGTCAGAAGGACGAGTCAGGAGGACGAGGAGTTGTGGGTTCGAGGGGACGGGGATTCAGAAGGTCAGGACGTCGTGAGCTCGGTCGTGAGGAAGACAATCAAAACCAGACCGACACG
Source organism: Coelopa pilipes (assembly GCA_947389925.1). NCBI lineage: Eukaryota > Metazoa > Arthropoda > Insecta > Diptera > Coelopidae > Coelopa > Coelopa pilipes. Next base: position 23,278,114 of record OX376700.1, on the reverse strand, counting down.
AAGCTTTCGCCCGACATGACGGGGCTTCTCATGATTCGTGTCCTGTGTCTCGTTGTTGTTGTCCCTTCGATGCCCCAACTGGTCCCGGGTCATTGGGCAGGAGTTGTTGTTGTTGCCGCTACGTGCACCGCATTTGAATCTGATTCCGAAATTCGTCCTCGGACACAAAGTTGTCCGTGTTTCACACACTCGGTCTCCCTGTTCGGGGTCGGTGGATCCGATGTTTCTTTCACTGCAATTCGTTTCGCCCTCATCGTCATTCTCTCCCATTCGTCATGCTCCCATCAACTCATTCTCTCTCTGTCGCTCTCTCTCTAGTTCTCCCTTTCGCTGAAATCGTCAACGCCTTCGTCTCGCCATCGCCATCGCCATCGCCAACGCCATCAGTGATCCGGTGATCCATCGACTTATGATGTGTGACGGAAGTGGATTAAGGACCATGGACGAAGGACGATGGCCGAAGGACGATGGACGAAAAATGCAGGACACTCAATCGCAGAGTGATACGAATGAGAACGAGACGATTTACGAAAACGTGTCTCCAACGACAGCGACGACTTCATCGCGCTCTGACCTTTCACCCTTTTTGTCGCACCCACTCCTCCTCTCACACATCCTCTCGTCCACTAATTCATTTATAAACTCCTTCTCTCCCCACTCCTTCTCTGACTTGCTCTCAACTGAGTTCGTCTGTCTTTCAATCTGGATTTCATTAAGTTTTCAATTTTCATTCCCATTTCCCTCCCATTTTCACACTCCATCTCGACGCACTTTCCTTCGAAGATTCTGCTGACAAATCATCAGATCGATTTCGGGAAAATCACGTCCCTTCCCTCGCCCCCGCCCCCTCCAGAGAGGGTCAAAAATCTTCCAATTGATCGCTTAACTTCATGTCGTTGGATGCCGGAAGCGACATGAGTCGCCATTTTGCGGTTCAAACTGATGAAAACGTGATTTGTCTGTCTCAAGTTGGTGGCTGTGAAAGTTTATTGCATCGTCACTGCAGCAACAACAATAATCACTCCATCAACAACAACAACGTAGACGCTTATGCAAAACCAGAAGACATGAAAAATCGAAAACCTCGAAACAGGAAGAAACGAAGAAAGAAGCGAAGAAAAAACGAAGTAAGAAGCGAACAAAGGAACGAGAAAGCTTTAAGCAAGGGAATAGAAAGAGAACAAAATTTTTTTTTAAATTTTGGCGAAATTCATTTCGTGCTACGATGTTTCCGTATCACCCACACACGCACAACAATATGTTTATACTAGAGGAGAAATTTCCAAGAAAAAAATAAATTCTGTCGGTATTGAAAAGTCTGTCTACGTACCTGTCTGCCTGTGTGTGTGTGTGGGTGCGAGTTTATGAGGAAATTCGGACCGTCACATTCGAAAGTTATAAAAATGTATGAATGTACAAAAACAACATAGAACAACCACCGAACAAGGGAGAACAACAACAAGAAGACAACGGGCAACGGGAGGACAACAACAATGAGTGGCGTAGAGTTGCCGCCGTCTCAGACAACAAAGAAAATTCACCTAGGAGAAATGGGGCCTAAAAATAGATCGCGAAAGCATTCGAACATCTTTACAACGTCGACTATTTTTGTTTACATTCGAGAAGAAGGGAACATTTTTAAAATATTTATGTTTTTGTTTTATTTCTGACACGATGTCGTATGCGATGGCGGCAGCGGAGGGGGCGAGAGAAAGCGATGGGGTGATGCAAAGGGCGGACGAGGGAATTGAGAAAAAAATGCAATCTGACGTTGCGTGACTTTTGTTCTTGTTCTTGCTGCTGGTTGCGTTCTTGTGGTTCACTGCAGCAACACCAACAACATCATCAGCAACAACAACAACAACAACCTGCCCATCATCAACAACAACAACTTGAACATGTCATAAAAAATTTAACGCTCTGTCGTCATGTCAACAACGGCCGCAAGCAACGAACAGCAGTCGGAGTGGGAGGGAGCGAGAGCAAGAGCGAGACCGAGTGAGGCGATCATGTCATCTCTCAACTCAGGCCCTCATTCGAATCGAGGTTAAGTGATGTTGTTGTTGCTGTTTTGTTTAGCGCCGTTGTTGACGGCGGTGTTGTTGTTGTTGTTTACGGCGATGTTTTTACCGAGATATTCTAGCAGTTTTTATGCAAATATTCTTGTTGATTTTTCTGCGATTTCCACTCATGAGATTTTCTCGCATGCGATTTGCTCTCCTGCGATTGAAATGAGGTTCTTCCTGTTGTTGTCGCTTCTGATTTTCCTATTGTTGTGCCTTGACTCATCCTTGCTGTTACCAAGGAAATGAAGTGACCCAAAAAATAAATTAAAATTTAGCATTTTCACCAATTGCCACCGACAACGAAGAAACAAGGAAAACAAGAACCACAGCAACAATTCCGAGAAAAATAAGCCGACTGCGAAAATATGCCGACGTCTGCGTGGGCGTCGAATCGGCTCCTCTGTCCACCGCTGTCGCCGGCCATAATTGTTGCCATTTGTCTAGGTGTTTATCTCGCTTTTTAATTTATTCGCCGCACGTCTGCTAATGACTTAATTGCCAAGAGAGCAAGAGAGACAGAAAGAGGGGGCAAAAAACCTCAACAGGAGCCGTTGGAGGGACTCCAAGTGGTTCCTCGGATGGACAGACGGGCGGACGGCCGACAAAACGATGGTCAGGAGGAGATCGGGACTGATCGACCCTCTCTCTCTCTCTCACTCTCTCCCTCCCTCTGTGTCTGTCGACCGTCCGTCTCTCGATCGATTCCTATTTTGTCACCTTCAGACGTTTCTGTCTCACGCCGTGTCTCGCGCCGTGAGCTGTCAATCGCAAATTGTCAAAATAATGACATCGATAGCCATGTGAAAGTGATATTTGTCACCCGGCCATTGTCAAGTGGGCGCATGTATGTGTCCGAGCCTCTGCGATAATGTGTGTGTGTTTTGAAAGTTTTTAATTTTCTTCGTGACAGCGAACAGCTGGCGTGGGCGACGCCGAAACCCAAAAATTCATTTTCTTCCTCTGGTAGAATTTCAAGAAATCCTGCTCTTTAGCGGCAAATTTAATTCTCCAGCGGAAATTATTCCTCATGAAAATCCAGCAGTAGCCAGCTCCCCTTTTCCCGCTCCCCCTCCCCCCACCGTCTCTTTTTCACACTCTCAGCAACGACTTGACGACAAGACGACGATGAAGACGGAAGATAAAATCTTTTACTGCATAAATTACGAACACGACATCATAATTTGTCCTTTGACGAGGACGAGGACGTGGTCGAGGACGCAGCCGAGGGTGTGAACGTGAACGTGGCGCCACCTGCTGGGTGAGAACACAAGTTCCGCTCAAGTACCTGCAAATGAGCTCCATCGCGTGAGTGAATCCTCCGCCTTCACCGTCTCGTCTTTCGCCCCCTCTTTGCTTCTTTTTTGTGAATTCCAAATACCAGTCAACATCTGGCAAAAAAATTCACCGTCTCCAACATCTTCGTATCTTCAACCTTGGTCGTTCCACCACCCCCGCCTCCAGTTCATGGGCAGCTTTTTCCTCCTACAGAAACAGCTCCAGGCTGCGGCCACACGGCAACTCATGGCCATGGCCATGGCCTCGAGCTCTCGACGCCAGCCATCGCGTCATTGCCCACCACAACCACTCACATTTTCTTCTGCTTCCCTCGCTCTTTCGCCTCCCTCGGTCTCCACAACAGGCTGAAATTCTCTCTCGTTCTTTGTCTTTTAATCCCAGCTCCATCTTCGGTGTACTGAAACTCCATCTTTAGTGCCTTTTGAGCTCCATCTCCATCTTTGTATCCTTTGAACCCTCTCTCGTTGTTCCTTTCCTATTTCAGACCATCGCTTTATCCTCCTCATCCTTCGACCTTTGATTTATTTTCTCTGCGGCTCCACCTTGGATTCTCTTGTCTTTTGCTCTTCGTTGGTTCCCACTCGGATTCTCCATGTTTCTCCTTGTTCCCTCCATTTTCTCCCCATGTTTTGTCCGCGTTCTCTCCGGTTCGTCCATCTTCACTTTCCCGTGCTTAATCTTATCCGTCCTCCCCTCACAGTCCTGAGTCTCAGCCTCGCTCTCTCTGCAGGAGTCCCAAATGTCGCGTGATTTACGGAGGCTTTAATGTACCGGAAATACGCCATATTAGCTGTACATGACTCCCATGACTCCACGACTCAGTTGTTGTTGTTTCTGTTTCCTATATTGAGTTTTTGTAGTCCCCGAAACGATTTCTATGGACCACAGTCGTTTGCGAACCATGTGAAAATCACATCAACTCCCAATTGTTGCTGCGGCAGGTCTTTCAATGGCGACAATTGCGTCCTTCCAGCAAGTATTCGGAAGGGACGACCCTCTCTCTCCCCCACTCTTGGCTCCCCAAGTCCCCGAGTTAAGTTTTCGCTCTCTATATATCTTGAAGTGGATTTAGGCGGATTTTTTGCGAAACCCTAATTGGCTCTTAATGCTAAGAATTGGCAGCGCGACTGACATGAAATCACTTCCACCAACATCGTCGTCGGCCATCACCACGCACTTCACCAGCCGCCCATAAACATGAGTGCGGGGCGTTAAATCACCAACAACGACGACAACAACAACGATGACCGACAATGCCACAATATACAACAATCGGATAATTCACTGGCCGCCACCACAAATTGCTATTTGCATTCATGCCCGCAGGCTACGATCGGTCGATTTCGACCCAGTTTTCGTCCCTCGCCCTACTGCCGTCCATGGCGAGTTCCGATGCATCGATGCCGAGTGTAGGGTGTTGGTGTTGCGGTCGCCGAAGCCACTTGTGTTGGTTTTTATTGTTATTTTGAGTTTCAAGCACCATAAATTTCGATTTTAAGGACATATTAATGAGTTGTTGTGGTTTTTGTTATTGCTCTTGTCGATGTTGTTGTTGTTATTATCGCTGTACTCATTGTTGTTGTTGTTGTTGTTGGTGTTTGGTGATTTTGGCACATGTCCGCCTCCGAGAGTCGAGGGCAAAGAGTCGCGAACGTCTTCTATTTTTATGATTTATTTGCCTTCAGCGGGTTGTTGAGTTCTTTTGTTTACTTAGCCATTGGGAGAGGAGAGGGAGAGGCCGCGAACTGGGTCGCAACTGATGGAAGTTTCGGGTGCCGTCGAGGACAGGATGAGGCGAGTGGGGCGGATTCGGGTGTCGAGGAGGAGCAATATTGCTATTATTCTAGCCATGGCTTAAGACGATGATAATAGACAAAAAGATAGTCAGATAGATAGTTCTCCAAATTGTTTGAGCATTTTTATAGAAATAAATTTCTTACAATACTCAAAAACCTTCCCCAAAACTCACGGAATTCAGCGGAAAAATCCAGAAATGTGGAAAATTCTAACACGTTTCCACTTTACCTCTTCTTCTTCCGCCTGCTTGATTTGATTGATTTTTCCAATTTAACCTTAACGACTTGGCGCGAAATTGCTCTCACAATTGCCGAGCATCGGGGAATTAAATGGGCAATAAAATCGAAGGAAGTACAACAATTGAGAATCATCAAATTATTGCCGAATCAAACAATTCGCAAACCCAGGCTATGTTTAAAACAATCCACGAACATATATACATCAAGTGGAAATGATATTTATAGAACGGACCATGGAAAATTGGAGAACATGAAGTCGAGGCGGGCCGACAACAGAGGGCTTCTGTTGGCCTTCTCCAGGCAATTAAGGCCGTAAAATTATTCAATTAATTTGTTTATTGTTTTATGAGTTTTTCGTTGATTTTTTCATTGTTTTTTTGTTTTTTGTTTCTTTTTACAAATTTTTACAATTAAACTCTTTCACGCCTTTATTGATGTTTTCTTTTCTTATATTTATTTACCTTCCATTCATGCGGAGTTTCGAAGATGTCGAGAATCCGCCGAGGGTTCCGGGTCCATCGACCCAAACCCTGTTGATTCTGAGATTTTGTATATTGATTTAAAACATTTTCGCATAACGATCTCAATTCAATGACCCCACATTTCGAAGTCACTGGCCTCAGAGGACTTCAAGGAATTAGTTTAGAAGAAATATTTACCCCTTAATAATATGGAAAACTCGTGAAAAATGTGCCAAGGTCACGGTATACCCTGCCTAAGTCAACTCTCAATCAACCCACTCAAGTGCATAAAGCACTCACTCCATCTTCTGACGAACTGGCGCAGGCCCGATCGACAGTGAATCCAACATCAGCTCATCAGTTCACCAGTCCATCAGTCCATCAACCTCCACATAGCGCACTGTGCAATGTCTGCCAGAGATCTAGGTCCAGACCTCGCGATCTGCCTCCGATTCGTCGTCCATCCTTCCGTTTGCTTCCGTCCCAATCCCTTCCCCAACACTTCCAGGCGAATCTCGGAGACCGGAGACCTTCAGAGACGTGGAAATTCTCAATTTCACACACCCCCCCCCCCCCCCTCCGGCAGCAGCAAAAACAAGAACAACAACGGGAGCTGGCGAAAATTACACCAATCAAAATATTCATGTGTGCAAAGGCGCCCCGGCCCGATCGAGCGCCCGACTTTACGGCTGTCTGGCGGTCTGGAACTCGGTCTGTCTGTCCATCCGTCTGTCGGCCCCTCGGTCTGTCTGTCCATCCGTCTGTCGGCCCCTCGGTCTCTCAGTCTTTCCTCCCGTCGCTCGGGCCGATCGATCGAGCGAATCATCGACGAAACCATCGACGGCGCCGGATCCGCGCATCGGCCGCGTGCAACGGGCTCGTGTTTGTTTCTCCTGCGGCGTCGAGGGCAGGTGGAGGGGGAAGGGTGTTGTTGTTATTGTTGTTGTTGAGGGCGATTTGCCGCTGCCAAAAGCAATCAATCAATTTTTATCGAATTTTAATTCTGACCCGGCGAATGATGCAATCGAGCGGATACTTAAACGTGGAGAACTCGAGCTGTATTTTGTTATTGTACAGTGACTGACGCGTCTTCTTCCTCTTCCCCCTTCCCCTTCCTCTTCATCTTCTCCCACCCGTTCGTCGTCAGCACCAGCAACAATATCACAATCATCATCATAATCTCCAGCACCACCAGATGAGTTTTCGTGAATCGACCGGATTCCTTCGCGAGGAATTTCTTCGAGCTTCGTCTGGCGTTCGTCTGTCGCCTGGATTTATTTCTTGGGATTTATATTTAGCATTTTCACACTCGTCTCGATCACAGTTTTCTGATTTCGGTTCGCTGTGTTTGTTGACGTTGCAGATCTTCCAGCAGCTGGAGCGGCCGGCGGAGGTCGAGCGCCTGACATATCTGAAGAGCGTGGTGCGGACGCAGCGCGAGCGCTTCATCGGCGCGATCCTGAACAACACGGACGTCAACAACCTGGACCACCTGCTGTCCTTCGAGCTGGCCAAGTACGAGGCGGTAAGAAATCAGTCAACTACTTGTTCATAGACAAGACACCCCGCAAATACAGACAAATAGACAAATTTAAAAAAGAATTTGAATTTTGAAATATTGAAAATTGATAATTCAAAACAAGACAAATGATAAAAAAAGCCCATTTACAAGAATGGCTTATCAAAAGATTAAAAGTTGAAAAAAATATCTAAATTTCCAACAATGATGGATTCCAAAATTTTAATTAAAAATTTAAAAAACCAACCTACTGCTAATCCTTATAAAAATAAAGTATTTCCAGTTGGTGTTATTAATTAAAAAACAAAAAATTTCCTCAAAATCAAAAAAAAATTCTTTTAGAAAAAACTCCTATCGAGAAGTGTTAAATTTACCTGAATTATAAAAAATACGTACTGCGACCCATTTGTGTTTTATGTAAAATAAACAAAAAAAAGTTTCTACTTGCTCGAAAATCATTAAGCAAATGATTAAAAGAAGTTAAATTAAATTAATGGGAGCTTTGGAAAATAGAAAAAAAAATAGAAAAAAGTGTGCGTTGGCCGGGAATCGAACCCGGATCAACTGCTTGGAAGGCAACTATGCTGACCATTACACCACCAACGCCCTGGCTCTATCGCGCCCGCCACTCGAGTTGGCGGTGATCAGCGCCCCAAAAAACAACAACAACGCGCATGGCTTTCGACTCGGGCACTTGAACAAACAACTAGAGATTTGATGTGGAAATTCCCATTCTCCATTCTGTTCACTCCACCATTCTTCTCTCCTCGCACCGTCTCGTCCCTCGGGGGCCGCTCATTTTTTAGGCCTCTCATTTCCCTCTCTCTGCGGCTCACTCTCGGCCCCGCCACGGGCCCATGAACGGGATTAACTGAGCTGTTATTAAAGCATGCCTCCGACCGACTCGAGGCGTTTCTCCGGCCACCGCCGCCCATGGCCCCGTAAACCAGATCCGAGTGTAGCCGCGGAGCCGGAGTCGAGGGCTTCGGGGGTGTGATTTAGTAATTCGTATCCTCTCGTTGCAGGCCGTGCAGGAGGCCGCCGAGGGCGGGCTGCTGATCGACGCCGACAAGGGCTTCCCGGTGCCGTACGAGCGCTGGAGCATCCTGCAGGCCGTCTTCTTCTCCTCCACCGTCCTCACGACAATAGGTATTAAATTCATTCTCGCTTAACAACAAGCACTCACTATCTGTCTCTCTCTTTCTCTCCAGGTTATGGGAACATCGTGCCGGTGACGACGGGCGGCCGCGCCTTCTGCATCTGCTTCGCCCTGATCGGGATCCCGTTCACGCTGACCGTGATCGCCGACTGGGGCCGAATGTTCGCGACGGCGGTCTCGATGTTCGGGCAGCACATGCCGAGTAGGTCGCCCCTCCCTCTCCCTCACACGCCCCCCACTCCGTCACTCCACCACTCTCCAACTCCCTCTCCCTTTTCCTCTGTTGAAACACACGAAACCCTCCCGCTCGCGATTAATTTCAATTTCGCGCCTTATTAATATTAATTTTCCCTTCCTGTGCGCTGCCTGCCGCCACCTAATCATCGTCGTCATCGTCATCATCGTCCTCCCCATGATTAGAGAAGCCGTCGTTCACGAACTTCATCGGGAAGACCTGGTTCTACGCGCTGCTCGCGGTCTGCTTCCTGGGCGTCTACCTGGCCATCGGGGCGGGGCTGCTGCTCTTCTGGGAGGACGAGTGGACCTTCTTCGACGGCTTCTACTTCTGCTTCATCACGATGACCACCATCGGCTTCGGCGACCTCGTGCCGCGTGAGTCCCGGACTCGACTCTAACAATGTAATTTTTCCAACGTGTTCTCTGTTCCCCTTCGCTATTTCCAGAGAAGCCGAACTACATGCTGCTGTGCACCCTGTACATCCTGATCGGGCTGGCCCTCACCTCGACCATCATCGAGCTGGTGCGGCGCCAGTACGCGACCAGCTGGGCGAAGCTCCAGGCAAGTGGCCACGCCAGCCTTTGGCCTTCATTTGAGCCTTTTGTCGATAACCGCTTCCTGATCCTCCGATCCCAATTTTCTCCTTCCTCGATCTCCAATTCCGAATGTCTCCATTTCCATCCCCTGCCATCCCCGTCTTGTAATAAATGATGTTGAATAATTACTGAATGACAAATGTAAATGTTTTGCATTGTTTTTTAATCGATTCTCTCTGGGTCTTTTTCTTCTGCTCCCTCTTCTTCACAGGAACTCTCCGGACCCATGGCGGAGACCCTGCGACGGTTGGGCGAAACCGCCGGCACCGGGCTCGACTACACGGCCCTGCAGCGGGTCCTCACGGTGAGTTTTAAAAGACTAAAAAATCATTGCTCGTTTTCTCTTCTAGTTCTATTACTACTACTATTACTTTATCATTGCCAATTGAAGCCGCGGTGTAAATTGATCGTTGTTGTGGTTCATTTTTATTTCTAAATTGTAGTTGTAGACAACCAACATAGAACACAAAAATTCACAAAAAATAAAAATGTGAACCAAAAGAAGGCTGTACAAAAATAGTTGTGATTTCGTTTCGTTCTTTCAAAATTTGATTTTCTTCTCTCAGTGTATTTCAATGGAGCTGCGGACCCAGGGGGGCTTCAGTCGAGGTTCTTCGATCCTCGCAACCCTTCCCAAGGGACTCGGTAACAGAAATGAAACGAAAAGAAATCCCACCAAAAAATTCGGTTTAGGATACATCGAGAAACGTTAACAATTGAGTTGGTAAAATTTCCTCTGAAGCCCCTCGCGCGACGCAGCCTCAGCTCTGTTTATGTAAATCGTTCTTAACAAAGCTCTTTTGTAAATTACTTTAATATAAGCCATGATTACTTTTTAGGATATTGCGTTCCCAAAAAAACTTAAGACCAAGGTACTAACATATAGCTTTAAGTTTCGTTCCAACACCTCATCGCCTCATGCCGCATCTCGCACCCAACTAAACTAGACTAGACTAATCTAGACTAGCTAAACACATACATCCATAGTTACTTTCACTGTCGTTAGAGCAGCCGCCAATCGCTTTCTCTTCTGCTGCTTTTCGTTTCTACTTCTTCAGCCCTTAGCTTCTTAGTCGAATTTTCCGTTTTCCAACTTCAGCCTCGTTAGAGCCATGAACATAATTTCGTTGTTTCTCGTTCATTACATCGCAGTCAATTGGCTGTTAAAATGCTTTCGAATATCTCCAGCTCGAGATCGGGCTCGGTCCTGCTCCACTTCGCCACTTCATTCTCGCCCTCCACACTCGCTCCTCATTCTCTCGACGTTGTCTCCATCCCATTCAGTCCCTCCATCCCGCCTCCTTCCCCACCTCCAGCCTTCCCGCACCCCAGGCGCCCTCGTCGCCGTCGTCGTCGTCGTCCCATTCGGACCGCGTTTCCATGCCGACGACGCAGCGAGGCGTTTGCTTGATTCGATCGAATTACGAAGCCATTGCAGTTGCTCATACGCCCCGTTGACCTCTGACCCGACGCGACCCCTGACCCGCCGTCGGCCCTCTCGCTCTCGCCAACAGAACCGCCGATTGCCAAACTCTCAGCCCTCAGCGCCTGGTTCAGCAGCCTCCGGCAGCCGCCAGTGCCGCGGCGACTGCTTGGCCCAGATACTGTCGACCGACCGACATTGACCCGAATAGCCGTCGTTGTTAGTGCCGCGTTGTTGCTGTGTCCTGGTTGTTGCTGTGGGGTGGCTGGGCCGAGTTGGGCTGTTTCTGTCGACATCCACGGCCGCGTGTCTCCCGAGCACGTGCTCCGAACGACTGCAGCGCGGGGCATATGAATGACTGCGACTTCATTCCGGCCAAAATTTGACTCGTTGTCCCTCCCCAATCTCTCGCCCAGCTTGTGAAGCGTTTTAATCGAATACAAACTAATGCGATCTCTCACTCTCTCCCTTCAACCGTTCCTGGCCTGGTGGTCCCGATGATCCCGACGATGGTCCTGATGATCCCGCTGATGTTACTGATGATCCTGATGACGGTGATGGCAGGTGTCGATGCCCAAGTGGAACACGGGCAAGAAGAATCCCCGCGAGCGCGACATCGCCGCCCTGGAGGCCATCACCAATGCCATCCTGAAGGAGGTGAAGGAGGCCCAGAACAACAACCCGAAGGTCCTGCAGATCGTCATCTACGAGTCCTCGGTCTGAGGCGGCCGTCGATGTCGATTTCGAAGGCGCTACTGCGGATTTCGTGGTGCATACTTTTAGGGATGCGTCGAGCACGATCGGCGACCGTCGTAGTCATCTAAGCCTTAAGTCTTAAATCTAATTGTACGTAATTGTAATGGTCAAGCGTAACAATAGCTAATGTAATTTACCGTAATGCAACGTAGCATAGCATAAATAACATAACATAACATAGTGTATTTTCGTAATTTGGCACACATGACGTGTAATGTGTAAAGTAAGTGAATCGCCTACGAATGCTGCCTAAAACACCCTTCTATCATTTGTAAGTAAGTATTTTTCGTTTGTAAACTTTTTGTGTACATTTCGATTTTCCATCTCTCATACACAAAGTCTATCTCTCTCACACTCTCTCTCACTCTCCGCGCTCTTTAGCTTTAAGCTTGTCTTCTCCAGTTGAAATCGAGCGCTGACGAGCTCTTGCTCTCGCCCGCTGACGCTCTCCGTCCCGCTCTCGCTCCCTCCACTGCTGCCGCTGGCAACCTCGCTTAGCACGAGAGTTTTCCTCTCATCAACCATATCTTTGTACTTTTGTAGATTTCTTTATCTTTAGGTTTTTACACTGAAATATCAACCATAACTTTAACTCCAATATAAACATGATATAATGTAATGTTAAACACAACTTTTAATTTAATATTTAATATGAGAATTAATATGATATTTAATAGAACATTTAATATAATATTTAATACACATATGAGAATTAATATGATATTTAATAGAACATTTAATATAATATTTAATACACTATTTAAAGCAAGATTTAATACTTAATTAATTTAATTGAACATTTATTATAATATTCATTATTACTTTGTTGTGAGCAAGTGAGCGGTTTTAATTGTTATCATTATTATTTCGAAATAAAAGACTCTAATGTAAGCGTTTAAAGGACGGATTTTGATCGGTGAACTTTCTGAACTTTTTCACTCAAGGTGCACCCATAGAAGCTGATTGGACTTGGGCTTGTTCGACAATCAAGCAAATTATTGTTCTTTGAGTGAATAAAGGCAATAAAAAGAGCAATAAAGTGTAAAATTAACGAAAATCTCTGAGAAATCATGGGCGAACTCTAGGTTCAAGGGAAATCGAGAAAGAGTGCGAAAATTTCCGCTGCAATAAAAACTGTTATGTTATGACAAATGCAAATGCGGTAAAACTACGGAGTAATATGGGCATTTTTATTTATTTTTTTCATTATGCAAAAAGGGGCAGACCTCGATATATCATGTGATAATTGTCCTTCCAAACCTCATAGGATTTCGGCGGACAGTCGCATGCGAATTTATTGCATGTGGTCGACACCTCGTCCAGCGGCGATTTATCGTTTTTTATGATTTAGAGACACCCACAATCAGATAAAACCTATCAGGGAGTCCTCAAGGGCTCACGCACACACCCACACACATACACACCCCAATCGCAGGACTCTCAGAACTTCGCGCACAAATCATGGACGAGTGAAAATCACTTTATAACGAGCCATGAAATAAAATCGCACATAAATAAAAGTAACGTGATGATGATGGTGATGATGAAGGCAGCCGACGGCCAGACAAACACGGTGTCGACTAGAGTGGGTTGCGATCTGCGAGTGAGTTTTTTCGGAAGGTTCTCGCTGTTTGTTGAGTGAAATCTTCCAAGAGCCGAGTATGTACCAAGAACTATGTTCGAGTGATTTCAGGAGCTGATTAGAATATTTTATTATCTTTTTTTCCAAAACGAGTATGCAAGAACATACTCATTTCCATCGTTTATCACCACATGGAACGATGGAGAAAGGGGATTCAAGCACACAGTTATGACGATGTTTATCTGCAAATTTTTTAACTTGCCGACCAGAAAACAAACTGTTCGTCCAATACATGCGGAGGAGGAAAAAATTATCTCCAATGAAATGGATGGATCAAGCGCGAAAGCCGATGATAATTCGAAGCTAGGATGACCATGCGATTGGACGGGATCGGCCAGGGCGGATCGGAGCGGAGCGGATCGGGCCAGTGCACGCCGACGACTCGGCGCTGAGCGAGCCCAAGCCGAGCTACACCGAACCAAAGCGAGTTTGACCGGGTTGCTGCTATTTGAAAGCTATAAAAGTACCTGCTCTCGGGCGCACCGTCCACAGTGCTAGCGGCGCGTTCATCGGTTGCATCTGGACTCGCCGAGAGAGAGCGGAGGAAGGACTCGAGAGAAAATCAGGAGAAAGCCGAAACGAAATCTGTGTGTGCGAGTGTGGCCGACTTTAAGAACCGTGCGCGCGTGAGAATCGTCTACGTCTACGTCGTCGCCGTCGTCATCCGCCGAACACGATGGCCCTGGAGCTGCTGAGGGACCCGGCCCTCGTGTCGTCGACGTCGAGCGTCTTCTTCTACCTGCTGCTGCCCACGCTCGCCCTCTGGTTCACCTACTGGCGGCTGTCGCGGCGCCACCTGTACGAGTTGGGCGCGCGGCTGCCGGGCCCCCGGGGTCTGCCCGTCCTGGGGCACCTGTTCGACTTCGTCGGCCCAGCCTCCTGTGGGTATTCTGTTGTTGTTGTTGTCGTTTTCCCACTAATGCAATTTTGCTCAAAACAAATTATGAAAATATAGGATTTGAAGCAAAAAAGAATTCAAAATGGGTCAAATTTACCAAAAACATTTCCACAACTTCATCCCAAAAATTATTTTTTTAAATTTCTGGATATGTCATATAATTAAAATTGAAAAAAGGTTGAATAGTGTTTCGAAAGAAAATCAATTTGATTTAATTTTCCAAAAACTAAAAATGCTTAATTCAGAGAAACTCGCGTGTCTAAATATGCAATTTTTTTAATTTTCAAATATTCAAAAAATTAAATAATGGATAAATACTTTTCCTAGAAAACAGAATTTTTCTGAAAAAATTTTGTTTTCTTTCAAAATTTAAAACAATCAAATACATATTTAATTATTCGTAGCAATAACAAAAATATCATTTTTTCTTCAAAATTGCATTAACATTGCGGGCAAAACGAAGGATAAAATGTATGCAATTTTTATTTTCGATTCTCCTCTTTCTTGGTCCTTGCAGCGGTCTTCAAGACGGTCATCGGCAAGAGCAAGGACTTCCCGTACGTGGCCAAAATGTGGATCGGGCCCAAGCTGGTGGTCTTCATCTACGACCCGCGCGACGTCGAGATCCTGCTCAGCAGCTCAGTCTACATCGACAAGGCCTCCGAGTACCGGTTCTTCAAGCCGTGGCTGGGCGACGGGCTGCTGATCAGCACGGGTGAGTCTAGGAAAAAGAAAAATTTCCCCAAAAAATGTCCACACAAAAATTCCCTACGAACGAATCCCTGATTGATTTACCGTAATTTATTTGTCTTTTGTGCTCTTCACAATATTGTTAACAGATTTATGGCCGTGCTGTCGGCGTTTATATGAGCCACAAATTGAATTGAATTCATTTGCCGGTTCATAAATTTTCCCACGCTACTTTTCACGCCTGTCCTCCCCCTCCTCCTCTCCCACCCCTGCGCCCCTTCCCGACTAGAGAAAATTAAGTTGACAAAGTTCTGGGCAGAAATGAAAATGACAACGAGAAAAATTGAAAATTGTGCCGCGCATGTTGCTTAATCCGGCGACGATTCTCCGTCCGTCCTTCTGTCCGTCCGTCCATCTGTCTGCCAACAAGCGGTTGACACATTTTTTGTTTTTCGATTCTCTCTCTATCTTGGTCCCCTCCCCCGCCTGCAGCCGGTGTTGTTGTTTATGGTTTGGGATAAACACCAAAAACAAACAAATATACATAAATCCGTGTCTATCAGCCCAAATTAAATATTTTGTATCTCGAATGCCACTGACAGCATTATGAGGCCAAAATACAGCTGTAATACATGCATTCTCATGTTTTCCAACCATAGTTCAATCGTTGTAATTATTCGCAACAATATTCTTTCATCAATTTGATTGGTACTTTTGCTACTTTCATCCGCTTTGAGCACTTCGTTCAGTTGTCTTTTCGTACAGAAATGTTTAACTTTGATCCGTGATTTCATTTATTTGATTATCTGTTATTATATTTTAATTTTATTTTGATATTTCTGTGAGAAATCACTTTAATAAAAAATTTACTCAACCGAATCTAGTCATGGTCGAGCTCGTGTAGATTCTTATTCTAGAAATAGTGAATGCATTTAATACAATATGAGCGGAAATTTATTATAAACATTTTTTAAATATTTTTAATGGTCCTATTAAATTGTTTAAATTATTTATTTTACGTCTTAACTGAAAATGACAAGAAGAAATTCATTTGAGTTCGTTTTTACTTATGCACAGCTGTGCATTCTTCGTGCACGTTCTCGCCTCGAGAGAGAGAAACAGAGGCCAAGACATGCTCTCCCTGACCGCCGATCCCCTTGGCCACGACCAGTGTCCCCACTGCGTAGGTGTCGCCGCAACTCTCGGTCGACGACACTTCGGAGCCCCGGGCGCCATTCGGAGATGACAGTTTTCGTATTGTTCTAGTCTGCGACATAATTTTCCTCTCTCCCTGTCTCTCTAGCCTGCTGTTGTTGCTTAAAATAGCAATCCACTTATGCCAAGGAGTCCTTCGATAGCCACAGCATCGCGCAGAAGGAAATCATTTTCAATGGTCATAAAATAAACGTCACCCGACGATGGCTCACTTTGGTTCGCCGTCCGTCCGTCTGTCTGTCAGTCCAACCATCCGACGTCTTATGGAAGTGGGGAAATATTGACAAAATAATCGTCGGGAAAAATTCCAGCAGATGTCGAAGCAATGTCGTCTGAGAAGCCAATAATAATACTAACTGTGAACTTCCAACCGGAACAAATTCAATGTGACACGTGGGTGGAGATATCCCCAGGAATTTCCTACCATTCAATGTTGTCCCTTTATTAATTATTTGAAGGGAGGCAACCGGTGATCAATCGTCGTGTTGCATGCCAAAAGTGCATCAATGGCGACAAGTGTCGACCCCTAAGGGCTGTCGGTTATGCGCCGGCAACATTCTTGTTAGACAACACTATAAAAGTCTTAATTTTCCTTTCGATGTCATTTGACGAACTCGTTGTTTTGTTACAGGCGCCAAATGGCGGGCACATCGCAAGCTAATCGCCCCAACATTCCATCTGAACGTGCTGAAGGGTTTCATTGACTTGTTTAACGAGAACTCGCGGCATGTCGTGCGTAAACTCCAGGCGGAGGTTGGCAAAACGTTCGATTGTCATGATTACATGGGCGAGGCGACCGTCGAGATTCTCCTCGGTAAGCAAACTATTGTCTACTAATATAATAACTTCATACATATATATATAGAATAGCTCGTCTTCGTCTTCGCTATTTTGATCTGGTCTGGTGGGGCCCGGCCTTTGTTCGTTTGACCTGCATTCGACGACCATAAAATTAAGTGCGCAATTTCCAAAGGCTTCGTCATCCCACGGCGTCGCGACATCGTCTTGGGTTTCGTCGCCGTGTCGTGTCGTAGCGTGGCGTGGCGTTCGTGGCGCCTTCGTCCATTGTGCATCGATTGCCCGCCCCCCAGATGAAATTATGCCGTTCGTGGCAACGGAAATGGCCCACTTTAGTCTGGGACCCCTCGTTGATTACATCAGAGATTGAGCTCTAGGGACTGCGACAGGTGGCCGAAGTCTGGATTTCGGTGTCGGGGAGGCAATCGAAATCTCTTTGAGTTGAGCTAAGTGGCTCGTTAGTGCGGCTTGGAGAGTGTTCAATTAGGAAGCTCACTAAAGGACACCCCTATTAGTCGAACGAGCTTCTGGAAGGATTCAGGTGCTTCCAGAATGCGGTTCGAGTGCTTCCAAATGGTTTCGAGTGCTTCCAAAAGGTGTTTCGGGTGCTTCCAATGGTGTTTACGATACTTTCTAAATCCGAATCGAAGTCCCCGATTTTACTGCACTCCCATTTCCGCTGACCTAGACCCAAATTCGGCCCCTCCCACACAATTCCCCCGAAAGGACCCTGACTTTGCACCTTCGCCCAGAACGAGACCTTCGTTTCATTCAAATTGGCAATCGTAAAGGACGACAAAAAATTAAGTTAATGACATTGTCGGAGCGCAAAAAGCACCAGATTGCAATGTTGATGAATGGAAACCAACAACAACATCAATAATAACAACAACGGCGGATTTCTGTCGCCATTTTTTGACAAAATGCCAACGGTGGGGAAAAATAAATGTGGAAAACGTCGTCGACGGACTCAAATATCGAAATGCGATATGGAATCGTTAAACACGTTGATGATATTCTGGCATTTGCATGCAATTGGCAGATGGGTGGTGTAATTAAAACAACAACGAAATGATCACAATGTGATTACAACAATAACCAGATAATGGCGAATGAACCGATGTTGCCAATTATGTCAAAGAGACCACGACACTTACATAAGCTTCGGCGACTCTTCATATACACAATACACACACTCGTAATTATTATATCTGTTTATATTTATGTCGTATATTTATGTGTATGTATAAATTACAACAACCGTGCATATAAGGATTGATAATTTCCCCGCATGCCATAACGAGTTGGATTTTCACATTTCGTCTCTGGCTCATGCACCCTTCCTCCCCCTGCTCCTCTTTCACCCACTCACGCTGCTTTACACCTTTCTCCAGCCGAGCAGCAGCTCCAACGCCAGCCCGATCGTTGCTCGGTGTAGGCCGAAGAAA
Organism: Coelopa pilipes; assembly: GCA_947389925.1. Lineage (NCBI taxonomy): Eukaryota > Metazoa > Arthropoda > Insecta > Diptera > Coelopidae > Coelopa > Coelopa pilipes. The sequence goes on along the minus strand of OX376700.1, from coordinate 23,259,873 downwards.
GTGAAAGAGACAACAAAAAAAAAAAAACCAAAATAAAACAGTATGAAAACATATTGCATCGTTATATAATTTTCTCGGTCGTCGGCTTCTAGACGGGAACATGAGCGTGAAAGAAGATGAGGCGGGGAAACATTGGGAGGAGGCCGGAGGAGGCATCTTCATTCGTTCTGGTGTCTCTTGTCTCACATCCTCGGAGTGCCGAAGAAAAACATAGTCTCTGGACGCACCTCGATGGAAATCGATTATTGCCTTGCTCAGATGTCGATCTTTGCTTCAACCACTTCACTTGGCCGCACTTCGCCGAATCTCACTTTACCGCAACTCACTTCAACGCATCTTGTCTCACCTCACCACACTTCACTTCGCCTCACCTCACCACATTCGAAGCCAACGACCCCAATCGCCGCGCAGACCGATGCGGAAAACGTCCACTGTCGATGGTGATCGAAGGCTCCATCACGGCCGGCGCTTTCTCTCTCCTCTCTGGCTTTGTCTATATCCGTCCCTGTCCTGTACTCTCTCGCACCGCCTGTGGCTGCGGTTCGTGTCGTAATTCTTCCGTTGTTTTTACTGCCACTGTTGTGTTTGTTTTTCCTTCACTTTGAACGGAGTTTGAGCTGTAGTTGTTGTCGCTGAATGAGTAGTCAATTGCTCCGACTACCGGTTATTGACTCACGTGCACGGCGCTCCTGTCATGCAAAAAGTTTTCATGTTTTCTTCTCTTCGTCTCCGTTTTGTCATTTGACCAGAGCTACCAGGTGGCTGCGTCATTACGGCAGGTGGCGGGCGAAGAGTCAGCGACACCAAAATTTTCAAATTCGTTGTTGTTATTTCAGAGACCGTCATGGGTGTCTCGAAGAAGACACAGGACAAGTCCGGCTTCGAGTACGCGATGGCCGTGATGAAGATGTGCGACATCCTCCACATGCGCCACCGCAGCTTCCTGCTGCGCAACGAGTTCCTCTTCACCCTCACCAAGTACTACAAGCAGCAGGGCAAGCTGCTCAGCATCATCCACGGCCTGACCACCAAGGTGATCCGCAGCAAGAAGGAGTCCCTCGGCAACGGCAAGGTCGGCTTGGCTGGCAAGAAGCTGGCCGAAGACTTCGATTCGATGAAAACCAGCAACGCGGACACTAATACAAAAACAAGCACCACCACCGTGGAGGGGCTTTCGTTCGGCCAGGCCGAGGGTCTGAAGGACGACCTGGATGTCGAGGACAACGACGTGTTCGAGAAGAAGCGCCTGGCCTTCCTCGACCTGCTGCTGGAGAGCGCGCAGAACGGCGCCCAAATCACGGACACCGAGATCAAGGAGCAGGTGGACACGATCATGTTCGAGGGCCACGACACCACGGCGGCGGGCTCCTCGTTCTTCCTCTCGCTGATGGGCATCCACCAGCACATCCAGGACCGCGTCATTGCCGAGCTGGACGCGATTTTCGGCGACTCCGACCGGCCGGCCACGTTCCAGGACACGCTCGAGATGAAGTACCTGGAACGCTGCCTCATGGAGACGCTGCGCATGTACCCGCCGGTGCCGATCATCGCACGCGAGCTGAACGAGGACCTCCGATTGGCCTCGGGCAACTACGTCATCCCTCAGGGGGCGACCGTAACGGTGGCCACCATCAAGCTGCATCGCAATCCCCTGGTCTACGAGAACCCCGACGTCTTCGATCCGGACAACTTCCTGCCCGAGCGCCAGGCCAAACGGCACTACTACGCCTTTGTGCCGTTCTCCGCGGGGCCCCGGAGCTGCGTCGGTGAGGCTTCGTGGCCACTGATGGCCTCGTGAGTTTCGTGAGAGATTCATAATTATATATTTCTTTCCCTTGGTTTGCAGGTCGGAAGTACGCCATGCTGAAGCTGAAGATTCTGCTGTCAACGATCCTGCGCAACTTCCGCGTCTACTCGGACCTCAGCGAAAAAGACTTCATGCTGCAGGCGGACATCATCCTGAAGCGCGAGGAGGGCTTCAGAGTGCGGCTGCAACCCCGGAAGCCGGTGGCGACCAATGTGAAGGCTTGACTTGATTAATTTCAGCAGCACATTCAAATGGAAACTATTTTGCACACACACACTCGAACTGTCAGCTGTGACAGTTCGCGCTGAGGATTTGCACAGTATACATATGTACACATATTCCACAAAAAATAAATGTATGCATATAGAGAGTTAAGTTGGGGAAGCATTCATGTGAAGGTCCCATAAGTAAAATACAATACTTAATGTTAATCGATTATTTTTGTAAACTAGCTGTTTCGGAATAAAATATAATTTCAATAAACATATAGACAATAGACAAAGTCTTTTTCACAGTGTACAAATGAAGACACAGAACTGCCATCTGTATGTGGTTCAAAATTCGAACAAAATTCAGCCGCAGTAAGAAGAAATTAAGTGCATTTTTTGCTATTTAAATTGGCAGGAAAGTTGTTCATTTAATTCAATTCGAAATTGAAATTAAGGACCACCCTGTAATTCTTCGCCTAGGAGGATTTCGATTAGAGATGACAATAGCTACGAATAGTATTCGACTATATTATTAAGCGAGTATTTTGAATTTCCGATTTCTCACATAACGTTTATTGTTTCGCATATATTGATACATTGTATATACGTACATGTATATATAGTATTAGAGATATATTATTCGTACCATAAACGGACAGTACTATGTATATAAGCATATTTATTGTACAATAAACTGTTACTTGTAGGTATTTTCAATTAGAATATAATTGCATTGATGCTTTTTTGTAATTTGACGCGTTTTTTAATCATCGGTAAAAGTTTAAAATACTTTCTCTAAAATATACAAAAATATTCATAGACAAATTATCAAAGGCAAAATGTTGAATTTTTTTTGAAATTTGCAATCAATGGAAATAATTAAAAAACAGCGACTAAACTCTCTTTAAACTTATCAGGTAACTATTTGTGTTTTGCCCTTACGATACAAATAAATAATATTCGATTCGAGTTTTACAATTAAGAGTCCATTATCAATTAAAAGATTAATTTAAGTTACAGTTGGGGAATAAAAATCCGACTTATCCACTAGAACTGGCGAGAACGAAGCGTTGGAAATCTTTATTGTGTCCTCAATTTCAAGGCGCAGCGATTTCTGGTGACACGACAAGAAATCAATAAATATTATACGTATTTCGAAAAAATAAATATTCTTACTCTAGGTCTAAAATTATTTATTCCCAAATGCTAACTAGAACGCATCTATTAGGTCTTTCATTAAAAATCACAATTAAATTTCTTTCATAGTTTTACGAACTACTTCTAATGTAAAGATAGAGGAATGCGAACATATCGTTATTATTATTGTTATCATTATCTTATCGTAAGCAAGTACATAAAACGGAGTGTAAAAATTATTGACTAGGGGTGGGGCTGGCTCAAAAAGGCTTCAATATTAGCATGATCTATCAAGGATGTTGATCAAGAAACATATATACTGTTCATATATAAATAAATACTAGCAAATATGAGCAAATACGTCAAATCGGCGGTCGTCTGAACGCATTTATGAATAAATAAAATAAAATTTATGAATAAATGTGAAATGGGTGGTGGGGGTTGGTAAACCTTCTGTAGCATGTAAAGTCTTTATATAAGATCGCTAAAACGCAGTCAAAATAAAGTAATTTTACACTCTGGATGCAATAAAAAGTACAAGCTCATCAGATAAGAGGAATGTTTTGTTGGATTTTTCCCTGCAACTAATAATCCCTATCGATAAAGCTTAAGTGTAGAAAACAATGCTCGAGTAAAACATCATTTCATTAACGAACTAACGAATGAACTACGAGGGCAAAAATACGTCCCATGCGCACTATCGATGCATTGATCATATCACGTTATATAGTCTATTGACGGCACACCCAGTATCTGTGTTCGTCCGTCTACTCAATACCAAAGGTGTTCGTCTCCTCCACGGCGAGGAGCAGTTTCTCGTACAGAATTTCCGGTGTCGGATATGGCGGCAGATCCAAGCGATTGAAGCAAGTGTGGGCACGTGGCAGTGCATTCGGTTTGCCCCACTTTTCGATGCAGAAACGCCTTGGACCAGTGGAGCCACGCAGGGCGGAGAAGCCTTCATATGGGATACTTGAAGTGCCAGTGACGAACTGCAGTAGGCGCAACCGCTGCTCATTGCTGAACTTCTCGATAACCTGCCAAAACCAGAGAATCACCTGGTGGTTATCGTGGTACCCGGAGCGATATTCGGTATTGACGCGCCAGTCGTTCGTGTCGATTTCGGCTGTGCCGGCAATCACCAGCTCCAGTTCACGCGCATCGAACACCGAGACGAGTCGGGAGTCTACCACCTCGTAGAATCCCCGTACCAACGACTCGGTCTGCTCCTGGACGCCGCGCTCCAGCCGCCACTTGATCATGCGTTCCAAATACTCCTTCTTGTTCTTCTCGTTCACGATGATGTTCTTGCCGCCCGGTTTCAGTTCACGCTCAACAACGCGCCCGAGCAGCTCCTCCGTGACGCAGAATGTCAGACCAAGATCCAGACCAGTTCCGATGTCGTTGTCGCGGATCCACTGTAGCGATTGATGAAACTCATTATCGAGAGATTCTATGGGCGAACAAGAAGAAGATGAAAATTGCGATTACTCCGTTAATGTGTTGAAAACTATGAAAAACGCACCCAAATCACTCAAGGCCACCGGTAGACGCAGCAGAGCTTTGTAGAACGGACGTGTGAAGAACGCGTCGAGCAGATACTGATGCACAAGGGCGAGTCCCAAGACACGCCCACTAAACCTAAACCAGTCATGGCAGTTGTCAACGAAGGCCGACAGCGGCGACACCTGCACCGTGTAGGTGTCATTGGCCGAGTACTCGAAGAGCCCGTAGTATGGATTGAACAGCTCCCGCGAAAGCAAAAAGAAGAACTCGCTGCAAAAGTAGATTGAGTTTGGGATGAAGACACACACAATGGAAATTGATGATTGAACAAAGCCTACCGCGAGGGTCCGCCGTAGTCCAAGCCCTCCTCTGTGTCCCAGAGCACGGCCAACCGTCCGCGTTGCAAATCTTTTTTGTTCGCCGACATAATGCGTCGAAAGGCATCCTCCAGCAAGTGACTGCGTCGAATGTGAAGTCTAGACGGGGAGACAATTAAAGCGAGTTAATTCACAGTCAAAATTAGGGCATGTGAATCGGGGGATGGGCGGCTTACTTCAGTTTATGCGGCCCCTGTCCGTAGCCCTTCGACTCCAATTTACGATAGAAGCCACGCAACTTCGCCTCGAAGTCACGGCGGAAGGGAGGCGGCGCACGCTGCGGCACTCGGGTGTTCAGCACCGGGGAGCCCTGTGGACTGCGCTCTTCGATTGGAACATAGCTCATAATCTCCTGTTCGAACAGACTGGAACGGGAGAATAAGAAGGGAAATATTATCAGAGACTGGGGAGCATGCATAGGAAAATTGGGTTATCGTTGATTGGAAAAGTTGAAGAATTTCCCAATATCAAGCATTATCAATCTGGGGATCAAGGCCTTAGCCGATAAAGGCTATTTCCTTTGGGCAGTCGTGATGTTTCGGTCACACTTATTTTCATAGCTAATGGGGCCAAACCCCTTTTTCCATGAAATCACCCTTCGGCCCAGTCATCTCCAAGTCACCGCTCACTAGTCATATGATTATGCAATTTTACCGAATGATCTCAATTTTTGTACTCTTTTACTCTTGCCATTTTTTGAATCGAAACAAACAGCTGAAAAGCTCAACAATTTGCGACCCAGAATAATTCCAACAACAACAAAAAAAATCGATTTTAAGCTTGTGACTAACGCTACTCTAATTGCACCTTAAATGAAAAACTTTTGTCTATAAGTTTCTTTTTTACTTTTCACCTTCAAAATTCGGAAATACAATAAATATCCGACACCCAAAAATATGAAAAAGTTAATTAATGCCCTGAACCGAACGGCGAAATTCCAGCTTAAATGAATGAATAAATGTGTAACAACCGCGCATTCGATGATAAAAATTAAATTTAAATTAGCAACTTCCGGTGCCGACTGCGAGGTGCAACAGGCAACGAGACGACTGAATAGAAAGAGACCGAAATTGTTAGCAAATGTTATGAAATTAACAATAACAGTTAATAATATTTCAAGCGAAGGAAAATGCAACAACTGGCCAGACATTAATTATTCATGCACACACTTATTCAAAATACAAATACAAAAACAACAACAATCCCCACATCATTTACGCGAAGCCGTTTTCTCCAAAATCCTTGTACAAGAAGTTGAGTCAATATCAATTTATCGGATGTCAGATTAAACTATATATTATCATGCTTTAGATGAATCTTCGTGCTCTCTACACTATACTAATTGTCTGATCATTGAGGTGGAATGACCGTATCGGTTTATATTCAACATTTGCCATGGAAATATGGATGATGATTAAAATGAAATTATAATAACTATTTATTCATGAAGTCATTTTTTTATAAAAAGGACTTCTAAGAAATCAAAGTAGTGCAACTTACACAGCCCATACAATGTAGGCGGCCTTCGAGAAAAATCCCATTTCGTACGCTTGGAGTCGAGAGAAACTGCAACGGTTGGACGCGTTCCTGTCGATTACTGGGAAAAAGTACCAGCCGCGACGAATCGACCGAGTTAGGGCGCAACTGGGAAGGAGAATCACTAAGAACAGCGACTACGATAGCGACAGGAATGTCCAACAGCATTCTACAATAGTTGAACTGTTTTCGCGATGATAATTTACAACGACAAGGAGACTCTTTATTCTTTTAGACTTCTGCCACGACAGGAATAGATATGAAAACCAATAGACAATTTTTAATAAATCTTCTATTTTCGCGGGTACGATAAGGCACAATAAAACACATTACTTTTGCAGCAAGAAAAAAAAAATTTTTCAACTACAATCCGATGCTACGTGTAGAAATAAATTACGATTAATTCTCGACATTTGATGATACAGTGGATCATTCAAAATAGTGACAATGTCAAAAAGGATAATTCTTTTATTTATTGACACTTTTTCCCCTCAACACGATGCCATCATCGGGCTCTCTATCGATCCGTCCAAACACAATTAACCACCGACTGGTAATGTTTTATTAAATGTAGCAGCGACAAACAAGAACAACAGTGAAGACAATAAAACATCAAAATAGTCGACAAGTTGTTGCTCCGCTTTGTCGTTGAACGCGTCTGTTAGTTAAGCAACTTTTTGATTGATTTATATAGATTATTACTGTTCCCTAATTGTTACGGCTTTAGCGGAGTCGATGGTTCGTTGATAGTGCTTTCCCTTTCCTTCCACTTTTCCGCCTCATTCAGCCATCCATCCTTCGCCTCCTTGTCGATGCCTACGCGTTTAATTGCCGCGTTCGGATAGATAACAGGGCGCTATATTTTCACAGTTTGCGTACAGATAAAGCTGGCGATGTTTGTAAATCGGTTTCCACCAGAACAGTGATGTCGACAATTATGAGACAACGAAACGACACACAAAGAAGACACACAAGCACGACTGAAACATTTTTCTGACCATGGTTTAATGTATTTTGACCAACTTTTAAACAGTGACGACCAATCGGCAGTATATGAAATTGAGAGTCAATATTTGTAGCACGGAGTGTTCAATTCACATTATGATTTACAACAAGTTCCAATCGGTTTTAATGTAAGTATATCTCGCACCACAGTGATGGCCGAAGAATTCAAACTTTTCCAATAACCGTTTAGCCATGCGCTCAACAAGTGAATGAACGCTTCTGTTGTTCGCACTGGCGATAAATATTAAAAAAAAACAAAAATACTTAATTATTGTACATTCATTTGTGTACAAACTTCTAGGCAACCACAACAGTAACAGCAGTCGCTGCCTGCCTTTAGAACAGCTAAAACACTGATGTATATTAGAAAAATACTGAGTGCGGCACAAGAGTTAAATGGCGAACGTGGTGAAACTGTTGAGACAGACGGTCGGACCGACGGACGGACGAACTGACTCACTACTGCACTGTTGTGGCATCATCAACCAATAACAAGACCATCATCATCATACGATAAGTTTACATGATGATCTCTTGAAACGATATTTCTATTTCAAACGAAACTGAACGACGCGAATGACAAGCGTACTCCGAACTCTTCCCCACTAACACAATAGAACAGAATGTTAGGAGAACATTTGACCAAAAATTAGTTGTCTCTTCCCATTCACGTAGTGCGAACAATGAGCATGTTGTTTCATGTAAACACACGCGGCTTTAACGCATCTTCTTTAGACGACGACAACATCGATGACTGCTGGGGCTTCCGGCTCACATGGAGTGGGGGGCTGCTCCTCACGTTACAGTAGCAGGGTATATTATTTATATTCGGCGGCACATTTAGGCGTTTCCCTCATAAATTAATAATTTATTCGCTAAGTTGTCGGCTAATTAGCCGGGTATGGAGCTTATGTATCGGGCGATTAGTTTAATCATAACATTGGCGGAATCGTGTCTGGGACGGTGTTGAAAGCAAAAGAGTCATGGCACAGAATAGGGGTTGGGTCTTAAACCAAAGAGTGTTGTGTGAGTGTGATGATCGAAATGTAGGTCAAATGCAGGTAAAGACAGCAGTTGGTTTTTGCAACCCATGTGTGAAAATATATGTGGGAAGCCGAATCAAACCGGGTAAGAAAAACACTACGGTACCGGTTAACGAAGCGTATGAGAAGACGGTTATAATATTCTGGCCAACACTGTTAGTTGGTTAGATGTGATTTATTATCGTTTTAAATAGTAAACCGCTTTCCTTTCATGAAATGCCGAAAGTAACCACGAAAGGAAAATCAATAGAACTTTCAATTAGTTGTTTAGCTCTTCCTAAACTATTTTATTTTATCGAATGCTAGATAAATTATGCTGTAAATTACTTTTATGGTATTCAGTAATAACAAAAACAATTGCTAATATGGAGTTGTTAAAAGGCAACGACATTTAACAGAGCAAGAATCAAACAAATATACAAACAAACGGCAAACTCTACAAATCATCGTATTTATTAATTGTCATGCTTTTCATGGAACGATAAAAGAGAAATAAACAATTTGAATAGCGATAAAAGCAATGCAAATGAAATTATGACAATTGTATGAAATATTTTTGCATATATGAAATATAAACACACCCTCTATATTTACAAGTCCACATAAAGTCTATTATGGAAACAATAAAGTATATAAATACATCAGAGAACTCGGCGAACTTTGGAGGCAAATATGAAAGATAGAATTGCTGATAAGAGGGGAAATACAAACAAGTGCCGATTGACTTTGACGAAGCCGAACGAGCGGGCAGCAATTGAGCAGAGAAAGTTGGTTACTCGCGTGCGAAAGGTCAGGAATTGCAGTTACTGACGAAATAAAAGTATACAACAACTGCTACAGGTGAGGTTGGGTTCGGTGTACGATGGTGGTTTAGGAGGTAGATAACAGGTTCGCAGCAGAGGAGGCCCAACTGTTGTAAATATAGAACTGTTCCCTACCAAATGAATCACTCTATTTTACAACACCGTGGAGCTCAGCTCGAGCTTGCCCTTAAATCAGTAAAAGTTCGCTAACCCCCCGTAGACGGTAGATAGTCCGTCTCATGGTATGTATAATTGATCAAGATTACAAATTCACTCTCGATGAATCATTTATGTGTATCTTAGTCTAATTACAGCAATCAATCAGACCACGATTTCTGGCTGATATCATAGTAGCAAAAACAATGGTGTGTAATGCAGCTGAACTCAGGCGGCGTGCAATGGGGCGTGAAAAAATATTTAAAGCGATTATACGACAGCTTTTGTGATTTTAGGTAAACTTCCAACAACAATTCCCACAGAAAAATACAACAACAATGCAATATGAAAAAACGAGGCGTCAAATTAAAAGCAAAAATAGTTAGCATGTGAATTTCCTTAATACTTGCGGTTTTCCCTTTTATTTCTGATTTTTGAAAATACTTTTTGTCCTTGAGTTACCGATGATTAACCTTGGCTCCACTTACCGACTCTATTATAATGTATGTAAGAAAATGTGAAATCAGTCAAGCAGGACGATGTTCGAGCTTTAGACGTTCAAATTGGTGGTTAAAAGTAATGTTGTTTTTGTAGTTTTTAAGGCTTTGCACAAATTGTTTTAAATTGAGTTCGTTGCATTTCTAAACTGTACTTGTTTGTATGAACTTGAATTTTTTTAGTGTTTCGCTTGAACAGGAAGTCTATTTAGATTGATAGACGCTCGTGAACTTACCTCAATAAAATGGTCAGCTGCAGATCGTGTCCCAATCTTTCCAGCGCAGGAGCTCCCTCAACGCGCAGAATATTTATTTTCTCCCGTAGCGAACGTGACACAGTGGCCTGGCCGTGACGCTCGCGAAGAATTTCCAAGATATTGGGTTGTCTCAAAAACGCAATGACCTATTGCAATCACAAGAAATAATTTATTATTATATAGTTGGTTTTAAACGATTTATGTCCGTTAATACCTTTTCATTGTAGGCGACTGGAACTTCATTGGAACCTTCTCCGCCTGTTGCGCCATTCATTGACAGACTGCCACGACCAGACGAGGGCATAAGTGTTGATGCCGGCCTGGGAGGAGGTAATGGTGGTGGAGCAGACATACAATTGCCATCGAAAACATCGTATGTCTGTTGCTGAGATTGTGGATATTGTTGTTGACGATGACGAAACACGCGTGGACATTCAACTGGTAAACGAGGATCCATAAAAGATGTGCGACGACTGCTATGATCAATAAAAAATTGCTTCCCCGATTGATCCAATTTTGTTTCCCAACTAGATGGTAAATCGCGGTTCAACTGGGCAAAAGTATTGACCAATGCCACCAAATCTTTATTGTACTGATAACGTTGGAAACAACTAGGGTCGCGTCGTACTCGTATGACCATATGTTTCAGAGCTGCGTTCCGATTATAGATCGAAAGAGCATCTTCATTGGTATGCAGCATAGAATAGAAATCTGGACGGCATAGCATTAGCACGGCAGGGTGAACGGCTAGTTGGTGAAGCGTCTGCATTGTTGAGGCGACGTTGTAATTGTTATTACTAACTTGGCTGCTACCGATATTGGGAATTGTTGAGATTGATGAAGAATAACCAGTGACAGCATTCCCATTGGATGTGGATGAAGTTGTGCTATCAATAGCTGAAGCACCTGCTGCGGTTGAAGAAGAAAGACGATTCTCGTTTGTAATTGTGCGGCGTATTGATTGATAGCGTCGATCAAGTTGTTGGCGATGATGTTGTTCACGACCACCTAAAACATAAAATGAAAATTAGGTCAACTTGACGATTATTATAAACAATCGAATTTAATACCTGGTCCATTAATGGAAGTTGAACCATTAGATCCTGGACGTTGCCACGATGTAGTACGTGTAGTATGATCGATGTAAAAAATACGACCATGACTATCCATGCGGGCTTCCCAAGCAGGTGGAAGCGGCTCATTGGTGGAGTCTCCATCACCAAATACAACACTGCTGCGAAATGGGCCACCTGCAGCTCCGCGTTCGGGAATGGATGGTAAACGTGTGCTCGTTATATGTACAACGTCATCATCAAGTAACTCGATTGTGGCAGAATTAGCTCCCGCTCCAAGTTGAACAATATCAGCTGTACGTATGTCAGCGCCATGATCAGCCGACGTCCCAGCAGTGGCTAAAATAGCGGGCGATGACGGTGGAGTATTCATATAACCAAATTCCAATTGACTAGAAATTGAAGGAGCCGATTCGGCACCATTGTATAAGTCTTCAGTATTGTTGTTGGAAGTGGCAGTTGCGGATCCAGCTGCTGCCGCTGCTGCAGCTGATTGAAGACGTGCATGACGCCGAGCGTGATGTGTTGGTGTGGGAGGGCAAATAAGATTACCTCCTGAAATTTATTAAATTATAATTCAGCTCTTGTGGTTATAATAAAGTAATATTTATACGTACCAACTCCACCACCAATACGTTTAAGTAGGCGTGCTTGTGGTCTTAAGTGCATAGGAGGCGTAGCTGTAGGGTTTCCACCCTTGTGCGGATTATTTCCACATGACACAGTTGGAGAATTCGGCTCTGGACTAAGTCTTAAATCCAATGGGGATGCACTACGTGTCGATGAGTCTGAAGGCGGGCTCCTCTGTCGTTGTTTTGGGGACATCAGCAAACGTGCGTTAACTATATCCTCGTAATTAGGTGCTGCAGCAGACTTCCCATTTGAAAGTGTACGTGTGAGTGGACGATGTTGGCGTAAACTGGGGAACTCATTGGGATTCGGAGTCGTGTCATTTGTGGGAAAAGTAGGGAAATTGTAGCTTTCCGTAACGGCGACTGGAACCTTTTTCGTTGTTATAGTATTTATATAACTATCGGGTCCTATTTTCTTCTTAATGAGTGGTTTGAACTTCATTTGGTGAGTAGGAGGAGGTGCGTGGGTTGGTGTTAACGATAATGACGAGGCTACATCGAAATGTGGACTAGTTGTGGCGGAATCGTTGAGTAAAAGCAAAGGGGAATTGTTTGTCGAACTATTAGCGCTGCCGTTGTAACTATTTGAATTGACTTCAACATCGACAACGTCATCCATGCGGTCATCTATATCCAGAATATCGAACTTAAAGACATCCCCACTTAGTTTAAATTCTTTTCCAGATGATGTTGCGCGTGGTGGCCAAGACCGCTCCAAAGGCCGATGATGTGGCTGCCGCAAGTGTTTTTGCCTGCGATGCACAACTTTGGAGCCGGAATCACGAGTATTTCCTGCATGTATAGCTGCAGCGGCACCAAGTAAACTCTCCACTGCTGCCTCTTCGTCCTCATCCTCTTCAGCGCCAATATCAACTTCGAAAACTGTTTCGGCAGGTATGCTTTCGTAGCATTCCCGAGCTACCCAAAGGTTAACATTCTGCTGTGGATCTGTTGTCGGAGTGCACGTAGAGGGTGATTTTGAATTTGGATTTTTCACTTTCTTCTTTGTGCCATTGAGTGATGGTGTAGACCCACCACTTTGTGGTGAGAGAGTCCAAGATTTTCGGCGAGCTCCGCCGCCGACGCTACCATCTTCCATTGAACCACTGCCAATGCTTCCGTTAAAGGAATTAGTAGGTGAAAGCGAAGACGTCGCAGGATTCTCGCAAGACTTTGTTGTCAGTAAAGTCTGTTGTCGTTGCCTCTGATCGTCCATAACAATTGTTTGATTATGATGATTATAATCTTTTAGAGCTTGAAAAAAAAGACAACATTGAAAAATCTGAGAAAACAATTTAATAAAAATAAATAATACTTTTGTTGCGCTTTGTTCTGAGAACAACATCGTGAACTTCATCCGATGTTGGGGCTAATTCTACTGCAGCCATGCAACCAGTGGCACTGTCATCGTTATTACCAAGAACGAACACACGTTCCGCGCTCTTAGCAACTTTCTCTTCATCAAATGGCAGACTACACGCACCCTCCTCCGTGATCTCATTTGACTCCTTCTCTATTCGCGGTTTGTTTATATCCGATGTGACGTCAGTCGTCATTTTAAGAGCAATTTCTAAATCCGGTTCGTGTGGCATACATGCCGCCTCGTAAAAGGTGTTTTCATCTTCGTCGTCGTCATCGTCTTCATTGTTGTTGTCATTGCATTTCGCACCTTGCGATTGAGACGAGAGTTCTGGTGCTTCCATTTGACCCGTGGCCACGCTATATTCCTCCAGTTCGGTTGCCGAATCGTTGCCGGCTTCAGTGAACTGCTCCATGTTGTGGTTCCGAATTTGTTTTGTTTTGATTCCGCTCTTTAAAAAAAAACACACTTCTATTTACTTCGTTGCTCTTAATTTTGCACAGCTGTCCGGCGCTCGGTTACAACTTCTCTCTTTTGCTCTTGCTCTCGCGAACTCTCTCCCTCGCTGGGAGTCCCCCGCCTCCTCTCTTTGTCCTACTTGATTTATAGATTTTTCTAGCTGGCTAATTACTTTAATTATTTCACTTAATAGTTTCATCAAAATTGCGTGCAAAATATTTTCTCTATTTGTGCACTACAGTGCACCAGCATCTTGCTGATCCTCCACCTGGCTCCTGATCCATCAATAATTCCAAGCAATTTTTCTCATTTAATCATTTCTTAGCCTCTGACTTCCTATTCATCGTAGGTTCTTTTTCGTTCAGGATTCTTCATGATGATAAGTTTTCACTAATACCTAGCGTAAAATCTATTATTATTTATTGCACCAACACACACATCGCAAATTCCACACATTTTTTCAGAATTATTCAATCGATTTGAAGTAAATTTTAAAATTTTTACGCGACACAATTTCCGCAACTTTCATTCACACACCGAAAATTTACGTGCGCTAAGATAGCAACGTTGCTGAACTGTCAAAATCGCCAGCAACGATATAACGGGAAATTTCACAGGGCAACTCAGAAATTCAAAAACTAGCAAAAAAAGGGCATTGTCAGGAGGAGATTTCCACCGTTGCTGGGGGTACCCTTCGAGGGTGACTAAAATTCGAGTATCAGGGATTGAAGAGGACATATCCCCCGATATTTCTGCATACTCCAAATGTTCCTGTCATACTTAGTATAGGAGTTCCAGAGGAATCTATGAGAATCCTCCAGTTGGTCAGGAATGGTTTTTCCGCGTTGCTGGGGGTACCCTTCGAGGGTGACTAAAATTCGAGTATCAGGGATTGAAGAGGACATATCCCCCGATATTTCTGCATACTCCAAATGTTCCTGTCATACTTAGTATAGGAGTTCCAGAGGAATCTATGAGAATCCTCCAGTTGGTCAGGAATGGTTTTTCCGCGTTGCTGGGGGTACCCTTCGAGGGTGACTAAAATTCGAGTATCAGGGATTGAAGAGAACATATCCCCCGATATTTCTGCATACTCCAAATGTTCCTGTCATACTTAGTATAGGAGTTCCAGAGGAATCTATGAGAATCCTCCAGTTGGTCAGGAATGGTTTTTCCGCGTTGCTGGGGGTACCCTTCGAGGGTGACTAAAATTCGAGTATCAGGGATTGAAGAGGACATATCCCCCGATATTTCTGCATACTCCAAATGTTCCTGTCATACTTAGTATAGGAGTTCCAGAGGAATCTATGAGAATCCTCCAGTTGGTCAGGAATGGTTTTTCCGCGTTGCTGGGGGTACCCTTCGAGGGTGACTAAAATTCGAGTATCAGGGATTGAAGAGGACATATCCCCCGATACTTCTGCATACTCCAAATGTTCCTGTCATACTTAGTATAGGAGTTCCAGAGGAATCTATGAGAATCCTCCAGTTGGTCAGGAATGGTTTTTCCGCGTTGCTGGGGGTACCCTTCGAGGGTGACTAAAATTCGAGTATCAGGGATTGAAGAGGACATATCCCCCGATATTTCTGCATACTCCAAATGTTCCTGTCATACTTAGTATAGGAGTTCCAGAGGAATCTATGAGAATCCTCCAGTTGGTCAGGAATGGTTTTTCCGCGTTGCTGGGGGTACCCTTCGAGGGTGACTAAAATTCGAGTATCAGGGATTGAAGAGGACATATCCCCCGATACTTCTGCATACTCCAAATGTTCCTGTCATACTTAGTATAGGAGTTCCAGAGGAATCTATGAGAATCCTCCAGTTGGTCAGGAATGGTTTTTCCGCGTTGCTGGGGGTACCCTTCGAGGGTGACTAAAATTCGAGTATCAGGGATTGAAGAGGACATATCCCCCGATATTTCTGCATACTCCAAATGTTCCTGTCATACTTAGTATAGGAGTTCCAGAGGAATCTATGAGAATCCTCCAGTTGGTCAGGAATGGTTTTTCCGCGTTGCTGGGGGTACCCTTCGAGGGTGACTAAAATTCGAGTATCAGGGATTGAAGAGGACATATCCCCCGATATTTCTGCATACTCCAAATGTTCCTGTCATACTTAGTATAGGAGTTCCAGAGGAATCTATGAGAATCCTCCAGTTGGTCAGGAATGGTTTTTCCGCGTTGCTGGGGGTACCCTTCGAGGGTGACTAAAATTCGAGTATCAGGGATTGAAGAGGACATATCCCCCGATATTTCTGCATACTCCAAATGTTCCTGTCATACTTAGTATAGGAGTTCCAGAGGAATCTATGAGAATCCTCCAGTTGGTCAGGAATGGTTTTTCCGCGTTGCTGGGGGTACCCTTCGAGGGTGACTAAAATTCGAGTATCAGGGATTGAAGAGGACATATCCCCCGATATTTCTGCATACTCCAAATGTTCCTGTCATACTTAGTATAGGAGTTCCAGAGGAATCTATGAGAATCCTCCAGTTGGTCAGGAATGGTTTTTCCGCGTTGCTGGGGGTACCCTTCGAGGGTGACTAAAATTCGAGTATCTGGGATTGAAGTACATTTTATTTATTTTGCATAAAAAATTATTCAATTCAAGTATTTTGAAATTAATACATATATTTAAATTATTTATTGCGTTTTTTTCATTTATTTCATTTTTATACTTTTATTTTGATTGGTTACTTCTGGATATCAAGGAAGTCAAATAGCCTCTGCCTCAGATATCTACATGTGCGACGACGTGATGGAAGCATTTTACCCGCGATTTTCAACCAATCTTAAAGAAATCGAATATGTTTGCATCGGGCTAAACTTTTTTTGCTCTCAATGGTATGAATTATATTATCCTTTGATCAAATGGTATGACCAATTTTTCTCTCTGTTGAAACAAAAAAAGTTTAGCCCGATGCAAACATATTCGATTTCTTTAAGATTGGTTGAAAATCGCGGGTAAAATGCTTCCATCACGTCGTCGCACATGTAGATATCTGAGGCAGAGGCTATTTGACTTCCTTGATATCCAGAAGTAACCAATCAAAATAAAAGTATAAAAATGAAATAAATGAAAAAAACGCAATAAATAATTTAAATATATGTATTAATTTCAAAATACTTGAATTGAATAATTTTTTATGCAAAATAAATAAAATGTACTTCAATCCCAGATACTCGAATTTTAGTCACCCTCGAAGGGTACCCCCAGCAACGCGGAAAAACCATTCCTGACCAACTGGAGGATTCTCATAGATTCCTCTGGAACTCCTATACTAAGTATGACAGGAACATTTGGAGTATGCAGAAATATCGGGGGATATGTCCTCTTCAATCCCTGATACTCGAATTTTAGTCACCCTCGAAGGATACCCCCAGCAACGGTGCAAATCTCCTCCTGACAATGCCCTTTTTTTGCTAGTTTTTGAATTTCTGAGTTGCCCTGTGAAATTTCCCGTTATATCGTTGCTGGCGATTTTGACAGTTCAGCAACGTTGCTATCTTAGCGCTGGTCGAAAATTTTCACAATTGACAAAATACTCAGTTCTCTTGTTGTTGCAGCTAGTTCTGTCAGAATATGCTCTTAGAGTGGCCATATTTTTCTTCTCTTAAAACCTATTAGACCGAATTTTTCTGAAAGTCTAGCAAACACATTTTTAATTATTAACATAATTTATTAATAATCGTCCATATTTATAAGAAACTTGCTATATAATAAACTTTTTAATAATTGCTAAGTTATCGATATCGATAACATCATCTTGAGAGCAGCTGTTTCAAATCTGGATGGCGCGAGTCTAAAATACGTTGACGTTTCATAGTGTGCGCTAATATTATTGGGCAAGACACGAATACACGGTTTCCTGGGGGTTTCCTGCAAATTTGGTAAATTTACTTTCAAACAATATCGGACAAACCTCTGAGGCAATGGCTGCAGCAACCGGTGAAATCTCAAAGAAGTAAGTACTCTAAATCGCTATTAAATAACTCCATATCTATAAATTGTAAACAAACAAAACGCACTAAAAGTGAATAGAAATTTGCGTCTGTAAAATCTTTGGTTATGGCCGAACACACGCAATTTTGGTGAAGAATTGGTGGTATGAACGCACGACAATCAAAAAGTTCACGTGTTACGGAATAAAAGTTAAAAAATAATACAAACCTTTATAACAGTCAACTGTAGTTTCATGGAAACTATCCTAGGGTCTTATCGCACCCACTTCCTGGAATGCTGTATCTCAAGTATTGAATAAATAGTCTGTGCTTAGTTATTTGCTTCTATACTAATTGGATGACGAAACACCTTATTTTATGATGAATGCATTTGGAAAACATTTGTTCAAATTGGCTCCATCACAAGTTTTGCGGGAGTCAATAAATAGGCGTGTAAGAATTACACCTGCCTTTTATTTTAATCGAACCGAGGCTGTGGCTGTACCCAGCAAGCGAACCAAACTGTAGTTAAATATAAACAATAAAAATTCTTAATTCTAACAACTTATTTTTCTTCTAGTGAACTCAAACGTCGCCTTAAAGCCGAGCAAAAGGCAAAGGAGAAAGCTGAGAAAGAAGCTAACAAGCCCATAGCAAACGCCGGCGCTAATATGGAAAAGAAAAAATTATCTGAGGAAGATATATCTCCCAATGAATATTTCAAGCTTCGTTCGGCAGCAGTGGCCGAACTAAAAAAATCTCCATCAACTCACCCATATCCACATAAATTCCATGTCAGCATTTCACTAGAGAACTATATTGAAAAGTATGCAGGACTTAAAGAGGGTGAAATGATTGAAAATGATCAATTGAGGTAGGACGAGTACATCATTTTGTATGTTACGATATTAATTTTTAATTTTTTGTTAGTGTCGCTGGGCGAGTACATGCTATTCGGGAATCGGGAGCGAAGTTGATATTTTATGATTTACGCGGTGAAGGTACTAAGCTTCAGGTCATGGCAAATGCTAAGCTGTACGTAAACGAAGCAGCGTTCGAAACAGACACTGGAAAAATTCGTCGTGGTGATATTATTGGCATCGTTGGTTATCCTGCCAAAACTAAAAAAGGCGAGTTGTCTATAGTCCCTAAGGAGGTACGCATTTTTAATTGATTTCATTGTTCCAGATCTCTAAATTATTTCCCCCTTCTTTCTCAGATTAAACTTCTATCTCCATGTCTACATATGTTACCTCATTTACACTATGGTCTTAGGGATAAAGAGACACGATTCCGCCAGCGTTATTTGGATTTGATATTGAATAACAAAGTCCGTGAAACTTTTCAAATTCGTGCAAAGGTTTGTTATTTATATGACACTTTATATTCTAATTTCATATATTATTTATTTATTTAATTTAGATAATTTCGTATGTTCGTCAATTCTTGGATCGTATGGGTTTCCTCGAAATTGAAACTCCAATGATGAACATGATTGCTGGAGGTGCTACTGCAAAGCCCTTCATTACACATCATAACGATTTAAACATGGATTTATTTATGCGTATTGCTCCGGAGTTATATCACAAGATGCTTGTAGTTGGAGGATTAGATCGCGTTTATGAAATTGGTCGTCAATTCCGTAATGAAGGCATTGATTTGACCCATAATCCTGAATTCACAACTTGCGAGTTTTATATGGCGTACGCGGATTACCATGATCTAATTGAAATAACTGAGAAAATGATTTCTGGCATGGTTAAAGCTATTCATGGAACTTACAAAATTAAATATCATCCTGATGGACCCGATGGTGTGGAACAAGAAATTGATTTTACACCGCCATTCAGACGGGTCTCTATGATTAAAACTCTGGAGGAAAAACTCAATGTTAAATTTCCAGCAGCTACCTCTTTAAACACAAAAGAAACTAATGACTTCCTATCGGAACTGTGTATCAAGCATGGGGTGGAATGTCCAGCGCCGCGCACAACAGCTCGTCTTCTCGATAAACTGGTCGGTGAATTCATTGAGGAAACTTGTATAAACCCAACATTTATTTGTGATCACCCACAAATCATGTCTCCACTCGCCAAATATCATCGTAGCGAACCTGGATTAACGGAACGTTTTGAATTATTTGTTATGAAGAAAGAGGTTTGCAATGCATATACTGAGTTAAATGACCCAGCTGTGCAGAGAGAACGTTTCGAGCAACAAGCAAGTGACAAGGCTGCTGGTGATGATGAAGCTCAATTGATTGATGAGAACTTCTGTACAGCTCTTGAATATGGTTTACCACCAACTGGAGGTTGGGGATTGGGCGTCGATCGTTTGACTATGTTCCTCACTGATGCCAACAATATTAAGGTTAGTATCAATGTTTGATCACTATTTTTTAATACTAATTATTACTATTAATAAATTTAGGAGGTGCTTCTATTTCCTGCCATGAAGCCAGATGATCCAAACCGTCCAGTTGAGACAGAGGAAAATACAACACTAACAGAAAAGAATTAAATATGTTTTGGGAACTACGACTTGATTGATTAATTAATTTATATACCTAGTTTTCTACTCCAAGCACATTTTTAAGTAAATTAAAGTGTACTCAGCTAACCCTATTATGTTATGTAAACGTTTCAATAAATCTATAAACACATTTATTCCAAGTACCTTGGAAGCAATAAATCCTTAATATTAGTTTTACTTATATATAAAGAAAACATGAGACTATGTTTTTCATTCTTTTATTTTTATTAAAAGTTTATCAGAAATGCTTTCTTCACAGCATTAATTTTATACTAAGTAAGATTTGCTCATACATCTATTTCAATTTTTAAAGTTGAAAAGAAACATTTAATTTAATTATATGTGAAGATATATTAATAATTTAATTTAATGTAAAAATATTGTTGATTGAATCCCCTTCGGATGAATACAACACAATATTTTTTAATATTCAACAATTATTTAAAAAAAAAAAAATATATTACAACTATGTTCCGAGACCTACAAAGTAAATGGTATATCCTTAAACTCTGGATCATTGTCCGGTTTGACGTACCCATCCCCATATTTTGCCATATATTTCTTAATGAATTCGCGTGATTTATTCTTAACTGACTCTGTAACCACTAGTGTTTGACCTACGGACTCACAATATTTCAGTTCCTTGATCATGACAAAATGCGTTAGCTACAAAATAAAACAGTGTTGTTTTTTACCAAACTATACAAATATAATTTTACAGGAAATACCTTTCTTGCTAAATGATTGAAATCTTCATCATTTTGAATTCGTCCTATGATACATGATGGCTTGCGGTAGGGTTTCAAATGGTGTACAATTATTCCAGCAATTTCACAACGGAACTTTTCTTTCAACTTCCTATATTTCGAATCTTGGTCCTTACTTTTTTTGCCACTAAAAGAATAGACGAAAATTTAATAACGTTTCAATTACTTTAAAGCAACCATAATACCTCTTGCTCGACTCTCTCTTCTCCAGTTTACGTTTCTTATGATCATGTTTATCGGATGAACTTGAAGATGCACTATTTCCACTTAAATTACGATGGGATGGCAATTGACGTTTCAGTGTTCTATTTGTAGTCAGAGCATCTAATTCATCAACGATTTTATCACCTTGTACAATTTTATCGATCAGTGGGCTGTTATTGCACTCGGCTTTTAATGTGTCTTCCTCGTCCGAAGAGAGCAAATAGTCTTGAATAGGGAGAACTGTGGAATTCTCTTGGTCATCATCACTTTCCGTCGCTTTCACAGTTTGTGTGGTTTCGCTGGTACCCGAATCATCTACATTTCCCAAGGTACACATGTTAAGTGTGGCGTTCTTTACGGCCTCGATTCGTCGTCGCCTAATTTCTTCCTTGCGCTTGCGTATCTTCTCTTTGTTCTCCTTGTACTTTCGAACCTCGATCTGATTGTATATTCTATCCTCCTCTCGACGAGGCTGCAGAAAGAGCATTAAGAGGTTTTATAATAGAAATTATACTTCGTAAAGTTAACACGACTTACACTTATAGAACGTTCTCCAACCAATCTAGTATACCTTTGCTGACGACGCATCTCGATTTTCTTCTCTCTATATGCCTGTAGCTTTGCTGAATCCATACCTGGAGTTATATTTGGACATCAGATTTAATTTTTAAAATTCGCTTACATGTGTGTACATACCTTTAATAATTTCATCGTCGTCATCTGTGCTCTCGTTAATGTCTGTTTCAGTTTCACTGTCGGAGGTTGTTGCTCCAGTTCCACCTTGGCCCATTTTCCCACTCATTTGAGCATTCGTTGGTGGCTCCCATTGCGGTATACGAAATTGCACATGATAATAATATATTGTGCCTTTTGGAGTAATCGCAAATTTCCACTTCGGAGGCAGATTTTTGGCAGCCATTGGTATCTGATAATCTTCTGGATTGGTTGATTTAGGTTTTACCGGCACTTGGACATAGGCATATGTAGGAGGAGTAGGAATTGGCTGACGTTCGATCGAGTACCATTGGCCAGTGGCAGGATTGACGCAAAGTGGAAGGTTTTGTGGTCGTGTTTTCTTGGGGTCCAAACCAAAGAACCGACATTTCGTTTCAAATTCACGACGTTCTTCTGCCATACGCTTTTCAGCCTCATCGCGTGCCACCTTTGCGGCAAACATTTCTCGACGCTGCTCCTTGGAAAGATGCTTAGTGCTGTCAGTGGATGTCAACGATGCCGCTTCAATGCCAATGCGGCGCCGTGGATCACTGCTAGTCGAAGAACCTAATGTCGTGATGTTGCGTGGTTCCTTGACTCCAGTACGTGACCATGTGAAACGATTGGCTGTACTCGTTCCCGATGGACCCCTTCCGAAACGATCACGTTGATAGCGATCAGAAGTTGCAGTGTACCTCTTGGATTCATCTTCCTCGGTGGCAGCGACTGCAGCATATTGACGATCAGCCTCGCGTTCGTGTTCCTTCATTTGCTCAATGCGTTCTCGCTTCGGAATGCGGAATATTTCGGGCAAACTATCCCAGGTGGTTGTAAGTTTCGATGCCAATTTCTGGAGTTCATTAGGCACTTCTGGCTGTGTAATATTTTGTGGAGGGTTGCTGCTCGAACTCTCTTTGGAAGATTCATCACTGGGCGAGAGGGAATTACCGCCCGACTCTCCCGAGCCACACCAGTTGCGCACCGATTGGTAGACCTTGCTGTCAGTGAGCATAGTTTTATTTGCGATCGGTAGAGTCTCAAGAGTTTCTAATAGAGCCATGCGTATCTCCAAATCACCACCGTCTTCACTCATCCAGCCGTGAAGAAGTCGCAATCCATGGTAATCCAAAAATAGACGTCGGCACGGTAGGTCTCCACTGCGCAAAACCTTAAGTAGATTCAAGCGCGTCTGCGGAAGCTTCGCACGAACCATCAAACGAGAAAGGCGCAAGGTATCCGATTGATTTTTTAGACCGCAACGACTAAGGAAATGTACTTCATCCTCGATGTCAGGATCCTCCAAAAATCGAGGCTTGGCTGATTTCGCATTTGATGCATTTGAGTCTTCCCGACGCTTGCGTTGTTTTCGCTCTTTTTGTTTCTTCGTTTTGGCAACCTTTTCTGCCATTTTACTGAGAAGTTTCTTAAATTTACTTTTGGAATCCTCCTCATCTTTCTTCGAATCGAATTCAGCATCGGATTTCTTCTTTTTCTCATTCGATTTCTCCTCGATTTTCTTTTTATCCTCTTCAGTTATCGGCATAAGTTTGGCTTCAGCAGCAGCGATTTCTAATTTTTTCTGAGCCTCCTCGGCGTCCGCTTCGGTTTCGTCACTATCGTCTTCATCATCGTCATCGAGTAAACTCTCGGCCAAATTATCCTCATCACTGTCATCATCCATTTGTTCACCCTCATCCGAATTGGGCTCCTCACCAATCCAGCCACGACAGTTTGAAGACTCGCAGTAGCAACGTTGGGCCTCACGACCATATCGTTGATACTGATAATCAAAAGTGATTTCCTCGCCGGGCATTATTGACTTACGACTAAAGAAACCAATGCGCAATTCCCCATTAACTGTCCATTTTTGGGTCTCGGCATTCGGGTCACATGAGTGGTTAATGAAACGAGATATGTTACCTTTATTAGTGGCATCAATGATCGCATCGCTACGCAAAGCCATGAAGTAGTAGTGTCGGTTTTTATCCAGTGAATACATGGTTCGTCTACGTTCGAATTCGTCGCCATTGATTACTTCGCCAACATATTCCATGATGAATTCTCCCGGCAGAATCTCAATATCAGCCATTATGCCAAATCCTTTCTTTTCGGTACGAAAAACTCGACACGGAGAACACAAGTACTTCTGGAAACGCCTATTCGTACACCGATCCTTCACATTACAATCTGGACCACATTCAATCATCAACAATCGATTGAGACAATCCTCACCACAACCCAGCTCTCCACGACTCTCCTCCTCGGGAGTGAGAAAGCAATCACAGAACATTTTCTTTGCTTCCTTACTTACAATCCGCTCACACTTATATTCATTCTCCTTAATGACACGGAAGTTACTCAAACGTTCTTCCATCTCCTTTAGAAACTTTGCATTTTTTGCTTCAACCTCCGCCAAGTCCATGCGATGGTCATCCATCGAGTAATGAGACTTGGTTTCCACGTCATCTTTGAGAGAAAACCGTTCCTTGTCACGTACCAAACCACGTCCGACCAGAGCTTTCGGAGTTTTCGAGTTTTGTTTGATACGATGCGAACGACGAACACCAGATGCAAAAGGATCATCTGGTAGAATTTCGAGCAATGGACTTTTTGGCGGTGGTGTTACAGTAGGCGTTGCCAATGGCGTATCCGCTGGTGTATCGGCAAAGCTAGTTATCGCGGAGACAGTTGTACGAGATTCAGTCTGTTTTACAATCTCAGTTCTATCGGGTTCTTCTTCAGGTGGAGGAGGAGGGCATGGTTCCAGAACAGCTTGATCAGTGGACTCCTCTTTGTTAGGGTTTGAGTTAGGGGGTACTCCTTCAACTTCATCGTCATCATCGATTTTGTAGCCGCGCTTCAACAGATTCACACCATCCTCAATAAACTTCTCGATATCCTTAAGCGGATCGGGATCTTCATCCTGTTGAGCAGTAGTTCGTTCCGAGCATTCTTCACTTGGTGAATTTTTCTGTTTTGGTACTTCCTTTGGTGTTTCAGATTCAAAATTAGTTGGAGTTGATGGTAAATTTAAAAGGGGCGGCGATTCTCGTACTGGCGTGGTCTGTTCCTTTGATTCAATGACACCGGTAGACAATTCATCCTTAATTTGAGAGTTAATCTCAAATGGTTTTTCAGTTTTTGAAGAATTTTGTGGTGTTTCTTTAAGAGCAGCTTCAAACGCCTCTTTTAACTTTTTTTGCCTCTTCTTCTTTGAAGATGTTTCATCCGAAAATTTACACATGCCTTCTGCCTGGGCTTCTGCTTCCAGGAACTTCTTCTTTTCTGACTTCGATTCAACAAATTTCTCTTGTTTCTTCTCTGAGGACCTTTGGGTGATTTTCTCCAATTTCAGAACTTCGTCAATCTTTTGTTTGGGCTTCTTCTTGGAACCTGTAGTTGTGATGGATTCGGTAAGCACATTAGGTTTCTTCTGTTTGGACTTACTACGTTTTGGCGTTGGGGTGTTTGTTCCCGAACTAGAACCATCCTCAGTAGAAGAATCCGCCGACGGTTTTGTTATATCCCTCGACTTAGGACACTTTTTAATTTTTTTTGAGGAACTAGTTTCATTTATTGATTCTACAGTACTGCATTGCAAAGATGGGTTTTCCGAATAAAGTTGATCTGAATTTGGCAAGGGTTTAAATATACGTTTTTTAGGTGGCTGTTTTGGTGTATCTTCGCTTTTGATTGATGGTTTATTTCCTTCATTTATAGGTTTGACAGAAGGTTCATTAGACTCTAAAGAATTTTCTACTATTTCCTTCGAAATATCGTGAGAGCTCGGTTCGTCCTCCAAGTGTGATTGTATGAGTGCCATTGTTTCAACGATATCATTATTTACCACATCCACTGAAAGGGATTTCTGCTGATCCACACTCAAATTTGTGTCATCGGTTCTGACATTCTCTTCTGCCATTGTTTTTTCTAACGTGGTTTCTACTTGCTTCACAATATTTAGAGTATCCGTTTGTTTACTTTTCTCTTGAATGTCGATATTATCAGTTCCTTCACTCTTATTCCCATCTGCTACCTCTAGATTTTCTGTTTCATCCGTCTTAGGTTTTGATTCATCTTTTTTTGTTATTTTTTCCGTGGATATATTCACATCATCATTTCGATCGTCTTTTTCACTGTCCAAACTATCTTCTGATGGAAGCTTATCCTTTGGTTTGGCCTTTGGTTTTCTACCGCGTTTTGAAGGAGTATGAACAGCAGGATTGGGATCAGCAACTACTTCCGACTTTGTCTGTTCTTTAATATTTGTCTCCACATTGATCGAGTTGATATCAATTCTGTCAAGACAATCTGTTTTTAATTCTGTGACCGACGCATCTTCCAAACATATCGGCAATTCAATAATCGTAGAATCTGTGACAGTATTAATGATGATTGCTGAGTTCTTCATGTCAATTGGTGTTTCAGATTTTGTTTCAACATCCTCACATCGCTTATCGAAGTCAGTTTTGTTGGTTGACAACAAATTCGACTCGTAACATACTGTTTCGGTTTCTATCACTACTTCATTCAAAGTAGGGCTGTCAATTGTTTCATTTAGAGTTACACATTCAGATGTGATAGTTTCGGACTGCTCTCCCATAGTAGGCATTTCAATTTCTGTTTGTATTTCCTGTTCTTCTAATACAAAGTCCGTAACGAGTTGTGGGCATTCTTCCACAAGATTCTGTTCTCCTTGAATTGGATTTTCTGATGCAGACTCTTCTAGAATTACTCTTGAGCTCGCTGCAGTTATCTCAGCAAATGTCTCTTCCAATGTTTTAGAGCTTGTGTCCTCAACACGACGCCTGCGACGATCATATCGCCTGGCAGACTTCTTCACCGTGTAAGGAGAAGATGAATCTGATCTACATGGGGAAACACTTTTAGTTTTATGATGTGGCACTATAGTTGACTCTTCTGTGAAGGGCTTTTCAGGGTTTTCAGAAATAGCAGCAGCAGCGGCCGCAGCCGTTTCATTTGATTGAACAGTCTTCAAAATATCCAATAATGTTTTTGTTTCAACATTAACTTGTTCAGTTATATGTGATATATTTTCCAATTTAGGGGCGCATTGTTCTGGTTCTGGCTGGGAAAGTTTAGTTGCATCTTCCTGCATACTTTCAAAGATTTTAATTTTCTGTATTTGTTTCTTTAATGGCAGCACAATTTGATCCTTCGATTGTGAAGATAATTTTGGATTATCTTCCGATAAATATGGCTTGAGTTGTTCATCTAGTTTCGACTTACTCTCTTCTGGTAATGCATTTGATAGAAGAACTTCGTCTTCTTTCACAATCTTCAGATTTTCCACATCTGTATTCTGTTGTTGTAAAAGATGTCTCATTTCTGAAGTGTCTACTCTTTCCTTATCGTTGTTGTCTATCTCTTTCGACGTTTGGGTTGATATAGGATGGTTTTCGGAAGTCTTGACAACATTCGCTTCAACAACATCAAACTTTATATATGAATTCTCAATGATAACTTGACCCTCTTCATTATGTTCTGTTGCGTGGTCATTCTTTGGTTTCTCATCGGTATGTACAATTTCTATTTGTTCTATTATTTCTTGTTCGAACACTTTTGGTGATTCCATATTTGTATTACTCAATATAAATGCTTCTTCATTTTTCAACTCCGGTTCTTCTCCTAAAGGTACTTCAACTTCTGCTACGGATTCCATATCGAAAATAACATCAGGTGTTTCTTTATCGACTGATTGAGAGTTGTCTTCATCACCACTGGTTTTAATCAGTAATTCCTCATTGGTTTGTGATTGTTGAAGATCCTCATTGTGCAATCGTCTATACCGTTTTCTCGTTCTGGAATACTCGCTATGGGTTATAGAGTTTTCATTCGAAGAATTTCGAGATGAAATAGAACAAACGGATACTGATGGACTTGAAGACGTTAAATTAGTTTCTCCTTTGCTTGGACTTAACTCTTGCGACGACAAACGTTTCAGTGACACTCGTAATGTGTCCCCATGTTTGTAAATCTTGCTACTTTTATCAGAATTTGTTTCCGACTCAGATCCACTTGAAGAATGACTTAAGCTTGGAGGTTTGGATGTACTTTCTTTAGAAGACGCTATTGATCTTGATTTTATGGAAGACTCCTGGGAAATTGCTTCTATTTCATTTAATTCATCGGTCTTGTTCTCTTGTACGATTGAACTTTCACAACTATCTAAAGGATTTTGATCAGTTATTATCTCTTCTACTGCAGCCACAATGAATTCGGGTGCCGTGAGATTTTCATCGTTCACATTTGAAATTTCATGGAGAAATGACACAGCTGCAAAATTACGTTGTTTCACTGAACGACCTTTCACTTTCTGCGATGTGGACGATTGTAGTTCCGAATCCAGTATTGAGGATGAAGAAGAAATTTCCAAAATTATATCTGATTGTGGGATGGGAGGATTTGTAATACTTGTGTCATTATCATCGCAAGGTGAATCTGTGGAGTCTTTAAAGCAATGCTTGTACTCTTTCCAATTCTTGGCCTTTTCTGGCAAGGATTTATTTTCTTCTTGACAATTTGGATTATTTTCCGTCGATTGGTTTATTGATATATTTTGATCCGAAATTTCATCAATTAACACATTGATTTTGCTGGTTGAACACTGCGGCTCTTGATGATCATCTGGGAGAGTTGTTGTGGGCTCGATTGGTGGTGGAATTATCTCCTTTGGTTTGTTTTTTGGAGGTCGCCCACGTCTCTTAGGTGTAGCTTTGGGTTCAGGGGTTATTGATTTTTCCACTAGTTTAGTCACATTAGCACCCACCATTTTCGGTGCACCTCTACGTTTGCCACCCGATACCGAAGTTGTTCTCCTTTGCATTGGGGGAGAAACATTTAATGATGTTACAACCGGACTTTCCATTTGAGCGACAATTAAACTTGAATTCTGTTTTGATTTGATCATACTGGCATTGAAAATTTCTTGGGTCCGACTGAGACGTCGTGCCTGGGCAATTTTAGCTGGATCAACTTGAGCCGGGGGCGAGACATCACCTGGATCAACAGCTTCACCTGCTTTAGAGAGCAATATTTTCGATTGTGTCACCGTTGCTACCGGTATTATGGGTGGGCGAGGAGGAATAATTTTACTTTGCTGTTCTGATATGGAGTAACGCCTAAATATAGCCGATTTCTCGATAAATGTTTTTTGTTTGGTAGTGAGATCTGTTGTTGTTGTTGACGATGATGCAACAACTGCAGTTCCGACACCACTTGTGCTCGCAACTTGTGCAGATATTGATGGTTGTTCCAATACTGGGGCATTCGAATCGATCCGTGCCTCGATTTGAATTTTATGGGGTTTTCGATTTTTATTCAACAGATCGCGAACGTCAAATTTTATAATTTTCTTACGGGAACTACGCCGACACTCACTACCGCCAACATTACCAACCATCTGAGGGTCGATCGGAGAATTCGGCGAAGGGGAGACAGAGACAGCTGAACCATCTACATCCGTCAGAGAGGGATCCATTTTACTCAGATTTAATTCGTCTTCGCTAGGACTGCAGAGATCCCCACGTTTTACGTCAACAGAAGAAGAATCGGAGGGGGGCAACTGTTGAGCTGCTAACTTTCCAGTTCTTCGCTTTCTTAGAGGTGGATTGTCCATTTTTTTTTTATCTAGAATTATAGCAAAGTGCGTTGCACTTCACAATAAAAAAGTAAATTTGTAATTGATATTAGTATATGTTACATGTATATGATTTTTTTTTTTTTATCCTTGAAACTTTTTTTAATCATTGGCATTTCTTACCACGTAAAAACATATGTAAATTAAGTATGTATATGTTATTGAAAATCCATGCCTTATTCAACCACAAAACTCTTGTACCGTAAACGGATAAATATAGTTCTAATCAGCAATATAATTGATAGTCGGCAGCCATGCAATAGTCGACACCTAGAACTAAGGTTAATGAAAAATCGTATATCTTTCTTTCGTTTAACATAAACTATGCAAAAAACAGAACTTACTCGTTATTCAATACTATTTATGCTAAAAACTTTTTAAAAAACCTATAATTTACTAATGTGCAATTGCACCTTTTTTATTATCCATAGTATTCTTTGTACATTTCACTTTAATCAAATGTTGTGGATGCAATCAGTGTTGCCACACTTAGAAACAGCTGTTCTCAGCACTATGGTATGTTTTGAAAAATGCACGTCATGAAATAATCTCTCTCTACATACAATTACAAAAACAAATGTTAATAGTTGGTAATTTTAGTTCTACTTCGATACCATGTAGTGAAAATTAACTAAATATAATAATTCGTAATTAAATGGCATCATTTAAAACGTCATGTGTTTCTTAAAATTTCCCCTCATTATGAGCAGACACACATTATACATGGTATCTGTAAGTGCGAGCGAGATCCAATGAAAACAATCGAAAACATACTTTGTTTATTTTCGATATTCGAATCTACACAAGAGGAGTACGTTCATTTATACAGTCTTTTAGAGTTGCCATGATTATGAATTGTGAGTAGATTATAGAATAAATCGTGGTTGTACCAAACTACAAACTCAAACAAAATTCTTTGTTGACAAATAAAACAAGTCGTTTTGATATTATGATAAATGTTTCTCTTTATTTGCTGCCAATGGGATTTGAAACAATCTTTGTTCTTCTGAATTTTGTTACAAACAGTATTCAATAAAAGTAAAAATACCTTTCTATATTTTACTTTGGAATTTGTCGTAGATTCGCCTCTTGTCTACGGTAAACATTTACAATTATTTATTTTCTTAATTAATTTTTCGTGATTGCGGTAGTAATTTCCGTTCATCAACATTTTAAGTCAATTTTATACATTATCAACTTTCTTAAATTGTATGATAAATATTTTGGTACAAGAATACAAATTTATAATTAGATTAAAGTTTTGATATTTTCAACAATAACTTTTCGTAATGTATGTATATGGGATTACTATGCAACAAAAATATATTGCTTTTATTTTTGAATTACAAATTATAATAAATGTGAAAAATAGGCTAAACTATTGTAGGAAGATCTGATGTGGGTTGATAATTGTCTCATATCCTTAACAATACTCAAAACTGGAAAGAAATATACTTTACATTTTTACAGCTTGTTTTATATCAAATTAAAAAAAAATCAGTAATCACTAATGTTTCTCAATATTATTTTTAATTGTACTTACTTGCGATCTCTTACTTATATCTATGTCATTAAAAACCATAATTTACAAAATATATCTGAACTATAGCTAGTAGTTTTCATTACATGAATAACTTAAAATAATCGGGAATCGCGACATGATCATGATAAAGACCGGAAGTTTAATTCATAAAACGATTATCCAGTCACATTTGTGTAACTAAACGGATTACTCTATATGTACAATGATATATAGTATGTACGTTTAAACTATTCAATATTCTTGTGAAACGAAAGCAATCAAATTTACATTAAAACTAGGCATCTTTATTTTGTGAACACTAAAAAAAATTATTGTTTTACTAAAAATCTATTCCAGTGAAAAAACCACCCTGAACCACTATAATTTTTTCCGTATCTGATATAAATATAATTTAATCAATAAATATTGAACAAATATACGATATTTATTTGTATATTTAACATTAATTAGTTATAATTTTTAGTGAAAACGCGTAAAACGTGTTTCTTTAAGTCAAAAAGATGATATTTTTTAGTTTAAAAAAACGTTATATTTTCTTTTTTATATATTTATATTCCTTACATATAAAACAAACAAAAAATTCGTTTAAGTGTCACAGCACCAAATTTGAAATTTGTTAATCTGAAATGAAAGTTTTGAAATCATAAGCGGTTAATATATAAATTGTTATTATACACAAATATGACATATATAATTAAAAATTTAAAAAGTTTGTGTTTATGTTTTAAAGTGATCTATAACTTCTGTAAAATGCAAATGCATGCATTTGAATAGGAATTTACCTGCTACCATAAACGATGCAAATGTAAATTTCTTGAAAGTACCGATCGCACATCATTCGTAAATCTCAGCGCGTCCAACATAGGCAACAGCGATAACAATGCGACATCCATTGGGTCCGAGAACCAACTTTTAATTGGTATCGCATTATTTGGAAAACAACGATATGCTCCAGGAGAGTTGTCAATTATGAATATCTAAATGAATGTAATACATTTTATTTCTTCTTCAAATATGAATTAAAGCAAAAAAATACGTACTCTATTCAAATCATTGCAAATCGCAGAAAGATCCTTGGTGTATGAACCAAAATCCGGTGTACAATGCTGACGATAATATCTTCGACGTAAAATATTCCGACCATTATCCAACTTGTCAGCGACTGCAGCGCCATATATTTCCATACTAGCGGTAAACACAACTAAGTCATACCATTCGGACACCTGCAAATAAAAATAGAATTTGCAATTACTGTAACAGTCACACTAATAGTCAAAAGAATACAAAAGTTAACTTACAACATCCAAAAAGAAGTCAACATGCGGTCGTTTATGTACAAAGAATCGCACAGGATGGCGATCGATAGTCACTTTGACCGTGAAATCGTGCGGGGTCCCTGGTTTCACCGTATTCCTGGGCATTGCATTGTGATGTGAATGGATGAGCGTCTCGTCGAGATCAAGTACAAGCGTTTTGCGTTGTACAATACTGAGCCGATGCCGCGACACAGGCGACAATGGGAACAACTCATATTTAACTGGTTGATACTGTACAAACTAAATAGGCTCGAATCAGTGTTTCATATGAAGCGTATGATAAATTAATGTGATTAACTTAGAAGTTTCGTAAAAAAGCAAAAATAAATTTGAAACGTAAAAAAGTAACGATAAGCCAGATAGAAAATGTTTCATTTTAACATTGTCAGCATTCAACAACATTCATTTTATATGTTTTAATCTAATCTGCATTTCAAATTTTCAAAAGAGAAATCAATTTAAATAAAGACTCGTAGAACGGGGCATGTATTTTTAATAGTACATAGTTGTTTTGATTATGGTTGTAGTTTGGTTTGATAAAATTGCAATTAATGGGAGGACTGATAGATTTGATTACATTTTGTGTCCAAAGGTTTATAGTTGGTAATAACTAAATATATGACACCCTAGAAGAAAATATCTAGTATTTTGGGCAAACAATTATCAGCATATGACTGTTAAGAGCGCATTAAAACAACTTAGATAAAAAATTAACGTTATATAGAAGGTTAGTCTTCTGGTCGATAAATAAGTTGATCTAAATTATTATTAAAAACACCCACGCCGTAATAAGTCTAGACATCGCATATATTCTTGTTAATTAGATCCAAAAATAGTTCAACCTGTGACAGACAAACGTGCAAACGTCAAGCGCAAGCACATGCCAATCCCAGAGAAGGGGAAAACTTTACGGAACACCCTAAAGAGGAAGGAAAGACGTTCCTGGGCGCCCTTTGGTAGTAACTACTACGTGACTCGAGATGCACAGAGTAATTCGTTCCTGACTAGTATTGGCCTAATGCAAAAACAATGGAAAGAATAACGCGCCAAAATTTACAAAAATACAAATTGGGACTTGAACAAAACGAAATACAAATAGAGGGAGTAGTATTTTAGCTTTAATTTTAAAAAATGAAAAAAAAAAAAAAACAATAAAATAAAAAATAAATATTTACATTGAATTGAAAAGTAGGAGAAACATATTTACTTACAGCTCTCACTTGTCGATTGAACATAAAACAGATGCAGGTCCATACTTTTGAGAGGTGAACCAATAATGCTCGGAATTTCATCTGAACCAGTGACAACATTGGTAAGAGTCTTACCAATGTACAATAACAACATAGGCCAAATTACAAACAAAATTATGTCCTACTGTAGAACTCTATGGGCTTCTCCTTTCTATTTCTATTGTTGCAGCTGATTATGGCAGAAATGTCCGTTGCGTAGTTGGAGGAGATGAAGGAACCGTAGCCACAGTTGATGCGATGCAATGGGGTAAAGCGTGAAGAGCAATCGTCGCAGCAGCACCAACAGCAACAAAATCAATAAAGTCGAAGGATGATGTTTAGCACAGTAATTTTGCACATGAGGGTGATGTAGAATTCGATGTTAATTTTTTGGTTATTGTAACATCAAAGTCAATTTCTTAATATTTTAAAATATTCCCAGGATATTTTTGTGTTCTTTTTTATATCAAATAATATATATTTTTCCGTAAAAACACACACGACGGCGGCGTTGTTGGTGGCGGCGAATCCGTCGACGATAGGTCAAGTCTGTTCGAAAGCGAAAAGGGGGAAATTTGCAAATTCAGAACGTTTGTTGTTGTAAAAGAAAACTTATTTCTATTTCTAAACGGCGAATTCAGAAGCAATTGACAGCCGCGGCGAAAGGGCAAATGTTGAGAAGACTGACAGCCTTATGAGAAGGCGGCAAGGACGTAAAATAATAATTTTATTAACTTTTTAGCAAACGTTTTCACTCCCGCAAAAATGCATTTGTGAACGTAAAGTTATGTAAAATTTTTAATATTGAGTAAAAAAATTCACGGTGCTACAGCTTTGGACAGTGGCCAAAAGAGAATAAAGCCGAAGAGAACTCAAAAATTTTATGAAAGGTACAAAAACAATTTGGCAAAGAGCTCGAACAAAAATGTTCTTAAATATCTATAATACGTATGTAGTGTCCCACTGTGGTATTTGTTGGAATGGACACAAGTTCAAGAAACAATGCAGCAGCATCGGAAGCAAAGAGAAATGAGAAATGAAAATCAAAACTAACATAAAACTAAATTTCATATAAATCCTAACTAACCGCCGACGTTTGAAAAGCGTTTCTTCGATTATTCTTTGTTCTGTTGTTCTTTTCTCAACGAGTGCCCGGTACGCGGCGAATTTCAGTACAGTTGTTGTTTGTGTTTTCACGCTTCAATTTTACTATATTTTACAATTTCGCTCTCGCACACTCACGCACACATTTACAATTAGTTTCATCTAATTTTGCTCTGTTGTCTATTTTCTTACTTGATCTTTGAATTGTCAATTCATTGATTTATTATTTTATATTTAATTTTATTTTCACTCTCACCGAAATATTATTAAATGTTATTTTGTGGGATTTGAAAAGTGATTTAATAAAATTTCCCGCAAATTTCACTGATTGCCGCTTAAAATAATTCTATCCTGCGTGTGTGTCGAGAGCCGAAGTTTCTTCGCTAATCTTTATCTATATTTTTATCTACATTCATTTTGGCTTCTTCGCTTTGACACTTGTACGCGGCAACATCGGAAGGAACGGGTGGAATTCGATGCCCACGTTTGCAAGTGGCTTTTAAATTCTATTACTTTCGAAGTTATTATTAAATAATGATGTTGAACCATTTTCAAATGTTAAATTATATTGCAAAGTCAACAATATTTTTGTATAAACCATTATCTCTTTAAACGATTTAATTTTATTGTTTATTTGTAAACAATTAATACGGCGATGAGAAAAAGTTTTTTCTCTTTCCGTAGTAAACTAATGAGTGAAGCTGTTAGCAATTGTGTGTTTCTAGAGATAAATGGCAAAACCTTCACGGCGAATTCAATCATTTGCAGTTGGTGTTCGTTCGTAGCGTCATTTATTTGCAAAAAGTGGAAAATTTTAAATGTACAACTAAAAAGTTTTTCTTATTATGTGTTTTAAATGAAATAAGGCTTTTTTGTGCTCTACAAACGCTTTTAGTTTTAAAGTAATAAGTTTCTAATTGAAAATTATTCGTTCATATCAGAGTGTTGGAGCCGCACGAGACTCGCCGAAATATAACGAAACACACCAACGCTGCCACTGTGGAAAATTAACAATTATTTGATTCGTTGAAGCAAAAAAAAAAAAAGAAAATACTGTAGAGGCTAAACTCTAAACTACGATTTATAAAGGCAATTAGGGGGAGTATTTTGTTTTTATAGAACGTAGTTTGTAAACCGTTAAAATTGTGGAAAAACAGGAGAAAACTCCCAAGCGGAAGAAGAAGGCTGCAGTCAGTAAAATGTCTGCAGTTTATTCGCCGCAACCACCCCAACAGCAGCCGCCGGGCCCAGTGCTCCAGCAGCCGCAACAGTCACCAACTATGCAACAGCAGCAACAACAGTCTGTGGGAAACAGTATCGGCGGAGGTGGACATGTAATTGGACCCGGTGGTGTTCCTCCGGGTGGGCCAGGTGGTCCTATGCAGCGAGGATCACCCATGGGTGGTGGTGTTCCACCTGGGGGTGGTGGCGGTATGATGGGCGCTCCGGGAGGACCACCTCCACCCTCAGGTCGGGGAGGAGTGCCACCTCCACCTAGCCCAACCCATATTCAAAAAATACTTGAGGAGAACTGTGTTATAATAAAAACGATTCAAGATTTCCAAAATATGGATAAGTGGCAGGAATGTATGCATTTTCATAACACCTTACATCGCAATCTGGTATACCTAGCACAGTTGGCAGATCCAACAATGAATATAGCTCAGATTTTGCCGGTATGAAGTTATTGTTTAGTCTATAATAAATTATTAACGGTTGCAATTATTTAATTTTAGCCACCACATGTGTTGCAGTCACAAGCACCACAGGGTCCACTTCATGGTATGATGGGTGGACCCCCTCCATCTCAAGGGCCACCAGGAGGTCCTCCGAATCAACCACAAATGGGTGTTCCAGGAGGAATGCCACCGCCTCATGGCGAAGCAACTGTGTCGGGTGGTCCAAGTGCGCCAACGGGAGGGCAAATGCCATACGTAAATCAGGCACCGTCCTCACATCCTAACATGCCGCTTAGTGCACAACAATCTCAAGTAGGTGCAGGACAGCAACAAGCACAGGCTCCTGGTGGCCCAGGGAATCCTCAACAGCAAGTAGGCAATATTCCATATCGTGGGGGTGTTAACAGTGTCGCTGCTCCTGGCCAACAGCAACAGCCACCAGTTTCTGGTGCAGGGCCTAGTAAGTGTAAAGTACCCTTTCAAGCATTTACTTGTTTCCTTTGTACATGTTTAAAGCTTATATGAAACTTATTTATTAAACAGATCAACAACGTCCTAACAGTGGTCCCCCTGGACCTGGGACTCAGCCAGGTCAACAACAACCGCAGCCGCCTCAGCAGCAGCAACAACAACCTCCACCACAATCACAATATCGTGGTGGTTACCAACAACAGACACACTACCCTGGCTATCCGCCACAAACTCAACCTTCGTATCAACCACAAGGTGGTTATCCTGGTCCGTATGGACCACCATCGCAAGGTTACGGACCGCCGCCACCGAATAGCCAAGGTGGTTATCATCATGCTGGCATGCCGCCGACATCTTCGTCAGGTGGACCCCCTGGAGGAGGTCCTTCTGGTCCACATCCTTATTCAAATTCAAGCACTCAACAAGCACCGCCGGGATCATATCCCCCTCCGCCAAATCCACAGGCTCCTGGTCAGCAGCCTCCACCATCTCAAATGTATGGACCACCAACTGGAAATCAAGCTCCTCCACCACCATCCAGTCAGTATGGCCCTCCGCAGCCTCAGAATGCAGGTGGTGCACCACCACCACCCATGGGCTATGCAGGTTATGGTGCACCTCCGCCGAATGCAGGAGCTTATGGTCAAGCAGCGAATGCTCCTAGTGGCTACGCTCCACCTCCGCCAACAGGAGGTTCGCAATCACCATATCCGTCACAATCGCCCTATCAACAGGGAGGACCTGGTGGTCCCAGTGGATATCCAGGTCAACCACCACAACAGCAGCAACCACAATCACAGAATTCATCGCAATCGTCTGCTCAGCCCAGTGGAGGTGCTGCTCCCAACGGACCTCCCCCAGGGAGCTCATACAGTTCGGCCCCAAGTCCAGGTCAAACACCACCACCTAATCAGCAAGTTCCAACTTCAAATCCTAACGGGCCCAATGCTCCACCTACGAGCATACAATCAACGCCTCCACCAACCGGGGCTCCTCCTACGCAGCAGACCGCAGCTCCACCACCACAACAGCAGCAATATCCACCAACTCAGCAAACACCTGTGTCAAGTGGACCGCCACCACCACCACATAGCGGTCAACAACAACCAATATATTCATCACCTCCGACTGCTGGGACTCCTTATGGTGGACCCCCGCCACCACAGCAGCAACAACAACCGGGAGGTCCACCCACAGGTCCTCCAAATACAACGGCACCACCACCGCCACCCAATGGCAGCGGAGGTGGACCTGTTCCAAATCAATATCAACCGCCTCCCGGGGCTCAAGCATACGGCGCGACACCACCGCCCCCACAATCCTATGGTCCACCACCACCTGGTGGCTATCCGGGACATGGTTATCATCAACCACAAGGATATGGAGCCATGCCGCAAGGCCAGTATCCACCGTCTCAGGGATATCAAGGCTATCGGCCTGCTGGCGGACAGATGCCGCCACCTGGAGCACCCCAAGGACCTCCGGGTAGTGCGTACGCATATTATAGTAATCAACCGCCGCAGTAAGTGCAAGAATATGTTGCAATTGGTTGATCGAGGCCAACATTCATTTATAATATCTATTGACACGCTTTGTAAATGTGTTGAAATTTATTTTTAACATTAATTTTAAAGATATTTTTACTAGAGATTTTG
The DNA here is from genome assembly GCA_947389925.1 of Coelopa pilipes. Classification (NCBI taxonomy): domain Eukaryota; kingdom Metazoa; phylum Arthropoda; class Insecta; order Diptera; family Coelopidae; genus Coelopa; species Coelopa pilipes. The sequence continues at coordinate 23,221,202 of OX376700.1, read as the reverse complement.
ATCCCCCTGCATCTTTCAAGAATTCTATCCATTAAGCTCAAATTTAATACTTTCCTCAGTAGATCTTTTTTAAGCAAAAAGACAAAATTATTATTGAATGAATTTTAATAAAATTATGTTTGAGGATGATTTCTAAAATATTCATACAACTTTATGAGAGGAATCCGTGAAATAATGTTTCGAATAATCTTAAATTATGAAAACTATTCTGTGTAACTCGACATCATTGTAAACAAAAACAAAATCCAATAAACGTATACCAGTTATAATCAAAATCATTTAATTTATATATTTTTAATTCTCTTACTATAAAAGCATTGGTTTTCATAGAAAAATCAAACAAAATACAAAAGGATAAAAGAGGACTAGCGTTTGAAAACTTTAGGTTGAAATCACTTGACTTTATCGTGAGTTACTAAATTCCCTGCTGAGTCTTCGGATTCCGGAAACTCTTCCCTTGTTGCAGGAACAACCGTGGAGTTCTTTGCCGGCGACTTTCTAAACTTAGAACACATGTTTTTTATTTGACTAAATATTGATTGTGATGCGTCTTTGGTCTCTATCACAATTTTCTTTGTAGCGACACTGTGAATGGGACCGAATGCCAATGCCACTACAGTGCATGCTAAACAAATTACATTATATGGCATGCTGAAGTCTGGGGTGGGCAAGGAGAGGATTAATGATTCAGTGCGTAATTCCATAAAATACGAGGGGCGAGTTGCATTAAAGCTGTGCGCAAAGAGATAGCCTTCAACGGGAATGGCGCTGTAGTTGCGTCCGAATGGCAACTGTGTAGATATAACTGCCGATCCTAGGTAATGCCCATGATTGGCATCCGGTGGATATTCCAACCACTTCAAAAAAATGTAATCGAAATCAAACGAAATTTGAACCGTACTTTGAGCGGGAATTTCGAACGCCAGCTCAAGGTGATAAGGCCGAACACGCTGCTCTCCAGGAATGTAATGTATGATTTTAGGTTTGATCTCCTTAGATGGGGATGGAGACACGGCACGTAACTTCAGTGTGTGTATATATGACGGAACGAACCAAGGAATATTCTCTTGCAGAATTATTGGCAATGGAGTGTAATGAGTGTTAGTAATTTCAGTCACAATCTGACCTCGTTCCTGACCATGACCGAGAATATACCGATGAGCAAAAATCGGTGGCAATGGTGTAATATCCACACTAGGTTGATTTGGTTTTTTTATCCAGGCGATATTGAAAAGTTTATCCTTTGAATCTTTTTGCATGTCGTAGACTCCGAATTTAGTCGTGCTGCCACCACGAGTGGATTTAAATTCAGTTTGCGGTACCGGAGTGAGTTCATATCGATTATCGTCAAGGTTTACGTAGATTTTACTGCTCTTAGCCAATGCACAGTGACCATTGAGACCCTGTCCGAACATACGACGCAGTGAGAAATCATTGTATCCCAAAAGTTTTGGATCATAGACCAAATTCGCTGACTCAGTAAATTCTAAAATGCAGTTCTTATCAGCATTATCGCAAAGAGTACGCATGGAAAGACTGAGGGCATGGAAATTTGTATTGTGAACATAACCAGAGTTCAACAGCGAAGCAAATCCATCCCTGCTATTGCAGGGCAAGAGTTTTTTCCATGGTGTTAGATTCTCAGTGCACACTATTTCTCGCGGTAACGTCGAATAACGTAAGAATTTCGGAGTTCCATTTGAAGAGTGTTTTCCAAAACGTGGACGGAATCCATATTTCGGCTCCAGACTGTTCGTACGATCGATGAAATTCAAAGAAGAACAAAGTATACCAGAAAACGTTCCAGCCAATTTAATCCACTGGAGATCTACATCAGATTCTGTAAGATTTGTTGAACTAAACCACGCCCACACCTCGGCACCTGGTGCAGTGTCAATAACTGGGTAACCCCAAGACTTGTAGCGCCATAATCCTTGCGTAAGGCTAATATGTAACTCTTTTATATCAAAATGCAGAAGAATTTCCGCTATGGGACGAGGAACCAGATGAGTGTTATGTACTATAAAGAATTGTATATAATTGATGTTTCTCTATGAACAACGTTTTCAATACATACGATTACTCGGATCTCCATAATGCCAACGGGTAGTGAACTGGAAATATGTGTTCACATGTCCCGAGGGCAATGGCTTAACATATAGCTCTTCATGGTACTCCTCTGCGTCTTGTTCAAGTGAAGTTATTAAAGCCGGTGCCGATATTACTAGCAACGTAATATATAAATTGCAGAATAACTGCATCTTAAGAAGGATCACACTCTATTCCTTATTGTGACTATTGTAATATTTAAAGTTATAAATATATATATATACAAAAAAAATTATTCTTAAAGTTATTTGCACATTAGAAGCCGCAAATCCGTAGAAGCTTTAAATGACAGTTTTAATTAAAATCAATCAGCTGTTCTTTCGCATTGCCAATCACTTATACACAGCCTACTGTATATTTTAAAACATTCCTTTTCGTATTATGAATAACATGTTATTTTGTATTTTAAATACTTAATAATAATAATTACTTAATAAATACAATACAAACATATAATATCGAATGATGAATCGATATTAATGTAAATATTATAGGAAAACGACTAATATATAGAATGTGTGGTGTTGCCAGGTCTTGTCCAAATAGTGTAGTTTTGTCGCATATAAACGTCCCGCCTGTTTGTCTATCCAATGTTGTTTTTTTTTAATAAATTCATCCGAATTTAGATGATTGCATATTCTAAAATATTTCACGAATTATCTTCGAAATCATACAGAACTTAAATTTTGAGATCAATGAGAGAATTGGAAGGACCACATTCGATTATCAAAAAACTACAAACGGAAGCATATTACGCACATTAAAAATGCACTTCTAGCCGAAAGAACAACAAAAATCATCAAGACGACAAAGAATCTATCTAACCACCCATTCTATAGAATTCGGAATGAACAACTAGATTTATCGTACCCGCATGTGTTTCACCAAACGTAAAGACACCCAGCTGAATGCGGGCGGTAAAATGAGACAACAATATACCATATTCCAGATGTCGCCACAATCACCACGATGAGCAACGCAGTCTACAAAGCGGCGACGGAGAATTTGTATGACGAGTTCAAGGAATTTAGTGGTGCGGCAGCGTTTCTTCGTTAGCGATCTCCGAGGCGCAAGGCAAAGCGGAATCACACACAAGCAAAGCACCGCATACAAACGCACGCGCTGGCCTTTTCGTCACAGTGATGTCAATCACCTCCAATTTATTTATTCAAACAATAGGGAAAAAAACGTTCCATAGGTGTAACATGTGCTTTCATGGGGTTTGAAACTTCGCACAGATCATATACAATTGTAGTATCCAAATCGTTTTCCGAGCTAAAATACACATGGTTTGTCGTTTTATACTCTACAACTTTCTGTGTGAATGCAAGAATGAAACTCATATTTAAGTTTTATTTATTTTTATTTTGTTTAATACAAGAGAAATTACTACTTCTCTAATTAGGAACAATAGTGTAAGACCCTTAGTTCGTTATATTTTTAATATATTGTCTATAGAAAAAAATATGTGAGAATATCACCAAAACACATTAAATATGTACGAATATTTATAACAAATTATAATTTGAATATTCTTAATATATTAACTGTATTAACACTTGCAACTTGAGAAAATTCCCTTTTTGTGGATAAAATCGGAAAAAGCAACATTGTAGCGCTCGAAATCACGCTTTGTGTCGAACATTTGCCCGTTTCCCCGATTGCGCTGTAGTTTGGTCTCGTTTGTTCAGCACAGCGCACACCGACGAGCGAACGAGCGACCAACCGACAGAAACGAACTACGGCCCGACGAAGTACAAAATGGCTGTGGCACTGCTGCGATGACTGTGTCGTTCGTCGTTCGTTGCTCGTTCTCGTTGTGTCGTGCGTTCGCTCTCGCTCCATTATTAAAATTGAAGAAGAAAAGCGTTTAAACACATAATTGCATAAAATAGTTCACTAGCTAAAAATTATGAAAATTCAAAACACCACAAATTGAATGTAATTGATTAGAATTATTGCAACGATTGTTTTTTTATGTAACTCTCATGCGCGAACAGCACGCAGCAGCAGAATTTATTTCGAGGAAATTTTCATTTCTCTCCGTAGCTCAACACACACTACTACTGCTCTGCCCGTTGAACAACGGCGACGGTCGTCTTCGTCGTAGACTTCATCGTGTCGTTAAGAGCACACGAAAAGTACAACAACGAGCAGATATTACAAAATTAAAAAAGAAAATGAATTGAAGGAAAATAAAAATACATTTTAATTTCTTTCTACTTGAGTCACACACACTGCGAACACAACTGCACAGCAGAGAAAATCAAAGCACAGAATAGACCAAAATTTCGATACCACAAAAGAAACAACTATTTAAAAAATAAAAAGTAGGAAAAGAAGAAGAAAGTTGAAAGAGAGAGAGAAGATCACACAAAACACTTGCGAAAGCGCAACCAAAGAATGTACAAAATTATTTAAACGACGAAACATAAGTTTAACAATAATTCTGCCTTTTTTACTTCCCCGTTTCGTTCACTCGTTGAAGCGCACGCGAATAAAACAAAAAAGAAATTGTGGAAAATCGTTCCCCTGATTTCTCGATTTTCAGACTCGTCGCGGTGTACGCCGCTGAGGCAAAATCCAACTGTTTGACTTCGACGGTCGCTGCTCCGCTCGCTCGTTCGTTCGCTCGCGCGGTCGGTCGCTCTGTCGGTCAACGGCGCCGATAACGACGTCGTCGTCATCGTCATTGCCGTTGTTCTTGTGCGGTTCGTTCGTGCGCTCGTGCGTTGTTATTCGGAGGAACCGAGTGCAAAAGTTGTGAAAAACGAGAAAAAATACTAGTGCGAAAATTACGCGGCTGTGGGCGAGAAAGAGAAATGAAGTTTTACAATGTTTTTCATAAAAAAAATGATTTGCTCTGCTAATATTCATCTCTTTTAATGCTAATTGTTTTTATTATTATTTTTTGTTGGTTAAGTTTTATCAATCGACATTAATGCTGATTTGACAAAATAAAACAATTATTTTGCCAACCAAAGGAATATTCGCCCAAAACGCATTGTAAAAATAACTCAATCAAGTTATTCAGCCAGTTAAATGCTAAGTAAAGTAGACGCCACCCAGCCAGACGTCCAGCAGCTAGCTAGTTAGACAGCATCAAGAACCACTGGACCAATTAAACAAATAAACAAGAACCCTGCAAAACATTCAATCCTCTCGAAAAGGTGAAGTTTTTTAAATACTATTTTATCTCCATGCCCATTCCTTATATCACACTAGTTTACGTCTAACATTATCTTAACATTGAAGCAGAATGCGCATTATGCAAATTTTTGTAAATTTAGTTCTAAGTTCAAGTGTCCGAAAAGAATTTCCGTTTCAATAAAAATTACATATATTTTCATTGCTCAGAACAAACGCAGTCATTTTAATTATTTGTTGCAGTTGAGGAAAACCCTAGATTTGTTTGTTGCTGTAGGGATTTCGTCATTGTCCTCCCCAACCTTATTTGCAATCGGCTCTTCACCTTGATGCCTACTCGCCCTTCTTAACGGGTCGACGCCTTTTGTTCACGGCCCTTTATTTGGATCCTGCATGGGTGGGGACTATAGGTAGGAAGAGGGAGGCAATTTCAAAGGATATTGAGGTAGCGTGGAATTTATTCGTTCGCATTCAAACAATCATAAATTCGGAATTTCGTTCTTGAAAACAGTTTGGAATTCTTTGTCCTTGTCGCAACTATACTGCAGTCGTATCGCGCTCATCACTTGTCCGTACACTCGTTTGTAGTTCGTGAAATTCATTGGAGTGTGTGTGTGCTGTTGCAGCGCACACGGCGACGACTGCGTTCTCAGTTGCCGCCTCTTCTCCAATTGATGAGCACATCTTACGCTCTCATTTGCAAACTCCATTTTCCATTTTTTTCGAAAGATTAGTTGTAGTCTCTCTCTCTCTCTCTCTCTCTGAAATGTAGTTTGTATTTTTGTAGTCACTCTCTTAGTCTCTCGATGGCAAGAGCCAGCTGACAGAGAGTATATGATATAGCGAAAACGAATTGCGAGCCCAATGAGATCATTTAACGGCAAGCTTGAAAATGAAGTTGAACAGTCGTCTGAGGTGTTTAGAAAATGTTTTTTTTTTGTTAATTTTCATGTTCAAAAATAAATTAGAGTTCATTCTGGTTGTCACTAAATAGAAGTAATTAATTTGTAATTAATTTTGGTAATTAGTTTGGCATCTCAGCATTAAATAAGACCTAAAGTCGCCGTGAAATTATCTAGCGTGGTTCTGCTAATGTTGCCAGGTTAAAATAAATATACTCAATTTTTTCGTGTTGAGTCTATAACGAATGAATGAACAATGAACGATATACGTTTCTCCTTAACCAAAAAATTAAACACATTTTCAAAGTAAATCCGTAGTACTAGGCAAACATGCATGTGTACATATGACGTCACACCTCGCCTGTTGGAGGGAGGTAGGTGCGGTGAATTTTCATGGGTGTGGATTAAAATAATGGGAGGGAGGAAGACCTGTGCTGACCTTGTTGAACTCGCGACCATCCCAAACCCATGCCCATTGCGCTGTGGCAACACCGCACAGGGTTTGTCACGTTTTTCAATGTGTTCGCTGTTTCCCAAACTGTCATGTGTCAAACACAAACTTCAGTTTTTAGTTCGCATTTTTGTGAACTTCGAGCGAAGTTCTTGTATAGGTTGAGCTCCTTTTAAAATTGGTAACAACGGAATTACTTCGCTTTTGATTGTCGACAAAAATGAACAATAACAAATGAACATTCGCGATCGATCGATCCCCGCCAAATGAGCGACCACCAAACGACCTGGTGAGAAGCGCACGTAAAATGAGCCAAGCAAGAGAAATTCAAAGAAAACGGCATCAAAATCAAAACGCTGAAACAGAATTTCGCTGCAAGTTTTTGGTGAGTGACTCAACAAAAACTTTTTTATTTGCCGCCTCGCTGCAGCCTGCAGCACAAACTAAACATTTTACTAACCAACAGCGAAAGATAGAGAGAGAGAGAGAGAGAGAGTGGAGTTTAAGCGGTGGTGTTTCTGCCTGCTAAGTTTGATCTGCGATCAGAGGTTTTATCATTGAAAACAACAGTCCAATTACAGTTTGGGTGAGGGTGGTGGTCATGTAAGGGCGTTGAAATGAAAATTGTTCGTGTTGTTGTTGCTGCTGTTTAGTGTTGATGGGGGTGCGGGGAATTGGGAACTACAGAGGATATCCGTGCACTGCATCTGGGAAGTGGAGTAGGGGCGAACGCGCCGCAGCGGAAGTTGCAAAATGAGCCAATTAAATTTTAATTACAACCGACCACGACACGATTCTCGAGTTGGTTGTTCCATTGTCCCGAGTTTGCGGAGAGAATGTACTGATCGTCAGCTCCTCATCAAATGCACAATCAAATCAAAGCCAACCTAGCGAGAGAGAGAGTGAAATGCGAAGTCGCAAATTCCTGAAATAATTTCGCTGGCGGACGTTGCGCGATGTGATGCAAAAAAAAAAAAAATCGAAAACGAACCACTGAATAAAAGAAAAATGATCAGAAACAAAAAAACCGAAATCTGAAATCGCCACAAACAGCTCGACAGCGCCTCGAACTTGGGGCCAACGAGAGTCGCCACACGCTCGGCTCGGTGGAAGAATAAATCACATACACAAACACATAGGCGCGACGCGCGCGCTCCACCCTCTCCATCGCACAGCTCTCCTTCTCAAACTCGCACTCTCCTTGGCGCTTTGAATCAAACGGAATCTGAGTGCAAAGTTTTCTACCAGCGAACAACAACAACAACACCAGTGGCAACTACGCCATGTAATCGGCTATCAGTAGCGGCAGTAACAACAACTACAATAATATCTACGTCAGTAGCGAGACAGCGAAATTAAGCCAAACCAACAACAATAACTACAAAAACGCCACCGAATAGAAGAAAATACGTCGACCACACCGCTTCGCCGCCCGTGCGCCATGCAGCGCAGTCCCCCTTGTGCTCTATTTGGAAGCTGCTAGCAGCGAACACACGCTTCGCAGACTGAATGCTCCGAGTAGAAAATGTTCAACGATTGCTCACAAAAATATTGCGTCGTCTCTTTCCGAAGTATTCGTGAAAACGTTCGTGTCATTTTACGACGTCTTGCTCACGCTATTTGCCAGGGATGCCTTTGCGGAATACTCAATTTTATTAAAAATATAAAAATTATAATAATTTGTGTAGTGAACAATACGTTTGATTAATTCTATGCCGTTGGATCACAACTATTTTGTTAGTTCAACGATGTATGGATGAACAAAAGTGTAAAGTATAGTAATTTCGAATTGTGTACCTTCGTCAAACAAGGAAATGATTTGCTTACGCCATCCCTGGTAGTTGCTCTCACTCTTTAGTTCTCTCTTCCCGTCTGCGCATTTCGATTTCAATCAATTCGGAGAGAGAGAGATTAAGAGAGGCGTGTAGCTTCGTATCGCTTTCTACTCTCTGAATTGCTCAATTGTCGCTTTGTCGCCATATCGTTTCTTATGTACATTTTGTAGTTGTTTTTGCATTGACATAATTCTTTGTGCATGGAAGAGGACATTTTGTTGTAATTCTTCTTTTCTGCGTTCATTCGAGATTCTACTTGTGGCCTTCCTTCCGTTCTTTGTTTGCGGCGGTTCTCATTTCTTTTTATGAGTCTTCTTGTTATTGGACTCGTTTCTTCATATACTTTTCGTGAAAAAATTCTGACTAATCAAAATTTGCCTTTGCCGTCTCCGTCTTTGTGACGTCGTCGGGCGCGATTTGGAATTTCGATTTGTCATCTGGTCGAAATTATATTAAAGATAACTGGAGTTCCCCAGGACTATCTTGGCAGAGAGGACGTGGTGTGACCAATTGTTTGAATTATACTTCGTACAAGCTTCAAACCACGTGCACATTTATTTTGCTTAAAATGCCTGATCAACATGTTAATTTTTATGTTTTACGCAATATCTATTTAATTCCAAGCGATTAGTCCTCCGTTCAATGTATTATCATGTTTTCACTACTTCTGGTTCGTTCGATTAATTGTGGGCTCGCGTTGATTTTATTATTCTCTAGGTCTGATTTATCAATATTCCATTGAAGACGATTTTTCTCTTCCACCGATGGGTTCTCAATCACAATCTCAATCTTCCCTCGTCTCATTCTTTCCAGATTCTTCTGCCCACCTCCGACTCTCTAGCTTACTCGTTTCAATCACGATCTCATTCTCAGTTGGCAGCCTTAATTTTCATTGTTGCTGGCAATGTGGTTTTTGTTGTTGTTGTTTTCACTCCTCTTGCACCATCTAATCGAGGTGTTAATCCACTTGATTTCCAGTCCCCAGTTCCATGTTGCGGTTAACGTGTGCGGCGTCGTTGCCAACTGAACGTGAATGGGAGGGGGATATTTACTTTTGCCTGAATTCCCCATCTCAGCCGCAATTCACAAGTACATCCGTGGGAAATGTTGCCACCATTTTCGAGGGAAATTTGAAATATGTGCAATTAGAAAAACCTCACAAAACTCCAATAGCTTCTGGAAAGATGATGGGATAATTGAAAGCAAGATAAAAATCGAGATTCTCGGAGATTCAACGGATTTTCAAAATTCCATCGAGTGAATTCCTCTCACTCTCAGCACATACGATCTCTCGAAATTGAGCTCTATTCCGTTCGTTCGTCTCTCGTGTACCCTATCACTCCGTTAAATGTTTCTCTATCCATCTCTTTGAATTAAACAATTAATGCAATTAAATGCTGTGAACATTTTTCTCAGCTGAATAGGTTTTTTGTTGTTGTTCGGTTTTTTCTCCCTCTTTTGAATTGTTTTATACTTTTATTTCTACTCTAGGTGAGTAAATAATTTTGATGAAGATTTTTATATTTGGGAAAGTTTTTTCCACTCTACTTCTCTTCAGAAGTCCTTCAGAAGTTTCGAATTGGTCTGAGTGGGTAGCAAGGGGTTTGTTTTTTTAAGAAATTTACTAATTAGACTAACTTTGTTAGCTCTCCATCGCTCCAAACATTGCCCCGCCTGCCTTCTTAGCACATTTTGGCACAAAAAAGACTCTCCCGCACTCCCTATTTCCTGGTCGTTCCGATGGCCCTCGTTCGGATTTTCTAAATTTTTCTATAGAGTTTTTTCTTACGTCACTGTGTGGCTGACTTTCAGCGGGTTTCCGCCATGTTTCCGTCTCTCTTTCGCCCTTGTCGTCGAGCTCGTCGCCGTCTTCGTTGCCGCCGCCGTCGTCGTCGTCGTCGTTGCCTAGCCTGCAGCTCGTCGGCCCCTCCGTTCGTCCGTCCGACCATCCGTCCGTTCGTGTTTTGTAAATGACCTATTTATTCACATACAGTGATTATATTTTATATTTAAGTCATACACACACAACATAGTATAGTTCATCTTTATTATTATTTCTTTTTTTAAATTGTTCCTCTTCCCCTTTCTGCCTCTTAGTTTGCTTTTGCTCTTGTGTCTTACTTTTCGCTTTCTTCGGCACTCGTGCTGTGCTCGTTCCGTTTGCTGCTGGTTTGTACTTTACATTTGCACATTTTTATCACCGGTTTCCTCTTGGTTTTGATTTTCTCGTACTGTTGCTCTCGTCTCTTGCGTCTGCTTTTGTTGCTCTTCTGGTTCTTTCCATTTGCTTCTTCTTGTTCGTCGTCATTGTCGTGTCTATTGCTTCGTTATAAATTCATATTTTTACGTGTAGTACACGAGCACTTGTAATCGGAAATAGATTCGGTATTATCGTTGTTGTTTATAGATTTCTTTATTTAGGTTTGGTTTTGTCGTTTGTCTTCCCTTTTGTTTTGTTTAATTTAACTCGAGCCCTCCTCCGCTATCGCCACCTCCGCCTCTTTGAAGCGACCGCCATTCAATTGAGTGACGTCACATTTAATTGTCATTGTTGTGGCTTCTTGTTGGTTTTGTTTCTGAAGATAACAACTCGATCGTCGCCGTCTCCGTCCCACAGTGTCGACGAACAAAGGGACGGACAAACAAATCCTAACCTCTATCTCTCTGTGAGTGTGTGTGTGTCTGTCTCCCTCTCTCTCGGGTCGGTGATAAGTACAATCGAGCATGTGCTGAATGAAGGCAATCATTAGGAGTGATGGAGATAATCTTGTTTTCCCGGTGGTTCACAAACAAAAATTTCAAAACATTTCCCTCTTCAGTTATCGTCACTTGAAAGTTAGCGCCGTTGCCGTGGTGAAAAACCAGCCCAGCCCAGCCCACGCCCCGGCTGCCCTCACTGACGTCACGTTTCCCGGTGTGGCGAACTCTGTGTGTGCCTAGAGATAAGAAAGCAGGGCCCTCAATGAGTGCGTGAGTGGTACCGTGGTTATCATCGGATCCGGGCTAATTATAATAGAGATGTTGACAAATGACGGCTTTTCTCGGATTACTCAATCTATTCGCGGAACAGAACATAATTGTATTTTAAGCCAGCAGCCTGAGGTTAATTCCCGACTCGAATCGGCGTTGTCGTGGTGAAAATTCTATATTTTTCTATTACGACCCACCCTGTGCTCTTGGCAACCCTGCCTTGCCCTCTGGCCATGGCCGCACGTCATCGTCGGTCGACATCTCGACGACATCCACTGCTGAGGAACTTCTCCGGAATTATCCATCCCATATCGTGTTCCGTCCCATTACAATATCTCCTAATTGAATCCATCTCGTTTTCATTATTATATCGTTTTCTCGCCATGGCTCCCTAGGTGTTTCTTTGATGAATGATGAAAATTTCCATTACAAAATATTGATCTTCATTCACGGCGGCCACACGTCATGCGGTGTTGGTGACCTTGTCTCCGTCTCTCCTCCCCTCCCTCGCTCTCACTGGCACTCTCTCTTTCTTAATATGTATCTGTCTCTGTTTGGATATCTCCCTCACTGTCTTTCTCATGACCATGCAAATCTATTGGACATCTGATCTAATATTCCCTTGTTCAATACAAATTTTCAATTGCCTTCTCTCCCTCCCATCAATCCGGTCTCTCTCTCTCTCTCTCTCTCTCTGTTTTCTGTCTCTTTTTCAGTTGTTGGCCCTCCACCTGTCCATCCATCGATCGCCCGGCTGCTCGGTGCGAATTGTGGGCACTTCTATTTATATGCGAGCGACAAACACTCGAGCCAAATGTATGTATATATGTGGAGACATTCTTTCCAACATTGTACATGCACATGCCTAACTATCTATCGATCTGGCTGTCTGTCTGTCTGTCTGTCCTCTGTTCACGCGATGTGCCATTTATAATTTGTTTTTGTTTTTTTTACACTTGTCGCTGTCGTCGTTTAAACCCAGCAATCGCACCGATCCGAAGACCGAAACCTAGTGAAGCCGACACGATCACAACCGAAGCAAAACGAAGCTAAGCGAACCGAACCGTGCCGAGCCGATCCCAGTCGATCCGAATTCGAATCCCCAGCCACCCCCTCGGCTGCTTGATCAGCAGAGCGAGCGAGCGAGCGAGCGAGCGACCGAGCCGCAGCCGCAGCCGACAACGTCAACGACGACGACGCCGATTCGGCCGCCTGCGTCATGGTATTAAAATTTTAAAATATTACAGATTTTCAAGTGTACGGCCGTCGCACGTTCGGCTCTTCGTCGTCATCAACGACGTCGACGTCGATATGGTTGTTGTTGTTCTTGTCGTTCCCGCCGCTGTCGCCGATGTGGTTGATGCGAGAGACTTTGAAGCTCGCCACAGGTGACGTGCTCAGATCACCTCTCGGTCTCGCTCTCGCTCTCGCTCCCGCTAACTCTTGGCCGCATCGAGTCGTCTGCCACAGCGGCAGTGACATTGGCCGCTCTCTCGCCGACACGGCCGGCGAACACCCTACTTGTGGCTGCTCCACCGAGCCACCGGAGACCACGCTGAGTCACTTGGAAGCCTCGTGAAGAGGTGGCACATGCCTTGGACCACGGCCTCTCGCTTCTCTACTCTACTCCACTCACTTCTCCACCTCGTCTTCTTCCCCGCAGATTTCGGTTCTCATTTCCCGATCTCTCATTTTCTTGGCCGGCTCTGACCGAAGACATGTCGCGGCGATTGACTCAAGAAGCCGGTGGTCGAGACCGAATGGTGGTTCGCATTTTATTAACCGGCTAATCAACCGACGACGGACGGACAGACCGAAAGAGAACCTACCGCCATCCTCATTTCAGGCCCGGTTCCACCTGTTCCCGGGCTCGTCGAACAGCTGTTTAGCGAGTGAACTCGTTTCAACCGATCTCTGTCATGGTATTCGATTATGTTGTTTCTCTTCTTTTTTGGTAATTTTGATTTTATTTTTTCAATTTTTCTCTTCGTCGGCCAAAATCCGCGAAACGTGTTCCGTTGCCGGACAAATATTTGAGCATCTGTTATCGTGGACATACATATGCATGTGTATTAATATATGTATGTATGAGTGCCGATTTGTTCGCTGGTGAGCGCACATGTACTAAATATACCCTTTATCGGTGTGTCGTCGGGCCGTCCCCTGGGGAGTGGGCGGGGTCTCGCCCGATTCAGTCGACACTTGCATGTCTTTCACAGTTTTCCATTTACAAATTGAATCGCCAGATGACCTTTGGTGTGCGTGTGTGTGTGCAAATTTGAGCTTTTCCATTAAACGGTTTCAGTCGCCGATTCGCTCAATCGGCGCCTTTAACAGTGGAGTTTTTTCCCCCTCAATTTCCCCACTAAACGAACAATTAGTTCTCGCTCGTATATGGATTTATGAGCTTCCGCCATTAGTTCGCGGAGTTTTTGCATGTTTTTCCCATATCTGTTGATTGGCATTATCCCATTATTTTATGAACATCATTTCGATCGTAATTGTCCGATCAAGTAAACATAAAATTTTCTAATAATAATTTTTTTAAGATTTCGTTTTTTTAGATTTATTCGATTGATAGCACGAGCTTAGACTTATCATTCGAATTAAATCATTCGAAGCAATCGAGTTTTCTTCTAGAAATAAGAAGTATAATTTTTTTAATTTGTTATTTTATAATTGTATTTTTCTGACTTCATGATGGAGCTATTGATAAAAATCTTTTCCCGTCTGGTCTGAGTAGTTTCTGAATGTCTTGACCTCAGGCATTGGGCTTGAACTTTTTCAATGATCTTCTCTACACACGCCTATCTCGCTATCGCGTTCTCTCTCGCTCTGGCGCTCTCCCCAGCTGCCTCTCGTCTGTTGATTCACGAAAACGATTCAAAATGCGAAGACAAACGACGCAGCTCGACTGGGTACGCGTTGCTGACACGACTGGGCCTGGGGCTGTTAACAAAAAAAAAACAAAATAATAATAATTTGGATAAAAACAAAATATGCTAAAATACCCCTGACTGAATGTCAACAGAGAAAACGACAGCACCAAACGTCTTGACATTATCTCCATCTCCGTCTGTCTGACTGCTACTGTCGTTCCATCATCCGTTGTGGTTGTTGTTATCGTTGTTGTTGGAGGAACAAAAACAAAGAAAACGTCATTTTAATTTATGACATTTTGACCCGAAGTTTTGACCGCTTGGTGAAATACCGTTATCCAGTTTGAATATCACGGCCGCCAAAAATCACAAAAACTCCCCAAAATCCTACACTGACAGAAAAGTCCGCTGGATTTACAGCGGACGACTGGCGGTCGTCACCTGACCATGTCTAAATGAGGAAGGACGACGCCGACGATTGAGAAGAGCTCAGGGTCGTCAGAACGAAAATTTCGTTCATTGTCCAAAATAGTTTGTAAAATAGGTTGCTGAACTCCATTCATTTTAATTCAACTTTTGCTCCAGTGAAACCTTGATCGAAAATTCAGAAGCGGCAGCCCTGCTGTCTGGTGATTCTTCTTCTTCCGCAACGCTCTTCTGCTCTCTCGCTCCTCCCTCCACGAAGCTGCCTGACTTCCTCGTGGCCGACCGCCCTTCGTCGTGCCCGGTGAGAGCTTCCCGAAGATGTCACACGAAGCGATCAGCTACGATTCGTCGTAAACAAATGAAAACAAACAATGTCTGTGGTGGAAGACAGTAGAAAGAAGACAATGCAAAGAGAAACAAGAAAGTGTAGCGCGAACAAACGAAGAGAAGTGGGGGAAAAAATTCAATAACAACAACAAAGCTAAGAAAATCCCATCGAATCTAACAACAACAATTCGTAAAATCTCCGAATGAAAGTAAAAGTCTGGAAGCTCTCGTTGATCGATTGTTTGTTCGGCTGTCTCTCGGTTATGTTAATCGGTGCGAGAGCGAGATGGCCAGATCGAGGGCGC
The DNA here is from genome assembly GCA_947389925.1 of Coelopa pilipes. NCBI lineage: Eukaryota > Metazoa > Arthropoda > Insecta > Diptera > Coelopidae > Coelopa > Coelopa pilipes. The sequence goes on along the minus strand of OX376700.1, from coordinate 23,205,851 downwards.
GGGAAAGAGTGAGCGAACAAGTGCGATTAATGAATGTAAATATTGTAAAAAATAACCGCGAACGAGGCGAGTGAAAAAAGGTGCAACAATACAACTACAGCTAAAACAACAACAACAACAACAATACTCGAATCAAGCAACAATAAAATGAAGGCAAACAAAATAACACAAAAAATTCAACAACTGACTGCAGATGAAGTATAATATTAATTATTTAATTGTATGTAAATTTTCTGAATTTCGGAATATCTATTGATTTTTATTGTTGCAAAAACCCGACGACAACCAAGAGCGAATCGATGAAAAAATCAACAAAGGAAATAGTTGTCATGAATAAACGAGCACGAAATTTGTCTTCGCCGAAGTCGGCGTGTTTGAAAACGTGGTCTCGGGTCGTGAAAAACGTGGTCCGGGGCTCCCAAAAACGTGGCCAGCGAAGGGAGTCCGCTCGACCGAAACCTGAGTCGCCAACGAGCCGGAGAGGGGGAGAGAGAGATGGAGATGGGGAGAGAGCGAGGGGGAGATATTTAGTGCAAAGACGAATTGAACGATATTTGAAACCCTGTCTACACGGTCAATGAATGTCATTCGACTGCTCCTAGCACCGATTTATTCTCTTGCTTTGGAGCCTTTTATCACCATCCTTATCGTGTTCTCCCCTAGCGCCCAGCTGATCTTTCGTAAAATACTCTCAGGCTCTCTCGTAATCTCAGTCGTTATCGTTGAAAACGCTTGCTTCGCAGATATTCTCAGATTTGTGTGGCTTTTTCCTTTTTTGTTCTTCTCATTCCGCCTTGCCTCGCCTTCTCTTATCGCTCATCTCTTATTTCGTATTTTGATAAATTCCGGCTCTCTTCGGTGCAGCCTTCGAAGTGGGACGGACTGGACAGGGCTAGTGTTAGTGTGAGTAATTTATCGTAAATTATTTCGTGCTCTCTTTCGTGGGCCGACGACATGCGATTACCTCGCCCAGAGGTTACCAACCTCGCCGATAAGGCAATGTCACACGCACACACTCACACCTACAACATCGCATTCACAATGCCCCAAATCTACAAGTTTTCAATTTGTTTTGCTATTTTGCAAACTACGTACGTCGAGGAATCTCTTCAACAATAACATGGTCGTGAATTTAACTCTCTTCTCTACCTCTCTTTCTCTCTATCGCTTTCCTCAATCCTCCCTTTTCTCTCCCGACGCACTCTCTCGCTCGGGCTTCTTTTGCCTGCCTGCTTTCCTCTCATGAAGGCGAACCCTCGAGATAACTGTTAATCTTCATATGCCATCTCCCTCTCCCTGCCTCTTTCTATTACCCCTGGCTAAACTGTTCTTCCAGCCAGCATTCTATGGCAGTTGTTCTTCCTCTTCTTCTTCTTCTTCATGATGCCAGTTGTTCATCCTCTTCTTCTTCGTCCTCTTCTTCTTCATGACCGTCGTCCTCGTCTCTGTTCGCAAACACCTGCTGTCGCTGCGAATGCATTTCTCTTGTTCTTCCTCCTCCTGTCTCTTCTCAGATTTCCTTTTGCCGCTGCTACAACAGCTGTCGCTGAGGTGTTTGTTGTAATTGTTGTTTGTTAGTTGCTGCTGCTGTTTGCTTTGTTACAGGTAACGATCCTGCGGAAGGTCCAGACAGGATGCAGGAGACTCAACCTCAGGCGTATGAGCTCAGAAACAAACCGAGATCATCGACGTCCTTCAGCTGGGTTTCCGTTCTCTTTCCCGGATTATGTGTTTCTCGATATCTCGTTTGCATTTCCGAATATCCGAAAACCTTTCGATTTCCAAGAACCTCTCATTTCAGGTTCTCGGCCTGAGTTCTCATTAATGCTCGTCCATGGCAGTTCTACGTTCTGCGAAATGTGAACTTTGATTAATCAAAAATTTCAATTTCCATTTCAATTCAAGGGAAATTCCCACTTCTGTCGTGCGGTTGGACCGGGCTGAGGTTTCGATCGCGGTTTTCCCACCTCACTTTTAGCACTTCATTTAGCACGCTCGCCAGCCGTTCGACCGCACTCGCTCTCTCTCCCTCCCTCTCCCTGTTCGGTCGTCGTCGTCTGCCGTCGCGGTGGATGATTCGGGAGAATTTCTAGCAGAGCGAGAGAGGACGGCAGAATATTTCGGAGTTATTGAACCTGCCGACGATGTCTGCTTCTTATCCCCTTCCCCCTTCTCCTTCTCCAAACCCCGTCAGCTCCTCCATCATCGTCCCCTCCACCACCGTCTCGATTACCTTTTCAACCTCTTCGAACGCCCCCTCCCACAGCGTCTGGCTTCGGTTCATCGGTCGAGTTTCGTTTTGTTCCACCCGTTTCTGCTTAACTATGCCGTTCACACACGAACACAAACCCAAGCACGGACACGAACAGCCATAGGCGAGCGTCAGGCGCACCCACACTGGGAAACGAAACGAAACGCGACGTCGCTGTCGATGCCGATGCCGATGCCGGTGTTGACGACGACGTCGCACGCACACAGTCAAGGGCCCAGTCGGTGACAGAACCACAAACAGCAGGCCATTTTCAAGGTCGTCGTCGACGTCGCTCCACGGATTTTGCGTATTTTACCAACGTCAATCATCATCCTCATCAGCATGATCATAATCATTGTCGTCTTCCTTCGCTTGTGCAACGTCATCATCGTCTTAATTCGCTTCGTCGCCGTCGTCCAATCATCGTCTTCCCCTCCTCCTCTTCAACGTTCGACGCCCAACGTCATCATCGTGTTGCGTCGGACACATTCTCACGTTTTCGGCCATGGACCGCAGCCGTCGCTACGCCTGTCTGCCTGTCCGCCCTCCGCCCCCCGCCCCCCGCGATTCGCCCCCCATGCGGTCTGTCTGGAACGTCGTTCCCAGGCACGCAGTCGGGCGTGCCGATGAGTCATTGTCCTGGTCATGCCCTGCTCCTGGCGACCTACACCGGCTGCCCGGGCGGCCGCCGACCTGCGGCGTCCCTGGAACCCTGCGTTCGCTCCTCGGCCCGTTATTCGCACGCCCTCTCTCTCGCACTCTCACTGTCTAACTTTTTCGCTCCCTCTTCTCGCGCTTGGTGTCTGCCGCTGTTTACTTAATGTAATTCCTTGCCACTGACAGATTTTCGGTGCGATGAACGGGCGGACAGACGCTGTCGACATGTGCTGCCTTTGTTCCTGTTGTTCCTGTTGTTGTAAGCGGAGTTCAACGGCACGTTTTCCACAATTTCCCCGGATCAAGTTCGCCCGTCTCACTCCCTCCTCCACTCATTGAGCCCGATGCCGTTCAAAGTCTCCTAGAGTGCTTGGCTTGGATTTGGTGGATGAGGGCGATGTGTTTTGCCTTAATCCTCTCCGACTATCAGTCTATCCATCGGTCTGTCAGTCTGTCTGCTTGTCTATCGGTCTGGCTTTATTGTTACCAATCACATTTTGATTGCCAGCAACAACTGGCGGCAGCCTCGGCAGTTTCTGTGCCTCGGACGATGGAAAAAATTGTGAAATAAAAACTTTCATAAAATCCTCCTTCGTCAGCTTGCCTTGCGGTCGATTATTATTGCTTTCTCTCTTCCGTCCTGCAACCTTGATCCCAATCTTGCCTCCGACCCAAGTTCATGTTGACTTCTTGTAATTCCCTAGAATGCGTGGATCGAGCACGATCGTTGGTCTGGAGGCTTCCTTTCAGCAGAACCTCTAGTGCGCTCTCGTTCTCCCGCTCCTACGACATGTCGCCATTTCCGGTTCGGCTCGAAAATTACAAGTCAATGCCCCTTGGGTGTGTGTGTGTGTGTGTGTGTGTGAGTGTGAGTTTGTGTCTGCCTCTGTGGCGTGTGCGTGTGTATGTGGTGGGTTCTGGAGCACAAAACACCTGGTCCAAATTAACAATGCAAGACACAAGACCAGCAGACACGACCAGACAACTGGCTGCATTTTCGTGTTCCTCTCACTCGCTTCACCCTGCGTCTCTCTCGGTCTCCCTCCGGCTTCCTCTGTCTGCAGCCCTCGTCTATCTCTCTCTCTCTCTCTCTCTCTCCCTCATTGTGGCATCCTCCGTATCCTCATCATATTTCACTCGTCGTTCCTAACCTACATCATCGTGAGGATCGACCGATGGCGCGCTCGTCCTGCTGCTAGTGTTGTTGTTGTTGTGGTTGTTGTTGCAACTGTGGACCGCCGCTCGTTCAGATCGCCGGTGTTGTTGTTGTTGGCCGTCGTGACCCCCTCCGAAGAAGATGCAGAAGTCGCTCTGACGCCATCCGAAGTCGATGATTTATCGAACATTGCTTCGTGCCGCTCGTTTGGGGTTGTTTACTCCTCTCTCTCTCTCTCTCTCCCTTTCGTTCTCTCTTTCTTCCTCCCCCCTCTTCCTCGTCTGGCTCCTGTATCATTTTTCCGAAGTGTCAATATTATTGCAGGCATTGTGTTTGTTGTATTTGTTCCATGCACACTATGCATGTGTGTTGGTAAGAGAGCAAGATCATCATCATCGTCATCATCGTCATCATCGTCGTCGTTACTAAACACCACTCAAACCATTGTTGTCTTCTGTGATGATAACGCTTTCCAAGTTGAATGACATTCAATTCATTTCGTTTGATTTGATTTGATTTCATTTCGTTTTGTTTTCCCTTGAAATTCGTCGGTGTTTTGTTTTATCCGTGCTTTGTTTTTATTTTTATTAATTGCTGAACTTTATTGCTGTTGTTTGCTAAATATTGGCTTCGTTCCGAATTGTTCGTTTTTCTCTTCGCTGCGGTTTGAGTTTTCTATTTATGGAGTTATTTTATTTGCGTTTGTGTTTTCTCACATTGATCGGCATTTGTGGGTTGTTTCGATTCCATTTCATTCCGTGGGAATGTGAGGCGACTTCGGTTTATTGCATAATTTTTCAAAACAAACATGTCTTTATTACTTATATATTATTTTTTTGAAACATTTTCTTTTTACCACGAATTTCGGTGTTATTTTTCAATTATTTCCGCATTCCTTTCGTTTTCGTTTCGGCACAGGCGGGGGCGTTTCTTCTTCTTCTTCCTTCTGTTCGATTTCCAACTGATTCCTGTTTCTGTCTCTCAAGTTTCCGACTCTCATTTGCACTTTCGTTTTTTGTTCATTTCTCTCACTCTCTCTTTGTCTTTATTGATGATGTTTTTGCTGTTGTTGTTATTGTTTCTTTCACCGCAAATGACCCAAATCTGTGCTTTCAATGATCAGCGACGGCATCTCACTTGATTTTGTTGTTGTCGTCGCCGTCGCCGTCGCTTGTTGCACGACTCCAAATATGGTGGCAACGCCGACACCGACAACTGTCGCAGCAACAACTACATGTGGCTGCTGTTGGTTGTTGTTGCTTGGATGAGATTTTATTTATTCACCTGCAACTTCGCTCTTTTCTTGTCGACGTTGTTTTCGTTGCACTGGCTGAAGGTGGCAACGACATGTCCAAGGATTTGATTCTGTTATTGATTTTAATGTATATTTTTTGTTACATATTTTTTTAATTTTTGTGTAGTTTGTGAATATATTAAATACATTTTTCTTGCTATTTTTTTTGAGTTATATTTGAATACTTTAATTTTTGTAATATATATTTTATTACACATTTTCTACTGTTTACATTATTTATTTTAAAATTTTTTGTTTTTACTCATTACTCATTCTTTTACATTTACATTGAAATTGTTTTTATTAAATCCAATTGTTTATGAACTTTTTCTTCTTGTTCCTTCTTCGTATTATCATTTGTTGTTGTAATATTGCCGCAGTTTATTTATCTCTTTCTCGTAGCTTGTTTATTTTCATTAATTTCGTCTTATTGTTATTTCTGTGGACTTTTGCAAAGCTCGATCGACAACGAATGTTTACGTTTTTGTTGTTATCGTTGCCGTTGTTGTTGTTGCGGTTTCGCTGCAACTGGCCGTTGGCTCGTCTCGCGCTCTGGCCGTGCGCTCGTGAGCTTGGCTGTGTGCGTGGCGCTGTGTGTGTGCAATAAATTCCTTTAATGGACTGCAACTGCCGCGGTGCACGGGCGTGAGTTTCATGACCAATGGCTTCGCTCTTACTCATCGCCGGCCGCGCCACGACCCCGAAGGGCGGGGCGGGGCGGACACAGAAGTAGACGGAAGTCGCGTCGTGAGCATGGACGTTGTTGTTGTTGCTGTTGCTGCGGTTGTCATCATCGGCGACGGCGACGGCAACGACGCCGCCGCGTTCCTTGTCAGCCGACGCCTTCGTAATCAGCAATTGTTTGATTAAAGTTTTCGCGGCCTCGACCGTCTGTTGTTGTTGTTGCAGGTCGCGTCGTGTCAGCCGGCGGGGTGGTGGGGGAGGCGAGGAACGAGGGGGCGGGTTGTGTGGCGTCAGCACCGAGAAAGTGTTGCCTTGGTCCGAGTAGACGGCGAACGGCGTCGACTCCGACTCCGACTCCAACTTTCAACGCACCCAGGGCACAGGCAGCAAATCGTGCTCGAGAGGGTCCTTGGCGGGGAAGGTCTGGGGTCTTCTTCCTCTTCCCCCTCTTCCCCCTCTTCCCTCTCTCGTCCAACTCCTCCTCGTCCGTTCCTTTTGCCACCCAGATCGCGTTCAATTTCTCGTCATTTGCTCTCAGCTTCCGCTCACGCTGTTTCGTGTTCACTCCGTTCCTCGTCTTCGCCCAGCTGCTCCCGCCTCGCTCCCGCAGTCTCCCTCCCTCTCTCCACTCGGACTCATCCCATTCCCATCACTTTCCTACTTCTTTCGTCTTCCCTTTCCTTCGCTGGCCGTGTTTTCCACACCTGCGATTAAACTGGTCGTCTTTGTTTTCTCTCCCTCTCCCTGGTCGCTCCTTCGTTGGCTCCTTAATTCGCTTATCGCTGCCATCGAGAAACAACTGTTATTTTCTTCCAACTCCACACGACCATTCATCCATCTGTCTATCGTTTTTCTGCCCATTCTTTAATATGTGCCCATTGTTGTTGTTGTTGTTGTTGTTCTTAATGCTCCTCGCCTGAGTTCGCGTTTCGTTTTTGCCCATCGCCCGTTCCCAACGTGATGATGGTCGGTCTTGTGCATAATGACGATAGTGGCGTTGATGATGATGATGTTGTCGATCTGACTGGTTCCCATCGCCCTTCGAGATTCCCCTGGATTGCGGGGCGCCGAGCCCGGCTCATCTGCATCGAGGGATTCCGTGCGTCCGTCCGTCCGTCCGTCCCTTCCTCGTGCGTTGCTTCGTCGTTGACCAAGCGCCGGTGGGAAACCAGTTGGCCGTCCGAGACCCGGTCGGTCCGACGGAGCCACCGAAACACAACAACAACAATATAAAGGAACAAATGTGTCCCCCGTGTTCTGCACAACGTTCAGAACTCCAAACTCCTCTCGTCCGATTCCCCTCGTTCCCCTTCATTCTTGCGATTCCCCTTTCTCTCTCCCCCTCTCTCTCCCTCTCTCTCTCCCTCTCTCTCTCTCTCTCTATCTGCACCCCTTTACTCTCGCCACACTCGAGTGCTCGTCCCAGAAATCGCTCGTTCACGTTCGCACTCACACACTCACACACACGACATCGCGTCTCACCTGCTGCTCTTGCGGTTGTTGTTGGTGTTGTTGGTGTTGTCACCACGACCGAGAGACCCTGCTGGCTTCTTGTTGTTGCTGTTGCTGTTGCAGTTGTTGTAACTATTATTGCTGCTGTCGTTTCCACTGCAGTGCAGCCGTTGCTGTTTCTGCTGCTGCTGCTGCTGCTGCCGTCGCTGCGTGCGTGCGTTCGGCAACAACGAAAGCTTCACGTGTTCATCCGCTCGTCTGTCAATCTGTCCTTATAAATATCCGTCCGTCTGTCCATCTGTCCGTCCATCCGTCCGTCGCTCGTTCGCCGATCAAGTGCAGTTTTTACGCTCGAGCTGCGGAAAACACACGATGGCAATGACGACAACGCTCACGTTGTTGTTCGATTTTTGTTGTTCTTCGTTGCTCGATCGTTGTTGTTCCTCTCGCCGTTGTTGTTGTTGTTGTTGTTCTTGTCATTGACAGCGTTGCTCGCTGTGGCTGTCACTGCAGCCATCCATGCATTTTTCACAACCACATTTCCAGAACTAATCTTCTCCTGTCCCCTGGCCGGCCGACCGACCGACCCACCCTTCAGACGTTCGCATACGTCTCCCTGAATTCACCCACCCACACACACACACACACACGCGCCACACAAATGCAACACGCGCTGTCACGTTCGCCTTCTGCATCCACACCTATTTATCTGCTAATCTCCAACACACACACGCGCGCTCCCACACACACTCTCGCCCATGCAGGTTCAGTTATCATTACGACAGCAACAACAACAGCAACAACTGTTCTTCTCTTCTTCTAATGCAAGTTCTGAATATTACGAAAACGTTATGTTGTTCATTTGCCGTTATTGTTATTGTTGTTGCAATTGACATTGTTGCTGTTGTTTCTAACATTTCATTTCTTCCACATTCTAGCACGTTTTTCCTTCGCTGCCTAGCGAGTGAAAAAAAAACAAAAAACAAAACAAGAAAGAAGTAAAAAAGGCACAAAAACTGCCTCGGTTTTGCAGCAATAATAACATTATGAACAAAAACAATAGACTGCCATATTTGCCACAATTTTTCACATACTTACATATGTATATATATATATATATATATATATATATATATACATATATATTTACAGTGCAATACACATGTATGTACGTGCCAGCAACACTTCTAGTTAATGTCATGTCATGTCAAGTGCCGGTAGCTGCGAATACGTTCCGATTCCTTCCTGTCTCTCGTAAACTCTTCGGAACGAAGCGAATTAAAATGCATTTAAAATGGCGACGGCCAACCAAAACCGACCAACGACCAACATCGCCGTTGTTGTTGTTCCTCTTCGGTTCTGGTCCCTGTCGTGTGCTGTGTGTTCGGGTCGATGTGTTGACGATGTGTGCATCGGTGTGCACTTAACCCGTGCATACTAATTACAACGTAGCAGGCGTTGTTGTTGCTGCTGTTGCTGTTCTTGTTGTCGTTGGTGTTGTCGGTGTTGCCAATTGGGTTTCGCAAAGTATTTACCATAGGTCAGTTAAATCTTCGGTGCCACCTGCCGCCGGCCGCCTTGAAGGATCGTTACATCACCGTACGGCAAATGCATATGGGAATTACATGTGGAAAATACATGTGGCAAATGCACACATTGCAAATGCACATGCTTTTGAACCACCCAATTACATTTTTATTTTGTAAGGTAAAATGATTTTCATCTTTTCTACCTTATGAAATTATTCTGATTTTTTATTCTTTATTTGGTTCTACAATATATGGAAAAATAGCATCGATCCTAGAGTGGTCCACAATGATCTACGTATCGAGCAAGGTCAATTTAATTGAGCCTTAGTTGGTCGATCTAATTGGCGCTTAAATGCCCCAGACCCGTTGACTAAGGTGCAAAATATCTGGAGCATATGGCGAAGTCAATGGATTCCAATTCATCACTTCGAGGTGATAATTATATGGGCACTCTATCTCTCTCCATCTCTCTCTCTCTCTCTCTCAATCGCATCTTCCCCTAGTTCGCTTGAACCGAACCCCCCTTTTCAAGTGGTGATCATGAATAAATTTCCCTCAATTGTCTCACTTTGCTTTATGATTTATTGTAGGCTTTGTCTTCCTCCTGAGAATCCTTTTTGTGTTGTTTTTTCCTTTCTGTCTTCTTTCAACTAGCATATTGTCGTGCTTTGCTCCATTGAGATTTTCCCGCGTTCTCATTTGCACCGACCCCAGTTCGCTCTCTTCCATCCCTCCATCCACACATCGTCCGTCCGTCCGTCCGTCCGCGGCGATCGTGTTAATACATATGCTAATGGAATTTTCATAATAAGAGCCCGGCCCCGGGTCATCCTTCATGCTTAAGCTTTCTCTCTCTCTCTCTCTCAGTCGCTTGCTGTCGGTCACTTTCACGATCTCTTTCACTCGTTCTTTATCATTCCATTCTTCTGCTGGATTTCAAGCGATCTTCGCTGTGCTTGTTCTTGGTTCTTACTTTGTTGCCCGGCATATTCAGGTTTTCAGTTCTTTACCGAGTGTTTTTTCATTTTTTATATGGCATTTTTTGTAAACATTTTTTGTATTATTTTTTGTACATTTATTTTTGTATAACATTTTTGTGTGCTTATTTTTATATAAGATTTAGGCTTCGGGCAGTTCAGTTGAACATGCGTCATCGTGTGTGTGTGTGTGTGTGTGTGTGTGTGTGTGTGATACATACATCATATTACCATCCGGCGGAAATTGACATGATGACACATTAAGATATTTCGCTCTCTTCCATTATGTTAATTGTTGAAACACTCGCTGCGCCCGCTTCTGGTGCTCCTGCCCCCTCCCGCCGCGCTCTCCCCTCGTCTGCTTTGTGGTCGTCGCTCTCCTCTCCGCTCGTTCTCTCGGGTTCGGTTCGTATGGGAGCGAACGGAACGGGCTTCATGTCGTTCTTTGTGATTATTCAGATTCAGTGTTAGTCCATTCGGAGGCTTTTGTCCACCGACATCTTGTGCATGAAATTCCCTTTTCAAAGTTTCAGGAAATTGAAATTTAGAACTCCTCACCTATTTCTCCGCTCCCGCTTTTCTTGGCGCCTTCTGTGCTTAGTGCCTTGTGTTCCCTCTAAGTAGAATCACGAAAACTTTAACACGTTTCTCCGACTTGGTCACTTCGATGGCACTTAGTTCGAAATAAGCCCGGTGCCCGGTATTAACCCGATTAGCATGCGCATTCATTTGCCCGCCGACCGCCCGACCCCTGCGCCGACGGTGCCGGCGATCCCGCGTCCCCTGTCGGAAGCCATTTGTGGTTCAACCTAGTCACCGCGCGTTATGAATGTATGAAGCAATGAGTCGCGTGAATAAAATGAATTCGTAACGTCTCAATCCACCTCTCACACACACACACACACACACACGGCGGTGTCAATGTACTTATAGGCGAGCAAAGACGGACATTGAGTTGAAAGTAGGATTTTCCGAAATCAGTCCAACACAATTTATACAAAACAACACAATTTATACAAATAAAAAATACTATACATTTTTTATGAAGAACGTGTCATTCGTCATTCACTACGATTTCAGATTTCTGAGTTTCTTCCAATCGAAATGCGTTTCATTTTCGACTCTGATTTGTGTATTAGCGTAGTTTGTTTATAATGAATTTTAAATTGATGTGTTTCCATTTGTTTATAGTCATTCGATTAGATTCTGGTTCCGCTCGCGATAAGCTTCGGTATTCTTTTTCCTTCCTCTACTGCGACTGCCTAATCCTGCCACCCCCCTCGCTCTCCTGCGCCATGCCCAACGCCGTCGCCCGTCGATGTAGACAACTGCGTTTCCCATTAATTGCGATAACGCTCATTATTGTTGTTGTGGTTCTTTTTGTTGTTGCCAGGTCAAACTTTCCCCTCTGCCTGTTCGTTGTTCTTCTTTTGCCGTGTTTGTCTTTCGACCGTTCCGTGGAAGTCTTCTTCTTCCCGTGGCGGGATCCTCTACTGGCCGCTAAGCCCGGACTCGGCTCGTTTCCGCTTCCGGCAATGAGAGGAATCTCCGCAGTATCAATTGATACAATTTAATGCTACATGTGTTATTAATATTTTATTGGTTTATAGTGATTTATTTGTTCTTATTTAATTCTTGTTATTTATTTCCTATTATTTATTATTCTATTCTTTATTGTAATTTTTTTTATCAGGCTTTGTTTTATCATTTGTTTTTGTTACTAAATTTTATTATTTACTTTTTGCCATTTGCCTTTTTATTTCCTCTATTCCTCTGTTTTTATTTTTTTTTTATTTATTTTTTGCACTTAACTTAATTTCACATTTCAGTACCGATTTTTATTACATTTTTATTGAAAGAAATAATCGCTAACCGCATTAATTGGTATTTTCAAATTCGCAATTGCGTTTTGTTTCTGATGTTCTTGTTTTCGTTTTATTCTTGTCTCGAATTCTAGAATTAGGGCCCATGAAAAGTGTTATTGAACTTTTAGAACTTGAACCCATTTCAAGCCATTCGTATGCACGTTTTTATGCAAAATTCCGCCATTTGTCTTTACTTGTTTTTTTCTAAAAATACCGCATTTATTATTGCAGCAGAATATTTGCTGTGTTTTGTTTTTGAAACATACATCAAATGTATTTACTTTGGTGTTTTGCGCTTCAAGTATCCAACACACACACACATACACGCGCACACATACGGCGATCGGCCTTGAACTTGGCTAAGAAACTCATTTCGCTATTTGTTTCGTAAATATTTAAATTCCTCCTGGCTGGCTGAAGATCGAAGATTGAATTGTTCTTGGTTAAGCAAATATTTTGAAAATGTGTTTCAGAAATTGTATAAATATCCAAATTGAAAACATCGATATAAATAAAATCGATTTATAAATATAAAAAACAAAAACATATTTGCAAAATTTTATAATAAATAGTTTCGGAAGTGAAATAAATATTCAAGTTTGAAAAAAATCAATGATTGAAAAATGGAATGAAGTGGTAAAAATTTTAGAAATTCAATACTTCTTAACATTTTAAATTAAAATCATCTGTATCTTTTTCTTGCCTCCGATCCTCCCTGTCCTTCCTTCACCTACACTCGTGTGTTCCGTTTCCGCGTCGTTCTTCGCAATTCGCCCAAATCAAAGACATTTCTTTGTTTACGAAGCGATAACGAAATTCAGGATGTATTTATAAAAAAGTGTGTGTGAGTGTGTGTGTCCAATGAACCGCAGCAATTCACAATAACAACAACAAAACTAATTACAACATAGACTTGAAAATGATTTGCAACAAGAACAACAACAACAATAACACGATAACGAAAATCGTCCAAACGATTTCGTCAGGCCAAAACTTGAAGCCGCTAAAAATAGCAACATTTCCGTCTCTCTCTCTCTCTCTCGCTCCCCCCGTATCTCTCTTTCTCTCTCACTTGCTGTCGACAGCTGTCGCACTCGGGACGCGCTCGTTAGCAACACGTAGTGGGGGAGCGGGAGCGGGGAAGGCAGGAAGGGGACGAGTAGGTGGAACGAACGATATCTTCTTCTTGCTTCTGGCAACAACCGACCGAACGAACGATCGGATCACACCGATTGACAACCGACGACGAGCGGCCGACGACGAGCGGCCGACGACGAGCGACCGTCAACCGAGGAGGAATCTAGAATCGAAAATTTGCTTCTGGAATTCCTCTTCTTCCTTTTCCTCCTCCTGCTCCACCTTCGGCCCACTTCGCACTGTTGTCTTCATCGTCATCGTGAATGTCGTTTGCGGTGCTGTTGCCACCGGTACCGTTGTTGTTTTTGGCGTTGCTCCTGTTGTTGTTGTCTTCATCGTCGTTGTCGTCGGGGGTCGCTGTGCATGTGTTTGTTTATTTGTAATATAGTTTAGAAAGAACTGCGTAATTAAAAAAGGAAATTCATATACAAAATGTTTGGGGCCGCAGTTCTGTTGTTGTTGTCGTTGTTGTTGTTGCTCTCGTTGTCGTCGATAATTGTTGCGACGGCAATTGTTCGCGACTTTTCGCATTCAAAGTTCACTTCAAAAATTTGTACATATACAAATATATCCACAATGGCATAGAATACTAAGTTGCTAATCAAGCCAACAACCACGGCAGCAGCAGCAGCGACAACAACAACAACATTTCAATATTCTCGCTGTCTTTCGCTCAGATCGTCGCCGCTGCCTGCTGCACTTAGTTGTGAATAGTTTTCTCCTTGTTCTCGTTGCCGCAACGGCATCAATGATGTTGGCAACAACAACAACAACGACGACAACAATAACGACAACAGCAGCAGACACAGAAACGACGACAATCACAACAATTGCTGTTGTTGGTTGCTGCTGCTGCTGTCAACTCGTAAATGCTTTGCAATGATTTCGAAAACATTTTCTTATTTTAGCTCGGCTGCCGTCACAGAGTTGCTGCTGATAAATACTTCTGCTCGCGGCGGAGGCTGAGCCGCGGCAGCGGGATCGGGAGGCCTTCCACGCCATATCAACCCCTTCGTCCCGCAGCCCTCCTCTCCTCCCCTCCTCGTCATCCCCTCGTCGTGTCGCGTCGAAATGCGATTTGTGTCAACGCCAGTCGAGGCGTGTCGTCCGTCCGTCCGTCCGTCCGTCAGTCGGTCGTAATTTATGGGCAACATCTCGTTGAAGAGTGTCTGTGCGTCAATCGATTCTGCACAATCTGGCATCTCTGATTAACTCATTTATTCATTGGTGATTCACTCGAGCTTCATCACTGCATCCGATCATCGCTCAGGTTTATTTTTACTTCTTCTTTCCTCATTTAGTTCAATCCAGCCGTTCATTCATTCATTCTTTTTCTAGTCTCCGCTCATTCATGCGTTTTTCATGTTTTTTATTTTAATTTTATTATTATATAATTTGTATATTTTATCATAGTATTAATTTTAATGTTATTTTACTTTAATTCGACATTTTCATAATTGAATATTTGATATTATTCTACTTTATCATATCAGGCTTGTGTTATCATGTTTGTATATATATATATATTTTTTAATAATTATTTTATTTTTTTAGTCCTTCTCTTCATCATTAATTCGCTCTGATTTTCTTTCGGTGAATTTAGTTTAATTGTTCCTTAGTTCTCTTCGCAATTGGCAATTAGCTGTTCTTCAAAAAGCGATTCCCGTGAACCGCTCGGCATTTCGTCATTTTTCATTCATTGATTGCGTCATGCAAATATGAATTCGCTTTTCATCGAAACACACGCACACCCCTACACACGCAGCCATTCGCCGGTTTCCACGAGAATTTTCCACACGTGTCCGTGGCGCGGCCTCGACCTCCACCAGGGGGTCGCACTAAAGTGTGCATTAAATATTTGCCTCGAAGAACTCAACGCCATTCGCGAAAAATACTTTTTTCCCCCCTACCGACTTAACTGCTACCTTTCCCTCGAACTCGGCCACCCGACCCAGCACCTTCCTCATTACTGCCATTCATCGAAGCCTCTCTTCGGCGAACCTCGGGCTTTGCCGTTCCCCGCCTTCGTGCCTTCCTCCCTTTCTTTCTTTCGTCCTTTCTTCCCTGGTTCTCGAAATCGGACATAGAGCGTGGGTCGGGACGTCACTCGCCACCTTCGTCCCGCTTCGGCTCGTTCGTTTTCGTTTCGTTGTTCGTTTCATTTTTCAAACGCGTTTCGTCGCTGCCGAACAGCCGACGCCAGACGTCAGACCCAGACGTCGTCCGATCTCAGCAATGAACGACAGCGACACTGCATCCAACTAGCTGCACTCTCTCCCTCCCTTTCGCTCCCACTCCCATCTACTCGCTGTCTTTTTCGCTCGTTCTCATGTGTTGTCTCTCTAACACTCGGTATAGCGAGATGGCAGCAAAAACAACTATACCAACTAAAACAACAACGTCGTCGCCGTTCTACTTACATGAAAAATATTGTCCTTGACCCAATTGTTGTTTTTGTAGCCGGCTTGCTGTGGTCCTCTGTTTGCAATATTTTTTCTCGTGCTAATTTGTTGAGGTTCTTGTTTTTGTGTATTTTCTTGTTTGATTCTTGTGTTTATTTTTTGCTGAGGAAAAATTTAGCTCATTGATTTTGTGTATTTATCGTTGCGAACGAGCCGAGGTGCAGACCACGATTTTATTTCAACAATAACAACAGCAACAACAACAAAAATGCGTTGCTGCTGCGGCAGTCGTTTTGAGGAAAACTAAATTCTAACTTTGTTCTGATGTAATTCGATTTTCAGCAATAGGTCGATTGTGTCACAACAAGAACAACATCAGAACTAACCGCAACAACAACAATAAAACACACAACAGCTTTTTGAGATAAAAACGACATAAGCAACAACAACTACAACTACAACTAAAACTACAACAACATCAACTACTACGGATGCATTCAATTAGCACTTATTTGTATTTTGATTTTGCTCCATTGTAGTTCACGTTGTTGTTGTTGTGGCCATTAGTTTTTTAGGCCAATTAGTGGGAAGCATTGATTTTTTTTGCAGTTGTCTTTGTATTTTGGTTTTTTTTCTGGTCTTTTCCTATTCTTCTGCGATTTATTTGTCTGCTGAATGGGAGGAAAAACATCTGTTGCCGACGAGCTTTTTCTGCCTTTTTTCTTTTCCTCTATTCTTATTGAAAATATTCAACTCGATGTCTGTTTGTCGAAGGTGCTGTTGCTGGAGGTGTTTTTTTATTTCGCGTTCAACGCGGTCTTTAATCGTTACCATATGGGTTTCTGCTCGCCCAAACGCTTCTGTGGGTGGCGAAGAATTCTCTAGACTACGACTTTATTCCACCGGCTGCCATATTTTCCATAGAAATGAATTCAGATTTCAAAATTTTCAAACTACATTTCAAATTATTCATTATAATAAGCCTTTTCCAATAATTTTAGCCTGCTTCTCATACTTTGTTGAGCTCCCGATAGCTTCTGACTTGATTCCAGTTAATAAAATTCTCATTATTCATTCGTTTATTTACAAGCTCTCGGCGAGTTTGACGTGTGGAATTATTGAATTGAATTATTGAGAGAAAAGCAACAACTCTGCACGGGTACTGCACGATCGTCGGGCTTCTTCTTTTCCCCCGATTCTTCCAAATGCTCTAACTAAATATAGGAAGTAGTAATGATCCACACATTCGGTCAGCCACACAAACATCCAAGCCCAAGCACTGAGGTATTGGCACGCACACATCCGCACACACACCCGTGCAAATGTAGCTATTCATGGGGGGCAACAATCGCACATGGACATATCACCCATGGCACGCACACTGGCGCATGCACTTGATTAACTTATACCAGATCGAATGAGCGCAAAGTTCTTCAGCTCTACTCGATTTCGAAAACAAACTCTCTCGAGCTCCCTCTCGCTCTCTCCCCGGTCTCGGTGTCGCTCTCTTCATTCTCTTCGGCCCTACCTCGGTTGTTGCTCTTTGCTTGGGCTTGTTTTTCGTTGAAATGATTTGTGGTTGTTGTTGTTGCTGTTCGGGTCTCTCAAAAAATGGGGCCACAAAATTGGCTGGGTTCGTTTTGTTTTTGTTTCGCATGCCTCCATCGCCGTTGACCGTTTGTCGTCTGGCGGCGATTGCCGATTTGGTCGCCGTTGTTGTTGTTGTTCTTATGCGTGTTTATCGCGCAGTCGCCTCGTAGTTTGTCTCCTTTCCCCTCTTTGGTTCGCTTCACTTCTTGTTGCTCCGCTCCGACAGTTGTTCCGACTTACATCTATTTACATTTATTTCCCTTGCTCTTGAATTGTTATTGTTATTTTAATTGTAAATAAACAATTATTACCCTTATTATTGTCGGTATAAATTGTTTTATTTATTCATAAACTTCAATATCGTCTTTTGTTCTCTGTTCTTTACTCCTTAAGCAAAAGCCACGCACAATTAGATCTCATGGAGAAGCATTATTTTGTTTTATTGGCTCTAATTGCTCGGCAATTGATGATTTTAATTCGAAATCGTCCAAGGAATCGAGATTCTTTGAAAAAGTATCCGCACACTTGCACTGCAAGTGGAAGCGAATAACAATTTCAATAATTAAGAAAATTGCATAAATAAATTAATTATAAAATAAAAGATAGTAATGAAATGGTAAAATAGAAGATAATCAATAAAAAATGATAGAAAATATAAAAATAAGAAAAATTATTAGACAAAAATGACGGACAAAAATAAATTAAAATAAATTGAAATAAAATAATTTTGAACGCAAAACTTAAAAAACACAACATTTTTAACTTAGGATAAAATTTTCAAAATTTAGGATTAAAATGCACATTGTTCTGTTTTAGTTTTCATCTTCAAGTTGTTTTCACGTGTCTAATAGTTTTTATTTTGCATTATTTTCAGACTGCGTTAAGGAACAACAAACCATAATAACCATTCATTAACAAGGAGAAAGGAAGGAAGACTATACTTTTCTAGTATTTTGGAGTGAATACAAACAAACAAACAACAAAAAAAACAAACAAATAAAACCAAACAAAGAAGCCTTATTTAAAACAAACCAACCAATTCTTCAAATTTCTACAAGAGAAAGGAAGAAACACAAAAGCAAATCAAATCCTACGAAACTGATTTCAGAGTTACTAAATCACAAATCTAAGACAGATAGAAAGAGAAAGAGAGGCAGAGTGATACGGAGACGGAGCCGGAGAGAGCGAGAGCAAGTGATCACAAAGGTGATTCTTTTGCATATCAGCGCACGAGGAGGAGCCTATCAAAATATTAACTAGTTATTTATTCACCCAAATATATCAACCACGAACGAAAGCAATCACCAGCAGCAACATCAAAGATCCCACATAGATAGTTAGTAGTTAGATAGAGACAGCGAGAGAGAGAGACACACCGATCGTCTGCAGTCAAATGTATATCAGCAACAGTAACATTGGTATGGCCACCTTGTTACAACAGAAACAGAATTGCATGAAAACCCTGACCAATGGAGGAAGCGTCATCGTCGCAGCAACCAATCCAGCAGGAGCAGGAGCCACGGCGGCCGCGGCCAGCGTAGTGGCGACGACGTCGGCGGCCGGCGGCCTCGTGCTGCCGCAGACGCAGACCTTCGTGGTGAGCAATGGTGGCACGGGCGCCACCAACATCATCAGCTACCAGCAGTATCAGCAATTGCTGCAGCAGCAACAGCAGCAGCAGCAGCAGGCCCAGCAGGCGACAGCAACGCGTCTGCTGATGCCGCACGAAATGGTCAGCCTTCCGATTGGCAGCATCGTCTCGACCGGGGGCGGGGGCCTGGCCGTCATCGCCGGCAACGCGGCGGCCGCGGCCAACTTCGGCAACATCGCCACGTCGGCGGCGACCACGACACAGGGTGCTTTCCTCGTCGCCGCCACGGCAGCGGCCGCCGCGGTGACCGCCTCGAACACGAGCTCGGCCGGCACGACGATGAGCAGCTTCCAGCAGCAATTCCAGCAGCAGATCGCCGCCAGCAATCAGCAGCAGCAGCAGCAGCATTTCCAGCAACCGCAGCAGAACATCATCACCACCACGTCGGACCTGAGCAGTTTCCTCCAACAGCAGTCGACACCCTCGCGCGTCTCCGCCATGTTCAGCCAGCAGCAGCAACCGTCGCCCGCTTCGACCGCCGCCTCCAGTACAACAGCGACCGGCACCCGCTACTTCTCGCAGTTCAGCCAGCAGCAATCGCAACAAACCCCCGCCGTCAGCAACATCAGCACAGCTGCAGCCGTTGCCAGCAGCAACAGCCGCACCACCCACGTGCTGATCAACCGCAGCAACAACACGATCATCGCCGCCAACAGCAGCCTCTCGCAGCCGCAGCGCCTGCAGCACGCGACCATCATTTCCAAACCACCGACCACGCCCGCAACGATCAACAACATCAGCAACCATCGTCTGCAACATACTCAGCAGCAGCAGCAGCAGCAGCTGCACCTCAGCAACTCCAAGCCCACGACGAACGCCTCGTCGGCCGCGCCCACTTCGCAGCATCGCTACGGCACGTCGACGCTGCAGCAGATCAAGTCGGCCGCCGAGGCAGCCGCGGCGAAGTCCGTCGCCAACGGGGTCGCGTCGCCGGTCGTGCCCAACGGGAATGCGCGGCACGTCGCTGGGGCTGCGTCTGCGAACCACAGCAACAACGCCGTGGCTGCCTCTGCCACTAGCAACAGCAACAACAACAGCACCAACAACGGCAACAGCGCCACTGAACCAACCGCTGCCGCCTCCGACGCCGCCACCGCCGACACCGCCAGTGCATTGAATGGTTCAGAGCAAGAGGCCGAACCGGAAGTCGACATTGTCATCAACAATGTAGTCTGCTCGTTCAGCGTTCGGTGCCACCTGAATCTGCGCGAGATCGCGCTCAACGGTTTCAATGTTGAATTTCGACGTGAGAACGGCATGGTCACCATGAAGTTGCGTCGTCCCTACACGACGGCATCGATCTGGTCGTCGGGTCGCATCACCTGCACCGGTGCCACCTCCGAGGACCAAGTGAGTCCCTCCCGATGATCTTCTCGGGCAGTCATTTCATTTTCTCTTCTCGTCATTTTTTCAGGCCAAAATCGCTGCTCGTCGCTATGCCCGTTGCCTTCAAAAACTAGGTTTTAGAGTACGTTTCCAGAACTTCCGTGTAGTCAATGTCCTCGGCACGTGCAGCATGCCGTGGGCCATCAAAATAGTGAACTTCTCCGAGAAGTACAAGAAGGAGGCCAGCTACGAGCCCGAGTTGCATCCAGGCGTCACCTACAAGTTGCGCTACCCGAAGGCCACCTTGAAGATTTTCTCAACGGGAAGCATAACCGTCACTGGTGAGTTGCTAAAGATATATTCAGTAACTAATATATCTAAATTATCGATATTCCTTTTGTTGTTTTAGCTGCCAGTGTGGCCAATGTTCAAGCTGCCATCGAACACATTTTCCCTCTTGTGTACGAGTTCCGCAAGAAACGGACGCCGGAGGAGCTCGAGCAACTGCGTCTCAAACAGCAGGCGGCCAACCATACCGATGTGCCCGATATGGAAGAGACAATAAATCGCAACAATATACATTCCCCGCCACTCACCTCCGCGACTCAGAGTGCCGTGAATCATTCTCGACGCGCTGGTGGCTCCTCGATGGACGCTATCAATAACTCGAGTAGAAAACGCAAGCGGTTCGGCAGTGACGACGATTTCGATGCCGATGAACTCGATGTTGATGATCCCGAATTAGTCGATGGCAGTCTCGATGACAACATCATCATGTGCACCGAATTCGATGATCCTGAAGATTTGATCGAGGGTCCCGATGAGGATGAGGAAGATGATGATTTGTAAATCGCAATCGCAGTGATGGACTCGTGGAGCAATCTCAGACAAAGTGGATAGAGGAGAGGGAGGAGACCCCAGCCTACATTAAGTTTAGACAACAAATAACAACTACAACAGAATGAATGAATGCCTATGCCAAAATTTGATATAAATTAATTAATATATTTAACTAACAGAAATAATAATATTACTAATGCAAAGAGATACGCTGGTGAAAAGCGTAGACAAATAATTAGCAAACCTAACCGTAGCAAAGAATGAAAAACAAACAAACAAACAAAAAATACGATTCCTCAAAGGATGTTCAAAAATGTAGCTATGGATTCATAGATATTCCTTCGTTCGTTTGTTTGTTTATTTTAAGCATAAGGAAAGCAATTCAACAGCAAAAATGAAAACTACTCGAAACCAAATCAAATTGTTCGTCCCAAAATGTATTTAACGAAACATATATTTATTTTTAAATATATATTTTATACTATTTTAAAAATATAATTTGCTGCAACATGAAAAACTTGAATGGATAACCGCGGAGAGACCAGCAAAAACTTAAAACAACCAAAAACGTTCAATTAAAATTAGGGTGAGTACTCAGAGAAGAGTCTCTAGAATTTAAGAGTTCAAATGATTTCCATCAACCTAATGTTCTTATTTTTCTCTGCAGAATTTTAGCTGCCAGTGCGCTTTGCTTATTTTTACAAGAGAGAAAGAAAGATATCCAATAATTTACGCCTACCACACATGTAAACTAAATGAACCATAAGACAACAACAATCAACTAACCATAAAACAATTGCTTGTTATTCATTTAAATGAGTTGAAGGAGCAACTTGGATATGCGAAGAAACCAACCACCGTCTACATAAATTTTATTAAATTATTATTTCTTTAAATGTATGCGAGTTGAATTAGTCTATATAATTTAACTTTCAAATTTGTTAGGAAACGAAGAGAATTCATGCTTTTTGTTTATTATAACTAAATAATTTTGCTTTTTAATAACAATACTTTAATACTAATTTGATTACTGAATTATGTAATTGTTTTAGTTTCATTTCAATTAATTATACAAAAATAGCAAAACAACAACTACAACTACTATTAATTAGCTTAATTCAATTAAAAATAAATATTATTTATAATTTAAACATTATAATTTTCCTGAATATAAAACAAGAGAAAAACTTTAATTACAAATATTTACTAAATACCCACAAATTATAAAACAAAAAATACAAAAACAAATATTTAACTCTTATCTGGTCATATTAAAACCAATTGCAAAACTTATTTAATAAATAAGCGCGCTAATAATTTAACTATTATTATATTATTAAATTTAAAATAAATCCTACCCTCTTTTGTGAAGGCAGAATACTACAAGAGAGATAGAGAGAAAAAAGGCAATGTTAAGAAACAGTAACATATTTTTTTAACATTTCTTAAATATTAATAGATGTATTTTTAAGTAACTTTGAATTTAGTTTAAAGCAAACAACCATAAATTGTGAAGCATAAGTTAGCGAGATAATTGAAGATGTGAGAACAAAGCTAGGAAAAAAAGGAAACTATTCTGTTTTAAGGATTAATATTTTAGATTCGTGTTTAAGCTGTTTTGTTCAACAAAATTCCCCACTCACAAATGTTTTTTAACACAAACTTCGTTGAATTTTTCTCATCAAAGCTATAAATTTAATACACTAAACACGATTTCAAATCAAGAGCAATATTTAAAATTAATTTTCAAGAATTAATTAAATGCCAAGTATTTAAACTCACTCACACATACATACATATTTAAACACAATCAATACATATTATATACACAAATATTCTCCCACATACACATGTAGTTACGAAGTAGTCGATAATTCATAAAATACGAAAAATTTGGAAACTATTAGATAATGAGAAAAGCCAACATCAGCTACTAAAATGCTATATCTCGAATTATAAAAATAATATGCAAAACGCAAAACAAAGATGTTGAAAAGGGAAAAAACGCAGTTCATGTAAATAACATTGAACTACACTGAGCAAAATGCAATAATACGTTAAATAGTTGTACATTTACTAAAACTATAACTGAGAAAATGCAGAGGAATGAAAACCTAGCAAACTATTAGAACTATCGCTAAGCAATGATTGAGACTAGTTTTTAGTTAAATTCTTGTTTTAAGTATTTCGTTATTCTGTATACTTCAATTTCATTTTCCTTAGTGGTATTATATAGAATGTTTTATTTTCTTCTACAATTGATATCAATCGCGAAACCTGATACATAAACAAGAACTTGAAAGCAATAATTATTGAATTGTTGTAATATTTCTTGAACTGTTTAATTAATTGAATTACTTTGAATATATTATATATATTTTTTTCATTTAACAATCATATCAAACGGCGATCATATTCTCAAACATAATCAATCCAGGTTAAATAATTTAGATATCAAACCGATAATATTTGGGTTCGCACAAACAACTGAAACATTTGCCTTTAGAGAACAAACGGAGAGTTGGAAATAAATAACATGAATACAAATTTTTATAGGAAATTCCATGGGAAATGAGATTAATATCATATTCGAGTGTTTCCAATTTGAATCGAGTCACAAAAGCGTTTTTCGATGAAGATTTAGCTTGTGCTTACCGGCATACCTATTCAACGATAATACAAACACATACTAAAATTACAACTATCATAATTATCTTTAGTTTTACTGCATTTGCTTTTGTTATTTTTTGATGCGGATTCTCATTAGAAGCAATTGCAATTGCATTCAATTAGGTTTCAAAATTTCCTAACTCGAATTTTAAGTTTCACATTTTGTAATTTAATGATAATTTACAAAAAAGAAAAAAAATCATAACACTTGCTGCTTATGCTATTAAATACCAAAAATTCAAGTATTTCATTAAAAATGTTTTTAATTTTCTACAGGAGTCATTTTTTCAATTATATTATTAACTACATACAATCATTTTATGCTTATTTTATTTAGAAATTGGAAAATGCTCTTTCAACCTGATTGAATTTAAAATTTAAGAAAATCAATTAAATAATGTTTAATTTTTAAGCTACGCTTCATAGTCAATTGAACATACAGAAAAGTGTATTTTTTTATATTTAGGTCTTTAGTTTTTAAACATTGTTCATATATACGAAAAGCATTAATATAAGAATAATTAAAAATTCTTATCTTATGTTTGTTTCAAATAACAATTGTTCTATTTTTGATTCGTGCTTAATCTGAGAAAGAAATTAAGAGAAGATCAAAGCGTAATTTCCTTTTTTTTTTGTTTCTTTTGCCGTAAAGACTGCGTTATACCAACCAATAATAAATCAATGACATAGACAGTATGTAAGTTGAGACCATAATAAAACACTAAATATTATTAATTAATTAAACTCTAACGAAATAACAACATCAACAAATAATACGTACTGAAGGAGTAATTGATTTGAATATGAATCCTTTAATTGTAACAATTAAATATATTATATTCATGTATAAATTAAATTAACAACAGCAAACAAGAAACAAACCATTTGTTATATATATTCTATAAAAGATGAAAGATTGATCAAGTGCATAATTAATTAAATATAAGTTCTATATAAAATTAAATTTAAAAAACTAAACTAAAAATACTAAAAACAAAATATGAGTTGTTTTGTGCGTCGATTGTACATTATAAACAGCAACAATAATATATAAAAACATATTCATAATACTTTTCAAATAAACTGAATGAATTCAATATATTCAAATATAAAAGAAAAATTAAATCTTTTGCGTTTTTGTATTGATTTTTATTTTATTTTTTTTTTAAGATTTTCCTTACTTTTATTGCCTTGCTTATTGTCACTACCCAGCAGCATTTCAAAACGAAAAGGTTTGCTTTTAGAATAAAATTCGAACATCATAAACTTTTTGGTTTGAAATAAATTCAACGCTTCAACCCGTTCTGTTTGTTCACACACGAACTTGACAGACACACCTGACTGGAATTTTCATTACCTGGGTCACTGCCATACAAGTTCATATTTAGAAACTATTTTTCAAAACTACTCTTTGTCTCTAATGAATGAAGGTAAAAAAAGACGTTTATGAAATTTCTAATGAACAAGTCTATGAATGAAAGACTATGAGATAAAACTTCGCAAAATGTACTGATTGGAAACGAATGATATAGTTGATTGATAATGAACACGATCATAATTATTGAATTATGAAGAGACTGAGAAAATGCTGCCAATATGACATTAGTGAAATTCCGAGCACAGAAATAATGAACATTTACATTTCTTTACATTTCTTACGTTGATTTCGATTTCATACTTGTTTTGGAAAATATTGCCTTAAATTATTTAGATATAATTGAAAATGATTGAAGTTATTTACATATTTGAATTTCATATTGAAACATTATTTATAATGAAGACCAATTACGATATTTACATATATCTAAATGAATGGATATCGAAATCATGAAATATTACTTAATGATGCAATTATTTAGTATTTGGAATTTACTAATCGGAGAAAACATGTAGAAGTTATATGAAAAACAAGAGGAAAGAATCAATTATGTTAGGCAGAATATGATGAAATGATTGGCATAATGTCGAAGAGCAGAAGCGATAATCGAAAAAAAAAAATAAATAAAAAATAAAACGAAATTCAAAGAATATTTCACAAACTTAAATGTTTCACAATAAAAGAAAAAAAAAATAATGAAATCAAAAAAACAAAGATTTGCGAAAAGTCAAAAAACCACAACTAAAATAAACAAACTAAATGTGTTTCATTAATAAATAAGTTGATGAATTGTAAACAACCAAAACAGAGAGGGAAATAATAGTGAAGCTTAAGTTTTGTAAGAGAGAGTGAACCGGAGACATAGTGGGAGACAGATAGGAAAACGAAATGCAATAAGAATGAACAATATGAAGAAATTTGATAATCTTGAAAGGCAAATACAGCAACATACACAAACAAAAAACAAATTACTTACAATAGAAAAACAAATTTAATTATGGAATAGAAAATTGAATTAGGGAATTGAATTGTAAAAGTTGGATTTACTGATAGAAATTAGTTATGATACCACATGCGAATAAAATGAACAAGGCTAATATTTAAGAGAGAATTAAATTGAAATCGAAAAACCTAAAAACAATGAAAACAAACGATCAAATATTTCAAATAAACAAAATACATAATAAAACAAAATATAAAAAAACTGTGGTGTTCTTATTTTAAGAGACTTTTTTATTTAGTCCTCGAATTTGGATCAAAGTTCGGGAATGATCATTAGAGGTCACCCTTATCTCCAAATTATGCTCACCTAACGGCATAACGCTAAACTCTCTGCGAAATCCGGTCTCCCCGGCCCTCGATGTTTATCGCACACAGATTTATAGCTGAGTGTGTGCATAGAGTATAACGTTAATATATTCATTTACGGAAAATCACTCTAATCGCTTCATACTCAGCTGATTCCCTGTTCGTTTGTGTTCGTCTTCGAACGCAACGCAGTCGAATTTGGGTGCAGCGATGTCTGGAGCTCTGATTCTAGTGCTTGGGGTTCTCAAAGTTCTGGCCCTGCAAAATCACTCATACACGAGCGATGACGTCTACCGCCCGCTGCCGCGTTTCTGGACATCGGTCGGTTTCTGTCCGCCTGGTACAGTCGGCAGCACCGAGTTGAAGCAATCGCTGCTCTCGAACGAGGTGCAGATGAATTTGCGCTATCTGGCGTCCCTGCCGGCCGGGGCCATCACGCATGTCCGCATCCACTGGCTACTGGAGCTGATCGATTTCAAGGCGTTCACTCAGGCCGGGGTGCCCATCTACGATTTTACCAATCTTGACACGTTCATCACGAATCTCGACGATTTGGGCCTGTATCCAGTGCTGGAGTTTATGGCAAACCCTGGCGGTGTCTTCGTCAAGAACCCCAATCGCAATGATTTCTACTGGGAAGACCTCAGTTTTCAGGTGGTCAAGCACTACTTAAGTAAGTTCCCGTTGTTGTTTGGACATGAAAACAAATGTCGGTGCTTTTGTTGTGGCAGATACATTGGGTGCAGCGAAGGTGCTGCGTTGGCGCTATGAGTCCTGGAACGAGCCGGACGTGGAGAACTTTAATCGACTGAATTTCACTGTGAATGGTAAGCATAAAGACCAGGCTTACTAAACGACTCATGGTATCATCAACAGATTACCTCGTGTATTTGATGTCGCTTCGTCGGGGGCTTGACGCGGCTGGACGTCGTCCGACGAATAGTCTCCATTTTCCCCTG
Source organism: Coelopa pilipes (assembly GCA_947389925.1). Lineage (NCBI taxonomy): Eukaryota > Metazoa > Arthropoda > Insecta > Diptera > Coelopidae > Coelopa > Coelopa pilipes. The sequence goes on along the minus strand of OX376700.1, from coordinate 23,178,725 downwards.
CGTGGCCCAGCTTGTCTTTTCAAAGCTGAAACGATGAACTCTCTTTGCTGGAGTGTCCTGCAGTTCTGCAATGATAACTTCGAAAAGTGTCCCCTGGAAGTCTTGACATATCACCGCAAAGGCGACGGCACCGCTGAGAACGTCTTGAGCTACTCTACTGGTCTCCTGTTGGACATATTTCAGAAATACCCAAAGCTTAAGGAGACCTTATCCATTTCTAACGAGTAGGTTTGGTTGCGTACATTCGCATCTTTAAATAATTCTAGAGCATCACGTCCACAGTGAAGCGGATCCCATTTCCGGCTGGTCTACGCCACGCGACATGCAAGCGGATGTTCGCTACGCCTACACGCTGACCCTAATCGTTATGCTTCACTGGGACGCTATGGTCCAGGGAAAGGAGTTCCAGAAGCTCGAGTCACTAAGCCACGATAATGCCTTCCTCAGCTATCATCCGTATGAGTTTTCCCAACGCACGCTTATGGCGCATTTTCGCATGAACGACTCTGAGCCACTTTACTCGCAATTCATACAGAAACCAGTTTATTCTGCTATGGGAATGTTGGGAAAATTAGCACCGCTGGCCGCCGACTTGACGCACTTGACTACAAAGTATGGGGAGTACTTGTTTGTTCTAAAGACAATCGTACCAGACAACACTCCTCTTTTTCTGAGCTGGTTACTGCTGCCGTCCTACGATGTGAACAACAGCAGCTCGAAGCATCAAACAATCGATATCGAAAAAACTCTTCCATTCGAATTGTGCTCCGATGAAACGTACAGTTTTATTGTGGAGATCCTGGAGCAAGAACGCACGGACCCGGCCTGGGTGTGGCGCATGTACGGCAGTCCGCCCTTTCCGAATGCCACTGTGCGTGAGAGTCTGCGACGCAGCCAGAGTCCCATCGTGCATTCGACTGGACTTTTGACTGAGGCATCCTTTAAGATGAATATTAAATTGAAATTGCCGTGGATTATGTTGTATCGCGTATGCTCAAATATTGTGCCGATACCCAAGGAACCCCATGAACTGTTGGTCACCGAAATTACTAAGGGTGAGGTACTCTTGACGTGGCGTGAAGTTCCTCAAACTGCCAATTGTCTCAAAACGTACGAGGTCTGGTTTAAGACCAAGAAGACGAGTGAGTGGACTCTAATTTCTACCAGTTGGCATATACCTTTTCCATCATTTCATTATGCCCCAAAAGACAGGCTTGTTAATGGTGAATTATAAATGTTTTCTGTTTGAGTATTTTATATTGCAACTATCTATTCTACAGGATTTTACAAGGTGCGAGCTTTTGATATTTTTAACAGGTCCAGCTTGTTTTCTGAAGCGTTTGAGTACATAGAATTGTGATTAGAATTTTATTGAAGTTTTTAAACTTTACAGTTTTTTGTTATAAATTAAAGTAAAATTTAAAATAATATTTAAGATGGAAATAAGAAACTACATTATTATGGACATTTAAAAGTATCAACTGCAATTGTCTATGTGTCTAAGACCAACCACTTCTCATTGATGTGTTCCATTTGTTTGGTGAGTATTGGATTGCGCACTCGTACTTTGATCTCCAATTTACCACCAGTTGCCTTGCGACCTTCCATCAACTGCAACAAATCGAACCAAATAAAGCATATAAAAAAGTTGAATGTTAAGAAAAAGCACTCACATCGAATGTATCGTGTATGTCGCATTTGGTCTCCAGTGGCTGGAGTTTCACGTTGACAGTACCAATGAGAATATCCGACCGTAGAAAGCCGCTGAAACAACACATGGGCAGTATACGACTTAGTCCACAACAATCAAAACGGCATCTAATTTTCATGTTTGATATGCATTCGATTTCGCATTTATGTACATATATATTAACGCACGATATTAATATTAAATGTATTGTGTTAATAGCTTTGTTTTATTGCAATAGATTTATACTTTAGATACATGTTAGTCGAATAAAGTGTTTAAATCGCATTGTGTGCATTATTAGTAAATCAAAAAGAAGAGCAAATTAGTCAATATCTAAAGCCATAGATCATAGGTAAAACAAGGGAACTGAGTATTCATTGTTATTAAGTACCAATCAACTATACACAATAGAAAATATATCACATTAAGAACCTATAGGTTCCTTGATAATGCAGTATATTTATATTTAACATACATTTTTAGAAACTTACCCCCGAGAATATACCTCAAACTTTACGCCATGTCGTTTAAATATACGCTGAAATTGTCTGTTACCTCGAAGTATTTCTACCTTGAATCTTTGATCGTAGTCGGGACAGTCAGTGTCTTTGATTAAGGTGGTTTTTGTTTTGAAAACCTCGTCCTGAGCGACAAAATAATATGTTACTAATGTGTAGTAGTAGATAGTAAAAATACATACATTTAATAAAGGAAATTCTATACGGACATATGTATCCACTTCTTTGGGGTTAGAAACTTTGTAGTTAAGGCCACGTACGACAACAATTTCCAATTCATTATCGGTTAAGTCAGTGTTGCAGTGTACAATATTGAAGCTTTTCTTTTCATAATGGAATTTGGGAAGAGAGAAATTTTTTCGCTTCGAATACCGAACTAAATCAAGGTCTTTTTGTACAGTTAGGGCCAAATTTTCGAAACGATTCATACCAGCGACATCCCCCATAGCTTTGTGATGATCTCTGAAAGACAATGAGTTTAGAAATTTTAAACTTTCGATATTAAAATCTGAATGTGAACCTTGTGTTCTTGCACATCATTAGCTGCTTGGCTAGTTGTTCTTCGATTCGCACACCAATGTCTGAAATGTCATCATTGGGATCGCATTCATCGGTTGAAACAATGGCAAATGATGCTTCGAGATTCTCTCTTTGTGAAGGTGGTACAGGAAGCTGTCAGGTGAGTAGTAATTAAATCGAAATTCATCTTTTCACGCGTCATTAACTTACTGTACTCAGGTCCACAGGCAACCCACTACTGGCTGCATTTAGTAATGCATCGAAGCCCTTGAATATTTTCAAATATTCCTTAGCCTGATCAATTTCTCCTGCTTTTTTGGCCTCGATGGCGGCTAGTTTAAATTCTTTCTGACGATCAAGTAAAATTTTCATCTGCTGTTCGGCCAAGTTGTTCTTTTGGTGATTGCCCGAAGTTCGTGTGGTTAATTCTTGCTTTTCTGGGGATGGTTTTCTAGGCTCATCATTTAGAGATTTCGTTGGTGAAGTGGCATCCGTGGACGGTGGTGATGGTGTAACAGTTGCAGGTTTTGGTGGAACTGGTGGTGCAGCTGACGGTGCTTTGGGTTCATTCTCACCAATCGGAAGAGGACCGAAACCTGGAGGTACTGGCAGTTCATCATATACTACGGGCCGTCCTGCTTTGTGAGCTTTAATTGCATCTTCGTACTGTTTTACAATACGGCCAAATCTTCGAGCTTTACTCGAGTTACCCTCGGTTTTGGCTGTTTCTTCTACTGACTTGTATTTATCCAAGCGTTGCTGCAACGCTTCAAGAATTGTGGTGGGTGTGGTCAATTCCGATGCTGCACTAGGATCTGGGTCCTTGCTGACAGGAGTAGGTTCAACTGGTTCTGCTGCACTTGTTGAAGCTTCAGCAGCGGCTTGCATTTTCGCCAGAAAATCTAAAAACTGATCGGGAGGTGGAGGCATATCACTAAGGTCCACCTCTTGTCCATCTTCACACATTTTAATGACCATATCAAATTGTTTGACAACCTTAAGAAATTGTAAAGCGTTCGCGGTGTCTCCTGATCTTTTGTAATTTAAGGCTGCTGCTTTGTATTCTTTTTGTCGGGCAGTGAGTTGTTCAATAACGGGATTTTTTGGTGTGACTGGCTCTGGTGCAGATTCTTCATTTTTTTGGGAACTTTCGTCAACTGATGGTGAGGTGGGTTGAGGTGGTGGTGGTGCTGCTCGTAATGGCACTTTAGGGGGATCAGCATCAGACGATGGAGAGGAAACATTGTCGTTTGGTGGTTGTGCAGGGCCTTTTACACTTACTTCGGGTGGAATGTCGTCAACATTTATTTGTTTACCTGCAGTACACTGCTTCAACAAGTCGTTGAGCGTTTTAAGGCCTCGATTAAAACGCCTAGCTTTCGCCCCTTCACCAGTTGCCTTGGCATTTATCTCCGCCTGCTTATACATTTCAATACGTTGTTTGATTATACCTAAAGTGTCCACAGTGCTTGTGGGCAAGAACAACTGCGGTGGGTCCTCTTCTTTGTCGGTTGAGAGATTGACTGAGGGGTCTTCAGTCGATGTCTCTTCCATAAGTGACTCTCCTCCAGCAATGTTCTGTAACTCGCCCAAGAGATCCGGGTCATTTTCATCGCCGGATAACTCTTCATCACTACCGATATCTCGGAGACTCTCAGCGATCATTCGATCCAGATCCGATGGAGGTAACAATTTCGGTTTGGCTTTTGGTTTCGGTTTGCCCCCACCACCTCCAGCTATCGCTGCCAACTCCGCTTCAAGGTCACTATCGTTATCATCGCTACCACCAAATCCTGCAGTCGGATCGAAGTCATCTGGTATGTTTGTTAAGCCAAACTAGAAAAGAAACAACAAAAAAAACCGCTATTGAAGAGCATTGGTCTATTGAAAATGACTCATAGACAAATAGTGAGCAATCGAATGTTTCCGTATTGAATTTTATTTCGAGGATTCCTTCGATTACCTGTGACAAATCGTGGTTTCGTCGCTTTGGAGCTGGTTTTTTGCTACCTAACATTTTATTATTATATATAGTTGTTTTGTATGTTTTGGAGAGAGTACTTTAATAGGTTCGAACACTGAGAAATTTATAAAATATCAGTTTATTTCGTCATTTTCACTACGATTGTTTTGAACGAGTAGTGGTAGATGTTGCCACCAGTTTTGTTTATCTTTTTTCATAGAAAATCTATCAAATATTAAGGTGAATATAAATTTTTAAATTATGATATTATATACAATTATAAATTTAGTTCCTGGCTTAATATTTATAATTTATTATGAGCCAATGGGTGATATCAAAAAAATCTGGTAGCTTGTTGGATTCGATCAGCTGTTTATGTCATAACAAAAATCATAACCTCAAAATTAATTGAAATGTAATTTCTAAAACAATTCATAGAATACCTCTCTATATTTAACGGGTCTAAACATTTTATAAGAAAAAAAAAATTGTTTGCTAATTTCATTAAATAATGTCGAAACCTACTCGCGATGTTTTTCGCATTGTTATCGAAAATTTTTTGAAATCCTTCAGATTTCGTCAAATACGGGGAAACTACATTGGCGAGGATTATTTTGGTAATAAATATTATGAGATCCCTGCAGATCCATCGGTCGGCAAGAGGAAGGCATCACGTTGGTTTGAGCCAGCAAACAAGGAGGCGTTCGACCAGGAGTTAACAGCCGAATGGGAAGCTTGGTTGCGAGGTCGCCGAGTAGAACCACCGACCCGTGAAGAACTGGTGAAGAATCTTCAAATAATGGATATGAAAAAACGTAACGCAGCAAAATTAGAGGCCATGCATGGAAAGAAGGACTCAAGTGGCAAACTATTGCCGAAAGAAGCGGAAACTGTTGGAACGTTTCCAAAGTACGATGAGTATGAAATAATACCAGGCAAAGACCCAGAGAAGAAAAATTGAACGTTGATAAAAGTTATACCCATTGTTTCATAAATGCAGTCATAATAAATATTGTACTATAAGTGTAGTATAGTTATATTTAAAGAATATTATGATTTTTAAGATATTACAATATGTAATTATTTTAAAGTATATTATATGGGCGACTAAATTTACCAATCGTCCAAATCCAAATCTTTGACTATGTCCACACCATCGTCCACCTCTTCTTCAACAGGTACATCCGCCTCTACAGCATCTTCCTTTGCAACAGTAGTTTTAGACTTTTTCTGTGTCTTCTTTTTGCTTTTCTTCGCCATCGGCTCTGCAACTGCTTCCTCCTCAGATTCGTCTCTATCTTCCTCATCTACTGGTAACTCAGGCAGATCATCCTCGGAATCCGATGGGAATAACTCAACTTCACCGTTCTCATTCTTAATCGACATTCCACCAGCTGCTGGTTTCCGTTTAATCATTGGTAAATCGTAGTCGTTAATGTTGTCAGTGTTGGCTGCTTGACGACGCTTCTTCGTCTCGTGTGTCTTAACCCAGCTGTTGTAGTAGATTGCAAGAGGTGTGCCCTTGTTACGCACCTGCGTTTCCCAAGCCTGTACCTGGGCCAGGTCCTTGAGTCCAAAAGTGACCTTACGACGCTCGTTCTCAATGAAACGCGAATTTTCTTGAATCTTATCTAAGAGCTGCTTAATTTTACGTGAATAATTCGAATTCTTGCAATCTTTGAGATATTGTTTCAAAGCCATCACCACAGGTACCACCAGGTCACTGAATGCTAACGATGATGATTCATACGCCAAATAGTCAAGTGTTAAACCACATACATTTTCTATAACTTCATCTCGAAAGCCGTTCTCTGACATCTGCGTCTTATTGAGACGAAGGATGCATGTAAACTGTATCGGTTTCATGGACACTGCAGTATGCTTACGTTTGAATGTGTTACTGTTTAGAACTTCCAGTATGAAGGGAAGAACTGGAATAAATGTGTGTGTGTCCTTAGCCAGCGAAATAAGCATTTGAATGCAGTGGAAACGTAAGGGGAAGTACTGCGCAGTAGGAATTAGTTTTATGACACCAGTCGTAATAGTGACTAGTGGATAGACTAGAGGCTGCAATTGGGGTTTATTAGTTGTTGTGCCCAGCAGATCTGCCCACAAATGGATTGAGTTTATGTACTGCCAATTATAGACAGACTGGAAACTATCCTTCTTCTTCAAAATAACAGCATTTCGCAGATGAATTGCGAGTTGACGAATATAGAGAAAAGCGTGCTGGTAAGTAACGTTAAGATCCAGGGCGAACATCTCGACGAGAGAGCGGCGCATAAAATTTATGCCTGGCAAAGTATTTGGAGAGACAAATTTGGAGTTACGAACATAGGAAAGATACATAGCTTTCAGAACGTGATTCAGCATCGACACCTTTTATGAAAAAAATTATTAATAAAACCATGTGAATATAACTGAAAACAATTATATTACCTGTTGACTACGAGTTATTTTCAAAATACAAAGGAATGCAAGAACACGCACTGTTTCGTCTCCTGTTGCCCACAGCACAATCAAACGTTTTAGAACAGTTTTACCTATGCTAGAAAAGGAAACGATCATGCCAGCCATTTGATGCAAGTGTTTCAATAGCACTGAGAGAATGTTTGCACTGGAAACATGTTCAATCAGTCTAATCAGATCCATAAAATAATATCGCAAACAGCCACGAACTTTAGTCCACTTCTTCGTTTTATGCAACGGAGTGGTCGATTTAGGCGAAAGTCCTAAAACTTTGAATAGAGCTGGTTGAAGATGCAAAACACAAAGTTGAACAACACCATTGAACGTTGCAGCGCCAACTACTTTGTATGCGGTTGCAGCCTTTGCATTTTCATCACCCGAAATACTAGCCAATGCTGAACTGAATCCCTGTATTACTTTGCGTATAACATCAATAGATACATTTGGTTTCTCCATTTGTGTTTGCCACTGACGTAAGAGATTAAGCGTTATTTTTTGAGTGCCATCAGCGGCTGTGGTGTCTTCATCATCCTCGAAATCACTTTCATCACTAGCGACTTCTAAGTTCCCACTGGGTTTATGGAATTTCTCGTCATCATTGTCGTCACTGTTTTCATCTTCAGATTCAGCATCTTTTTTAGATTTATTGTTTTTATTATTTTCTGGTTGATTTTCACCCTCGTTTTCTGAATCTTCACTGTCGAACAGATTAAATTCCAATAACTTTTTGTCGTTATTTTTAAGAAAAGTGTAGAACTCTGGATCTATATCTTTTAAGCCTTCTAAATCTTTTTTGTGTGATTTTTTTGAGTTTTTTGATTTTGTCGCTTTTGATTTGACTGATTTTTGTAGATCTTCTGTAGACTCCTTTACTTTTGAATTTTTTATCTTATCCTTCTTTGCGGGAACGCCAACTACTTTTTTCTTCTTAACAGCGGTAACCTCCTGCTCCACCAGTTGATTGGGCTTTTTCTTCAGTTTCGGTGGCTCGCCGTTTATTTTCTTTTTCTTAATTTTATCGAGCGATTTTGGTTTCACAACGGATTTGACATTCTTGGCCACTTTCATTTTTATACAATTTTTTAAAAGAATTGGATAAAAATGTACTTAGAATTAATTTAAATATTGAAATATTTAAATGTTAAAACTTCGTGTTTTCGGTTCACGAAACTTGATGTGACAGTTAGACATGTGCGTGTTCATATTCAGTGTTGTGTCTTTTCATGAAGGAATATAATAGTGCTGCCACACAAATTCAATATCAAATTCAATACAAAAAATCGAAATAAAATTCTAGTCTCTATGGCCAGTCTAAGAGCCAAAAGCAACTCTGTCAACAGCTGTTTTAGTGGTTGTTTTGTTATTATTTCGTCTAATGTAAATATTCAAATTCTCGACAATCAAACATCGAAAATTAAAATATTTTTGCTTAAAATCTATATCTGAACTGTTTTAGAGTAAAAAAATACTAAAGCAGTTTGATTCAATAGGATTTTTTATAGGTTCTCAATTAAACGCAATTAAAAGATCTGATTTTTCACGGAATTTTAATTGTTTGTTAATAATGACGCACTATATTACGAAATGTCTCGCACTTACATTACGTACACAAAGGTGAGAGAACACTATACTCACATGTTGAAGTCCACAATATGACTATTGCATAAATATTGTTTAAAGGAACCGATTTCTCACAGCTACTGCACTTGGAAACGCCAAGTTAACAAGAACGCACACTCAGCAGCAACAAGAACTGCAGAAACATGAAAAGCCACAACCAACAACACATACAACAGATACCCAGAAAGAAGTCGAGCAACATGCGAAACTCGCCGGTGACTGGTGGAATCTTAATGGACCAATGCGTGCTTTGCATGCTTTGAATACAATCAGGTAGTCTCTAATGAAATTATTGCGAAAAGTTCAAATATTTTTTTTGTTTTCTATAGAGTGCCTTTCATACGCGATGGACTGATTTCTCGCGGTTCCATTGATCCATCGCTTCTAAACACAACACGCGTTTTACAGGGTCAGCACATTTTGGAGGTAGGATGTGGTGGAGGTATCTTAACTGAACAGTTAGCTCGTTTGAATGCTACCATAACCGGCATAGATTTGAGCGATGAGCTTATAAAAACGGCGCGTAATCATTTGAGTAAGGAGAGTGCCACCCTGCAAAATCGGATAAATTATAAAATCGAACCGATTGAAATACACGTGAAGGACAATTTGGAAAAATATGATGCAGTGGTGGTGTCAGAGGTGTTGGAGCACATAAGCGATAAGGCATCTTTTTTAACCTCATGTGTACAGGCGCTCAAGGTATTATTTATTGTTATCTTATATGAATTGGATTAAAATCATTTCTTTAATTAGCCCGGTGGTTCAATTTTTATCACAACTTTAAATAAAACCATTCCGATGTGGGTATGTGGGGTTGCAATAGGAGAATATGTTCTAAATATCGTTCCGAAGGGCACCCATCATTGGGACAAGTTGATATCACCTGTAGATGTGCAACGGATTCTAGATACATGTTAGTATAAAAACATCAACATAAGCAGATTATTGTTTCTAAACTATTTGTATTTCAGTAAATTGCCAAACAGTGCTAGTGAATGGTAGCATATATGATGTGAGTAGGAACTCCTGGAGATGGATCAATTCCACCAGTATGTGTTATGCTCTACAGGCTGTTAAAATAGATTAATGATTAATAATATATACATTTGGTCATCGCCGAAATTAAGAATGAATGCTAAAATATATATTTATTGAAAATATTAAAAATTGTATTTCTCGAAAACTGAACAATTTTAATAAAAATTGATTTTTATAAATAAATGATATTCGTATAGATGTTCATCTATACCACAAGTCAAATAAGAAGTACACCATATGAATAGCTGATGCTTACATAAACCACGAAGAGGTGAAAAAGTAGACATTTAATTTTTGCCGAGTCAACTTTGTCGCTGTAGAAAATTCTGTTTGTCATTTCGCGCTGGAGGATAAATTTCGAAACAAAATCTTCAAAAATATTTAGTAATTAGATAGTGCAGACAGTTAATAATACGATGACCGTCACAAATCGGGTGAGTGGATTTATAGAAACTAAAATATATATAATTTATTGAAAAAATGTGTAAATGTTTCACAGATGGACATCGATTCCGCCTGCAAGGGCGAAGGCTTCCGTTCCTACTATATCCAAAAGATCGAGGAGCTGCAGTTGATTGTTGCCGAAAAAAGTCAGAATCTGAGACGTTTGCAAGCGCAGCGTAATGAACTAAATGCAAAAGGTAAGAACACAATTGAAATAAATGAATGTTAGTTTTAAATGTATATTTATTTTTAGTTCGAATGCTACGTGAGGAGCTCCAACTATTACAAGAACAAGGAAGCTATGTCGGCGAAGTAGTCAAACCTATGGACAAGAAGAAGGTTTTGGTAAAGGTACATCCAGAGGGTAAATTCGTTGTGGATATTGACAAGAATATTGACATTAACGATGTTACTCCGAATTGTCGTGTCGCTCTACGCAATGAGAGTTACACTTTGCACAAAATCCTGCCTAACAAAGTGGATCCTCTGGTCTCTCTTATGATGGTCGAGAAAGTTCCGGATTCCACCTATGAAATGGTTGGAGGTTTAGACAAACAAATCAAAGAAATCAAGGAAGTGATTGAGTTGCCGGTCAAACATCCGGAACTCTTCGATGCATTGGGTATCGCTCAACCAAAGGGTGTGTTACTGTACGGACCACCTGGTACTGGCAAAACACTTCTGGCTCGTGCTGTGGCCCATCATACCGAGTGTACTTTCATTCGTGTCTCCGGTTCGGAGTTGGTACAGAAATTCATTGGAGAAGGATCCCGTATGGTGCGCGAACTCTTTGTTATGGCTCGCGAGCATGCCCCTTCAATTATTTTCATGGATGAAATCGATTCAATTGGCTCATCTCGTATTGAGTCTGGATCTGGTGGTGATTCGGAAGTACAGCGTACAATGTTGGAATTGCTGAATCAGTTGGATGGTTTCGAAGCTACAAAAAATATTAAAGTTATCATGGCCACCAATCGAATTGATATTTTGGATCCAGCGTTGTTACGTCCTGGTCGCATCGATCGTAAAATTGAGTTCCCTCCACCGAATGAAGAAGCCCGTTTGGATATTCTGAAAATCCACTCCCGTAAAATGAATCTTACCCGTGGTATAAATCTGCGAAAAATTGCTGAGCTAATGCCTGGAGCATCTGGAGCTGAAGTGAAAGGTGTTTGCACTGAGGCGGGCATGTATGCGTTGCGAGAACGCCGTGTTCATGTGACACAAGAAGATTTCGAAATGGCAGTTGCGAAAGTAATGCAGAAGGACTCTGAAAAGAACATGTCGATCAAGAAATTGTGGAAGTAGATCGTGAGCACAGCATTATGCATAGAATTACGTTTATATTTTTAATTTTAAATTTGTAAATTCATTTTTTTCAACAATAAAAACGTTCTTTTTGAAAAATGTTCTACCTTGAAATCTAGCACATTTTTTGAAATTCATATAGCATTTATTTAATACTCATTAAAAAATCTAGACATACAGACAATTTTCCGATTTTATTTTGTTACAATATATGAATTTTAAGAAATAAACAGAAAGAAGACTACAACCACTGTGCCAATTGGTAAGTGTTAAATAACACATGTGACATTAGCTCTGTAGAAGTTGGCGTATGTTCTCATCATCGGCAACATCCAAGCAAATGTGATTCTCTTCGTCGCGCAAAGTACGGTCAGCTCCATATTTCAATAATATTCGCAGGCAATCTATGTGTCCACAACTCGCTGCATAGTGCAGTGCAGTTTGTCCATCCGCATCGCGAAGATTTACATCGGCTCCTTGAGAGAGTAAGAACTCGAGTGCTTGGCATTGATTACGATCGGTTGCCCAATGTAAAAGACCCATACCGTGATCATCCACTTTTTGCATCTGCTCTGCACTGAGTGTCTCACGCAACCGTTGCAAGTTGCCTTCCTTTACGTAATCAAATGCAGTTTTCTCGTGCTCTGCTATTGCTTGCTCATCTGTTGGTGGTAATTGTACAGAATGTACAACCCAGTTGAGCAGCGACTTCGGCGGTTTTACATTGTTTTCTCCCTCACACCATTTGGAATCGAGTTCCGTGACCTTTGCCACATATAAACGTTTCGCCTCAGACGTAGACATGTCTCCCAAGTCATTCCACGCACTCCATTTGGCGCGTCCTTGCATATTGAAAATGGCTGGCTTCGGGGTGTTGCAGCGACCAGTGGTTGCTTGTTTGTAAAGTGCGTACAACTCTAAAAGATCGTTGGGTGAGAGATCGCCATGCGTGCGTTGCACATGTTCGGTTGCTTTTGTGAAGAAACTTTCGAAATCATCTTCAACATCACTATCGGAAAAATCAGACATTCTGTGTTTTAAAATATGGCTTCTGTTATAGACTAAAAATGCTTATATTCTATATTAGATGTAGGAAAATAAGAATGGTTTCTAGGATTTTTGTATATTCAGGATGTTTCCCTCAAGAACGTGTTTTTGTTCGCTCTCGATTTTTTCTACTGCCGACAGGCCTTTCAACGACACGAAACCGTAACCCCTCGAGCAGCCGGTCTTCTTATCAAAGATCACGTTGGCCGATATTACTTTGCCGAATTCTTGGAAGTAACCGCGTAGTTCCTGATGACCCACGGTCCACGGAATATTACCAACGAATAGTCTTTGAACTGCGTTGCCTACCCTTGATGCCATTTGATTGCGAAAGTTCAATTGAAGTTTTCTCCAATTCAAATACTAAAAGTAAATCATTTAATTTATGTAAAAAATAATAATGTTCAATAAATACCGTCCTAACCTGGTTGCGTAAATTAAAAGAATTCCACCAGCTGAATATTAGTTCATAGTACTGTCAAAATTTTCGAAGAGAGAAAATATCAATTATTGCCAACCATCAGTAATATTTCATTAGCGTTGCCAGATGGATGAGGAATGCAATTCATGATGAATTTATTTATGTTATCTCGAAGTATTCATCGCTTTGCGATAGTTAAATATATAGTAGTTTTTCACCTTTTACTTCGTTTATATTAGGGTTGGCCACAATGAGAGGCTTCAAGGTGTTGAAAATTATTCTTTGGAAAAATTACAAATGTGAGATGCAATGTTGGCGCAAAACCGTTATCGAAATCATATCAATCGTATTGATATATGCATTAATTATAATAAATCCCGTGGCCCTGTTTAGCGAATTCGAAACGTATGGAGATGACTTACGGACAACCAACGTTTTTCCAAAACAATCATTGGACAATGTTGAAACACTAAAGTGAGTCGTAGAATAAACATTCATATCGATGCAATTATGTAGACATAATTATATATTTCCCATATACTCAGGCGATCCTTAAATATGAAGCGAGAAATGAGACTAAATTTAGCCTACACCCCACAGAATGACATTACTAAGAAAATCGTTGAAGCTGTTGTATCCACACTTAAATTACGTTCAGCGATTGGATATGATTCAGAATATGAGCTTGAAACGCAATTCCAGAAGCGATCGACACTCGCTGGCATTATCTTTGAATCGATTGGAGATTCAAATGGTCTTGAAATGCCTGACGAAAAAGCAGATACTCCTATAGAAGATGCCCCATTAGAAGACAGTTCAGTTGAAGATGATCCAATGGAAGATAACGTGGGATTAGACAGCACAGGAAACGAGACACTGCCACGCTTTGTAAGAGCAAGCGAATCCGATGAAGAAGGGGCAGATGCAGGCGGAGAACCAGGTGGAGAACCAGGTGGAGAACCAGGTGGAGAACCAGGTGGAGAACCAGGTGGAGAACCAGGTGGAGAACCAGGTGGAGACCCAGGTGCAGAACCAGGTGCAGAACCAGGCGGAGAACCAGATGGAGAACCAGGGGGAGAACCTGGGGGAGAAGCAGGCGGAGGACCTGGGGGAGAAGCAGGCGGAGAACCTGGGGGAGAACCCGGCGGAGAACCAGGCGGAGAAGCAGGCGGAGAACCAGGCGGAGCAGCTGGCGCAGGGCCATCGGACGGACTGTTGTTCAGCTCAGTAGACGAAGACGAAGGCGGGAGTGCAAAAAAGTCAAACACGAAACTATCCGTGAGCATACGTTTTCCAAGCTCGTTTCGATCGGTTATACCTTACGAGCCTCGAGATCAATTGTGGATTACCCGTTGCAATGGCATAATTATGCGCGTTCCGGAACATCAAGAAAAGGATATGGAAATTGATTTGTACATGCGCGAGGGATTCCTCCAACTTCAACATCAAATATTCCTCGAGTGGTTCAAGTTACAGAGTTTTGGAAGTTCCTATGAAATTCCGAAGATATCAGTACAATCGGTGTTGCATCATCCTAATTTCGATACATGCAACAATGCGGCCGGTTCTAGCCTTGTATCCTTTCTGTACTACATTAGTTTTTTCTATCCATTCCTGAATCTGATCAATGTATGAGTCCTACTCCAAAGTAAAAACTCCTTATTTAAATTTTCAATACTCATTCCAGCGCTTGGGAAGGGAGCGAGAGGAGAATGTGTTGGCCCATCATCTCAAATACGGAATTAAGTATTGGCAACATTGGTTGGCCCATTTCTTAATCGCCTTCGTTCATTTCTCCGTGCTCAACATCATCATCGTCTTTCTCCTGAAGGTTATTTAATTGTCCACTAACTGTGAATGTCTACATGATTTCTTCTCCCCCTCTGTCTCTCTCTCTCTCTCTCTTTGTCTATCGTTCTTAGATACCATGGTACGATGGCGAGAACATAAACATATTCTGGAATACAAGCATAATGATGTTGTTTCTGTTTCTGTCGCTGTACATCACCGCATTAATTGTGTTTGCGATGGCTTTGGTATGCTGCTTGGTGAACTGCAAAAATTCTCTGCTAGCCGGCATCCTCGCGTGGATCGCAACATACGCGATGTTCTCGATCGTACTGGATCACTCGAAGGGCGTCGACTCGTTCATGGTCAATCTGTCCTTCATTATTTTCTTCAACAACTCCTTCGCATTCGGGATGAATTACCTGCAGAACATTGACAGGATGGATCCTGAGTGGCACGTGTGGATCCTGTATATTGCTCTGGTGGTGAACATCGTTGTATATTTGTGTGTCATGTGGCACCTTCAGCACTATCGTCCCGGCAAGTATGTTGCCCGGAAGCCCTACAATTTCCTCTGGTTGCGCACCCTCTGTCGCAAGAGGAAAAAGGCCAAGCAGAAGTCGAAAAACAAAACGGTCACAATTGCGGCTCGTACACCGAGTTGGCACAACTTCGAGTACGGACCGCTCGGGCGGGAGGAGTTCGTGAAGCTAAAGAACATCTGCATATATGCGCGGAACTCGCGAAAGGAGCATCTGCAGAACATCTCTATGCGGATGTTTCGGGGCGAGGTCACCGTGATCTTGGGCCACAATACAAGTGGCAAAACGACCTTGTTGTCGATCATTGCCGGTTGGCGTTCGCCAGTCGTGGGCACGGTCAAGTTGAGCGGTGTCGAATTGTACGGGAAAGGGAAGGCCGAGAAGCCCAGTTCGCAGCGCCACAGCATCGACTTCTGCATGCCGAACAACACGCTCTTCGATCTGCTCACCGCGCCCGAGACGATCACCTACTACTACCGCTTGAAGCAAACCAAGGACGATCCGGAGACCTTCATCCTCGAAATGAAGAAGTGGATGGGCTACGTGAAGATAGTGGTGCCCGACCGCCAGACCCTGGTTCGCGACATGAGCTTCGAGCAGAGGCGCATCCTCTTTCTCTGCACCGCCCTGTGCGCCGGGACACGGGTGGTGCTGCTCGACGAACCCGCCCAGCACATGCGGTGGCGTGAGCGGAGCCTCTACTGGAACATCATACAGCAGGAGAAGCCGGATCGGGCCATTATCGTGGCCACGAACTCCATCGAGGAGGCCGAGGAGATCGGGGATCGCATCGCCATCCTCAATGGCGGGATGTTGCGGGCGTACGGGACGCCCTTCTTTCTGAAAACCAAATACGGCGTTGGCTTCGATTTGGTACAGTAACAACCACAGACTACTAATGACTTCGTTCGTTGATCGGATGTGTTTCCCTTGTGTATTGCGCAGATCATTTTGAAGAAGAAGACAAGTCCAGCGGAGCCCATTACCGAAATTCTGGCCAAGTACTTTCCCAAAATCTCACCCGACAACCAGGTTGGCGACCAGCTCATATACAAGCTGCCGGGGAGCAAGTCGCCGATCTTCCAGCGCATGCTTATACAGCTGGAGAACGAGGGTCCCAGTCTGGGCATCACGAACGTGCGCGTGCTGGGCAGCGAGCTGAGCGAGGTCTACATGACCCTCGGCATGCGGAAGAACAAGCAGGTGATCTCCGAGTACTGTGAGTTCTCTCGATGGAAACCTCTGAAAACCGATTGAGTTCGACTGTGTCATACCGAAATTTTAGCCACAAATCTGAGGGTCATGTATCTGGAAGGGGACAAGTTGGTGCGGCAACAGATATCGGCGATGTTCTACAAGAAGCTAATATACCAGGCACCGAACATCATACCGATCGTGATGATATTCGTATCGTTCATACTGATTCTGTTCATTGGTGGACTGAGCAATGTGCTGGTCGTTCCGCCAACACGTCACAACTCCATCGACTTGGGCTTCAATCACACCGAAGCCTCAACAAAATTGCTCGCTGCCGTCGACAACCCCGACTGTAAGTTCATCGAGATCGTGATGGTCTCGCCAGGCACCCTGTTTCGCAAGACGAACGCCCATTCGCGAGTGTTCAATGCGGACTCGTTGAAATGCCAAGCCGGCATCTACATCTCGCAGGACAACAAATTGCGGCACAACGTGTTCGGAGCGGTCGAAGAGACGCCCGACAAGAGCTTCATCCTGTGGACCAATCAGAACATCTTCCATTCGGCCCCGCTGACGTTGAATCTCTTTCACAATATGCTCTTGAGGTCAGCCAATACCCTCGTCTTGCAATCCATTCAATCCCTCTGAGATTCAATTTGTATTATTTATTTGCTTTTTGAATTTTCAGACATGCCAGCCGAAATGACAAATATGTGACCACGATCACCAACAATCCGATGCAAACACCTCTCAAGGTGAAGATCAATTTGCTCGACAATCAACTGACGCACATGGTGGTGCCACTCACGGTCGGCATCATCATGCCTCTAACGGTGGCCACTTTCATCTGCCAAATGGTGGAGGAACGTCGAAACAACATAGTCATGTTGTTCAAAATATCGGGACTACCTCTGTCCGTCTATTGGTTCGTGTCTTTGCTATGGGACTGCCTGACCCTGATGGCGTACATCGTGTTCTTCGTTATTGTCATGGCGGTCTCCACCTTCGAGGGCTTCACCATGACCCACAAGTTGTGTGAGTACCATCGATCTATCAAACTAATTTCTATCCTTATCTGATTTCGATCACTTGCAGTTAGTTTCCTGCTACTAAATGTGTATGGATTTGCGGCCCTGGCCCTGACCTACTTGATATCTCTGTTCTTCTACAAATCACAATTTCGCTCATTTCTTATTGCGTCGATAATACACGTAGCGACGGGTAAATATGTTCTTTACCACCTCCAATTCCTGCAATTTCTATATACGGTGTCCGTGATAGGCATCTGTTCGTTTGTCTTCTACTGGGATGTGATAGAGAACTTCAAGTACTACTTCTTCGTGGCCATGTTCTCACCATCCTTTGCCTTGCTCGACGGCCTCAGCAACATCTATACGGAGAATAAGGAGTATGAGTACTGCAGCGATCGGTGTTCGCATTTCAAGGGCTGCACCCCGGACAACATCTGCGAGATGGTACCTCAGTGCTGTTGTAGGTATCGAATTCAAATGATTCTAGGGACCTTCGCGCTGAAGATCGATCAATTGCTCTCCCACAGCTGAGACGCTATTCAAATGGTCTGATCCGGGCATTAATGTTTCGCTGACCTATATGCTGGTATCGGGACTTATTTTCGTGGGCATGATATTTTGGGTCGAATTGAATAGGATCGAGAAAAGGCACAACCCGCCAAGAAAGTAAGCGGCTGAGGTGACCAAGTGATCCTCTCATTAACTACTGACTATTTGCAAGTGTGAAGCAACTTCGTACCGCGTGTTATCCCTACGACGATCGCGATGTGGTGGAGGTGAAGAAACGCATCGCCGAAGCGGACATGAGGACCTGTCTTCAGAAGCGTGTCGTTGTGGACCAACTGGAGGACAAGATACCAAAGGGCGCCAAGGAGTTGAACACGATTTCATTTGAATTGGACAAGTACTAAACTGTCAGAGGAAACATTGTACGTGCTTCTAAGGGTTCGAGGTCTACTTCTTCCTTCCACAGAAGCATGTGTCTGGCCATTATCGGCCCGCGACATTCCGGAAAAACGCATCTGATTAAGCAGATGATTGGAGAGCACGGATTCAGTTTCGGCGACATCTACATCCAGAGGAACGATTTCAAATACGACATAGACGAGATCTACCAGATCACCGGCTATTGTCCACAGAATAAGGGCCTCTACAGATCGTTCAAAATGCGCGAGTTCATGCATATTTTGTGCATGATGCGAGGCGTACCGGAAGCCAAAATCTCTGACATCATACGTGACGTGGCGCTGACGTTGGCTCTGCAGGACGATTTGCAGAAGAAGATCGCCAATATGTCTTTCGAGAAGAGACGCAAGTTGAACATTGCGATTGCCATGCTGGTGTCGAACGACGTGATCATTCTCGATCAGCCCACAACGGGTCTGAATGCTATCACAAGGCGCGAGATCTGGAATGTCATGCGCTACGCGAGGTTCTGCAGCAAGACAGTGATTCTTACCACCGTCGATAGTCTCGAGTGCGAGGCCATGGCCGACGAGTGCATCATCTTCGAGGACGGCGAGATGATGGCCATCGGAAGTATACAATACCTGCGTCATCGGTTCACACGTGGCTTCTACTTGGAGGTGAAACTGAAGCGAGACGGCTCGACGGCCGAGGAGGCCAGGGACAAGTGAGTAGTTGTGAGTGAGGGGAACAGGATATTTATTAATTGATCGTTCGTCCGTAGCCTGCATAAGGATGTGGAGAATATGCATCGGTTCGTGACGTTTCTGCACGAGGATTCGGAATTGTGGTTAGTACAAGTTTGTATATGTCTAAGGAAAGTTTGTATATGTCTAAGTTTGTATATGTCTATGCTCCGTGGATTGCAGTTCACAAATTGAGGGCTGGCTGAGGTTCTACTGCCCGGTGCCGAATGTGGTCTATTCCTATCTCTATGGCGCGCTGGAGAAGAATCGCCGCCGCTTGAACATCTCCAGCTACACCGTTAGTCAGGGCACCATGGAGGACGTGATGCGAAATATTTCTGCGGTTCGGGTGCACAAGCAGAAGCACTACAAGATTTAGACCCGGGTTGGAAAAATTCCTAGTACACCATCGATTCCCATATTCGTCTTTAATAATAAATCAATTCATTTTCTGTGTCGAATAAATTGAATATTCTGATAGTTCACATGGTTGGAAAGGAAGCAACTGTGGTTCTTCCATCGCACATTCCCACGTTGCCTTCACGATTATCGACTTAAGTACACGTAGTTGCTTCATTTCAACGTTTCCTCTCGTTCCAGCTATTATTTATTAAATGTCAATGACATTGTCTGCCATTCGTCTACTGATTTGTCTTCTTCAACCGCAAGGTTGAGCGAAGTTCCTGAAAGCGGATGTGAAATTTCGAGGTTATGTATTCCGGTCATGTGCTCTGCACGAGGAAAGTAAAGTGAGGTCAAGGAAACCAATTAAATATCAATAGTTTAAAGTTTTCCTTGCAATCAATCGTTTTTCAAGTACAAAATGTTAACTACAGGACTTTTAATTGCTCTCTTCTACATCGGTTTAACCAGGGCTGTCGATAAAGACATAGTTAAACTAATGAAAGTGTTGTGCGTTTCGAAACAAGCGAATGATATAAGATTAAATAAAAAGAAATAAATAAAATACAATATTGTAAAAAACAAAATTGTGAATTGCTTGCTAGACCACTTTGTTTAACTAAAACCGGCAGCCCTGAATCAATCCCAGACAACTAGGCTACCTTCTGACAGCTGTTTGTCTTCAGTATTACGTGAATAAAATTTTGTAATTTTTTCCCAACTGATTCAAACATTTTTTAGTTTGATATTCTGATGACGATTCGCTTCACCTAGCTTTTTCGTCTGTGTTTACCTTGTTTCGCCGGTTGGTTAACCTCTTGGCGGGAGAGCATTGTCATTCGTGTATTCGCTCACCCACTCGCTCTCTCGTGGCTTATATTGCTTAGCTCTTTACCGGCAATGAGAACATAGCGGGTGACGTCACGAATGGGGTAAACTTGGTTCTCCCATGCACTGCCATGCCATCTGATTTTTGTTTTCTTCTGACAACTTCTAACAGCAGCGCACTCAGTATTTGCCGAGAGCTCTTCGCGCCCTGTGCTCTCGAGTTTGTTCGTGTTTGTGTGTGCGGTTGTGTACTTTGGGCTTGAGGTTGAGCAAAAACAATTACAAATATATATGTATAATTAAAAGAAAGAAATGAAAATATAAGAAAGAAGCGTTTTCAAAATATTGTTTGCATTGTCGGTGTTGTTGTTAGTGCAAATTCAGTATTATCTGCATACATAATTCAATTCTAAGCGAGTGAATGAAAAATAAAATTGATTAGAAAAACGTGTCGATGAAAATAACGCACATAGGATATTGTGATGAAATTCCCTACAGATTGGTGACCAACATTTTGTGATTTCCCCAGTGTGTTTAATTGCAGATTGTGATTGTAATTTGTGCCCGATTTCATCGACATTGAGTATTATATAATAAATCGTCACTGTGACGTCAGAGCGGTAAAATTGGCAAAATTCCGAGGCAGTGACGACGCAAAGTGAGCAAAAGCATTTTTTCGATTAGTTTTATTTTCTGAACTTAGATATGGATATTTCTTCCATTTTTGTTATTGATATGACATTATGATATGATATCAAAATCAATTTGGCAGATGTTTACCATGTCAACAGGGTGTTTCGTAATTTCCTCATCGTCCGTTTCACCATCCTGTTGATTCCTGTTCAGAATGCGGGAAAACATGAAAAAGCTTTTGACATTGAATTGCAGTTTGTTCAGAGCTTTCATCTCTTTCGATTTAAATGCTAACATCCAAATGCACTCCTTTTAAAATTGCTATTATTATCGATTTTATAATCACTATTTGACCATGTTAGGCGACGGGTTGCGACGCTTAGTAATTAATATGCACTAGGAATTCCCCATAATGGGTGCTGCAGAAAACGACAGGTCTTTATGGCGGGCAATAAATGAAAATTGGCGTTTGTTTCTAAGTCATCCGTAATGGAATAGTTGGTAAAACGTCTATCGATAGCAATGACACCTTTGATGGACACTATTAGAGCAGGATAATGAAAAACAACTCACCTCTTCCTCAAATACCCCCAAATCCCTTCCCAAGAAACTACTTGTTGATTGAAGAGAATTTCTTTATTGGTTCGATTCGATTCGATTCAGTCAATTCGATTCAATTCGACTTGTTTAGTATGCAAAACAAGTGGCTGAGCTCTATTGAACTTGATTTAACTAAAAAATGAATAATTTAAATTATATATCAGGCCCTCGCATCGACTTCAGTGGTGAATCAATTGGTAATGGTATCTTCAGTTTGTTCTTTTTATGAATTGGTTGTCAAACATTCGATACTCAGATCTTTGGGGTACAACTCAAAATAAACAAAATTAAATTCTTGTGGATGTTTGGATAATCCATGAATTCCGATAAATTGTTGCACTTTTACAATAATGTTGTGCATTTCTACTAAATCGTGTATAATTACCGAAGAAACTCGAAACAAGTGATTGTATATATCTAGATCTGCATATGTATGGACTTTGTTTAACAGCAGTAATCTTTACTGTAACACGATTAATCTATCAACCCAGGCCAAGATAACACATCGCACAGTGGTCCGCGAGTCATTGTAGAATAGTATATTTTGTTGTATTCGTATTTTTTTTGTTTCTTTTATTTTCACACATATTTTCGCAGATTTTATTCTTTACTCTGTATATATCCTTTAGAATATTAAAAGAAGAATTGCAAATTAAAAAATTACTGCTCTAAAATAGCTGAAAATTGGTTCACTTTCAAAACAAGACATGTTTCATAGCAAGACAAAACAAGACATGTTTTGAAAGTGAACAAATATTTAGTTTTCATAGGTCGACTACTACAATATAGAAGATTTTTTTCTGAAATTAAATTAATAAACAAAAACCAAAAATTGTAATATTACACAAATAAATGAATGGATAAAATAAGTACTTACTCTTTTGGACCATAGTGCGCCGTGTTGAATGCAATTATACAAATATCATTTGACTAATTTGCGTCAGCTTATATAAAACTAGCATTGTTTAAATTTTGAATACTTTTCAGTTCTCCAGTTATTTGACTTACAATTTCTAAGTTTCTTTAGTTCTATGATGAACTAATGACTCATGTTTCATGTTGACTCATTATATAATTTGACTCACGCCCTCAATGAGGTCTCGTGTTAAGTTCACGAGTTTGTGTTCGTTATTTTGATAAGGGACAGACAATTAACAATCGTACTATTGACTTTGCATGAACTATATATTTATAAATGGAGGGAATCCAAAAAAATACGATATTATCGGTGGTGAGTAATTAAGGATTATGCCGTTATTCACTAGCATTCAAAAAAAGCAAAAAACACGAATCCTTCGAGCCGGATTTGATCCAGCGACCTATGGATCTCTGCAGCACAACATCATAATCGCGGCTATGATGATGCGCATTTATGGCTCGAACTCTACAGTCCACCGCTCTACCAACTGAGCTATCGAAGGTGTTTACGAGCGATGCAACAACTACGACCATGGCGTGGTATCAACTTTTAAAATCCGAGCGAATGAAAGCACACGTTATCAATTATGCTGAGGTTTGAATCGAAGTGAAACGATCGGAAAGTGAAAGGTCTGCTAATGCTGGCGCTGAGCGAATGTTGAATTGAGCTTCTCTGAAGGCGTCGTTAAGACCTTCGATAGCTCAGTTGGTAGAGCGGTGGACTGTAGAGTTTGGAAATTGCATTTCCATCTGCCCTGGCATGGCCATGGTGCGGTGCACAGAAATCCATAGGTCGCTGGTTCAAATCCGGCTCGAAGGATTCGGTTTTTTTTTCACTATTTTTTTGTTTTCTTTTATTATATAGAGTGAATGAAAAGTAATTAAGTAATTAGTAGCCGGAGTCCACGTAATTACTTATTCTGTTGATATCCGTAGAATACGGGCTTGTCTCTTTTGCCGTACTCTTTTCTTTCTGTCTCAGCAATTGCCTCTTTCTCTTCGGCCATTGTATTAACTCGTCTAGGTTCGGTTCACTGGTTTATTAATATTGAATATGAGAAGTACGAGTGTTATCAGGAATTCGATTTGTTTATCTAATCGAATATTTATGGAGAACTTGACGAATGTTTGACGAAAGCGCGTGTGAGTTTAAAGCATTGGCCTTTGGATTGCAATGGGCCAGTTTTTGTTTGTACCTCGGCATTAACGGTTCCATTTGTGGCAATAGCGGTATTGGGCTGAAGGTTCTACGGGCAATAAACTCACTTTTACTGTAACACGATTAATCTATCAACCCAGGCCAAGATAACACATCGCACAGTGGTCCGCGAGTCATTGTAGAATAGTATATTTTGTTGTATTCGTATTTTTTTTGTTTCTTTTATTTTCACACATATTTTCGCAGATTTTATTCTTTACTCTGTATATATCCTTTAGAATATTAAAAGAAGAATTGCAAATTAAAAAATTACTGCTCTAAAATAGCTGAAAATTGGTTCACTTTCAAAACAAGACATGTTTCATAGCAAGACAAAACAAGACATGTTTTGAAAGTGAACAAATATTTAGTTTTCATAGGTCGACTACTACAATATAGAAGATTTTTTTCTGAAATTAAATTAATAAACAAAAACCAAAAATTGTAATATTACACAAATAAATGAATGGATAAAATAAGTACTTACTCTTTTGGACCATAGTGCGCCGTGTTGAATGCAATTATACAAATATCATTTGACTAATTTGCGTCAGCTTATATAAAACTAGCATTGTTTAAATTTTGAATACTTTTCAGTTCTCCAGTTATTTGACTTACAATTTCTAAGTTTCTTTAGTTCTATGATGAACTAATGACTCATGTTTCATGTTGACTCATTATATAATTTGACTCACGCCCTCAATGAGGTCTCGTGTTAAGTTCACGAGTTTGTGTTCGTTATTTTGATAAGGGACAGACAATTAACAATCGTACTATTGACTTTGCATGAACTATATATTTATAAATGGAGGGAATCCAAAAAAATACGATATTATCGGTGGTGAGTAATTAAGGATTATGCCGTTATTCACTAGCATTCAAAAAAAGCAAAAAACACGAATCCTTCGAGCCGGATTTGATCCAGCGACCTATGGATCTCTGCAGCACAACATCATAATCGCGGCTATGATGATGCGCATTTATGGCTCGAACTCTACAGTCCACCGCTCTACCAACTGAGCTATCGAAGGTGTTTACGAGCGATGCAACAACTACGACCATGGCGTGGTATCAACTTTTAAAATCCGAGCGAATGAAAGCACACGTTATCAATTATGCTGAGGTTTGAATCGAAGTGAAACGATCGGAAAGTGAAAGGTCTGCTAATGCTGGCGCTGAGCGAATGTTGAATTGAGCTTCTCTGAAGGCGTCGTTAAGACCTTCGATAGCTCAGTTGGTAGAGCGGTGGACTGTAGAGTTTGGAAATTGCATTTCCATCTGCCCTGGCATGGCCATGGTGCGGTGCACAGAAATCCATAGGTCGCTGGTTCAAATCCGGCTCGAAGGATTCGGTTTTTTTTTCACTATTTTTTTGTTTTCTTTTATTATATAGAGTGAATGAAAAGTAATTAAGTAATTAGTAGCCGGAGTCCACGTAATTACTTATTCTGTTGATATCCGTAGAATACGGGCTTGTCTCTTTTGCCGTACTCTTTTCTTTCTGTCTCAGCAATTGCCTCTTTCTCTTCGGCCATTGTATTAACTCGTCTAGGTTCGGTTCACTGGTTTATTAATATTGAATATGAGAAGTACGAGTGTTATCAGGAATTCGATTTGTTTATCTAATCGAATATTTATGGAGAACTTGACGAATGTTTGACGAAAGCGCGTGTGAGTTTAAAGCATTGGCCTTTGGATTGCAATGGGCCAGTTTTTGTTTGTACCTCGGCATTAACGGTTCCATTTGTGGCAATAGCGGTATTGGGCTGAAGGTTCTACGGGCAATAAACTCACTTTAAGTGAGTTATCATAGAAATAACACGATAGAGGCGGAACGCGGAACGACGGACTGTGATTACGATTTTGATTTGCGAAAGGATTCCAAGGATATTCTAAAATATTTTTTAAAATTTTTCGTAAATTCGCACCCGTAAATACCAATCGAAATATGTAAGTATGTCAGAAGTGTTTGCGAAATATAATAGAAATCACGAACAATGCCCTTAGATCGGGCCTTATCAAGGAGTCTGCGATCTGGAGTGAAAGTACTGATCGAAGACCTTGCCGATAGTGCAAGTTTGATTATATCACATAATAACAACGACATTTTATTGGCACAAAGGGGCACAACTCGACATCGACGTCGTTATCAGAGCGAACTCTTTATTTCATTCACCATCCGATAACCCATGTACTATAAATAAAAAAAAAAACAAAAGCGTAAGTTCAAACGTTCGAACGAAATGTGGTCTGTACCTGTAGCGCGTGCTGAATGAGTTCGCGAAATATTGGGCTATAAACAAGAAATAAACACCTTTCGCGCAGAACTGATAGCGATCGGAAATAGACCTTTCTTAGAGAGCCCAAGTAAGGGACCTTTCCAGATATGCATTTGCTAAATTACAACCAAATTTACTTTTGATTCATCATACAATTGCAAAATATGTCATTTGAAATACCCGCCGATGTCGTATTACCAAAAATCGCACCACTCAATGTTTACCAAGATAACAGTATTCGGCTCTGTGCGAAATTCGTATATATCCGAAATATCCAAAAGAATTGATTTACGACTTGTGACTCTTGTGTGTTCCCAGGTTTATCTAATCGTGAGACAAATAAACAAATGTTTACAAGAAAACAATTTACGAAAAAAAGTATAAATAGCAGGGGGAAAATACGCCTAGATTGAATTTCTGAGAACGTCACGAGACTGATCACTCAACATTCCAAAACTAATCAAACATTAATCTATAAATTAACCTCCGTTAAATTTTTTCACCAGATCTAGCGTGATAAGAATTGTTGGCATCTGGATCTAGATAAAAGTTAATCAGACTTTTCTTGCCATTTGAAAGATCGACAATGACTCATTGACGGAATGGGAAATTGAATTTGGAAAGTTATATCGCATGTTTATCGTAACTTTAAGTTTTATTTAGTTTCTTCTAGTGTTGATAAATTATATATATATATATTTAGTAGTCAGAGAGTTTGAAAGTAATTCAATGAAGAATGCACTTTGAATAGAACCATTTCCGTAAGAGTTGTAAATAAATTGTGTAACTTCTTTATCGAGTGAACGATTGCAAAATGATACAAGATAATTGAACTTTTTCTTTTTACTTTGGTCTGCATAATTATATTGTTTTATAATGTGCAGGGCTACCGGATCACTTTCGTATTTGTTTCTACTTTTTTGAAAACCATTTTGCATTTTAAAGGCTAAGGAAAGTATGTACTGTGTGAAAACACTAATAGGTGATCTTTCTATTATCTTATTTTAAGGGAAGTTCCACCATTTTGAACCTTTTATTTAAATGAATAAAAAGTAATATAGCGTACCCAGTATTTCAATTCCTTTTATGAATATCGTCAGCACGATCAGCAAAATCAAGAACAATTATATCCATTTGCTTTAATGGGCCAATCAAACATGTACCTGGATGCCGATGAATGAACAATTAATTCCATTTTTCTCGAATGTGCATGAAGAAAGCAATGGATTTGATCAACTCTAGTTGCGAACGATATCGTTTATCGAATAATCTATCTAGTATTTAGCAGGATACAAGGCACCACCTGTAACACAATGTTTCATTCCAGTTTCATCGACTGCGTCTATTTTGCGTGAGATCAAACAGAGAAAGCGGGAAACAAATGTCAGACTAACAACGAAGGAATTTAAAATGAGTAAAGTGAGCAGTTGGGACAAATTCAAGCTATTGCTGTGGAAGAATTGGATTCTACAATGGAACCACAAATGGCAACTTGTCATCGAGATGCTCTTGCCGGCCGTCTTCTCCCTACTGTTAGTACTAGTCCGAACACTAGTGGATGCCGAGCCCATGAGCGAAAAGAGTTATCCTCCGTTGGACATCACGAATCTGAAACTATTCAAGTGAGTATAATTCTAATACTGTAGAATATGTACCACATGTAAATCTATATTTTTGAAAATGTATTCCATTAATTGTTCCGTTTTGTACTTGTCCCAATTGTCCGTATCTGGATTCCATAAATTCAACCAATCATCTCTTCATGGTATACGTGGCAGAGAAATGTTTTTATAAATCCATACATATATTATTATTATTATTATTCCGTTTTGTTTGCCTATCTCTTAGGTACAGTTGAATTGACTTCCTTTTTCTATATACATTAGACAATATATGTGTGTATATATTTCAGAAAAAAATTAGCTATAGCTAGAAGAATGCAATCCCTGGCGAGAGCATTTTTCCCCAAAGCCAGGTAAAGTGTGTCAAATTGTTAAATTGTTAGATTACATTCATTTGTATTTAGAGTAAAGTTCTTCTTGGTAGTTCCAAAGCTAGTTGCTAATCTGTTAATACATCTGTTTATACTTCTGCTAGCACTTCTGTTGGTACTTCTGTTAATCCTTCTGTTGTTATTTCTGTTACAACCTCTGTTAATACTTCTCTATTGTTAATTACTTCTGTTAAACCCTATGTTAATACTTCTCTTAATACTTCTATTATTTATTTAATACTTCTGTTACTCCAGCTAATATTTCTATTAATTTACCTCATGCTTTAGTTAAGTTTTGAAAATGTTTTACCGAAATCAGGGAAAACACCAAAGTTTGATGTGCGAAGGTAGCCTAGTGTCATGTTTCTATTTTCCGAATGGCTTTAAAACTCGTTAGCATGATATATTAACATTCACATACTCGGCTCTTCATCACCATCAAACCCTTAATGTAGTATTTGTGTGAGTGCCATGGGCATTGATATATTTAGTTCCGTGCACATCAATGATGTCTATAATGTGAATTTCCACACAGTGAAACAATTGGCCTCCAGAGTGCACTGAAGTTCCCCACATTCTCAATCCTCTATGCACCGAACACGTCCACCTTCTACGAAAGCATTGTGGGGGAAGCAGCTCGGAGCTTAGACCTCGCGTATCAGGGCTACGCCAATGCGGACGATCTCAACTTTGCCCTAACTACGGGCAACTACTTGGCCGGCGTGCAGTTCGAAGACACTGGCGACGAGAACAAATTCTCGTACGCCCTTCGCTTCCCCAGCGAGCTGCGCACATCGTCGCTGAACATCGCGTTGACGTGGTTGACGAACAAACTCTTTCCAGTCATTGACCTGACTGGTCCGCGAAACGCAGATTCCGACGATGGCGGCGTGCCGGTCGGCTACCTGCGCGAGGGGTTCCTTCCCGTGCAGAACGCTATCTCGACGGCATTCCTGAAGCTGAAGAGTGGGAACAGTTTGCTGCCAGAGATACAGATGCAGCGATATCCGTATCCGGCGTATATATATGATCCACTGCTGGAGGGCTTGTCGTCGATAATGTCGTTGATTATTCTGCTGAGTTTCATCTATCCGTGTACCTATATCACCAAGGTTGGCTCTGATTAGTATTGGTGTACTGAAAGTATTTATCGCTTGTAACCACTCTCCGCAGTATATTACGTCGGAGAAGGAGAAACAGCTGAAGGAAGTCATGAAGATTATGGGTCTCGAGAACTGGATCCACTGGACCGCATGGTTTGTAAAGTCGTTCATAATGTTGGGCATTTCGGCGATTATTATTGCCATTTTAATGAAGGTACGTATGCTACACATAAGCCACCATCACATAGTATACAAGGAATTTTATTCCTTTCGACGATGCAGATTAGATGGTCCAACGATGTGGCTGTGCTGACCTACTCCAGCGTTACCGCGGTGATCTTCTTCCTTCTGATCTACACTATCGCCAGTATCTGCTTCTGCTTCATGCTGGCCACCTTCTTCAGCAAGGCCAGCACAGCGGCCGCTGTCACGGGTCTGATTTGGTTCATCGCCTACATTCCGTTCTCGTTCACCTTGAACACCTACGACCAGTTGAGTCTGGGTCAGAAGCTAGGCTGGAGCTTGCTATCGAACAGTGCGATGGGTTTCGGCTTCAAGGTCATTCTGGGCTTCGAGGGAACCGGCGAGGGTCTGCAGTGGAGCAACATGTTCACGCCGGTCTCCGTCGACGACTCCCTGACAGTGGGCGCCGTCGTGCTCGTGATGTTGGCCTCGTGCGTTATCTACATGATTATTTGTCTCTATATCGAGCAGATCTTCCCGGGCGACTTTGGTGTGCCACGAAAATGGAATTTCCCTTTTACGGCGCAATTTTGGTGCGGCGAAAAGGACTACGTGGGCGTGGAGGACGTTCCGAATGGCGTGACGGAACGACGAAATCCCGAGGCCTTCGAGGTGGAGCCCTCGGGAAAGAATGTCGGGTTGCAGGTGAAGAATCTGAAGAAGAAATTCGGCGATAAGATGGCTGTGAAGGGGGTCTCCATGAACATGTATGAGGACGAGATCACAGTGCTGTTGGGCCACAACGGAGCGGGCAAGACGACGACGATCTCGATGCTGACGGGCATGTTTCCGCCCACCGCTGGCACGGCCATCATCAACGGCAGCGATATTCGCACCAACATCGCCGGCGCTCGTATGTCCCTGGGCATTTGTCCGCAACACAACGTCCTGTTTGAGGACCTCTCGGTGGCCGATCACATCGTGTTCTTCAGCCGGCTGAAGGGACTCAAGGGCGAGGCGATCCAGAGGGAGGTGGATAAGTACCTGCGGATGATTGAGCTGGAGGACAAGGCGAACGTGGCGGCGTCGAAGTTGTCGGGTGGCATGAAGCGGAAATTGTCGATTTGCTGTGCCCTCTGCGGGGATACCAAGGTAGTGCTCTGTGATGAACCGAGCTCCGGCATGGATCCGTCGGCCAGGCGGCAACTTTGGAATCTACTTCAAGCGGAGAAAACGGGACGAACTGTTCTCCTGACGACGCACTTCATGGACGAGGCCGATATTCTGGGAGACCGCATTGCGATCATGTGCGACGGGGAGCTGAAGTGCCACGGCACGTCCTTCTTCCTCAAGAAGAAATACGGTTCCGGCTACCACCTGGTGAGTCTCACTAGCCAATCGTCTTCCGGCAACCGGTTTGAACTTGTTGCCTTCCTTTGTAGATTTGCGTGAAGCGCGACAACTGCGTGGCCAGCGAGGTGACCGCCCTACTGTCCAACTACATACCGGACATTCGGCCCGAGAGCGACATTGGCGCCGAGTTGTCGTACCAGCTGCCCGACTCGTACTCCTCGCGGTTCGAGGAAATGTTCCGCGCTCTGGAGGACAATTCGGATGCGTTGAACTTGAATGGCTACGGCATTGGCATCACCTCCATGGAGGAGGTGTTCATGAAGGTGGGCTCGGAGAACGCCAACGACGGTTCGCGTAAGCAGCAGAGCGCCGCCATGAATGGGACCTCCGGGTTCCCCGAAGATGACCTCGAATCCATACAATGTAGGCTAAGATACTTTCATCAATCGACATTGTATAGAATTTACCCTGCCTTTCTTCTAGCCGACCGCATGTTCTCCGAGAACACCCGCCTACTCAACGGCACCGATCTGTTCCTCAACCAGTGGCACGCGATGTTCCTCAAGAAGTTACTCTACACATTCCGCAACAAACTGCTCTTCGTGATACAGAATCTGATACCGGTGTTCTTCGTCGCGATCACGATACTCATTTCCCGCAACCAGGCAGCCTTCACCGCCTTGCCGTCGATGACCGTTGGGCTGACGCAGTATCCTACCGTCGTTACGGTATCGGAAAAGGATCCCGGCCTCACCGCTAGTTCGCTCGAATACCAAATAGCAGATCAGTATCAAGCGATTGCCGAGTCCTACGGCAGCGACTTTACATTCCAGTCGACCGCGAATAAGACTTTCACGTCCTACATCCTGGGCTTGAGTGCCATTCAAGTGCGAATCAACTCGCGCTACTTGGCCGCGGCCAGCTTCAAGAACGGCTCCATCACGGCTTGGCTGAACAACCAGCCGCTCCACACAGCCCCACTGACCGTCAACCTCGTGCACAATGCGATGGCAAAGTGAGTTAATTTCCTGGAACCTCGACAAACGATTCTATGCCATGTCTTTCGCACACTTTAGGGCACTGATCGGGTCGGACGCCGAGATCACGGTCACCAACTACCCTTTGCCCTACACCACGGAGACGAAGCTGACGCAGTTGAACACCGGCGCCAATGTGGGCACCCAGATGGCCACGAATCTCTGCTTCTGCATGTGCTTCGTCAGCGCCTTCTACATTCTGTTCCTGATCAAGGAGCGTGAGTCGCGCTCCAAGCTCCTACAGTTCGTAGGCGGCGTTAAGGTCTGGACTTTCTGGCTGACCCAGCTGCTATGGGACATGGCCACGTACACGTTGACCGCCTTGATCGTCATCATAACCCTTGCCTGCTTCCAGGAGACCGGATTCTCGACATTCTCGGAATTAGGTTTGTTCGAAATAGGCTTAGAAATAGGCTTGTTTCAATCAATTGCGTTTTCGTAACTTATCTTTTGCTAGGACGCTATTTCCTCATCATGATCATATTCGGGTTCTCGGTGCTGCCCTTCACATACCTGATATCGTTCTACTTTACGGAGCCGGCTACAGGATTCGCGCGCATTTCGATCATCAACATCTTCGCCGGTAAGCGCGATGAGGATTTAAATTGGCTATTGTTATACTAATGAGGTATTCTAATGACCTTCTTCAGGCATGGCACTGTTCATCGTGATCATCGTGATGTCGTTCGATTTCTTCGACACGAAGGACACCGCCGACTTGCTCCAATGGTTCTTCCGGGTGTTCCCGCATTTCTCGCTGGCGATGAGCCTGAACAACATGTACGTGAATGGGGCGACGCGAGAGGTCTGCAGCAGTCAAGTCATCGTCATCCTTCCAGATGCCCTGCGTTGCCAACTCATACCACGCTGCTGCAGTACGTCCAGTGACTGAGAAATCCCAATGCGAAATCAATTTATGTGTGCCTTTTCGCAGATACGACACCGTACTTTGACTGGACGGAGCCTGGAATTTTGACGGAAGTGGTTTACATGGTGGTTACAGCTGTGGTCTTCTTCTTGATCATTATAATGCGCGAATACGGCCTGGTCAACGAGCTAATCTATAGCATTAGGCAGAAGTGCTCGTGAGTATTTGTCAGGTACTTTTCGGGAGGTGTTGCTACATGGCTATCGATGGATTGTAGGAAAGTTCCTCCACCACCGGAGGACGGTTTCGTCGACGAAGATGTCCTGAAGGAGAAGCAGCGCGTACTTGATATGCCGACGAATGTGTTGGCCGGTCAGAATCTCGTATTGGATCGTCTGACCAAATATTATAACAAGTTCCTAGCGGTCAATCAGATCTCACTTTGCGTCAAAGAGTGAGTAGCATTCGAAATGAATTGATAGAATGTTGAATGCTAAGGATTGTGTGTATATTTATAGGACGGAATGCTTTGGCCTGCTCGGTGTTAACGGCGCTGGCAAGACGACAACATTCAAAATGATGACAGGCGATGAACGCATCACGTCCGGTTCTGCCTACGTTAAGGGCATGAGCTTGGAGACGGAAATGAACCAGATCTACAAGGAAATCGGCTACTGTCCGCAATTTGATGCCCTGCTCGAGGACCTCACCGGACGGGAAACACTGAAAATCTTCTGCCTGCTGCGTGGCGTCCACAAGAGTCGCATCCCGCAGTTGACCGAAGAACTTGCCAAATCCTTCGGCTTCATGAAGCACATCGACAAGGAAACCAAGACGTACAGCGGCGGCAACAAGCGCAAGTTGAGCACGGCGATCTCCGTGATTGGCAATCCATCGGTTATATACCTGGACGAGCCGACCACCGGCATGGATCCGGCTGCCCGGCGCCAACTGTGGAACATGGTGTGTCGTATTCGCGACTCGGGGCGATCGATTGTGCTGACCTCGCATAGTATGGAGGAGTGTGAAGCGCTCTGCACTCGCCTGGCAATCATGGTCAACGGCGAGTTCAAGTGCATCGGTTCGACGCAGCATCTCAAGAACAAGTTCTCCAAGGGTTTGATTCTCAAGATCAAGGTGAAGCGCAACGTCGAGCTGATGAGACAGATTTCAAAGTAAGACTTGTCTAAAGTAAGAGGTCCATACTCGAAACTAAATGATATTTCGTCTTGAATTACAGTAGCATAGGTTACAATGATGACGAGAAGCCGATACCAAACCAAATAGTGGATCAGGAAATTCAGCAAGTCAAAGACTTTGTCGAACGCGAGTTTCCTCAGGCGATATTGCAGTAAGTTTTCTCGTCGTTAGCTGGTGGAAAATGCCGTAATTATCATCGTTTCTTTTTCAGGGAGGAATATCAAGGTATCCTTACCTTCTACATTCCACTGTCCAGTATTAAGTGGTCGAAGATATTCGGCCTCATGGAGAGCAATCGCGATGAACTCAATATCGAAGACTATTCGATCAGCCAGACGACGCTGGAGGAGATCTTCCTGGAGTTTGCGAAATATCAACGTGAAGACCCGCGCGCCCTCAAGTGAGCCATTCAGCCATCTTCCACACACGCACAGCACCCTCAACCACCCAACACGCACCGCCACCTTTGAGTTTCTTCCATCCACCTTAGATTCACTTTGCATGACGAAACTTCACACGGAAAACCCACATACGGGATGATGTGAAGTTTACATCTCTGAGTATTTTTATGATTTATGAATTTGCTTCACATACCACTATCATTGTCATGGCTGCAGACGACCTCTTGACAAGGCGGCTTCTTTATCGATATATTGGTATTAAATGCAAGCACAATTCCTTCTACACTGCACTCGTCTCATTCAGAATTGTGTCTTTTCATTTTTTGTAATTAATTAACTTTCTCTTCCAACCCATTACCTTGTTCTTGGCGTCAAAAGCTCAAAGAAAGGTTGCTGCATGTTTTGATAAAACAATTAATTGATGTGGTCGCAGCAGCAACAACATCGTCAACAACTATAGTAAAAAGAACTGGATATGCAGACAACGCCCTAGATATGCAGAGTTCAAATCAAAATAGAAAATGTATTAATTTATTGAAAAGTTAAGTTTCCTCAAAGATGCCTTAAACGAAAATCAACGATAGAAGTAAAACATAAATGTGATTGTTAGCAAAACTTCTAGATTTTATCTTTTTTTATATGAATATAATAAATTATTTATATAAGTCATTAAATATAATATGAAATTATTATTTTTTTTATTATACATCAACTTTTGTGATTTACGTGTACTGAGTTTCAGCAAACTGTACTTAAATGTGTTAAAAACCTATGTCAGAAAGAGCTTTAAGTAATACCTGTAACATTAACTCCTGATGAACGTCAAACGTTTTTGAAGATGTATTTTTGGAAAATATGAGTATTTTTAATAAATGTCTTCTAATATGGAATACTACTATTTTTCAATTGTTATTATCGCAAAATCAAACCAACGTAACATGTGATGTTGAAAATCAAATTCAGATAGGTAAATTCATTGACGAGAAGTTCCAATAATTCATATACGTAAAAGACTTCGACATAACTCAAAGTTCTTCGCGCTATAGACGACTGCTACGTTTGCTAAGAGGAAAAACACTTCATTAATGTCCAGATATGGCTATGAACCCGGTAAAATCTTAGTAAAGGTTTGGTAATTACGATTCTCTGGCGTTGTGTTCGGCCAGGTCTATGAACATGACGGAGAGGGTGGCGCGTGACACGGAGAAGTTCTCGATGTTCAGGGAGAAGATGTTGCGCTGCAGGGTCAGGAAGATCTGGGATATCGGCACGCTGCCCAGCGGTATGAGGTATATCAGCGTGTAGCCGCGGTTGTCCCTGAAAGAAGGAGACAAGAGAAGGCAACAGTAGATTTTCAAATAGATACGAAGACGACTTCACTTCAGAATGGCACTGGGAAACTTCTGCTCCATGAAAGCCTGCAGCTTCAGGAACGGCGTCGACATGACATGCACATCGCTCGGCACAGACTCGATCTTCCGCAGCCACTGGTGGTCGCCCAGCTGCTTGACCTTAATCTTCAGCAGATAGCCGCGGGAGAACCGTTCGCATAGGTACCTGGTCGTGCCCAGGCACCGGAACCGGCCGTGCATGATCATCGCGACACGCGTGCAAATCCGCTCGCATTCACGCGCCGACAGCGAGGTGAGAAAGATCGAGCCGCCCGTCTGGCGGATCATGCAGACGACATTCCACAGCTGGCGCCGCCCGCCCGCATCGAGGCACGACGCCGGGTCGTCCAGATAGACCAGCGACGGCTTGCCCAGGATGGCGATCGCGATGCTCAGCCGGCGCCTCTGGCCGCTGCTGTACATGCGGATGGGTTCGTCGTAGTGCGACATAAAGTCCAGCACCTTGGCCAGCCCCTCGCATATGTCCGGTATCTTCGAGCCGGGGAGGCCGCGCAGCTGACAGTGGATCCGCATCAGCTGGCTGCCGGTGAACTCGTCCATCACCGCGTCGATCTGGGGACAGTAGCCGATCCGCTTGTACATGCCGTAGAGGTCCTCGGTCAGGCTGTGGCCGTTCACGTAGGCGCCGCCATATGAGACCTTGATGTCGCCGGTCAGCATCTTCAGCAAGGACGACTTGCCGGACGCATTGACGCCGAGAAGACCCAAGCACTCGGAGCTATCGGATCGCAAAATCGATAACTGCTAAAGTAAATGTAAATATAACAATAATTCCAACCGTTCGAGGACCAGATTCAAGCGGTTGATGATCTCGGCGCTTTTGTGATTCTTCCCAATGCACCTCAGTACCAAGGCCTTGCCGTAGTACTCCGTGGGCCGGAGGGTGCGCACGCGCATCTTCTCGTACACCACCTCGTCATCGATCATCGGGTCGTTGTTGTGCCAACGATTGTATTCCTCCAGAGTTTTCGTCCTATCACGGAGAGATTCCAGAGAAATACACATTAAACAACTACTTGTTACACTCACTTGTTATCCTTGGGAACTTCCCGAGTCACCTCGCGAATTTCCAGAATAACCAGCAGAATCGTGCTGACCACGGCGACCATCACCAGGTAGGCCATCTCCGGCAGAATGCCACGGGTGCTCCAAGACAATTCATCGGGTGGATCTTCCTTGCCCAGGGAGTATTCTGGATCAGTGGAGGTTCGGGAGGACAAAGAGGGTGTTAGGACTTACCGCAGCAGTTCGGCTCGGCCGTGCACTCGGACATTTCCACAGATATGAAGTAGATGTTCTTGTTCATGCACATCTTCCTCAATTTCCCCGCCAGGAAGACCTTGCTCAAGGCGTTGCACACCGCGTAGTGGGGGATGACGAGCAGGACCCACTGCGACCACTCGGGCAGGGTGGCCAAAGTGCTCGTGTAGTCTCGTTCCAATACCTCCATCAAGGAGGAAAACATCAGACCTGTCGACGATGAACCGAAAGACCTGAGTAAAATCCCCGATCGCTGTCTACGGACCGAGTCAACTTACCGCCGTATATGCTGACTATGGAGATGACGGAGTAGGCAGTGTTGGGGTCGGTGAAGGCGGTCGAAATCAGGTAGTAGAGGGGCATCACGCAGACACCGAAGACCACCAGGACCAGGAAGAAGAACACTGGAAGAGACAAGAGGTTGATGTGCAAATGTAGAGTAGGTAGGAAAATGCCGATCGGTGCCATACGAGAAACTTCGTATTGGTGGAAGTAGTTGGGCTCCAAGGCGACGATGGTGGCCAGCACGAACATGGAGCTGACCAGGATCTGCAGCACATCGTTCACGTAGGTCGTCAGCCAAAAGGTGCAGAACCGAACGCCGGAGATGTACTGCAGCAGCTTGAAGTGGGTCACGCGCTCCTCGACCAGGAAGAAGATGTTGATCGACCAGACGAAGCTCAGGCAGAACGTGATGTTCATGGCCAGGTAGTGGGCGACGCTCTTCAGGGAGCGCAGGTTCTCCGCGTAGACGGTGTCGACGAAGGGCAGCGGCTCCAGCGAGACGACGATCTTCGCATTGGGGTCGATGAAGGCGCTGCCAGGAAGGATGTTGGATCGATGAACGAGAAGTAAGTGGTAAGAGAGTGAGAGAGAGAGAGATTACTTGAGCATGGCGTTGTGCACCAGATTGAGACTGAGGGGCGCCGTGTGCAGCGGGTAGTTGTTGAACCAGGCGATGATGTCGTCCTGGCCGACGGAGACCCCGACCAGGTACTTCTTGTTGACGACCTCCTGCTCCTCCTGCTGCTTGTCGATGATGTACTCGCTGAAGATCTTCGACCCGCTCGACTTGATCTGATGCAGCAGGCCCATCCAGAGCACCAGGTCGCGATACTTCTCCGCAATCAGGCTGGGGCCGTTCTGCACGCCATGACGGTCGTCGATGATCGTCACCGAGCTGGGGTACTGGGCGAGGCGGAAGGTCATCGGCTGCAGCAGGTTCAGTTGGGTCGAGTACGAGCAGGCGAAGAAGGCCAGCCAGGTGAAGAGGATGGGGCTGAACAGGATCAGCGAGAGGATGTACTTGTGGTGCATGTGGAAGATGAGGCGCTTGGCGAACATCGCGCGCCAGTGGGCGAACACCAGCTTGATGCCGCTGGACCGGTCGTGGTCCTTGAGGAACTCCAGTCGGTCGTACTCCTCGACGAACGCCGAGATGCCGTTCAGGATCTCGCTGTGCCGGACCGTGTCGCTCTCGCTGGGGTCCTGCGTGCCCATGTCGAGGAAGATGTCGTCGATCGTCGGCTCGCTGATCGAGCAGCTGATGATCTTCAGCTCGAACAGGCGGGCCTCCAGCTCGTCGAGGATCCTCGCGAACAGCTCCGTGTGCTTCTCCTCCATCCGGTAGGAGAGCTCGTTGCCGATGTCGCACTCGGGCCGCGCCTCCGGGATGAACTGCTGGATGACCTCGGTCACCACGCTCGTCTCGCAGTCGGCCTCCTTTGCGCAGATCTGCCCAGGGACACCGGGGACCGACTGAGTATGCAGGGAGAAAAGGGTTTTGGGAAGACCTCACCAGCCGATAGCCGGAGCCGTAGAAGTGCCGCAGGAAGAAGGAGCTGCCGAAGCACTTCAGCTCGCCGCCGGACATCATCGCGATCCGGTCGCCGAGGAAGTCGGCCTCGTCCGGCGACTGCGAGGTGAGCAGGATCGTGCGCTTGGGCTTCTCCAGGATCAGCAGCTCCCAGAGTTGGCGGCGCGCGACCAGGTCGAGCCCCTTGCTGGGGTCGTCGAGCACCACCACAGGGCTGTTGCCGCACAGGGCGCAGCAGACGCTCAGGCGCCGCTTGACGCCCGACGTGAGGTCGCGCGTGACGACGTTCACGACGTCCAGCAGGTCCATGGCCTTCATGTACTTGCGCACCTCGCGCGGAATCTCGGCCTCGGCCATGCCCTTCAGGCGGCAGTAGAAGTAGATCTGGTTGTAGACCGACAGGTCCGGGTACAGGCCGTCGTCCTGCAGCCCGACGCCGAGCAGGGCCCGGGCCCGGTTCTCCGCGTCGTGCTGCAGGTCGTGGCCGTGGATGGCGACGCGGCCGCGCTTCGGCCGCAGCAGGCCGACGATCAGCGAGAGCAGGGTCGTCTTGCCGCTGCCGTTGTGGCCCATGAGGACGGTGATCTCGCCGCCGAACAGGCTCAGGGTCACGTCGTGGACCACGCAGACGCCGCTGAACTCCTTGCGCAGGCCCTCGACGTCCACGGTGCGCTCCTTCGACTCGGGCTCGATCTCGTAGATCTTGGTCATGCGCTGGAACGGGATGCTGCGCGCCGTCCGCCGGCCCGTCCGGAACTGCGACGGGATCATGCGGCGCCAGCGGAACTTCACGCTCGTCTTGTAGTCGTGCAGGCGCGCCAGCAGGACGTCCACGAGCAGCCCCAGCGCCGTGTAGGCGACGGCCAGCGTCAGCAGGAGGACGGTCATGCTGCCCACGGTGAGGTGGTCGTCGAGCGTGGGCCGGTCGAAGAAGCTGCTCAGCTGGAAGCCGTCGCCGAACTGCTCGTACTTGAGTATGGCGTCGACGCCCATGCCCAGCAGGCAGTTCGAGAGGACGCACTGCGACATCTGGGCCACGGAGCTCTCGTGCTCGATTCGATTCGCCGTGAGCACGAACGGGAAGTAGCTGAGGAACCACAGCAGCGGCAGCGAGATGAGCGCCGAGGAGACGCGCGAGAAGAACGAGGAGACCATGAAGCAGAAGCCGACCGAGGCCAGCAGGTAGGCGAGCATGAAGACGAACAACGCCAGCCAAGAGCTCTTGCTGCAGATCCCGAAGCCGTCGTTCCAGTGGATCTGGAGGGGGAGGGGGAGGGGGAGCGGGTGGAGCGTGGATGCGGTTGCCCAAGATGAGTGTCGAAGGAACCCACCTTGAAGACGATGAGCACCAGGACGAGTCCGATGCCCAGGGTGAAGAGCGAGTTGAGGAACCAGGCGTACACCTGGATGCTGTAGTCGATGCCCAGGGTCTCGACGATGGCCTTCTGCCGCCTCTCCTTGTCCCGCATGATCAGCTGACCCGTGAGAGAGAGAGGGAGAGAGAGGGGGGAGTGAGAGATAGTGGGGAGTTCCAGTTCGGGCTCACCATGGTGATGTGCATGCACGGGTAGAGGAAGCCCAGGAGCAGGATGAACGAGAGGCTGACCTGGAGGCTGCCGAGCAGGTGGTCGCACGACTGGTGGTAGTGGGGGAAGCGCTGCATGTCGACGCCGGGCAGCGAGAGGTTCGTCCCGCCGCCCCCCAGCCGCTGCATGAAGGCCATCGAGACGGCGTGCTGGATGGGCACGAAGCCCTCGCGGATGTAGCCGACGAAGCCGCCGTCGTTGTGGTCCTCGAAGCGGTGCTTCTGGATCGCGAACACGTCGAACAGGTTGTTCGTGTTCCAGTTGGCCCCGATGAAGGTGTCGAAGTAGTTCCGCAGCACACTGGGGAAGACCAGGGCGAAGGCGAACTGCCGCTGGGTCCCCGCATACATCGCCTCGGCCTCGTCCTCGAGGGGCGGCGACTGAGGCTGCGGCTGCGGCTGCGGCTGCCGGGTCAGCACCGTGTTCTCGATGAAGCGCACGCCGGCCAAGTAGTTCTCCCGGGCCATGGCCTCGCGCAGCTCCCGCTCGTCCGCGAAGCCGACGACGCCCACGCCGTCCAGGTACCGGGCGGCCCCCTCCATGATCTCGCGGTTGACGCGGCTCTCGTTGGGGGCGTAGGCCAGCTGGAGGCGTGGCACGAAGCAGCTGTACCCGACCGGCCTGCAAGGACGAACGAATCGCTCGATTGAGATCGCACAAGTGACGGCTGCGACTCGAGACTCACGACGACAGGTGGGCGACTTCGTTGCGCAGGTCATCGAGTAGGGACCTCCAGGCGTCCTGCAGGTTGATGGGGCTGTACTTGGTCACGTCCACGCCGTAGACGCCGACCATGAAGCGGGCCAGAATGAGGACGAGCGAGAAGAGCAGCGGCGACAGGATGGCCAGGGTCAGTTGGCCCCGGAAGTTCCACAGGGTGTTCCAGTTCTTCCACAGCATCAGCTTGAACTTGTCCCACGAGCTCAGCGGCGGCTGCAGCATGTCGGCGGTGGGCGGGACCGAGTCCTTGATGGAGATGTGGGAATGGGTGAAATGTGAAAATTCCTGAAATTCTAGGAAACTGAAATTGAGGAAAGTGAAATTTCTATAGAATGTCCAAAGTCTTGGGAATGTGAAATTTTATTTCGGAATTCAAAATTCCAGGAGAAGTGAAATTTTCGAAAGTCAAAATACCTGGAGAATTCAAAATATCTGGAGAAGTCAAAATTCCGGAGAATTCAAATGTTTGGGGAAGTCAAAAATTTGTTTTTTTAACCATCGACGATGACAGGACAGAGAGACGAGAATCAAAACATGGAAAAGCGATTTGAAAACGAGGAATGTCAAAAGAAAGGAAAATTTCCGAGATATCGTAAGTGGCAGCGTGGGGTTCTGGGAAGCCTTCGGAGTTCGCAATTCGGAGTTCGTGCAGGTTCTGGCCGGTTCCGGTCGCATTACCGTTATTTCGCCCAACTCCATCTGCCATTATCCGAGCAATGCAATTTAATCTACTCGAGGGTCTGAGCGACAAAGACACAACAACAACAACGACAATAGAAGAAAGAAATCGAAAAACGAATGGTTGGAAGGGGGGAAATGGGGAAGAGAGGGATAGAGATAGAAAGGAGCCAGGCCAAAGCAAACTTCTGGAGATGGCGACGGCGACAGCGGCCGACCGGAAGCAATCGGAAGCCTCGCAGCCTCGATGACCATTGCTACAACAACAAAATAAAACAAACAAAAGAAGAAATAAAAACGACGAATTTTCGTTCCTGGCATCCGCAGCTGAAGCCGAAGTTGACTTATTTTGTGAGTTTCGCTCTACTTTTGGTTTCCTTTGTCATGTGATCCGAGCATAAGTGGACAGCATTTCTGCCCTCTCTTTCTCCCTCTCGCCCACCCTCTGCTCGCTCTGTCTTCCTCTTTTTTGTTAGCGTCTCTGTCTGCTGGTCGGTTGCTGCATTTATTTGCAAGATTTATTGCAATTTATTGGCAATTGTTGTGCATAATGTTGACTTCTAGGCTTAACTGTTATTGTTGTTGGTTGTCATTGCGTTGTGTTGTTGTTGTTGAACAAGTCCACTCACACAAGACCACTGCAAATTGCACACACACACACACACGCACATTGTCATACGTGTGAACTGCGCCGGAAGGACGTCGGAACCACTTCGGCCGCCATCGCTTCGTCTCGTCCTCTCGCCCCTCCCTCCATCCTCAAGCGTTGACAGTTTCTCTCTCTCGCTCTCGCTAGTCAGTTGTCGCCCCTGGCTTTGTCTCCCTCGTTTACTCGTTTCTTTTTATTAGGATTGGGTTTTTATTTTTCTTTCTGTCCGCAATAAAAGTTTCTCCAACACATCGCTCTTCCATTCTATTGGCCAACAACTATTTTATTGCTTGGCAAATATTTTCGCAAGCTCTCGAAAGTCTCGAGATTATTTTCGGCATGAATCTCTAATGAAAACCTATGCGAACCACTCCCCCTCCCCTTTCTGGTCCCCCTCGTCCTCCCCCGACCATGTTTGGCCGGTCTCCGCCGCCGTCCGTCTGTCGGTCTGTCCGTCCGTACTAATATTTCCGTCGCTGTCGTCATCGCTCGGAATCTGTGCAACCCGGTCATGGATATGCGCATTGCGTCCCCCACCCCCTCCCCCACACAGGAGCCAGTGTCACCCGGACACGCCGGGCAGGACCAGGCTCCACCGACCCCCGTCCCTACGTTGGTCCAAACGACACAAGTCGGGTCCAACTTAATTGGCCGCAATCGCTT
This sequence comes from Coelopa pilipes, assembly GCA_947389925.1. Classification (NCBI taxonomy): domain Eukaryota; kingdom Metazoa; phylum Arthropoda; class Insecta; order Diptera; family Coelopidae; genus Coelopa; species Coelopa pilipes. The sequence continues at coordinate 23,135,695 of OX376700.1, read as the reverse complement.
TGGCCCTCATTCCAAAGCCCTGGAGATAAGTCTGAAATATAAAATATATTTTGATATTTGTGTTTTTTTTGAATTTTTTCATATTATCTTTTATAATTTTTTATAATTTTTATATATTAATAAAAAATTAATTTAGAAAATCATATTTTAAATAATTTCTTTTAATTTTCCATTACATGGTCACCCTTAGTTCAGAAGTTCTTTCCATAACAGAGACTGTTGTTGGAAGAGCTTTCCCTTTAGCAGTGTTGCCGTAGTTCTATTGTGAATGTGTATTTGATCAGAAAACACATGAATTTTCAAATTATCGTGAGGGAAGGAGAACAAATAGGATTTTTCAATTGACAACTTGGCTTGGGTGGCTTGTGTTTAGAACTGGTTGACCGAAGTGTGTCATAAAGGTGAAATCCGAAGCATTTTTGACAATATTTTCATTTTATTAAATCAATCGAAGGATGAAAAATTCGAACTCAAGGCGTTATTTTGTTGTTTCAAGAGGTATGTCGTCGACGCATGGTGAATAAAAATATATAAATTCAAACAAAAACATTGGAACATTTGCTGATTCTCATTGTGCATTGAAAGCAATTGAAACGACAACAATAATAACAAAACAATAAAAATGACTACAATTTTGTAGTTGTACTGCGACTTCTTCTCCTTGTTTTTATTTTCCGCAACATGCGGCACATGTTGAACTTGAATTTGTTCAGGCAACAACAACAGTGGGAGAAACTACAACAAGAGCAAAAGTAGCAACAACGATGACAGTCGCAAAACGGCACGAAAATAATAACAACTGTGGCTTCGTGGAGAGACGCAGAGAGAGCATTTAATGAGAGCAAGCAGTTGGCCCGCAACCTCTCTCTCTCTCTGTACGGGAGCACAACAGCGGCGCCATCAAACTCTACGCAGTTCACAATAGCACAAGTCGACTCCAAGCGAGAGGCAAGGGCAGCCGTCGTCGCCTTCGTCATCAACATCGTTTCCATTGCCTTTGCCAGTGGAACAGGTTTTCGTGCGGCGAACTCAACTCAGTTCGAATCGCGCATTCGAGGTGAAAGCAGCGAGTTGTGTTAGTTAGTGTTTTGTCGATTTGTGTGCGGTCGTTTGTGTGAGTGTTTTATTCGGCGATTCAAAACGTTATTGTTAGTTTTTATTCGGGGACGACGTAGAGGAACACGTTTGTCGTAATTAAAAACACAAAAAAGATCAATTCGCGGAGACGCGGGTGCAACGCGAAATAAATTAGAAAATCGCAAAATTCGCATATGACACGACAACTTTGTTCTCAAATTTGCAATTCAAATGAGAAGAAACACAACGGAATGAGTGCAAAAAATATCCAATAATGGAAATAAAAACGCCATTGTGAAATATTACTGCTGAAAGCACCCCTCCCCCACCCCGCTCCCCTTCTTCGCCACTAGCTAATTAAAGCCGAATTATCGGCCGGCTACTTTGGGCTCGGCTTCGTTGACGAAGTCTTGCTTCTCCCTCTCTACGCCTTCTTCTTCTTCCTCGTCACCTTCTATTCTTTCGCTTCGCATATAATTTGTTATTTATATTTTCATTTCTTGTGTTTATTTGTTTGTTGAATTTGTTGTTTCTCCTTGACTTGGAACTCTTATTAGCTTACTTTAGTTTTAATTTGTTATTGTTATTTTTGCACTGCTATTTTTCCTCCTCCTCCCACCCTTTCAGCACTTCGAACGTAACTCATTAAGTCCGTCTGCTGCCAGGCGAATTAATTGCCTTCTGCGCCTTGTTTTTTCGGCTAATTTCCGGTCTCATTTCCACAATCGGCGCCATTTCCATTTTTATTTCGAACTTATTTTCGACTAGTATTTCCAGCATTTATTGAGTTTTGATTTTTTTCATTGAAATTTGTGTTCGCTTTTGAGAAACAATTTTTTTTTTGTTAATTCCGTTTATTATTGAAGTTTTTTAAAATATAATAAAAAAAAATTTTTTTTTCCAATTTTTTTTTTTGCAATTATGGCTGTAAAAATCAGTTACAAATTTTAATTGAATACATTTGATTTAAAAACAATAAATAGTGAAAAACGATTTTTTTCAAAGAGTGATATAGAGGAAATACAAATTTTTAAAGTTGGATGTAGGAATCATTTTTTAAAAATTTCAATAAAAGTTTTCCCATTTTCCCCAAACAGCAGTAACGACAAACAAAAAGTGAGTTAAAAATTTGGAAGGATAATAATCATAAAGAACAGTTAAAAAGAAGGAATAAAGCATCTCAACATACGAGAAGGTGAGCCCTTTGTTATTTTTATATATTGTATTTATAATATTTTATTTATATTTTTTATATTTAGTGATAAATATTATCATTCGTCTCAATAATACGATATCCGATTTTATGTTTGAGAAAAAAGTAGACGTTGCTCATACGTCACGAGGAGAAAACGCCGTGTTAATCGATCCTCATTTCTTTCGACAATTCTCGCCATTTGCTTGCACGTGAATGCCATAATCTCGGTTTTATGATCTGCTTCATGCAATGGTCATTTCTGCTGTAAACTGAGTTACGGTTGAAGATGCAACGAGCCAAGACTTCGGGCTTCGTCCTTTTCTCATCCACTAAGTTTACGAAACTTTCCTTTTAATGGATCAATGATCTTAAGATTTGTGGTTTCATTAGATCAACAATAAAAAAAAACAAAATGTTTTATTGCGTGAAAATGTTAAACTGGAATTGAAAATTCAAACTTGATATTTTAGTAAATTTTTTCACAATACAAAACCCCAACTTTAATATTCTTCTGCTTTCACCAATGTTCTTGTACCTTTCCGACATCTCTCTGACATTCTTCTCCCCTCGTCTTAATTTAAAGATGTCGACTGTCCCTTGTTTCGTTCCAGCAAAGGAAAGGAAAAATTCATTTCCACGCAAAGCCATCGAATAAATCAAAAATTATCCAATCTAAAATATTTGTTGATTTACTCGACGCATGGACGTGTCCTGCGACCGTTTCTACGGCTCCTTGAACACGCACACACACACAAATACACTCAGACGAAAACCCATACCAACACATGTGCACCCACATCCAGACTCAAACACACACAGCCAAACACGCACATTCTCCCAGGCCATTAATCCATTTGTTTTCCTTTGTTTTTTGTGTGTTCTGGGTTTTGTTTTTTACCCAGATGTCGTTGTCGTTGTCGTTGCTATTGTTGTTGCCGTCGGCGGCAATGGTGGACAGTCGTGTTTTTGCTTTTGTTGTTGTTGTTGTTGTTGTTATTGTTGTTGGACCTACACTCTAGTAGTACGCATATCGCTTTGAAACCATTTATGGATCTGCGCGCATAAAACACTGGCAACGCCAATTTCCTTTTTTGGTCCATTTTTAGGCAGTTCCTTCGAGTTCGAGTCTCATCCGGCTTCGTGAAACTGCTCTCATTGTTGGTGTTGTTGTTGCTACTGGTTTTGTTGCTTCTGATGCTGACGCTGATGCTGTTGAGTTGTTTGTCATGTGTGGCTAGTTGCTGACATCGTTGTTGTTGTTGGTGTTGGAATTTTTGCCATCCGCCAGTCGCGTCGCCGCTGCTGCCGCCACCGCATTTCAGCGAGATCTTTTTGTTGTTTTTGCTTTATTATCTTTCATTTGGTTCACTGTTCCCCCCACTTCACCCCGTCCACTGTCGTTGGTCTCGCAGAGTTGTTGCTTTCGTCATTGGTATTGTTGTTGTTGTTGTTGTCACTATGCGGTTTTCTATTCGCAAACGATGTGTCAACGCTCGCCGCTGTCTGAGCTGGACCAAAACCCGCCTACCCAGAATTTTTCAATGTCCTGTGACTGATTGGAGTCGGGATGCGTCGGACATTGGACCGACTTGGACTTGGTTGGAGCTGGACAAAGTCGGAAATGAATTATTTCCCCACTTCTACCTTCTTCTACTTCTAGGTATTGTGTTTCTCTTTCTTTCCTAACTCCGCTGTTGTCGATTCTTCACTCTATTGCTATCAATTATTTTCCCTAAATCTACAAAAGACCTGCTGTAGTTTTATCATATCTCTTCCCTTTACTGTTTTACTACCTTATCCTCCATCGCCCCCATCCTTCTACCTGCCTAATCAGGACTCTCATAATCTCTGTGACGCAACCGCATTGTTCTCGATCGCCTCAGACCAGCCGCATGTCCTTGAAATCCTTCCGTCTCCACAATTGCGGCTCTGTCGTCGTCGTCGTCGTCGTCGTCATCGTCGCCATCATTGTTGTTGTCGTTGTTGGATCCCTCATGCGCCACCACTTGGCATCGTCAGCGAGCGCGGTCTCGTCGCATCCTCCAGCCGTGCAGCTTCCTGGCTCTGCTTGGCGTGTCCTTCAGGCTCGGGTCCTTTGTTTTATTTTGCTGCAGTTTTCGGTTACATTTTAATAAGTTCACTTTTTGTTATTGGCATTGTGATTGTTCTTGTGATTTTTGTTCTTGTTGAGCCCCGTTCCGTTCCGTTTCGTTACGCTCAGTGCGCCATCTTTTTATTACTCTCGTTGTTTCACCATCGCCGTCGTCCTCGTCGTCGTTCGTTCGGTGGGGCCGGCCGGTCGCTCCTTTGCGGCTGGCTGCCATTGTTGCCAACCCTTTGTTGCCTCTGTCTAATTTCAACTTTGTGCATCGTCTTCTGCGACCATTGTTGTTGCCCCAAATCTTTCTCTCTCTCTCGTTCTCCGCCTCACCTTCTCGTTTTGGCTCCTGCTTCTGCTCCTTCTGCCGCTGCTCCTTTGCAGTCAGTCGCACATCCCCATCCACATGTTCACATGCTCACATACGCGACCAGCACACACACACATAATGAACTTTAAGGATTCGGCGGCTGTCGCTGCTCCTTCGTACATCCTGCAGTTGATTCTCATTTGAATTTATGCCGCATTCAGTTGTTTCGCCCCACCACCAGATCCTCCACAATCGCGAGTGTGTGTGAGAATGAGAGAGCGCGTGTGTTTCTGTTCATGTATTCCACTTCACATTGACCTTATTATCTCCCCGCGAAATGCCAACCTCGTCTTGTGCAAAGATTCATTAGAAATCCTCTTGTTGCTTCGCCGATTCAGTTCTCTGGCTGCAAATGAAATTTCTCTCTCCTAATTGAAAATAGGGATTATTTGTTTCCCTCGTAAATCTCTACGCTTGAGCAAATTGGAGAATTGGAGCCAACAACATTGTGGCAAGAGGAAGAAAATCATTGAGAATTTTCCTCAAGTTCTAATTTTTGCCGCTTCCGAAAAACTCCGAACAATTTGAAAATCCATAAATCACATTTGTATATAATACGATGTTCGCTTTAGAAATATTCTCTATTCATATTTATTGTGCGATTTGAAGAAATTGTAAATCGGCCCATTGAATAATCTGTAATTTTCAAATGCGTTTCGAATTTATTTCTTGATAATAAATTCGGAAAAAAGAAACAAGAACAAAATTTCTGACCCCAACAAACGGAGAGGTTATCGAGAGACAAAAACATTCGCTAATCGTATTAGAATTGAGCAAATAAACTTGAAATCGCCTAAGGCTGATTAGCATACGCAGAGCATAGGAACGTTTCAGAAAGATAGACAGGCAGACAGTTATTTTGTATCAAAGCATTCGTTGATTCCATTGGAATCTAGTTCATTCTCTGCTATGTTGAAATTTGAACAAATAATCGGCATAGTCTACAGGAAATTGCGGAAATGAAAGCAAAGCATTGTCTGCTTAACATTCATGCCGTGTGTGTATTTCTCGAATGTACGTCTCGAATATTACCTTACATTTTGCATTTGCAACAAATGCCAGATTGCTGAACATTATTCCAACATGACGGCAGTCGTTTGCAGAGGGATCCCAAACCAGCACAAACCATCCCAAATCCTCAACGCAAGAGCCGCCAAATACAGCTGGCGACCTGGGTCGGACCCAAGCCATTTGCCCAAGTTGTGCCGTTTTCGCGCTCATGACAAAGGCATTTATTTCGAGAAGCGCTTAGCGCGTGACGTCATCCAGCGGTGAACGAAGGTCATCGGAATGGAAAGATGCTTGAGTGAATCAACCAACGAAACACGGAACGATCCGACTGTTACTCGAACTAACTGCAAAACAACTTTCTATGGAGCTCTGACTATTCTTGATACAGTTTACTCATAGTAAAATAATTATTGTTTTCCTTCCTTTGTGCAAACATTCGAAATGTAATTTCAAAATCGAATTGAAACACTTTGAACTTGAATTTATCCCGCTCGCCTGTCACAGCAAGCTCCACTTCCCACTTCCCCTTCTCTGTCTCACTCTAAAACCTCTCCCGTTTCCTCTTCCCCCAACAGAGCTGTCAGAGCCACCCTGTGTCGCCGCACTGAGTTTTCCCTGAAATTAAAACCGACTGCTGGCAGTTGAACTCACGTAGACGGTTCGATTATTCCAATTTTGTATTTGTTTCTTCTTGTTTTTCTCTGTATGTATATTTATTGTATTTTTCGTTTATAAAACGATACACACACCAACACTCACGTACTCAGTCACACAATTTCAGCCAGCGCCAACGAAGCGCGACGACAGCCACCTGAGACGTCGTCATGATTGAAGTCTTTTCTCTCTGTGCACTTTGTGGAAACATCGGTTATTGCGAATTTGTGCTTAACGCAATTTCAATAGAAATGTTATTCAACATGTTTTTCTATAGATATTGCTTAATTAGCATGGGAAAAAATTCCCCTCGCCATTGAATTCTCGCGGTGGGCGACGTCGACAGCTGTTTATTTTTACCGCTGAATGTCGAGAAGTCGTGTTTCAATTAAAATATGGAAAAACGTGCAAAAAACCACAACCATATGGTGATCTCACAGAGTTTCTTTGCATTTGTAATATGTATTTGGACATACACTGAGCGAAATACTTCATAACGTGAACAACAATAAAATACAAAACAATATTTATTGCTTGCTGTTTATGTCGACCTCTTGAATTATGTGTTCTGAACTTGGTTTTTTGTCATTGCCGTTTGATATTTATTTTCGTATTTGTTGTTATTTTTTCTCAGGATTTTTGTTTCATAAGATTCTTTTTTTCAATATTTTTCTTTTTATATTTTTTTGGGTATTTAAATGTTTTAATTAAATTTTGCTTCTTGTAAAATGTTTATTTTCATTTTGCTATTTTGTTGCTTTGATGATATTGGACAAGTCTATTTTCGTCTCCCTCCCTTCCCCTCCTTAGTTCTGATTTCAAGTTCACTTCTGTGCCAAGTGTTTATTTATTTGCGTCGCATGGAAAACAGCCTACAAAGTGGAAATTCCCTTTCCGTCTGTGTCTCTGCCCCGAGACACTCTGAGAACATTTTTCATCGTTGTTTTTATTAACGTCGGCGACAGAGACTGTTTATGACGGGGCTTCTTCTTTGAATTTCCTCAAGTAATGATGTTATTTTTATATTCAAGATTTTTCAACGAAACCTCTCCAGCTTATGTAAATAAAATTTTCTCGAAATCATTCATAATATTCCTAATTTTTACCTAATTTTACGAGAACTACCAACATTGTCGTCTCCTCTCGTCTACACGTCGCCCTGCTGCCGATAATGACCATCATCGTTACTTTAATCTCGACACTTTGTCATCCATTTCTTTCCTTTCTGTTCCATCCAGTTTTTGTTCCAACCTTCGGATTTGCCTATTCTTGTTGTTGTCTCCAAAATTCTCATTCATTGTCTTGTGCTGTCTCGCTCGCTCTGTCGATAAAAGTTAGAGGTTTCTCGTGCCAGACGACATTGACATTTCGTCACAGCTTCAATGTTTGGTTTAACCTTCCACTTCCGTTTTCCTGCTACTTCTTCCCTCTTGATTCTCGCCCTCAGCCTTCACCATCGTCAGCGCTATCGTCATCGTCTTTGTTGTTGTTGTTGTTGCGATGTTCTTGTTCTCAGCATCGTTGACTGAGCAGAAGATCGATAATCTCCATCGAGGCTGTATATTTGCCAGTGCTGCCAAATTAAGAGCTGTCAGACGAACGCCAGAGACCAGCAACGAAGCGAAGTCATGTGGAATGAAAACTGGAGTGCTTAAAGGCGTCCCCAATTTAATTGGGAGATTAACTATTGGGTATAAAAGTGTATATTCGTAAAGAACAGACTTTTAAAGTATATATACTTCAGGAATGAGAAGTTTATGAATTTTCTTAAAAAAAAAAATGAATGTATTAAGTAGAAAATAAATTAATAAGCCTATAATACACTACCATAATATCTTCGGATCCCATTCAGAGTTGGAGATTAAGTGATTTTCAACTCTAATGGATTCTGTAGGCAAGAATTGTATTCTTAGAACATCCCTTTTACATCGGCGATAGTACAATAAATAGTCTCTGGAAATCGTCATGCAGTTCTAACCCTGGAGCCCATAAATAAACTGTAGACCCCTTAAAAATTATTGCTTTATGCTTAACTAAGGATTAAATTCCGTCATTGGATATCATTCTTGTATTATAATTCATTATCTTTCAATTTACACACATGTATTTACACGCCTCTTACAGCGTTTTCCCCACTTCTGAGCCCAATTTGTCCAGTTTTCACGATTATTGTTATTGTTCTCGTTGTTGTTGACAGTTTAATGAGCTTTGAAATAAATCCACAATCGCGACTAAATTTACATCCCTCTTCCTCGCTCTCGCTCTCCGTCTCTGTATCTTTCTCTTTCTCCCTACTACTCCTTCTGTATCTTCCTATGCCGTACTTTTCGCTGACTCCCCTCTCGTTGTGATGGTGCTTTCTTTGTTGTTGTTCTTGCTATTGTCGGCTCATCACATTTCATTGTCTGTTGCTGCTGCTCGTGTAGTCGCTATTATTGTTGTTGTAGCTGCTGCTGTAGCTGCTGTTGATATGTCTATTTATGACAGTTCGCTCATTTAAATGTCATTTACAAATGCTGCAGCTAATCGCTCGCTTATCGCCCTAATCACACTCGTCATCGTCGTCGTTCACGTTGCTGCTGAAACAGGGGCACCAACAACAACAACTGCAATTACTATACTGTTTGTATTTTTAAATATTCATCAAGTATTATGAAACGTCGCCATTCATTTATTTTTCAGGCTATTGTTATATTTTTTTTTTGTTGTATTATGTAATTCGTTCCGACAAAATATTTTGTCCGAGGGTTCAGAGAATAATTTTTTGTCACGACTGCCAGATAATTTCAATTCGAGATCATATCATCACAATTTTTTCGGCATCAGCATGTCCATTGTCGATCCATTAAATGGGGTTTCATCTCCTCTGGGGGGGGGCATTTATATTATTTCGATAATAATTTTTCATAACTCAGCGCTTGCAATAAATTGAAAAATGTCTCCCCATGCGGTGTTCGCAGCATGATTCCGCGACCTGATTGACAATCAATTAAATGCCATTGTTCGTCGCTGCCGCGCATTTGAAGCAGTTCGCTGACAACGCGTAAATCGCACCGATTATCAAATTGCAATTAATTGTAAATTAATGCAGTCCTCAAACAAAAAATAAATTCCCATCCTCACGCTCTCCCGCAGCAAGGCGGCAACCCTGAAATTTCAATGGTAATTATTAACAAATTATGAACCCAACATTTCATTTCAGAAGCGATCATCAGCTATGAGTGAATTATTGGTCTGTCAACGGGTGTGTGTGCGTGTGTGTGTAACATAGGTTGTCCTCCTACCTTCCGGTTCCTATGGCTGCGGCCGACAACATTTCCGGAAATCCCATCACGAACGAATAGATGTGTGCGTGCGTGTGTGTGTTCGAGTGCAGTGTTTATCGTATTAGAGCATACATTTTGTATTTAATTCTGAATAAATTTCTGGTTTGTCCTGAATATTCAAAATATCTCATCAAATATTCATTAATTTCAAATATTATAAAAGGCTCATTCGTTGCCATTGACGTGAGGATTTTCGAGTTTTCCGAAAAACATGATGGTGTTGGTGTAGTTATCCTTTTTGGCGTTGATGCTTATGCGCCAACTTAATTGTGGCTGCATTTGAAACCATCAAATTGAATTTAAATTGCTCGAAATTTAATTTCTCTCACTCCGACCGGAAACGGAAATGGTTTTCAAATTCTGTCTGGTGTCACTGCATTCGTTTAAATTCCTCTCAAATCTCTGTAATTTATCAGCAACTAACTACAATTTTAAGAGCTTAACTCCTCTTTTCGAATCATTTTCAATAATTGAATTTAGTAATTGTAATCTGTGTGAATTGACTGAATGCACTTTCGAAAATCTGGACTTGGAATTCTCATGAATTGCGAAAACTTTCCAAATTACTCTAGAATTCCTGTTCGATTCATTCATTATTACTCACAGTATTTCTGTTTTTAGATCTCATCAAAATCATACTTCAAGGTCTATTGGGTTTCTCTCTCTCTCTTCTCCCCTTCAGTCAATCACCGACCCCCTATCACGATCATCTATTCTGTTGTTTTTAAATTCTCGTTTTATTTGTTTCTCGTCGATTTATTGTTTTAATGGAAGCGTGCGTCAATTAATGGCGACGCCTTCCTCGAGCTCTCTGCAATGCAATTATTTCAGTATCATTTTTATTTGGTTTTCTCTTTACATGTATTTCATATCCGACTGTCGGCATATTTGTAAAAGCCAATGAATGATCGAATTGCATTCATCTTTAATTTTGCAATCATTAAAAGTATGGGGAAAATGACTCAAACATGTAATTAAAAAATTCTCCTGAGTATTACGATTTATTTTTTAAATATTTTTTTTTTATTTTTACATCATTATTATTTCCCATGTCGAGTAATTCCGTGATACTCAGGTGCTTCAGTATGTTATCTCTTCATGATTCATCTAGATCTTCAATGATTCATGAGTTCCATTCCATTTATTTTTGTTTAGTTCAGCATCACAATCTCTCACGATATCTCGCCATCACTACCTGTCCTACTCCAGTAGTTATCTTCCAAATAGTGAAAAATCCTAATTTAAAGAACAGATAGGGGATATCGAGATAGGGCCAGCAGTGATAGAACAGAAAACTGAATGGGACTCTTTCGAAAATCCGCTCCAACACAACGCACTTCTCTCAGTTCCATCGGCAGATGGCGATCGGGAAGGCGGGAGAAACGTGTGTCGGCAAAAGCAATAAAGAAGCGCCCTCGCAGCTAATATTAAAAGTCAACTGAGAAGTATGTCAAAAGCCGTAATGAAACGAAACGTATAAATATTCAAACTGACGTAGAACCAGAGCGAGAAAGAGAATGCAATAAAGGGGGAGTAAAAAGTGAGAAACGATTTATTGATTCCGAGGAAGTGCGATTTTTAGTTGGTTTGGGGGCCGGGGGGTGGTGGCGGTAACACTTGGTAAGAATATACAATGACTGAGTAGAGTAGAGAGCAAAGTCAATTGAACGAAGAACGGGTTTAGCGAAGAGTGGCTGCATGACAGATGTTGACAGAGAGAGAGAGAGAGAGAGAGAGAGAGAGTGAGAAAGGGGGGGAAGCCAGAGTTTACAGAGAGTGAATGAGGAAACACCGGTTGTTTGAGAAAAATAGTTTTTCGAGATGGAAGACGATTGAAAACCTAAGAATTGAAACTTGAAATAGAACAGAGCTAATAAAAGAGTACCGGATTGCGAGCTGAAGAAAGAGCTGTCGGCTTAGTGGAGGAGTGGATGGAGATGGAGAATGGAGGCGAAGAAATCCTGTGTGGGCCAAGTACGTGAGGGAGGGAAGTAGATTTCATGACTTGAGAGCTGAGTTTGAATAGGAGAAGGCAAGAGAAGAAAAGAGAAAGGCAAATCGGAACAGGTGGCTACCGCTGCTACGGACTGCGACTGAGGCAATTGTGGGACGTTGGACAGCAGAATCAAGTGACTATTTGAATTTGCTGGTATCGAGTTTGATCGTAATTGCGGCTTCGGTCAAAGAAAATCAATAAAAGTGAAACAACCAACAGTTGGAGGAAAGTGAATCGATGGTGGTCGATTCCGGAGCGTTGATAATGAAATTGCAAAATAAATTTTTCGAAATCGGGGTCGACTTGCGACGAGCCAAAAATAATAGAACAACAACAACAGTATTGACAACAACACACACAAAACAAAAACAATTCTCCAACGCAAAAAGTTCAGCGAGAAGAAAAGTTTCGCTTTTGAGGTCAAAAGTAATGCTCAAAAACTTTATGGGCTTCATATGCAGCACATTTGGGGTAGCCTTTCATTGTGTGAGGCGCCTTGCTGGTATTGTTGTTGTCTTCGTTCATGTTGTTGTTATCTCATATGTAGTTTGCTCCTTTCGCGCTGCAAGCCAAATGGACAAAGGGTTCAGATTCAGCGAATGCAACTGCAATATGTCGCCGGGATTCGTAGCTCCATTTTTTGGGTCATATTCATAAATTATCCTCCAAAGAGACAGAGACAAATACAGAGACAGAGAAAGCGCGCGCGGCTGTAGACAAAGGAAAAATTTGCTGCTGCTGTTAATGTTGCTGTTGTTGTTGTCGTTTTAGTTGGGAATGCTCTGTAAAAATCTAAAGTCAATTAAACCCAGTGCAAAAATTCCCAAAGTGACCCAATTTGTTGTTGTTTATTTTTTTAGTTGGCCTCCTTCGTAAAGTGCAGCGACGTCGTTTTGTCTACGTCGTAGGCAACAACAGGGCATGGATTTTAAATTTGAAATGCTTTAAATTTTCACAACATCAGGTGACCAGATGTGCCTTGAAATTCTGAGAGGAGGAAATAAACCCGGAGGTTATGAGATTTGTGAAGCTCCAGCAAACTGCTAATAGAACTAGAAAGGGGGGCACTGGAGAGTGAGAAAGAGAGATATGTAGGCCTCTAACGCGGCGACGCTGACCGTTGGCCATGCAACGGGAACGGCAACGGCTACGACAACGGTAATTGGGCTGTTTTATATGAGGCGGAAAATCGTAGTTTACCTTCCGGAAGTAGATGGCGGTTGCTGTTGCTTTGATGTCGTTGTTAAAATGCATGGTCTTCCAATAAACCGTCGCTAATACGAGTTCAGGCTTTATTGCTCCTCTCTCGGGCGTCTCGCTCTCTCTCTTTCTGCCTCCTTCTGTCTCTTTGCCCCTTTCTCTCTGTCTCACCTTCTGCCTCTGGCTGTTTCTCGCCCTCGAAAAGGTTTGCGAGCGATTTTACATTATTTTGCCAGTACGCGAGTTGCTGTTGTTGTAGACTCTGTCCTTGTACTTGTTGCTGTTGTAATGGTTGTTGTTGTTATTGCCATGGGTTGCACTGGCCATCGCCGGTCCATGTCGTGGTCATTTGAAGAGGAAGCATGCCGTATGTTTGCGGTTTTACTATTTCCCATTTTCGAGGATCGAAGCAGAAAATGAAAACAGTTTCATTTGGGACTTATGGGTTTTCTTAGACGTTATTGAAGGTTGTTTTTTATTGCTGATCCCTTCTGACCATCGGCACGGAATTTTATTTTTTATGCAATTTATTAAAGTAGTGTATTTAACAAATCACCTTTTAGTTAAAATTGTATCACAGTCGTGTGTGGTTTTTATGAATTCACCCACGATGCCACCCTGTTGATTGTTTTAATTGCCTTCCGTTCAATATTTAGTATCGCGAATTTGCCGAGCAATTTGTCGTTCAAATTATTCATAACTTCCGTCATCTTCCGGTCCTCTGTCCACATACCGCAAAATTGCACCTGGCCGTCGTTTTTCTCGGTTGGTCTCGAGTGTTTTGGGAAAAGTTTTTTCTCTTTTTGGTTTTGCTTTTTGCTTTTGACAAAAGCAACAAATTGCATTGCATTCACGCCATCGCATTGACCGGAAAATTGTTCACATTGCAAAATAATTAAAATTGTATTTTATGGCCTCCTGCGATTCGTTATCGCATTCGCACTCCCTCACTCTAGCAGTCGCTCTGTCTCTTCTCACTCTATCGCTTCTTTATATTGTTTCATTTTACTTATTTCGTTTTATTTTATTTTAATTCTCTCGCTACCTCGCTCCCATGCACCCGCGGCTTCGGTTGCTCTTCCCATTTGCCCATTGTCGGTCGACTTGCTCCAGTTCCCCGTTCAAGTTGGAACTGGTGAGGCTGGTGGAGCTGCCGGTGTTGGTGCTGCCCTTGACAGAGGTGATGGGGCCGGCGGCCAATGCGATAAAAACAATAAATATTGTGTTTTATTATTTCTCGGTTCTTCTCTTCCTTTTGCACATCGAGTAAAAGTTGCGCCTGTGGCACGCTGGCCGGCCACACAGACTACCCGGGCAACCGCCATACAATGCTCAAACAATAGCTACAATTACAAAAAACAATGGGCACAATAATAACACCAACAGCAAATAAAATAATAATAATAATAATAACAGATAACCAACAACAACAGCAACAATAAAAATAACAACAACAGAACAGCTATAAAACTGTTCATAGCTGAAAATGAGGACACTTGCTGCAGCAGCATAGCACAATTTTCCGTCTCCCTCTCCCTCTCTTCTTCTGTGCACATCTCGCTCGCTCTCCATTTATCTCCCCTTCCCACACCCTCTGATCGCTCTGTCACCGTCGCTTTTATTTTATTCTCGCTGCCTTCACGGCCTCCCACAAGGAGTGGACGCCGAGTTGGCGACCAACGGTCGAGGTGTCGACCCGAGGTGAGGGTTAGGGTGAAGGAGCAGCTTCCGCCCTGAGCTATAGGCTAATGTGAGGTTAGATTGAGGTTGACTTGGCGGATGGCTAAGGTCGTAAATTGTGTGTGAGTGTGCGTGAGCGTGGGCGACAAGAGAGAGTGGAAAGTGGAAGAGTCCGAGTTGGGAAGGTGCCGAGCGAGTTGGACCGAGACAGAGATAAAAGCCTGGCACTCTCGTTGTTGAAGCATCTCTCTTGACCTCCGACGCGATTTCAGGATCATGGGAAGAGTCAGGTGTAGGAATTGTGGGCTCCTGTTCGGATGATTAATTCGAGGCGATTATTAATGAGAACCAATTAGTTCCAGACAAAAATTTATAGATTCCTGAGGGCAAAAGGGGAGTGTAAAAATGGTCTATAATTATTTCAATATTTTATTTGTATTGACACCAATTTATCCCAAGAACCTGAGACCATAAAATTGTTAAATTAAAGTTTGAGCAAAACTAAAAGGTTTGAGGATAAATTGTTCTTTAAAAACATCTCTATCTTTTCCCTCTGGTCTCTGGTAAATATTTATTTTTCTCTCCATCTCATTTGCGTTCTCCATTTCCGTTTCCTCCTCTAAAATTCATTCACTTTAAATAAAATCAAATATTTAATTAGTTCCAACTACTGTTGGCCACAGTATTATGTTGAACTCTCTCTTTCTCCTTGTTTGTATTAAATTTATACTGCCTACTCTTTCTTCGTCTGCTCAGCTCATTGGGGTTCTCTTTCTAACACGGTTACTTTTCACCTATCTGCCACATTTCTGCTTCTCATTGACTCTGTCAACCACTTGTTTTATTCCTCACCGCTCCCGTGCATTCTTCCGTTTCTCCCTTTTACCTTTTTTATCTTTCCCATTTTCCTTCCCTTTCTTTAGCCCCTTCTCTCTCCGTGTCATTTAGATTCCTTCTGGATGCTCCCTTTGCTGTCTCTTAAACTTGCCCTCTCCAATCCTTCGTCACTTCAGAAACTCTGCCCCCACCCCGTTCTCCCTCAACACTGTTCATCGACCATCGAGCTACGCTTCCTCCTCTCCCTCACTTTTTACTATTCACCCCCGCCACGGTCGGTTCAAATCCCAGGGCAGAGGGTTTTCAACTCATTTAATAAGATTCAAAATTTAAATGAGCGAGAACTGAAGTGCGAACGCGAGGAAGAGCGGAAGAGCGAGACAACAGAGGTGAAGGTAGTGAGGGAGTAAGTGAGAGGTGTGTTGTATGCATGTGAATTCTCTCTATTCTGCGGAAATTTAGCTTGAGTTGCAATCAAATATTTAAACAATATGTAAATGAGAATGTGTAGCATGGGAACTCGTACGATCCGTTAGCTCGACTTCCTCCACAACTTGGGGCATCGGGGGAGTAAGTGAAGAAAAAGCGGTGGAAGTAGAAGGCGGCGAAATAGAAATTAAAATGTCACGTGTGAGACAAGAGAATATAATTTATTAACGGAAGCAGCAAGGGTAGAATTAGAGATAGTTGGCGTTGAAATTACATCATGTGGCGAAGAATATAAATGAGGTCGAAATGTTGGGGTGATAAAAAGAAGGCAAGGGAGGAAGGTACAGGCATTAGAATTTAAAGATAGTTGACGGTAGTCAGAGTGAACTCTGAGAAAGGCAAACAAAAGGACCATAAACGGTAGAGTTGGGTTAAGAAAACTTATTAAAGGGAGATCCTTAGAGATCGATAATCAAGGTTGGAAGGAGAGAATGGGCCATGGCAAACGATTACCACAATCTGCCGTTCTTGCAATTTCTCCCAAAACTCTCACTCCAATTTAATTAACTACATTTTCTTCCTTCCCGTTCCTCCCTACCTTTTGATCGCCTGTCCGCATGTCAACGTTAATTTCTCACAAAGTCTAAAGTAATTTTCGGAAATCCACACACTCACACTTTCCCTCACTCGTACCTTCACACGCTCACAACTTTCTTGCAACTTCAGCTATTTCCAACATCAAGCGAGTGCATGAACTACATATTGTACTTATATCAATACATATATATGTATGTATGTAGGGGGAAAGCGGGAAGGAACAGTGGAGGAACGAGGAGAGGGAGAGCGGTTTTGTTTTTCCAGCAAAAGCCACCAGAACTTGTTGGGAATTTTACGCCCACCGCGTTGAGATTAGTACGAGAATGCATATGCTTCACAGGGGTCTCTCCGCCCTCCCTCTCTCTCCCTCGATGCCGTGCTCTCCGTCTCCCCTTATTGGTCTTCTCTTTCTATTCCATCGGCTAGGTAACCCTATTTGGCGCTCTGTCGGTTTAGGAGACCACTACTAAACCCCTTGAAATATGTGAACGCAACGAGAACCATACATGATTTATCAAGACAATTAACTTCCATTTTCCTTCGATATATTGCAAATACACAAAAACACATACACGTGCATGCAAGAGTGTGTGCAACAACGTTCGTGGCGTCGTCGTTGGAGAGAGGGACAGGGAGAAGGGTTTTTATGGGCCACTGGAACCAAAATATAAATTTTGTATGTGGCCTGCAGCTGTATCCGTGAGAGGGAAAGAGTTAAATAAAGACAGAGCAAGAGACTAAGAGGGGCAGAGAGGGACATAGTAAGAGAGGGACAGAGAGAGAATAGAGGGAGAGAGGCGCGAAGTTCTGAACAAACTTCCGTTTCCGTGTTGGTATTTCTGAATCGGTACTGATGCTGCCTAGTGTAGTCTCGGAAAGCGTCGGGGCGAAATTAAGTTTTTATAAAATTTCCAAGTTTTATGTTTGAGACGACAACAATAACAACAACAGCAACAACGACGACGACCACGTCGACGATGGCCACAACTCATGTGTGGTTCGTCGGACTCGCACACGGACACAGCACAGACACCGTGTGAAGGAAGGCGGCTCACACGGAGTGGACAGAACGACGAGTAAACGAACCCCGTGGACGGTGGACAGATCGGGTAACGAACCCCCAGATGGTCGGGCGGAAGAATAGATCGTCAGACAGACGGAAAGATAGTCAAACAATCGGACGGTTGGTTGACATGTGAGCCTCGGACTCCCCGGCGGCCGGATCAGAGTCGACCGGAGTGGAAAATACGATTATGAATGGGAATGGTCTTCTGGCCATCTTCCATCCACCGTCCTGTGAGCTTTCGCTTCGCAAATCCGTGGCAAGGAAATATTTATAGAGCTCGTTTTTTACATTTCAATCCCTCGGAAGGTCGCTTCAGTCTCTATTTAATTATGAGCCAGAGTCGTGTCCCTCGGCTGCGACGGATTCCAGGACGATACGCGTTCGGTTGCACCAGCGGAAACCTAACGAAATTATAATTTACATTTTTCATTGCATATGCATGAGCGTCGAACATGATTTCCATGGCCTTCCAGCGAGCAGCAGCGCCCCCGGTGTATCGGCTGAGTTTCGCTCCTTCTCTGAAGGACTTTTGTGACAAGCACTCGGTCGCCGCCGAGGACTACGGACTGACTGCGAAGAGGGTGGGGGCGCGGATGGGCGGTAATGGATGGGAAAAGGGGGACGTGGCGAGGCAAACAGGGTTGCGGTTGGCGGCGTGGAGCACCTCAGAGGCTTCCAGAGCGCAGAACGCAGAATGTGGCTGCCGCTGGCGCTGCTGCTGGCGCTGCGTACGAGGAGTATTCAGGCTTGAGTAAATATAAACGACGTGCTCTTTGTTGCCATTTTCGTTTTAGCATACTTTTGGGCGGCGTTGCATGCAACATGCACTTGAATGAAGTGCATTTCTGTTAATTATACTCGAGAGGCCTCCTGCCAAAGTGAAAGAGACCTACCTACACACACGCAGCCGTGGCGAACCCATTGAGGGACCGAGTAAATCACACACAGCGGCAGCGACAGGGAGCGAGAGAGTGCACGGGATGAAAAGAGCGACTGCATGAGTAGAACGTTGAACACGAATGGATCGTGGTGATGACTGCAGAATGGAATTTTTGTGAATATATATTTTTATGTGAAAAAAATGTTCGGAGCCGCGAAAAGTTTTTTTTCAGTTGTAGGTTATTCCTTTTATTTTTATTTTTATTTTTTTATTATATATTTTCCCTGTGCTTCGAAAAAATGCTTCTCTTTGTGGAAAATTTGGTGTTTATTGTTTTATTTATACGTGATCTGGTCCATTGTTTGTTCTCCTTTTAATTTTTTCACAGAGACGATACTTCCCTTTGAGTTCTTCTGAATGCATCATTTTTATTTATCGATATTTAATGGTATTTGTTCTGTATAAATCACGATGTTGCTGATGTTTACAAGGATATTGGTTTGTGAAGATTTTGTCTACTTTGTATTGCGGTCTATTTATAATTATTATGTTTATTTATTAGTTATTTTGATTATGTCAAATTCTACCTCAATTACCTCAATTTGCGTTTCTAGAACAGCCTTTATTGCAGTTTTTAATTATATCAATTTATTTTCCAGGTCGTATAATTATTGTTTCCTTCCAATTCTTCATGTCTATTGAGTTATTTTTTCAATTGTTTTCTTTGTCACGTTTTCGTTTCTTCCTTTTTCTTCAACACTATTCCACTCTTTCTCAATTAACCCTTTTCGAATATATGTTATTGCTCTGCATCGATTTATCGATTTTGTTTCCTTCTTCCCCTTCCCTCTTCCCCTTCTTCTTCTGTTCTATACCATGGTAGGAGCAACAAGCAATAACATCACACCAATAGCAACAAAAGTAATACGAAACGCAGTCATTAATAAAATATTTTCGTTCTTCGGTCGGGTTCAGGAAACGCCAATGGAATGGAATTGTAATTGCGTGTGTGTGGGGGTTATTGAGGATTGTGTGCGTTCTTCCTCCTTCTTCGTGGTTACGAGTCGGCTGGGTCGTTTTCTTCTTCATCCCCCTTCTCCTTCCGGCCGACGCATTCTTTGCCCGCCACCCATTCTGTGTCAAGCGTTGTGAATAATTTAATGTGTCACACTTAACTATATCAGACGCTCACACACACATACATACGCACAGGTCCTTGCTCCCCTCAGTTACCCACACTTTCAGCCATGACACTCACATCCCAAACCCTCTAGCCCTCTCATTCACATTCAGTCTCTCACACACATTTGAAGTACGCTCTCAACTCTGCCTGGCTCGCAGTAGTTGGAGAGCCCTTCAGAGCGACGAAGAGTTGGAGGCAAAGAGTTAGAGGGTGGAGGAGGAGAATGAGAGAGAAGGAGACCCTCCTTTCGGTTCCTCCGCGGTCTCTACCGCCATCTCGGCTCCTCCCCTCCACCACAACCACATGTTGCCACCGGGAATTTCTCTAATTATATGGCTCCTTCGAGCGATGTCCGGGAGTCTCACGCATGTCATCCGATGATTAGCGTTTTAATTGCATTCATCACCGCATTCGCCCACGTCCCCTTAGTTCTTTTGTTCGTTTCAGTTCGTTGGTTGGTTGGTTCCCTCACCACAGACAATGGCAATGGTCCCCGGTGATTTGATCTATTATTTCCTCTCCATTGTCATCGGCGAACGATGGCTCCAACAATGGAGACGACGTTGTCAATGCTGATGATGATGAGGATGACGTTGGCGACGACGACGACGACCATCGCGCTGCCGATGATGAGGGGTTCCTTTAGCATAAAACATACACGATGTCCTCGGGCGAAGAGCGAAACTGCTGGATGTCGATTCCCTCCCAGACATCGTCGTCAATGGCTGCCATAACGATGGCGACGCTGGACGCTCTCTCTGTCTCCCTCCGTCTCTCCCTTCAATTATCGTCTGCCCTACGTGTCCTGGACATTTGCATTTTCAATTAATTCTCCGCAATATGATATGGGTGCCAGTTCCGTTGAGGGCGTGGTAGAACGGCTGACTGGTGTTGTTCGTTGTGTTGCTGCCGTTGTCGCTGTCGTTGTCGTCGATGTTGATGATGACCAGATGATCGGTCTATGAATAATGAATGTGTTTGTGTCGATAATTATGATTATAATAATCGTGAACATGGACATGAATGTGAATGTGCTTGGGTTCCACAACAAAGATGCTCCTTATTGTTGTTATAGCTATTATTATCATGTTGTTGTTGCCATCACCATTGTTGGTGTGGTTAAGAAAATTATTGTGCTGTCGCCCGATGTTGTCACCACAATGAATCCAGTTTATTATACGGACGTCTTCTGTGCCGTCTGATGAAGCTATCGATCAGAGTGGGCGAGGTAATGGAAGGCGGGGGCGAAGAGTAAGTGACTGATTCATGCATTGTTGTCGCCATTCGAGTCCAGCTATTGGCCATTTTCAAACTAATGGATGGCCATTGTTCGAACTGCTCCAGTCGAGTGAAAGTTTCACGAGCTGTTGAGTTGAAATGGTTGGATTGAGGGTGAGCTTAATTTATCGCCGAACATTGAAGAATCACACGACGACATTATGGCCACCATCACCTTCATCTTCTTCGGCTATTTGCCCTCATTCTCGCTGCCTTTCTCCAGGATTATCACAGCACCCACCAGTCGAGAACCTCGAGAATGGGAGCGACTCGATCCACACCGCCGTTGCTCGCTTTGATCCTCCCTCGTGCCAAGATGAGATCCGCCGCCGTCCGTGCCACTTCTCGGGCTCGTGTCCTGTCCGGGCCAGGAGTGCGATGGACTGCATGAAACAACAAGAGAGCAAGAATGAGAGAGAGAAAGAGTGGGAATAAGGGAGAAAGAAACAATTAAATGCTATAAATATCTCTCGCCCAGCATGCAAGTTGTTCGGTGCACCAAATAACCAGGTTGAAGTGCTTGTAATTGTTGCCCACACACACGGACAAACTCTCACATACACTGCACATACACTCACTCTCCCACTAACACCGATGCACACATTCTAGCTTACTTGCATAGAAGCATGTCAATAAAATTAAAATATTTTGCACATGCATCAAATCGAAATTGGGACAAACGACAATAAATGAGGCGCGATAGAGGAGGGAAGGGGGCGGTAAGGAAAGGGTGGAATGGAGGGACGAAGAGGGGAGCAAGAGGCGAAGCACGCGAGGTACGGATGTGAAATGAAACGAAACTAACAGACGAGCGCCGAGTGGGCGGCAGATGGAGCCAAGAGACTCTGGGGGCGAGAGAAAGAGACGTTTAATGAACGAAATCAATATGCAGTCGCCGGCGGAAAGGAGTGGCAAAGGAA
Source organism: Coelopa pilipes (assembly GCA_947389925.1). Taxonomy (NCBI): domain Eukaryota; kingdom Metazoa; phylum Arthropoda; class Insecta; order Diptera; family Coelopidae; genus Coelopa; species Coelopa pilipes. Next base: position 23,113,898 of record OX376700.1, on the reverse strand, counting down.
GGTGTGGGGGCGGGGCGCAGAACTGAAGAATATATGACTTGAATTATCCTTGTTGCTGGGAGGAGAGAAAAGGGGACTGCGAGAGAGAGAGATAGAGGGTGAGTGATAGAGGGAGGTGGGTAGAGAAGGCGAGGCAAGAAGGATGCTAATGGCTGCATGCAACATGCCTGCAAATTTCGTTTGGCGGGTCTCCTGCAATTGGTTGTTCTTGTTGTTGTTGCTGTAGTAGTTGCGGCTGCTGTTGGTGACGCCCTCTGGCGACACACTGTAGTAGAGTCGGGCAAAAGTAGGCCGCTAGATTTCTAGGGGGGGGAAAACAACAACACTGAAATAAAACCCACACAAGCATTAAGAACTTCATGTATCAAGGAGCCGACATATGAGTGGGTGTGTGTGTGTAGTGCAAGCGGGAGTTCGTATGTGAGTGGATGTGGGTGTGTGTGTGCCTGATATTTATTACTTCGCTAGAGTAGTAGAACACACAGCCTCAGTCAGACATACACACACACACACAAGTCGCTCATATTGCGCAAGTAGTTGGCACCACCGTGAGGTGTCGACGATTTATTGCACAAGGACATTCGAGTCAAATTGTGCCAAAGCAGGACATTCCCAAGGGTGTGGGGGAGGTGGAGGAGAAGGACGAGCAGGAGAAAAAATCATTCCTTAATCGGCTTCAGATCGCCGGAACTGGGAGCCAAAGTCAGCGAAACTTTTGATTTGAATTCTCATCACCTACCACAATCTGGCTCTCTCTCTCTCTCTAGCTCTCTATTTCTTTCTGCAGCTCACTGTCTGACTTCGCGGCCTGACCATGACACCGATTGTCTGTCGTCGCCCTCGCTCCCCGTCGATGGAGATCCGTTCGCACAATGGTCGTCGTCCGTAAAGTTTGCGCCATCCGAAAACTTAACACTAATAAATTCGTCTTTTGAAAGTGCGCAGCAAACTTTTCCATCAAATTGCCACAGCCCGCAGACTCTCTCCCTCTCTCCAAGCGCATTCCACACTTAATGAATAAACCACAGCAGCTGAAACGCAACAAAGGCGTTGCCAGAGTTCAATTCTCGGGCTAAACTTTAGCTTCCTTAAAACTTCCGGCTCGGGTTCGCTCGTCGTCGTCGTCGTCGCCGTCGTTGTGGCTTCTGACCCTCTCTCTCTTCTCCCCTCTGCAATTCTATTATTCTCCCCGGCCCCCTCGCTCCTACCCTTAGATTGCGTCTACCCCTTCATTGGATTGTTGCATCGACGTTATGTTGGTGGAAATATCCCTTAAAGTTCGCTCGCCCTTCCTCAAGACCTTCCTCAAGACCAATTCTCTCTCTCTCTCTCCCTTCGTCGAGTGACGGCACGCAGTCGCATGAATTCTGCAGGGATTTTCTTACGTCGGAATTTTCGGCGAATTCTGGGGCTTTGTTTTGCATGCAGCGTGGAGTGGCGAGGGGACGACGATCGGAGCTGCGACAACGAGAGCAAAAGCCATGACACTTCAAGACAGGGACAGACAGCGGGAGAGAAGGAGAGTGACAAAGAGAGAGCAGGAGAAGGGGACGTGACCGAGCCACATCCCTCGCGGAAGCTCAGGAGCAGCGGCAGCAGCAGACCAGGAAATTCATCTCTCAAATTTTACCCCAAGTGTTGTCGGGTATTTGAAGAAATGCAACGAGCGGAGGAAGTGGGCGACGCTGAGGAGTCGAGAAAGCTGGCGGCAAAATGGCGTTTCTGCGAGATACGGATACGTATCGCAACTGCAGATGTCAGGCGGTCTGTCGGTCGGTCAGACGGCGGACTACCGGTAGACAGCGGGTGGACGAACCCCATTTACCGGCACCATGCTGGGCCGAATCTCGGGGGATGTCGGGACTGGCGTATCTGAGCGAAGCACTGCCGCTATCTGTATCTGAGTCGGAATTAGCATCGTTCATGGGAAGCGTATCGAATCGCGTCGCATCGCAGGGAATGGAATGGAATGCCATGGCTGGATGAGATTCATTTGTATCAAGCTCCGGAGATGAAATTTGCATCCGATTCATTGCCGACTTGTGGCTGGCGTGTCGTGTGCTGGATTGGATGGGATGCAGATGATGGGATGTATCTGAGCAATATGGTTTTATATCAGAAACTTCATGTTGGGACGCATCTGCTACTCTGTTTATATTACTTGTACAGTACAGCATCTGTGCGGTCGAATTGCATGATAGAGACAGCAGAGAATTGGCTTTGTATGAGAATAAGTTTGACTTTATACCGATGCAGTTGGGAATCCCTGAGTACCCATGCATCTGCGTTCACAAGGGAGTCCACGAAACGAATCCGAGGAATGCATTTGCATTAAAAACAAAAAAAATGAAATGCCGTATCTGGAGAATGTGCTGGCGTCCGCCGCCTAAACCCATGCAGAATTTCGCACATTCCTATTCACGCCTTCGCCGACTCGACTGGGTGCGTGATAACCACCCAACCACCCCCCCCCCTCCTTTTTTTTCTTCTGCTTCCATCGGGAAGTCACTTCATTTTGATTCTCTCTGTCTCTTTCCTCCTCACCGAATATCCATCGCGTTCTGCTTTGAACTGCCTCTCACACTCGTGCCATGATTTCCCAACTATTTGTCGCAGGCATGCAAAAGTTTTGTTTCGCAATTTGCATGCGAATTATACTGAACTCGGCTTCTGATTGCACTGCTTCTCTCTCTTCCCCTCCCTCTCGCTCCCGTAGTCGCCATCGTGTTCGTGTAGAAGTTCTTGCGAGTTTTTCACCGCAAGCCAAACGGATATTGAGATTTATTTAATTTATAGAAAGAATTTTCCAATTCCATGCCATCATCTTCACCGTCATCTTCGCCCTCATCCTCATTCTCATCCTCATCCTCATCGTAATCATCCTCATAGAACCCATCGATTACCTTGTACTTAACATCGTTATCTTCATCGCCATATAATTCTTCGTCACCACCACCATTGGCGTTTCGATCGTCTGGAGGTTTTGGAGCTCCGCGAAAAGTTTCACGACTTCCTTTTGTCTGCGCGAATCCGTAGATGGAAATGAAATGAGCAAAGTTTCTGGAAATCAACGGCAATTTTAGGTTTTCTTCGAAAATTCTTCCTCGAATTCCTCGCCTCGCAATTCATCGGAAATGATTGCAACGATTGGGAAAATCTATTTCCCATAAAAAACATTTCTTTTTGGTGTCCTTCAGTTGGAATACTAAAATGAAAGCAAGTAAATAGAAAATCTTCCAATCATTTTAGAGGAAATTGAAAAAATGATTTTATTTTTGAATATGAACAAAAAAATATTTTTTGACTGTTAAGTGCTTGGTGCCAAACCTATGCCAAGTCTATTTGCACAAAGTGTTCGATTAGCACGAGAGGCGACGACCATCCGTCTGTCTCTCTCTCCGTGCAGTGGACAATTTCAAAATTGAAATGTTATTGCAGTTCGAGTGTCGCCAACGTTGGCTCAGAGGTTGCTGTTCTGTTTGTTGTTGTTTCGCTGTTGCCACTGCGCCTTTCACGCATTCGACCAGTTCGACCGAACGAAGGCCAGGCCATAAAAAACACCCTCAGTTCGATTGCAATTTCAATTTGAAGGAAAAAACCGGAGTTTTTATTTATTGTGCCGTCAGACAATAACAACAACATCTGATATAGCAACAATTGAAACCATAACTATAACAACAACATGAACAACAACAATGCACATCGAGTTAATTGCGCGAGTCCAGCTCTCTTTTGCCCACCTCGCTCTCGGTCCCTCGACCCCACTAATAAACAGCATCGTGTCCATTACTCTCTCTCTCTCTATCTTCCGTTCGACCTCTCCATTTCCCCCTCTCTCTATCAGTCTTTCTCTTTTTGCCACACACATTTCTCGGCACATTCGCCCGCATTGGTTGCCATAAATTTGTACGCGAATAAATATTTGTTAAGGCCACATTAAGTTGGCTTTTAGGGCACAACCACCAACGAGATTTTATTATTATTTCATCTCACACACTTTTAGGTGCTGCTCCTGTGCAGTTCGGTTCCCACAAATCATCTCTCAATATATGCGAATGGAAAATTTTCCCCAATGTCTTCATCTGCTTAGTCGTTTTCGTATATACTCTTAATTTGCCCAAAGTCGCAAATATTCCCAAAGGACCGTTTTCCCCTCACATCGTCTAAAATGCTACTTCCATTTCCTGTCATCGCTCTCCGGTGTGCCCAGAGCAGCAATTATTGCCATGGTCACCGGTTCCTTTCAATTCCATTCCATTTCGGTTTAATCCCCAATTTCTCTTGTTAACACTTTCCACAAAATTTGATTTTCTCCCTGTGCTCATAAAATCCTTGCACGAAGTTGTTCTTCCTTCTCTCCTTTTTACGTCTGTTTCGCCTTCTATTTCTCTGTTTTCCCCCGAGTCATGCAATGTTTTTATATTGTCTGCTTGGCTGCTTTTTTATTTGAATTTTCCATTTTTGCCTCCTCTCTTGCACTATTTTCATTTCCTTAGTTGTTTTTATTTTCATATACTGTTTTTGTTTTTATTTTTTTAGTTTATTATTTTGTTTGCTTGGAAAATAAAAATTTGTTTTTGTTCTTTTTCAGTCCAGAGTTCGGTCTCGATTGCAAGACGAGTCTCCGAGTTGAGATTTAATTGGATTGCTTTCTCTTGAGGTAAGTGTCAGATGATATATTGAAAAACTTATTTAGAAATTTAAACAAATTTATTTTTGACATAACATTTCATGTGGAGTAGAGTACGTTTCATTTTCTTGTAAAACGTCTCTTTTAATAAAATTGTGCCGGTTTTTTTTTCCTCTATATAGTATAACTATATAAAATTTCTGGTCCCTTAAAATGTTATTCAAGAAACTTTTTCAATTCATCGACGACACATTTAATAAACTTGAAAACTTTTTTACTTCATTTCCTTCATTTCAAAAGGACAACGACGGCTTTCAAACCTTTTTCATTCCTTTTATATTTTTTAATTTCCTGGAAGGTAGATGAAAATTCTCAACCCTCTCCACTCTCTCCTTCTTGTTTCTTTCTTGTTTTATTTCGGAGACCAATGAGTAAAAATTGAACCGAAGATAGAATAAAAGGAGGAAAAAGCGAGGGAAATAAAGGATGTTTTTAAAAGTATGGTTTCCTGTGGGGACTTGTAGTAGTAGCAGGGACAACAATAACAATGGTTGCCGCTGCATGCGATGAAGGCTTCCGGAAATTTTCCTCTGACTCCTTTCCTCTTTTCAATTTTATTCTGTAGACTCCATACGAAGGTTTGAGGGCGTTTTTATCCCTAATGATTTCTTGTACCTCGGACCTCGACATTTTTCTCGCCACACAATTTCTCTGCTTCCACTCTTTCGCTTCTCCTCCCCTCTCTTTCAATCTTTCTCTTCCGTCTCCCTCTCCACCTCCTGGGTTCTCTTTGCCTTTGGGTCTTCTGCACTTCTTTCATGTCAAATTGTCATTGTGTGTGTTGCCTGTCGACTTAACTGAGTTTCTGTTGTTGTAGTTGTTATTGTAGTTTTCGTCCTCCTGCAGCTGTTGTTATTGTTATCCGTATGCCTCTGTTGTAGTAGTTGCTGTTGTTGTCGTTGCTGCTGCTGCATTGTCAGCCCGCCTGGGCAGCAACATTCTGTCATGAGCTTCCCTTCGCTCCCCGCTGTCGACTTGGATGTTGCCGCCCTCGTCCCCAGATGTTGTTCCTGCTCACCCCTGATACCCTGACACCCCGCACCCCTTCTGTATCGCCAGCCCGGACCGATGTCGTAATTCCCGCCGATGATGGAAGCCGTCCCGATGGCAGCCGCTGATAACATTGTGAATTGCTGGAGCCTCTCGGAGCGCCGCATGAGCCTGATGGAGATTTCCCCCCGAACCCTTTCCCTCGTCTACACCGCCTCCCCACTGCTTTCCCATCTCCTCGCCGCATTTTCATCAAACTCACCCTTGGAGACTTCTCGAAGGGGGTGGATTGTAGGTGGGGAGCGGTGGGTGGCGCAAAAAGTCGTGTTCCCATTTTGGTGCTGCCTGCATTTTGACGACTCGCCTCGCTTCGACTCCCCTCCCTTTTCTGGCCGCCCTCGTCTGACCTCGCCGCGCCAGGAACCGCTTCCTATCGCATCGCATCCTATTCCTGTCAACTTAAATGAAATAACATACCGAAAAATTCCCCGACAGCTGAGCTCTAGAAACCTTGTGCTGCTTCATCATCAAAATGAGACATTCTACCGAACAACTACAACAAGAATATCAAAAACAACGAAAACGGAACCAACTACAACAATCGCTGTAGTCGGGATCCGTGCAGAATGTCAACAACAGTGTCCACAGCGAAACTGCTTCAAACGAGCTGAAGCAACTGCAGCAACAACAGTTGCTACAGTAACAACAGCAACAACAAGAAGAGTATAATTACAATGATAACAACAGCACTGCGCAGAGCCACATAAATGATGTCCCCAAATTTTGGGCCCAAAGGATATCGCTCCACATGACTTTATCACAGAGTCTTGTTGTCCGCTAAAAGACAACAAGCAGAGATGGGAAGAAATGGAGGACGTGAAGGATACATGGACGGGATTGGCTCGGGCCATGATTCTAATTAGCCAGCTTTGCCCTTCCTGTGCCCTGCGGAATCTTCCTGTGTGGCAGTCAATTAGATTTCACAAGTGCATCGGATTATAAATCTTGGAATTGCGGAAATGTATGGTGGATTCAGTTGGCTTTGCTAAAGCTGTAGTTTTTCATACTCGTAGAATCCTTCACTTCCCGCTGGAAGTAAAAATGACTTTTGATTGAATCCTGGATGAAAAAAAAACTTATGAAATTTCCAAAGTCTGGAATATGTCAATCAATGTCAATGTTTGCAGCACGAGCGCAACATATGGTCAAGGGGTTCATGTCAATGACACGTCAAGGGCACGGGGTAGGCCTACAACATCAGCTTCGTTTTGAGGTGGTGGAGTTGGACTGAAGCTGTTGAAATAAACAAAAAATATGTCCTTTCAACGAAATTTCTAATTTATCCCGTTCTGAAAACATCAATGACTTGCAGAAAAAACGATAGTTATAAAAATAACAACAACAAATATTGCGGAGGAGAAATCAATAGTTGGCTGAACTGCACTGGACTGAACTAAACCGGACCCTTGAGGGCCAACCGACATCGCGTCAATGTCAGTCGATGTACAGCCAACGAGGGAACGTCAAATAGTCGAGGCTGGAAGGACATCCTTCTCCTTCTCTCTTCTCCTTCTCTCTTCTCCTCGCTGCTCTCGTCTATGGCATCTGCTATGGTTGACAAAAAATTAAACAAACACAAAACGAAATTCAAAATCAAAGAGAAAACGGAACAATACAGAAAACAATGCAGAAAGAGAAATGTGCATGAAGTTGGAGAGAGAGTGAGAGATGGATAGTCAATGGACTGTCTTATAGGCGGACATAGGAGAGAGACAAATTTGAACAGAGACAGAGATACGGTGAGGGGAGGGTGGTGTGAAATGCAAAGCGGCTGGTGCAAGCAACACAGCCAATAACAACTACAAAAGCAACGATGTAACAACGGCAACGACATCAACATCCATAATAACAATAGCAACAACAACAACAACAAACGAAAGTAACCGGAACAACAACAACACAGCTTGGCAAATACAACAACCAAGTACATAGAACAATCAAGGTAAAGTCAACGGCATAGTTTGGTCGGAGGCTCATCAACAATAGTAGAACTCGTCGCAGACGACTTGACTACATCTGGTACTTAGAGCCCCGGCACAGGAAAGATAAAAGCTTTTGAAAATATTTTTTAAATCATACCTTTAGGCGCATTTTGCGCGTCGCCCGGCTGTGACTGAACTTGGAGCCATAACTTCCGATGTAAATGAACTCCAAACACACAGAGTAGGGTGAGGAGTGAAGTTTTTCCTGTCCGTCTGTCTATCTGACTGTTTGTATGTACATATGTCTATTTGCCTTTGTTGTTGTGTGTGTCTGTTGTTCTCGTCGTGGTTTCTGCCTTCACTGTCTGTGTATCGTTTCGACTCTTGTTTGTCTCTCCACTCCTCGACTCCACTTCGGCACGTTCCTGCATTAGCGTTTGTCTAATTTCCTCGGGTTCCGCACGTTTGTTCAGACTTCTCACTGTCTAGCTCTACATCCTTCGAGTAACTAACTATCTATCTGTCTTTCTGTCTGTCTGGCCCACTCATTCTTTCTTGTTCACCCTCTCTTCTATCCTCTATTTTCTTATTTTCCCTAGACCCTGGTCACGGTCCTTGTCTCTAATTCCCCTCATTTCTGACTTTTTCCCACCCGGCGTTCGTCCGGCGGTCGCTCCCTTCGTTTACAAATAATAATCATAATAATAAATATAACGAGGAAATGTTGAAGCCAAACAAAGCCACATGGGGAAAGGGAGGGACAGAGGAAGTGAGGAGGAGGAAAAATGAACTAGAGGGCGATAGTGAGTGGGGAACGAAGAATGAGCGAAATTGTGAAGCAGCGAAAGAAATGCGATTTTACAATGAACGAACACACACGAACACATTCGTAGCCTAAACGGAGGAATGCCTACGGATCGTGAGAGTCTAATAGTGAGTGTGAGTGTATGTGTGCGTCTGGGAATGTGTGCGTGTCCATATGTTGGTCGTGAACGAATGTCGGAGAGGCGAACGGGCCGGAGAATAACAAGGAAAAAGAGGAACCACTGGACACAGTGATGAAGAAGAGGAAGACAGGCAAGGGTGAAAAAGGAAAAAGGAGAAGAAGAAGAGGGATGGGAGAGCGGAAGAGGGGAGTAAGAAGAGGGCGCTGCAACCAAACGCAGTGAAATGACAGTTTTAGAGGCTGCAAAAGCAGTGCTTGAAATGTGGACTATCCTGTGATCCCGGGACTATAACTGAGACAGACAGAGAAAAAGTTAGGGAGAGCTCATAAGAGAGAGAGAAAGCGAGACGGAGCGCGAGAGGCAGTTTGAGTGCCAGAGGATGGGAAGGGTAGAGAGAGAGCGGAAGTCGGTGACTGTGAATGTGGCTGGAGAGCGCGTGGATTTTTCGCATTCCAGCAGAGAGTAGAGAGAGGCACGAAAGAATGAGGGACAGACAGAGGGACCGGAAAAGGGACGTACAATCGCTGCAGCATATGCGACCGGAACAAGAAGTGAGTTTTTTTCGTACAGGGCTTTGGGATGACATTTAATTTTTCAGTGGTTTATTTGAGGAAATGCAAGGGTAATGAAATTAACTAGAGCGAGATGGGGCTACCGAAACAGACACGCCGCGCTCACGAATGAATGAGGGATAGAGAGTGAGAGAGAGAGAGGGAGCGAGTGGAATATTAAGTGGGCTGACAAAATGATGAAGTGAACGAAATATAGAAAAGGGAGAAATAATTCGGTGAAAGAATTAGTTTTCATACATTTTCAGTCTCTGAAACTTCGGGGTCTGAAAAATTAAAGGATCGACCGTCATAAGTTTGTTGTTGCACTACTAACGTCGGCGACAGCTGCAGCATTAGTTGCAAGTGTTGCCTCTTTGTGCCTTCTTTTTTGTTGTCCTTCTCCTACATATATATTGGTCTGACTCCTACTTCTCTTCCTCCTTTTCTACTTGCGTTTGCGTTTCGAGTCAACTTCAACAATGACTCAAGAACTTTTCAGAATCGTTCGCCGCCCCTCGCCTTCTGCTTCTCTTACCTTCCTGGCGGACGTCCGTCGGCTCTCTGGTGTGTCGAGTTTTTTGTTTTCGCCGACAAATGTTACAAGACCAAGAACGAGACTGCAACAATAAGAACAACTACAACAACAATGACAACTTGAGTGGAACAAGTCGACAGTGAAAACGACGACGAGAAGCCCCCGAGATGCGCGAAAACAAAAACCTCAACACACAAAAAATGAAGCGGAACGCGGGTTGGTTTTTCGTCCCTCTTCTCTATTTGTCTTTTTTCTTTATTATTTCCGTTTTTTTAATTTCCTTCCCGCTTCAGATGACGGAGATGAGTTGCAGACAAAACGCACGAACGTGATATTTTGGCAACATTTGTTGCTAACAAGTTCTTTCGTCGTTCCGCGTTTTCATTCGTTCCTCTGTGTTGCCTCATTCATCGTTTGCCGCTATACTCCTTGTGATGTTCGTCGTCTCAAGTGCTGCGAACAACGAAGGGTTTTTCCCTAATTGGAGATTTTAACTTTGCTCCTCCTTTTCGCCGATTCGTGGAAAAAAAGTAAAGGAGTAAAACGAGAAAGGGAAAATTTAACGTGAGGGAGATTTTTTCCTAATCCTTTCAAATAATCTAAGAGTTTATTTTTATGCCAAAAACATTTATTTTCTGTTGGCATTTTAGAGATTTGCGAAAATAAATATTTATTGTTGCTCATAAGCCTTTGAAAATATTTCAAAGGATTCTAAAGAAAAGTGTATCAAAGTGTATCCCTATTTTCGTATCCTTTCATACCCCGAATCGGAGAGTATCAATCCATTTTCAAATCCTCCTCTCCTTTCGTTGTAGTTTTTTATTGAATCCGTTTATCGTCCCTTTCGTTCGCATCTTTACCACATTTCTTTAAGGGATGAATTTTAATGCATGTCTCCCATACGACCCGTGAAGCCTTCTTAACGGCTCCCATGGAAATTGAAATCTTTGTGTGAAATGCAAATGAATCGCACGAGGCGACAGTTTTTGCATTGTCCCTTCAATGTTGTTGTTGTATTTTGTTTTAATTTTTTATTTTTGCGAAATTTATGACCCGAGTCCACAGAGTCGAGTCGAGTCGAGCCGAGTTGTCTGAGGAGCCGAATGCAAGACAACGATTGCATTAAAAATTGTGTCATAAATTCACAAAAATGTCGCTACCGAGTCGGACTCGTGGCAACGACCACTCGAGACACACAAAAAATCTACAACAGAATGAGAGAGACAAATGGAGGTGGGCAAAGATAGAGAAACGGCAGGACAAGATATGATGGAAAGTGGCTTGGGAGAGGTGGGGATGGGTTGGGTTCGGCTTGGTTGAAAAACGCGCGGCATTTTCCGGCAACAAATCGAGGCAATAAATGAAATGGAGTTCGATTTCTCCACTGGGTTCTCCACAGAGCTTTTATTTCATTGTTTCTCTCTCTGTCTCTCTCTCTTTTCTTTGATATCTTATTCCTTTCCCACTTACTCATTCTTTTTTCACCTGAATTTGTCGCTGTCTGTCCTCTATTTTTTCACTTACTTCTTCTTGTTTTTCCCGCCTTTTCCTTTCTTTTTCTTTCCTCTGTACCTCCCCGCCTTTCATTTTTCTTTGCAATGCGAAACTGCCGTTTCTCTCGCAATGAATCATTCGTCACCGAACAAAAACACCTGCGATCATTTGTCGCGAGTATTGGCCAGTTCCCGCCTTCGCCTCCCGGTCCACCGATTCTCCTTTGGCAAAAGCAAGTTCGCCGTGGCCAACAGCAACTTGTCCGTCAGTCCCTTACAGCACCGCGCCCAGCCCAAACCCAGCCCAACCACGCCCACTTGATGTCATTCAATTTTTAATTTTTCAAATGGCTTCGAACGACGACAGTTGGTTCCGATTCTCCGCTTCTGAGTCCGCGGGGAAAAATTCTCAAATCCAGTTGCAACAATGAGATTTTTTGCTCCTGCTGCCACTGCAGTTGCCGGTGGCGATGGCCATGGGAATGGAAGATGGAGGCGAGGGCGACGCAAAGGCTCCTTGGGCCACGACGATAGCCGAGCGGCGCGATTTACATTGACTCTGTGGGGTTCCGGCTAATCAAGGGTTTTGCTAGTTACAGGCACGTTGATGTTGGGTGGGGACGTGAAGAGATGCTTCGTCCATTGTCCTTCTGGGTTTGCTTGCAGCGTTTCTTCTGGAGCAGAAATAGTGGCTGAAGAATAATCAAGAGAGTCCGCGATAGACGGATTGAATGAGGACTGAGTTGTGCTGCGACATTTCGACTATTTTAGTTTCGAAGTTGTGAAATTTTCAATCGAACAGTTTAATTGAGAAGTTAACACCCCGAATAGAGGGAGCCATTGAGATGTTCCGATTCGCAGCGCTCCAACGGAGGCAATTTGCGAGCACCGGGTGAGGGCAAACACGAAAGAGCAAATATTAAGCAATCTTGGCCGGCAATTCGCCCACACTCGCACACGGCAGACATCCCGTGCCCATATGTACGTATGCAGTTTCGGAGTGGTGAATGCGGGCTTCAGTGGGCAGGGAGAGGGCGAGAGCAGTAGGCGGTTGTGGACGGCTGCATGCATACAGGATGTGAGGGCGCAAATTTGCAGCGTTCAGTTGATTTTTAAGCGATGCTCACGTTGGGCACACGGCGTGGACTATTAAGGATGCCCGCAACAACAAAAGCAACATCAATGTTATGCATAACAACAACAGGGAGAATATCGACGGCATCATCAACATTGCCCGCAACATCACGAGCAACATAACATCATTGCGGGAGCAAAACAAAGGACATCAGCGGCAGAAGCAGGACCGACAGAAGCTGCTGCGGTCGGAGCAGGAGCAGGAGCAGGAGCAGTAGCAGGATCAGGAGCAACAACCGAAGCTGCTTTGGAAGCCGCGTTTTGGCAGCTAAATTGGCAGAAATTTCAATTTCCTGTTAAGTGTGCAAACATTGCCCAACGCTCCCATACACACCGACACACACATATTCAAACTGCGCTAACTCGCACACAGCCCTGCAGGCTTGCGATTCCATCACACAATGACGCACGACCTGTCGGTTCGTTCAACTCCACGTCCGCCGGAAACGAGCGACATTACGGATCATAAGACTCCCCAGGATTTCCACGAACATTCTGGCGGGGTCTGCTAGTCGCGAGGACTCGAGGAAAAATTCTACAAAATCCTCACGATTGGAGGACTTTTTGTGTTAATTGGAGGGTTTTTAAATGCTTTTGTTTCGCGGTAAGTCCCTCCATTGCTTCCATCTTTTTGCCTTCTTTTTCTCTCCCCACAATTTTCGCTTTTGATTCGTGGAAACTTTGTCCGTCGACTTCTTGCAACCTCAATCCAATGTCGAAAATGAACTCTTATTAAACTTGCATTGCCTTCGGCAGACCCATCAGCCACCTCTTGGCTTCCCTCGTTTCCCTCCCCGTTCAAATCGATTCAGTGGATTCCACAAACTTGCGATTGTTGCAGTTTCCTGCTGCGAGCCTCTTGGCGTTTCCCTCGAAAAATAATGATGTGTTTGAACCGTGTTCCTCTGGCCTCCTCGCTGCTTTTCCTTCTCATATACTTCTCTTTTTCCACCCCTCCTCGCTTCTCTGCTTCCTTTTTAAGTTTCGGTCGGCGACTTAGTGGCATGTGTTACGAGTTGTGGATGTTTGACTGACTCAAACGCTAGGCGGGAAGTTGGTTAAAACCGATTCGCAACAATAAGAACAACATAAATTCATATCGGAAAAAATTACAACCGGAAAAAGTTTGGAAAAAACAAGCGATGCAATGGGGAGGGTGGAGAGAGGGTGGAGAGAGGGTGGAGATGGACTGGAAAAGGCGGGCGGAGGATAAACATGCAGGATCTACAAGAAAATTTCTGCTACAGTCATAATCAAGGTTTGAGTTTCGTGCGAAAGTTGAAGTTGTGTTTTGTTTTTGTAACTGGGGTTTGTTGTGTATTCGATAGTTGTTGTATCTAGTTGTTTTTGCCGTCTGAACTAGACGAAAGTTAGTAGCCTGAGAAGTCGTCCGACGATGAGACGACGTGGGTAGCATGGGTAACGATGGAGCGAGGCAAGAGGATTCTTAGGTTGTTCGGCATTTTGCGAAGAGAAAGTTAAACACGATGCTGATGGCAAGGGAGAGAAGGATTCTCTACAGGCGGTGAGGGACCCCCAGGCAGTTGGGCATGAGATGAGCGGAGTTGAGTTGAGTCGAGCGACTTGTGAAGTTCCTGGGAAGGATGATCGCTGTAGTTCCTTACGACGACGACGACGAAGGCGACGCTGGGTTGCTCATGGTAATCTGTGGATGGCGCCCAGGTCTGTGGTTCGCAGAGAGGACGCAGGAATCCCACCGGAGTCGGAGTTCGGTTAAGGACACATTAAAAGTTAAATCTTAACACGAGGCTGACATTCTTCAAAGCGAAGAAGGAAGTAAGCGAGACATTACGGTGGAGACAGAGGGAGACGGTGAAGAGAGATAGGAGGGAGATGGAAGAGAGATGGAAGGGAGATGGAAGAGAGACGTGTCTGCTTCTTGTTGGAATTTGCGTCGTCGTTGTTTTGCGATTCATCTTGCGAACACGTTGCCAGACGGAAGGAAAAAGTTAGCAACAAGTTCGCCAACCATGCGTGCGTGTCTGAGTGTCTAGACAGCGGCACAGACATGCGGATGGCGTCACTGAGAGAGAGAAAGAGAGAGAGTAAGAGGGGTGAGAGAGAGGGGGATATAGTTAGAGACACAGGGCAGACGAATTTCCACAACGAAATAAAATGCTTCGCTGCCGGCTTCCATTTCGTCTCGTGTCGCTCATTCTCGAAATGTTCTCAATTTATGCACCTTGAGGCGAATCCAGGGCAAGCAGGAACGAGTGAGGGAGACGGGTGAGGAAAATAGGGAGAGATGGATGGACTTCGTTAGGTAAGTTTGCATTTCGAATTCAACTTCTCTCGTTCTTGTGTCCTCTGCGGACGTCCCTCGTTATCTTGAGACACTTCCTGGCTTCATTAGATTGTACCAAAGTATATTTATTAAAACCGTACCACCTTCACCTCCGACCCTAGGCTTCTTCTACTTCTCCTCTTCTTTTACTCCTCCTCCTGCTGTTCCTCTCTACCGCATTCACTCTCAGCTACTCGTGATCCTCTCAGGCTACACCTTGATTCCGCAGGAACAAAGAGTTTCCTGGCTGCCGGTTCACAATGAGCTCTCAAACAAACGTCCTGCGAGCTCATTGTTGTTGCCATTATAGTTGTTATTACCATTGTAGTTGTTGTTGTTGCCATTATAGTTGTTCTAGCCATTGTTATTGTTGTTCTTGTTGTTGCTGCCTTTGTGACTGAGTTCGCCGGTAGGGAAGCAGTTAGTTCGAATCCCTCGGATCCTTTCGCAGCATATGCTCGGCTCCGAGCTCGGCTTCCGCCAGGAAACTAAGCTCGGTTCCTTAACGAGCTCTACGACGGTGGGTTTTTTTTGTTGTTAACATCATTGTGCTCGTGTGTGTGTATCGTTATCATATGCCAGGGCGACTGGAGTCAACTTGTCAACTGCTCCTGGTAACTCTTGAATCGTATACAAAGTTTTAGTTTAAAAATAAAAATATTTTTTTTACATAGTTGTTTTTTCTAAAAATGATTGAATTATAAAATTGCCTTCTCTATTCCTCAAACTTTAAATTGGATAATTTATTCACTGTTCTCCTTGGTTTGATTCAATTCAATGTTACTCATACGTCTCGTTTCGACAACAGTGAATGCAAATATCCTCGAGCTGAAATTCAATTGAATTTCCATTTGTAATCATGATTTCATGTGAAGTCAATGGAAGCCGGAATCCTTTGTGCATGCAATTAAAGTGCTTGCTCGGAACTCCGGTCCCCGCCTCGAGCAATTAAATGTTGCTCATCCGTTCAAGTGTCCCAAATCAATGATGCATGAGAACATCCTTCGCATGGGAGCAGAAGAAGGGGATGTTTGTTTGTATGTATTCGCTAATTGGCCGTTAACTACGAAGGAAGGAAGATTGAATTAAAATTAATTAAAACTCTTCTCCGAATTTAATTTGAATTTAATACATTAATCGCTAAACTTGAAATTTTGAAGATTTTCATATTAGTATTTGTAACATATTTCTTTACTATTTTCATCCTCGTTCTAAATCTCTTTGTCAATATTTGCGCCAGACTACGTCAGTCGGTAGTTCTTTCTACCAGTTCTGTTCAGTTCTGTCGAATATAATCAGTTTCTAATTGATTTGATTTGTGGCCCCTTCTGTCCCCTATATTTCGTGCTGTACATAAATCAATTACCTACATCCTATCGCATGACCCGTTGCACCCCTTATCCTTGAATTTCTGCCACTGACACGAGGAGACTTTTAATTAATTTATTTAAACACAATTTGCAAAGGCTTCAGCTTCCGCTTCCCAAGCCTGACGCTGCGTCCGAGGACAATGAAAGCTGAGTGCGTGTGTGGGTGGGGGTCGATGACGATGTCGACGTCTAGCAATATATTTGTATGCCTGTGAGTGCATGTGAGCGCTGGAAGCTCACAGGCATCCTGTGTGTTTATTTGCTTTGGAGGCTTAAGAGGCCCAAACAACATTTTGACTTTGATGAGTCAATATGGCAGGCTCACACACTCACACATTCTCACTCGTTCGAGAACCCTGTGCAACACAAACACATAGTACCAACAAACATATGCATATCATTATGCTGCCCCGAAGTATAGCTCTATCCTTCTCCCCCATTCACCCGAACTGCTCTCCCAGTCTCCCTGTGTCAGGGCAGTTGCTTGGATTAAGTTGCATTTTGACACACACATGGGCACGTTATTGGTCCATACATAGCCATGTAGTGGTAGCGGATCCTGATGCACAACTCACACTCGCCCAACCACACACATACGCACACACAAGGACTTTCCATATGCTGTTCAAGTGCCTGATACTGTATTTTTTTCATATTGTATATCGAAAGGCCTTTGGAAACTCGTGACGATGTATGAGTGCATTAAAAGAGAGTGACACAAAAGGAGGGAGCGAGAGAGGAAGAGGCGAGATTGAGTTTGTATGCGCTTGCTATTGGAAAAAATCGTACTCTCGACCAACACCAGCAACAACTACTGAATATCAACAAAATCAGAACAGAACGTCCAATTACAACTACAACCACGATGACGGCATAAAAAATTGCTCGAAATAAGCAGCTTAACTGAAATACACTTGTGTGACATGCGACCCCTTCACACCCGTCTCTCTCTCCCTTTCACTCCTTTTCTTCCCTCCCACCTCTACCCCAGGCTCGTCTCTTGCTCCGTCTTTGTCAATTCTCCCATTCATTCTGATTTTCCTGTCGATTGCGATTAGAAAATGAAGCCCAGAATTCTTTCGAATCCGTTCGTGTGGGTGTCTGCAGATGAGAGTGAGGTGGGAGTCGCCGAGAGCGAGGATTCCTCGAGGTCTGGGGGGTATCAAGGGATTCTGCTGTCGAACCGCGAGATCGAAGGGGTGACTGAGAATTATTGTGAACCGCAATTCTTCGTCTGCGTCGCAGTTCGTCGTCTACAAATGTAGGTTATCAACACCTCATCCTGAGTCCCAGTCCGAGAAGCCTGAGTCTGAGGCACTAGTTGTGGCTTCCCATCGCCTCTGAAGGAGGAGGATGCAGCTGTCATCTTCGCGTCTGAGCACGTCGTCGACTTCTTTTGACTGGAGTGCAATACAAACAGAAGGCGTCACTGATAATAGCAACAACAATAATAAGCTGTTCCCTAGGCATATATGTTTTTTTCATGACGATGTGTGATTCTAAAAGATTAAAATCTATTCGGAAATACTTTTTTTTTCACTCCCTCGAAAAGTATTGTCCTTCTGACGGATTGTTCTGAAGTTTTTTGTTTTTTTTTTTTTGTGAAAAAAAATGTGTAGAAAATGTCCTTATTTTGCTCTTTCCTGAGAGAAGAAAAGGAGATCCTGTTCTGTCCCTGGAAGCGTGTCCTCAAGAAAGAGTTCAATACAATCGAACGGAAAACTCATACACACACACGCTTTTGCCTCTTCTCCCACGCTTATTCCTTATTTCTCTCCTTCCTACCTGAAAAGTTCATTCGCCCGCAACGAAAGCCTCTCGAAGCGCGCAAAAATAAGCAACTTAACGAGATTCTTATCAGTGTGCTCGTGTGAGTGTGGCGTGTGTGTGTCATTGGGAGTTTATCATGTGTCTCTCCCTCTTGGGAGTCTGTGTGTGTGTGTGTGTGTGCGTGCGTTGGAAGCTCCTTGATATGCGGCTTATGTTCCGTCACACATGCTCAGCAACTGCTCGCCGTGAAGCACAAGTGATGAGAGCTCTTTGTTGTTGTTGTCGTTGTCAGAGGGAGAGAGAAGGCTCTATTCCCGGTTCAAGGATAATGCAAGCATTGTCGCTTCTAATGTCGTTGTTGTTGTTCTTGTTGCTGTTGTTGTTGTTGCCGTCGCCTTGTCGAATATCGGCCCGCTTCAGCCTTGTGCTCGTTTCTTTCAGAAGTTCTTGTTTTTTTTTCCATTTGACGCTAATCAGACTTTCGACCCCGTGAAGCGACTCACGCTCGGGGCGGATCCGGGTCCGATGTTAGAGGCCGTGAACCTCGAGGGCTCGCTTGTTAATTTGATTTATTCGAAATCCTTGTTTTGCATGACATGCCTGGGCCTTTGTTATTGCCGGTGTTGTTTTTCGCCTCGTTGTTAGGATATCCTTTCTCGGCATGGATCGCTGCCAAGGCTGTTGCATGCCGCGTGTGCAGTTTTTGTTCCTTCACGTCAGGCATTGCACAAACACCGCGCATCCCTTGAGAAGGTTTCTGCCCACGAATCCTCCGATCCACGGCCTGCGAACTCTGGTAGAAGTCTGGCTATTGCTCTCTCTTCTGCTGCCTTGATGCTTCCAGCTTTCGGTTCCTGGATTCTCTCATTATGGCTCCACTTCATTATGCTCTCCATTCGTCTTTTGCCTTCTCAATTTATGGTTATCATGGTTATTCGATAATTTTTCCATCCCTATCTTCGGCCAGTCTGTGCTCCATCCATCCGCCCATCCATCGGTCCGTGCTTTCGTCCATCCAGCCCAATCCAACTTCTGCAGTCGTTTAAATCCTCCACCCTTCCCCCCCACCGGTGCTTCCTTCGGTCGTTCTCGGTCGTGCATGTCTGCGCCTCGCACGCGATCCGCCGCTGTTCCTCTGTCTCGCCGTGTCTTTATCTATCTACCGCTTTCCCTTTGTTCCCCTGTCTCCCTTCTGCCTGCCTGTCTGTTTGTCTCTCTGTCTACCTGTCTGAGGCGCTAATAATTCGTAAATTGAGCTCATTGCGGTTCCGCACGTCAATTCGTCAGCTCAGCTGTCTTCGGGTCCCCCGAGCAGAATTTTTGTGCACGTTTCGACTTCAACTCGGTGGGTCGGTGGAGAGCTTGTAGGTATTCTTTTTAGCCGTGTTGATGTTGTTGCTTTGGGTACGTGTGAACCCTTCAATTGATGTGGATTCGGTTCGCGTGCCGTCGACACGTCGGAGATTCGAGCGTCGGCTGGAGTCGGGTGCGTGATCCTGTTGCAGGGCGACGGCCACGACGACGACGAGGATGACGACGAGGGAGGCGAGAGCACTAGGGTGGGAAACCTGTCAGAAATGGTGGCAGCACCGCGCCGGAATTCGAATCGCTTTGGGAGATTTTTTTCACCAGGTTTGGAGGGAGTATAAAGGCCGCCGACGATGGAAAGCGGAAAGCCTTAAGCCTTTTGTGTTGAATATCTCTTTCTCCTACCTTTTCCTCCATTCCTGCCTGCATCAATTTTGAGCTCATCCCAACTCATCCTCAATTTTGTCCTCCCACGGATGCCGCTGGCTTGGGTGAAACCTCAAAACTCGTGTAATCCTTTGTCGAATCAATTGTTCCACAAGTGTCTTCTTCCCTTCTTCGACACCCCCAAACCGACCTCCGCCCTCTCTCTCTCACTCTCTTTCTCTCGCTCTCGTAAGTCAAAATAATCCTGATGCCAGCAGACGCCATTCGCACACTAATTCGCATACATACAGATGTGTGTACAATACCGACTGATACAATGGGATCAGGGCACTCACACTCAGACGCGCACACCGCACTCCCTCAAGCACTCAAATAATCGCAGACAATCATCATCAGCTGATGATGATGTTGTTGTTGTAGGTCCGGATGATTAAATGCTTGAGACTGACTTTTGTTTTGCCCGCTTTTTTTCTCAGTCCCTCCCTTGTTTTGCCCTATTTATCTTACCTATTTTCTCTTATTCATTTAATTTCCACGCTTATTTTCTTTGTCTAATTTGTTGAGTGTTTTCTTTTTTGCGATTATCGCTGATGTTGTTGATGTCGTTTTCTCTTGTTGTCTAATTCCCCTTGTTTAATTGCTATTTAATTGCTCTCCTCAAAGTCTGCGCTTACGTCAATTGTTCGCGTGGCTTATTGGGGTTCTACGAATTAAGCTGTCGAAGAGTATGTTGAAGCGAATACCCTCAGCGAGGATTAGCGAAAAGCTGTCAGTGGCTTGAGCAGAAGCCCTAAGGTGTTAAGTGGGATTGTATCGTAAGGGAACACTCGTTATACCATCTTACTTGTTGTGCTAAATCGAATCAATCTTCTAATTGGAATTGTTGGATGTATTTATAATGTTTTCATTAAATCCAAAAATGATTTGTATTGACTGTTTCTATTTTAGAAATCAAATATATAGAAAAGGAAATTTATCTCTATACATAAATAGTATTGAGATTTTCATATAAAGCGAACAATTAAAAAATAATTAAATGTAATTACTCGTATACCATAATTGGAATTTAAACTTAATTCTATATTTTTCTTATTTCAGGTATGTTGTTTTATTATCACCCTTCCCCTTCTATTGGGCTGTGAAATAAAGATGTGAGTTTGATCATAATTTCCGTCATTTGGTGTTAATTTTCTTGAGTGTTAATGCAATTCCTTCCACCTTTTCCCGTCCTTCTGCTTGCCTTTTGTCCCACCTTGTGGTCAGTAACCTCCATTCATCGTTCTCTCTTCTCCCTCCCGCTCGCACTTTCCTCGGTTTATGTTTCATTTAAAATTCATTAAATTACATTCATTCGTGTGGCAGCTGAAAAACATCGTCAATTGCTTACTTTGCACACAAGTTGAGTAAATTTTCGCCTCTCTCTCTCTCCATCTCTACCTCTCCCTGTCATCCCCAGAATCGCTCCCTCTCACAGCTCCCTCTGTACCGCCCTTCATCTAATTCACAAACACTTCAAATGGTCTGCAAAACAATTCCACCGGGAACGAAAAAAAAATTACAAATAAAAATAAAAAAACCGAACAAGCAACATGACATGGTTGTTGTTTCTCCCACAGTTTTCAGTGCGAAATTTATTTTTATTTCTATTCCGTTGTATTCTGTTTCAATTTTTGTTCTGCATTTTATTTGCCTTTCCCGTTGAATTGCAACACTTTATTAGCTTTATTTGTGTGAAGTCAGGGACAGCGGCGGGGCGTGAGGAAGATAAGAGGGGGATGAGGGGCGTTCGTCGGAGCAAGGCAGGAGGATTCAGTGTCTGCAGTACTCGGTTCCAGACAGACGAATGGACAACCGGATGGACAGATGAAAGACGAGGGACGAGCAGTTGGTCAGCAGCGATCTTGGGCGGTGGAACAGCTGGGCTAGGAGGTTTCCGGGGTGATGCGGTCCGTGAGATCAACGAGAGGTCAGGCGAAGCGCTCCTGTCGAGAGTAAGAAGGGAGTGGGATTCCCGGGAGCGGAACCGAAAAATAGTGCTTTTGCAGGACCGGATTCACTTCTTCGCCTGGGTCCACACATGACTAGCTTGAAGTCGGAGATTTACGTGGCTATGTTTGGAATTGGGATTTGCAATTGGGAATTTTTCTTATCGTTAGAGGATTCTAACGTACTTGAATTTCCAATTTGAGGAGAAATATCTCAGCATGATTCTTGAAGATTACTCTCTAGCCGGCTTTTTATTGTTTCATCTGAAACATTCTTATTCCTTAAATTTCTCATACAGCTCTATTTCCGCACTCCTTCTATTTGAGTATTTTTGTCTTAAATTTTAATAAATTTGAAATTACTTTTGAAGCATTCGAAGCAAAGACTGCGGTCTTCTTTTAGGCGCCGATTAAAAATGCAATAAATAAATGTAATTTTCAAATTTACGCGCTGTTTATGCAAATCTTGTTGCTGTAACATGTTGTTTTAATGTTTTACAACGGTTTCATTCTCTTCTTTATGCTTCTGCCGGTTGTTCTTGTAAGCACCCTACCATTGTTGTTGTTATTGTTGCTATTGTTGTTGTTTATGTTGGTACGCAAAATATTTTATTGCTCCGCATAAAGCACAAAAGCTGCAAACCGATGGAGCAATAAAAGGCAGCCACCGATGGACCCCAAGCACGAGAGTGTGAAAGTGAATGATGAAGGAAAGTGAGGGGAAAACAGCGATGGCCGATCGGAGAGGAAAAGCAGAAAGGGGATTTTGCTTTGGAGCTGACAGTCGAACAAGCAAGAAGCATCAAGAGGAGGAAGCAAGTCCTTCGACTCTTCGGTTTGAGCTCTCTGCCTGTTTTGTAAAACTCACTGAATATTTAATTTATTTATGGTACGCATAAAATCATGCTCTGCAATTGCTTCCCACCGACTGCCTCGTGCACACAGTAGGCGCTGCGAAGACGTTGATAGAATTACTGATCAAGCCAAGAAGTGTGCGTGAATCTGGTGAAAATTTAATGCCGTGAGGTTTAACAGATGACTCGTCACCCTCTGGGTGTCTATGGACAGTTCTCTGAGGATTCTATAAATACATTTAAATTTATACAACACCGACTTAGTCTGCTCTTTTCTAAAAATGAAATAATATGACTATCTATGCAGTATTTCAGGAAATGATCCGAATAATGTTAGTATTTAATATTCGGGATTAAATTTCTGTATTTATATATTCCTATCAGGGTTTTAATTAAAATGGTTCTTGTACGATTTTGAGGTTTCCGCAGGCTAAAATTACCTACTAATCAGAAATAAATACTTTTTTTTCCTGATTTCCCAAACCAACACATTCTCCTCTTATTCCTTCGTATTAGAATTTGTTTCTTTTGCCTCGTTGGCTTTCCTCGAAAGCTATTAATTTTCTTTTTATTTTCACACTAATCCTGATTAATTTGGCTCGAAATCCTTTAATTAGTTCCGAACGCAATTTAGCGCCGCAGACCTTCCTCCTCGGCCATTCCTGCCGACCCTCGCCACATCCTCACCCTTAAGATTGTGATTATCCGTAATAAAGAACGTGGCATCCTTCGGCCATTGGTTGTCTGCGTTTTCCCCTTTTTCCAATTTCATGTTTTCCCCAAAGTTTTTCTGCTTCGGCTTCTTTTTTTATAGTACATTTGTTTCTTTTCCTTTCTCTCATGTCTTCTTATTTTTACTTCTATTTATTTCCCTATATATATTTTTGTATTTTTCCCACTTCCGTATTGATGTACTTCTTTCGTGTCCTGACCTCAGCTATTGTTGTTTCCACTGCTGCAACGTAAATAACCAACAACATCAACAGCAACTAGTGTAAGGGTACGGTGTATCGCAACAACAACAATAAGTTTTTCGGCTATAACAACAGCAACAAACACCCGTAGGTAGAATGAAGTGTTAACTAAAGCCAAGAGAAACTACCCAAACTGACCGAGAGTCGTCCCTTTTATGGTGCTCTGTTCCTCTGTGCTCTCTACGGCCCTCCTCTGTCTCAGGTATCGGCCACATCGTGTGCGGCTTCCATCGTCTCGTTTCGGTACGGCACAGCACGGCACTGCTCGGCTCAGCTTGACTTGACTCGATTTGGCCAAATTAAGCGATACTCATTACGAAGAAGAAGTCAGTGACGAGGAGGACGTGGGAAGCAGCCAATGGCAAAGAGTAGGAAAAAAGAAGAGAAGGGTGTGACAAGGGAGGGACAATTGGAGACGGTGCTAAAAACGAGAAGAAGAAACGCTTCTTTCACAACAACACGGAAGAAAGTCAACTACAACAAGTACTACACCGACAGCACCAGTGCGGGAAACCGGATTGGATTTGCGGTAGACCACCAGAAGGGTATCAGAGAAGAGGGTATCGGTTACTCAGAGTGGAATAGACTTTGGTAAATTATATTAATTCCATTGTAGGGATTTGATTTGGTAAAGGATGTTCATATCCATAGGATCTAAATTAGTACTTTAATAAATATAATAAAAATATAAAATATTCTCCGACCCTACCCGATAACCGGTTCAAAGTGTGTGGTAACTGTTATTCGTCTGCGAACCTTCTTTGGAGTTGGCAGCAATTTCTAAGGACAACAACCACATGTACAATTACAATCAGGATAGAAACTGCAATTAGAGCGAGAGAAACAGCAGGGTTAGAGAAGAGGAAGGAGTAGTTGTGGAAGGAGAAAAAAGACATTAAAAGGAAACGAAGACAACGAAGTGAAGTGGATAACGACGAAGACGCAGACGGATACGGAGAAAATGAAAGCAAACCGAGGCACATTTCAGGCGTTGGCATCGCAGGAATGGCGTGAACTATCCTCACACCCGAAATCATTACATTACGCTACGTTACATTAGGCTACGTCTCGTTACATTCCCTCCGTTACGTTACGTTTCGCTCCTGCTCAATTTGTAGACATTTTCCAATACATGACTTTCTTTGGAGCTGCCGCAGCATCGCCTTCTCTCTCACTCTCTCTCTTTTCCAATGTAATTTTCTGCCCTCTTCCGCCTAGTCTGGCTGCCGTTCCATCTTCGACATCTCGGGTCGTCTTCAGTATTTAATTTTTTTTCCTTCTCCTCCTGGGTGCTTTTTTTCCCATGCCCTGCATTCGGAATAATTATCGTAAAATGCTTTGAGCGCTCGACGACGAACGGCAAAGGAATTGGGACGAGATCGTAAAGTGTTGCGTTGTTGTTGACTTTGTTTTTGTTGTCGTGGCATGAAAATAATCAAGATGAAGCAGGCTCGAGCGGGGGACCTTCAGTGACATCACCATCATGAGGAGCAAGAGTAAGAGGAGAGATTAAATGAAACGAACGAAGGCTGGGGGAAACAATTGAAATGCTCGCAATTTCCATGGCATAATTTTAGGCTGTAGCAAAATTAATTCCATTTCCCAGAACACATCGTTCCATTTCTTTCCCACGCTGTGACACACACACACTAACACGCCTCCACCCACACACACACATTCCTCCCGACGACGACGAGTTCATAAAAGAGTGACCGAGGGAGCTGGGGAAAACTCGATGTCATTTGGGAAAATATTTGGAGAAAGGACGATGTCGTCTTTTGTGGTCGAAATAACTTCATCTTCTCCCTCAACCGATCAATTTCTTCTCTCGAGCTCGTCCTCTGCTCCTCCTTTCTCCTCTCTGTCCATTCCTTGTATTGTGTCCAAGGATGCAGGATAACAACTTGGTGAACACAAGTGAAGCCCTTGAGTCCTGCCGAAGGCCTACGAGCACGTCCAATTGATGACTCGCCGATTGTGTGGGAGTGTATGTCGACATGGGTCTTTGTATGTGTGTGTGAACCGTTGTGTTTCTTTCTGATAGAATGTGGGATCGCATCGGGCCGAGAGTTCCTTGTGTATGTCCTTTTAATTAGTGAGGCTCGTTGAGAATGCTCGTTGATCCCCATGGGTAGTTGAACCATTCCGACGGATATTGAAGTAGAGTATTTTTTTCGCGTCTCAACATGCACGTGCTTTTCGTGATAATTTTCGCTTTATGATAATTTTATATTTTTGTAATGATTTTAATCATAATAGTAAAATAAAATCGGAATTTGTAATTAACAAATCGCCTAACAATAAAATCGTTCTCTAATAGTAGGGGTATTATTTCGATTTTCCCTTCACGTCGTCGTTTGCCTGAACGTCGTTTTTATTTATATCCTTATATATTTTTCCCTTTCTGTTTCTGTTCTTCTGTTTCATTCTCAGCCCTTTTCTCAGTGCTTCTCGTTCGAACTTTGAGAGGCTCGTGACCCCAACTCGCCCTCTCTCAACTTGAATCCCAGCCTCTTTCAACCACACGACCTCTCGACACACACACACACACACACACCAACACATTAAACACAAACAGCAGGCAGCTTCACTTTTCCCACCCACACACTCGCAGAGACAAACACTTAACCTCGCTTCCTCAATACGCTAATCGGGTCAATAGCATCATTTCCTGTGGAGGGCAGGACGACACTGTTGTTGTTGTTGTTTTTTCTTCCGCAGCTTCCGCTGTCTTCCAAGGCATTCGCAGCATAATTTTTGAACCAACAACAATGTTAGAGATGAGAAAAGTCCAACGAGGCCGGCGATGAGAGCGAAGGCGATGGCGAAAGGAATAAAAGCTGTCTTCAACAACGTGGTTAGAAGAATGATGGCCCAGCTATTTGTTGCTGACAGTGTTGTTGCGTTTGTTTAATGTGTTGCCGTCGCTGTTATTGTTGTTGTTATGGTCATTCTTGTTGTTGTTTTTCTTATTTTTGTTGTTGTTATTGTTTATCATTAGCATTGCTATTGTTGTCGTTGTCGTCGTCTCGCTAAAAGACATAAAATATATTATCACTTATTATAGTTGTTGGTTATTGTTGAGTTTTTGTCGCTGCTGCTGTTGTTGTTGTTATTGAATGAACGGTGGTTCTTCGCACTCTCTGCACTCACAAGGCTCCTCACCGTTGAAGCAAAATGTTGCTTTACATTCCTGCTAGGCAACTGAGGCGGGTTCGCGGTATAAAACTTCGCGTAACGAAGACGAAAAACAAAAGCGGAAGCAGTAGAAGGACGAACATCAGGCCATAATTAATTAAAATCCTTGCATGCCGTTGCTTTTGTCTCCGTGTATCTGTGGCCGTGACTGTGGCTGTGTGCGTCTCACCGCATGCGTTTGTGTGCGCGGAAAATCCTGTGCAGACCGTGTATCAATGGCATGGAAATTAATTGAAGAACCCGAGGGAAGCTCGCAGAATCGGGAACAGGAAGGGAAGTGGCAGAGGGGATGGAGAAAATGGAGGAGTTGCAACCAGAATGGGGAGGAGCAGGAAGAGCAGGAAGAGCAGAAAATGATGAAGAGCTCGAAGGAGCCGACGAGGGGCGGAAGCAGCCTTGGAAGACGGAAGGAGTAGGCGAAGTGGCTCGTCCTGAAGGATCCGTAGCGATGGCTGAGAGCAACAGCAAGCCAAGAGGAAGAATAAGAAAATGGCGGTGCAACGAGAGCGAGGGGAAGCGACCGCCGAGGAAGCGTGGTTAAAGCGAGGACGGACGAGAGGAAGAAAGAGTCATTAAGGGGTGGAGTCGAGTCGCGAGGACGGCCGATTGTTGTAAGGAAGCGTCGTGGCTGGCGAATGAATTTCCCGAAACTCTCGCAAGGACATGAAAAATGATGTTCCGCCAAGCGAACCGAACCGAACGCCGTGCCATGGCATGCCATGCAAAGCAGCGCAACCGAAGCGTTTCTGCAGCTCAGGATTGTATTAAGTTTTCGCTTCCGAACGCAATGAAGTGATGCAGATCAGCGCAGCTCAACGCAGCTCATCTTCCCCTTCCTCCTATTTTTCTTCCTCCCGTTCGACATCTCCTTGCGACGACATCGTGCTGGCGATGGAGCTGAAATGAGAAGTTGAAGCCGAAGCGTTCTTAACGAAAGCGATGAAAGGAGATTGAATTTAATGAAACGAAATGAGAATTGTTTGTTGTTATCCTTTGTGTTGTTGATCTCATTGTTGTTGTTCTCATTATTGTTGTTATTCTTCTTGCTATTTTACTTTCTTATCTGTTGTCCCTAGAATTTCACTTAACTTAATTTTGTTTGCTTTTTGATTCACGTGCAGTATTTAAAGCTCCTTCACTTATTGATAAACCTTTTCTCGCTCTCGTTCTCGTCTCTTCGCCTTTCGTCCCATTCACCACCTCCTGCTTTTTTGGACTTCGGCGTCTCCGCACAGCCCTCGGAAATTGCGCAAATTTATGCATCATTAGTCATTATACGCTTGCATTCTCCGTCATCTTCATAGTTCGCGCTACCTCCCTCCCTCTCACACTGGTCTTCTTCTCTCCTCCCTTCTTCTCTGTCACTCTCTGCTTCTTCTGTGCTCGTTCCACTTCTTCTGAACTGGCGCTTATTCTTCTTCTATTTGGTCATGCTGACAGTTTAAATTGAATTCGCAATTCGCTGAAGCTACGCTCGTGCTACTTCTATCTTGCTCTCTCTGCCTTCCTCTCATGTTTGCTTTCTCTTCTTCTCCTTCGGGGCTGGTCGCGGAAAATTAAGCTCGTGACTGGTTGGCGAGGTGATCTGTCGCTGTCTTTCCCTCTCTCGCGCGCTCTCTCTCTCTCCATCATAAATCCTCTTCGTTTCCGAGAAGAAGTTTCTGGACTACCGATTTAACAAATCTAGAGGATTAACGAGAGTATCCCTAGAGAGTCTTTGAATAATCTAGGAAAGGTTACTGGTGTGGAGGGTTTCTTAGAGAATTCTTGGGCTGAACCTACGCAGGAAGTCCCTGTTACTATTTATATGAAGGATGTTAATAGAACATTATCCTTGTCTTTATATAAATATCGATAGGGTGTTCCTGTGAAAGCTCAGTCAAAGAATCCTCCAAAAGACTATTCGAAATCGAAATGTCCTTTGCAGAATATGTGAAAAAATTTGTTTCTGAGATCTTCAGATTCAGTAAGAATTCGATTAATAATGAAAATTTATTTATGAAATTAAAACTCATTGAAGTTTTTTTTCATTTTTTTATATCATTTTATCTGATTTTTATTTTTCGGTTCACTTTGTTAAGCCAGTTTTCGGAGTATCCTTGTAGCGTCGTCTCCGCCGCATCCCGCCCTAACCAAGGCCCTTAAAGTGCATCGGGAAAGTTTTAATTAAAATCCTCGTGTCGCACGCCGGTGACGGTGATGACGACATGCGACACGTGGCTTCTGCAACTTTTCCACAGCAATTTTTAGCTATTGTTATTGTTACTATTTTACTTGTTGTTGTTGTTGTTATTGCATTAGTTCCAGTTTTTGGTTGTTGTTGTTGTCACCTGCAGGGATTTCATGGTGCATTTGTTCCTACGTCACTCTTGTCGGTCATCCGCACATATTCACACATGAACGCATCCTTTTAAGTATTGCAACCATTTTGTTGCTGTTCCCATTGTTTTTGTAACCATCGTAATTTTCCTCCTCCAGCTCGTTGTCGCTGGTGTTTTTGTGCAAACAATTATTTGTCCGCCTGTGTCACGTGTCTCCAGGATTTTTCTTAATATCTTCAGGAAAAGTTTGCCCCATACACCAACCTTCCACCACCGCCCATCCCGACGTCACCATGCCATCCCGCTGTCACCCTTTGCTGCACGCAAAATGAAGCCACGAAAAGTTTTCTAATTTGTGCCTAATGCGAGTGTCCTTCCGCATAGTGGGATTTCGGGTGTGCACGAGTGTGTGGCACAGAACGTCTGCTCTCGTTCAACTCCTCCTACCTCGAACCGACCGACCGTCCTTTCTTCCGACCAGCAAACCTCACTCCCTCTGGCCGGGTCGCCATGTTGTTATGATGAATTGCGATCTATTTGTGATTGGTTGCGGGGAGTGGGAGGAGATGAGAGATGGATCCCGTGGAAGGGAGGTGGAGTGAAAAGATTAATGCCCTTATCATTCATTTTTGCGCTCAGCTTCCGTGGACTTCCGGCAGCAAAAACTACTTTCTTTGGGGACTTAGACATAACAGGGTGGGAGAGAGCCAGAGACAGAGAAGTAAGAATTAATCGAGGGTTAAAGTGATACTAATTTTGTTGCTGGGAGCAAAAATCTCAAATTCACATAATTTTTCTTGAACTTATGTGATTGATTTGCGATCGAAGAACTCTGCTTTTGTTGGCACTCACACGCCTCATTACCAGCGCATTTCATCGTCGCTTAACGTCCGAAATCCTCTTCGTCGCCTAGGCATTCCACGTTCGTTATAACGGAAGTTACAGTGGACAAATGAAACGGCACTTCCTCCTCCTGATATTTACTGTGTGCCATGTCTATCGACGTCCTCATCGCAGCGGGATTCCGTTATCCGTTATCGTTCTAGTCTGGCCTGAGTTCTGCTATGAGTTTATGCCGGCAATATGCAGCACGTAATTACAATTCCTAAGGACATCAGGAGAGCAATAATCGGGCATCGGATGCACGGGCGGACAGACAGACCGACAATTGGACAGACGTGCAGACAGAGAACCACATGCGAGGATGGACCAACGAAGTGATGAAAAGAAGGAGAGGATAGTGGAATAGAAGAGGCTTACATGGAGACAGACCAACAAATATACAGTCTAACCAACAGACAGATAGATGGAAACAAACAAACAAACAGCTTGGATAATATCCTGCCGCCTGCTTCCATGCAATTTTGCACAAAAGCCGTCCACAGACGCCATCCTCAGCCGCCAGACAACGACCGCCCGTTGACCGGCTGATATTGACCGAGAGTTAGACAGAGGGAACGAGGGAACGAGAGATAGATAGATAAACGGGAAGTGGCGAGAGAGAGAGAGCGAAACCGAGTGAGGGAGCGAAATTAGCCAAGGCGATTAACATCGGATGGTTTCGGACGATGGCTCACTTTAAGCTGTCGAAATGGCCAGCGACGGGAGGCCGGACGGACGAGCGGACGTTGCTGACGCGGGAACTCCGAGGGAAGTCGAACGGCGATGCTGAGACTCTCTGTTTGTGTCTCCCTGGAGATGACGACTGGGTGCTTTCGGCGATAGTGAGGATGAGAGGACGTACCTGCAGCCTCCGGGATCGATGCTAGGATTTGGAATAATTAACGTTTATGCGAATAGGGAAACAACAGATGAGAGAAGCCGATGACCATGAACCATTTGTGCAGGGATGTTGGTTGAAAGTTGGTCGATGATAAAAAGTTTCCTGCACTTAATGTTAGTCATCTGCCTAGGGGTACTCATTGTCGAGGTTCCTTTTCCTAAGTTCTTTAATCAATTTCCTTCATTCGCCTCTCGCTAATGTCATAACTACCGTAATTCCTGTCTATGGCCAGTTCGATGGCCTCCACATGTTACCGATGGGCGACGTAAATTCTTCCCTTAATTGGTTTGCAAACAAACGGAAACCCATTGAAAACTTTTGCTGAAACTTTTCGAAAATATCTTCTTTTTCCAATGCCAAAGGAAAATCAATGCAAGAGAGATAGAGAGAGAGAGAGAGAGAGAGAGAGAGGGAAAAGAAGGATGGAGGAGAGTGATATTCCTCCCTTCACTCTCCTCCATTGACTTCGAAACCGCATGGCGATACTGGGCCTGGCTTAGCATATGTCGCTGCGGCCAGACGCTTTAATGGCGCTGCAACGAAGAGCTCGAAAAAGAGAAGTAGCGAAAATAGAAGAAGCAACTACAAAACGCCGGCAATGGACGTTAGTCTGGAGGACGAATCTCTAGATAGAGGGATGGGCGAATCCCAAAAAATGTTGCAGACACTTCAGACGCAGCCTCAGCCTCAGTGCTGGAGGAGGCCTGGTACCCGCCTCGAACTCAGACTTAAAACCCTCCATTGGACGGCCTCCTTCCGAGCGACGACGGTCGTTCGTTATCGGAGCTTTGGAGCGACCTTACAGTTTGTTTATGGCCAGCAGCTGACGCGAGCAACCCAAGACAGAGTCGCCAGCAGTCGTCGTCATTTGGCGGCATCGGCGGCGACGTCGCCATCGTTCTTAATGTCCTTTATTATAATGTGCGAAAAATACGAGCCATAAAAACGAGCTCGAATAAAAACCGTGTCGCCGCTGGAGAGAAAACTTGCAGCGCTCATCCAATGACTTGCAGAAGGAGGTGTGACCCGAGAGACAGAAAAAGAGAGCAAACGACAGAAAGAAGGAGAGAGAGAGAGAGAGAGAAGGATTGTAAGAGACAGAGTACCCGCAGCGAACCGAGTGGATGAATCAGAATCATGGGCAGTGGAGACGTTCAGGAACTGAGCAAACTGAACGGAGTCGTGAATTAAAGAAGATGAGGAAGGAAGGAAGGAAGAATTCGATGACCCCGGGGGCGAGGACGAAGAGGCAATGAATGACGAGAGCTATGATGATGAGTGTGCAGAGAAATGGAAATTGTGAGGAAAAATGATTGAAAACGATGAAAATGCGAACTGAATCCGAGGAGGAGGCGTGTCGTGGGAGACGACGAGAATTTGATTGAATGGATCAAAGAGATGCTTTGTCATGTGACGATAGGTACCGAGGGCGGGAGGGGTCAGTGGTTGGTGAACGATGTGGGATGATTTTGTTTTTCTTCTACCATTTCTTTTTTTCTCCTTATCTCTTTCTGCTTATACTCATGAAAGATGGATTTCAATCAAATTAGGAATGCTTTTCCTCAGTTGCAATTTTTGATATCACTTATTCAACTTTTCGTCCCATATTTCTTCAAATGGCTCCTCGATCGGTTGAATAAATTTTTGCCATTTTTCAATTTTTGGCTATCGCTAAACGCCTTTGACTCTTTCGTTTCGCTTGTTTATCCCGTCAAGTGTTTTATTTTGATTACGTCCTTATATTTCCGCCCGTAGTCGCTTCAGCGGAAGTAATTTGTGAATGTCATCATCGCGGCGTCCGACGTCTTCCGTTCGCTCCGCGTTCACCGTCACGCCCTCCCACGACCTCCGGCCCCGACCCACCAATCGGCTAATTACTTCTAATTGGACTTGTTCCACTTTTTGTCCCGCTGTGACGCGACTCGGGGCCCAGTATAAGGACCTTAATTGCAGGGGGCACAAGGAGAAGACGGCGGGGATGGGGACGTACGGTCTTCATGGGTCAATGAACGCGACCAACGAGCAATGCGTGCGACGGGGCAAAAGGATCGGTGGGACGGGGCTGGGTCTGGGCCTGGCCGGAAATCCTGGCAAGGACATCGAGATGAATCGGGCATCAGCGCTAATGACGGTGGGCGTGCGAATTACGATTTAATTAAATGGAAAAGTTCGAGGTGGAGTTGTTGAAGTTGTTCGCGAGGCAGGCGTTGATGTGTCGGCATCTGGGGGGAATGCGAGTGCCGAGAGGAGCGGACCAAGGGGCAGGGGCCACGATAACGAGTGCTCTTTGAGCTAAAATTTTTGGCACTCCCAGAGCGCAAACAAGCCATGGAGTACGGGTGGGTTGTTTGAACAGACATTTACTATCATTGCCTCGTCCTTGTTCTCTCCATTTCCATTTCCACTCTTCCCCTCTATTTTCCCTGCTGACGGCCTTCCCCGTTTCCGCCTTGCTGTTGAACTCAATTCCAATTCAATATGATTTCGGATCTCATCAATTTTGTGTTTCGTCCACTTTATTTGCCTCATTCATTGGCTCCCATCGGCTCGTTCATTCACTCAGTCATTCCAGTTCAACGCCTTCGATCCCGTCCGCGACTCCGTCCCCGTTCTCTCCTTCGCCCCGCCACTTGTTCACTTGTCCGCCGACAGAGGGCGGGCGAATCGGGTCGCGAGCTGGAAATTGAAATTCAAATGAATTTGAATTTTTGAACATTTACAACCGCGATTCGGTGTTCAACATCGAGTGGAGCCGACTCGTAGTAATTTTGGTCGCTTGTTTGTTTGTAGTCTCCAACTCTGTCGCTCTCGCTCTCGCTCCCGCCTGACCACGTCCTTTGCCGCTGGCCACCCCTTTGGCATGTTTTTGGCAATCATTCAACGAGCCATTCGAGGCGCTCTTGAGTCGCTCGTAAAACACCCGACCGTCTCCCCCTTCCTCGACCACTCCCCCCTCCGGGAAATGATCCCTTTCTACCCTTTGCTCACTTTCCCTCTCTCTCGCTCTCCCTCCCTCTCTCTCTAGAACTTGCCGGCGGACAGTGGCATCACATGTTCGGCGCTGGCGGCTACTAAGTGGGAGGTGGAGGGAGGTTGGAGATCAGTTGGTTGTTCAGTGTGTAGTTGTTGTCATTGTTGTTAGTGAACTTATTGTTGTTGTCGGACAGTGTTGCTATATCTACTGTTGTTGTTGTTGCTGTTGTCCGTGCTGGAGGCAATCTATGTAAATGCAATGAATTTATTGCTGCGGTCGCATGTTGTTCCCTTCGTCTCGAATTTGAAATATGAGTGACTGGTTCGGTTTTTCCTTTCCACAGATTCCAGTAGGCAGTTGTCTCTCTGTCTATCTCTTTCTCTCTCTCTCTCTCTGTTTTTTCGTTGGTATATTCTGTTCATATGAGTATGTGTACGTGTTTGGCTAATATACTTGTCGACTACGAAAACGTTTTGCTAGCTGCCAGGTGTTTTTCGTATTCGAATTTAAGAATCGAATTGTAAATGAATTGAAATATGTAGAGAGAGTGTGGTATTTTCTGGGAAGAGAATGATGGATCAAAATTTAGATATTTTGCCCTAGGCCTGTTGTGTAAGACGATATTGCCTCTGGAACCTTAACATTGAATGAAACGGAAGATTTAGTTTTCTTATTGATTCAAAATTGAGTAATCACTTGGATTTGGAAACGACCCATAACATTTTTTCTCGACACAAAAGAATATACAATAAACATTTCGACCCTGAGCTGGATTGAAGAACTTTCGGTCATCGATGCGAAATTTTTTGATGAATGAGCATTTAACCCTTTAAAGGGGAAGGTTGAGGTGAAGAAAAAAACATATCAAATTGAACTCATACGATTGAGTTTTGTATTTGTGTGAGGGTATAAAAAAGTATTATAGTTATTCTAGAATTTAACATGATTTTCCTGCGTGTTGTACAACGCATTAATTTCGGCTGAACGAATTCCCAATTAAAATCAACTCTGTTTACAAAGTTAATGAAATTACATTTTCCCCTCTGAATCTCATTTACAGAAAAATCAATTAAAAATATTTTCTCTCATATATTTTTTTTTTTTTTTTAAACAACTAAAATCAAGAACATCAGAAGAGGAACAGTTTTCGAAGTTTTAAGTGAATTCCATGTGCGCCGCATGCCCTTGTTGCCCTTTTCGTCGTCCAGCACACGTTCCTACTGGGCTGTTTGAAATCCCTTGTCTCCCTCGTTCTGTCTGCTTCTCTCCAACCACGCCCTCCCCCCCTATCGTGCGGCCGCTCATACATATTTTATTTACAATTCACATTTAATTCATGCAATTCATTCACCTGCCGGGTGATGCGCCATGACACGCTTCACCGACACCGACGTCCGTCCGTCCGTCCGTCCGTCCGACCGACCGCCGACCTGCACCCTTTAGTCCCTTCAGCATCACCCGCTCCCTTGTCGCCCACCTTCCTCTCCCCGTGGCGAACGTGCACCATTCTGGAAAATATAATTTCCGGAAATACAACACTTTTCCGCTTGTAACCGCTGCTCTGGAACCCTGAGTCCGAGTTGTTGTTTATGTTATTGTTCTTGTAGTTGTTGCTGCTGCTTCTGTTGACGCATTCATGGATATGAAATTTGCAGCTGTTGATGTTGCTGTTGCTCTTCTTCTTGTTGTTGCTTTTGGAGCCGCCTTCGTGTATGCGAACAGAACAAACGCTTCATAAATTAAATATTTACACGTATTGATGTCTTGCTACTGTGGTTGTTCTTGTTGTTGTTATCGATTTGTTGTAATTGCATTGTAGTAGTATTGCTATGATGTTGTTTTATTAGTGAGGTTTTTGTTGATTTTATAGCGTAGTTGTTGTTGCTCTGTCTCGCCATGGAATTATCTTGCTCTTGCAAATTAATTTGTTCCTCATTGCCTTTTGCTTCAGCGGAATTTTTGCCTCCCATTTTTGCCACGACATTGTTATAGTTGTTGGAGTTTTGGCTATTGATCAAAGGATCAAAGGCTAGAGAGTTTTAAATTTCCCTCACATACATTGTTGGACTTCAAAATGCATTTGCTGTCTACTTTGTTCCTAAAAAATAACATTTCATGGCAACAGTGTAGTTCGGATCAATTAACTGGGTTTCTCTTCTTTTCCTGTTGCTCTTTTTGTTGCATTATCCGTTTTTTTTGATGCCTCCGTCGTTGTTCGGGGTTCTGAGTGCTGCCTGCAATTTTAATTGTATATAACTAAATAAATTTTATTACACTAACATTTTTTCTGACCCTCGCGAAAAGTTGAGACCCTCATGAAAAATTCTATGAAAGCACAATTCGGTGGAAAAAAAGGTGGACACGAAAAATAACATCGAACTTCAGTGCAACTTTGCCATTTGTTGTCTTGTTTTTTTGTTGTTGTTTGTGTTGCACCCCTCGAACGAAACTCACTTTTCACTTCGCCGACTAAATTGCATTTTTTATTTCCATTCATCCGCCACCGTCACTTTCTCCCCAATCCCCACCTTGAATCGACCAACCGCTTGCAAGCAGCAACAGCCGCGTCCGCACTTAGAAGGACTTGGAGAACCTGAACCTCTGACGCCTCCAAAAGTCGTTAAAGTCGTCAGCATCGCCTTGTGACCAGGTCTGCTTCCGGGGCAGGTGGGAGGCAACGTGTCGTTGGTCCCACTGGCTGGCTGAGAAATTCGCCAGCCATGCCTTTGAGAGTCCCAGCGCGCTCCGTGAATTTCATGCAACGTTCCTTCCTGCGTCCTTCGTTCCACGACTTTGGGCCGTCTCTTTTACTCGAACCGGCTCGTCGTCTCAACTTTGATTCTTGACTTCCTTTTTCACACGATTTGTGTCCACTTCACCCTGGTCGTCGCTCGACTTTCGTCCTTTGTTATGTCCTAATGTCGAGCTCTCGAGCCTAACGAGGTCAATTGCGAAAAGCTCTTAAGGACACGGTTCGTGACATGGAAAGAGCTTTTTTGGGCCTTTCTTTTTTTCTTCCTATATGAAAATTAAACCGCTGCCTTCTTGCCGATCTTCTCTTTTTGTTCTGTTCTGTTTGTCCCTGCCCTCTCGAGCAGTCTCGAATTAATCTGGTTTGTGTTTCTTTTCCCCTCGTTCACCGTGGCGTATGAATAACATTTTCACTTTAACGTCCGTTGTTCAATCAGCTGCTTTTTACAACAACAGTGTGACAGCAGTGTGAAGAAGACGAAGAAGAAGAGAACGAAGCTGAATGGGATAACGAAAAATTATCTCGCAATTAATTTTGTCAACCGCCAGTCGACGAGGGAGCGAAGAGAAAAGACAGAGACGACGGATCTCGAAATCTGCGCAATCCTCGCGAAATACGATTTACTTTGGCTCCTTTGCTGATGTCTGTTTTTTTTCTCCTTCTCTCTTTCTCTATCTTTCTGACCTCCCCCATTCCCTCTGCCTATCTGTCTGACCATTGCGCTCTTTGTCACGATGCCTGCTCGCTCCACTGTCTGTCTGTCGGTTGGTCCTTCTGTGGCTGGTCCCCAAATCCTGAATTTACATAAAGATCTCGTTCTTTTTCTTTTTCTCTGGTTTGTTCTCTCTTCACTTTTGCCCTTCTCTTTTCTACTCCTCACCTTCGTCGATGTCGCCACTCAGCTTGATGGCGAGTCCTGCGTCCACTGCTTCGCTTCATGCAAACCTCCTCTTCTTCTTTGGCTGTATCCGTTTTGGTTTTTATTGCTGTATTTGTTGTTGTTGTTTCTGGCGCTTGGACACCCGCACCATTTTTGTTATTGCTGAATGCAGTAGAATAATAGCAACAGCAGCCGCAACAACAACAAAGCAACGCAAAGCAAAGCGGAGCAAATGGAACAAAGAAAAAGGGAAACCATGAAATTATGTAAATCCAGCCAAGAAAAGCGATTTGCATTGCTTTTCTTTTGTTATTGTTTTACTCGATTTCATTGTTTTGCTGTAGTGATGTTGTTTTTGTTGCCGTCTGCATCTTTCGCGCTGTTTGACCCGATTTAGTGGTGAAAATCCATGCGGCCACTGGCAACGGGGGTGGCCAACGAACTACGAACAACGCCTGGCCCAACCGGGAAGAGGACGAAGATGTGTCAGGAAGAAAACAACGCAGAGTCGAAAACAACCAACGCAATAACAACTTGCAATGTTGCAGTTTGTGCTTTCGTTTTTCGGTTTTCACCGTAATTTTCTTTTACTTTTGGTTTTTATTTGTCATCGATTCGCAGGACATTCAGTGGTTGCTGGAACTCGTTAGTGGTCGATTTGTGATTTTGTTGTTGATGGCTTTGTTGCTGTTTCTGTGCTGCTGCTGCTACTGTTGTTGTTGTCGTCATGGTCTAACTGTGGTACTCATAAAAAATGTATAGCAATTGTTCAAGGACAAACCGATCGTTAGGCATTGCTTCTGCACTATAAATTGAGTTCTTCGATGGTTGCAAACAATCCTTCGCTGACCCTCGATGTGACGTACTCTTCACGAGCATAAAAATCCTGGGATTATCCTTGATTTTGCTTTGAGCGGGTTTTAAACGAAACTTAATTGTGATTTCCTGTCGAAGTATCTCGTTTACGACGCCATGAGTAGCGTGGAATTTATAGTTCGACGAATTGTCCGGAAATTGTCCTCGAGCCCTCGGTCGGTGTCCCGTTTACATCCTTTTAATTACCAGCCAGTCTCCCAATTCTTTCTCATAATCGTGTCCATCGAACTTCTTCTCCTTCACTTGTTTTCTTCTCCGTTCCCCGTCTTCATTTGCCATCTCCGACCTCCCGCGATGGACTCTATTTGTCGTTCTATTCGGCTCAGTCCCTCTTTCGTTCTCGTGGCCGCCCCTTCCGAGGATAATAAAAGCTTCCCAATGTCCGGTCGTAAATATTTACGAGCGCCATCAGCGAGCAGCTCAAATTAATAACATTTTATTTTATGGCCTAATTGAATGTCCTTGCGAAGCGTCCCTTGCCGTGGGCATATCTAAGATATCCGAGACGATGTTACTTCTTTTTGTTGTTGTTGTTACTGTTGCTTTTGGCCGTTCCTACTCATCGTGTGGTTCTCGTTATATTGTTGTTGTTGATAATATATATGTTGTTGGTTTTGGTTTGGAATTATTGTTGGCGTTCACTTTGCCCTGGTGCTCTTATACGTTGTTGTTGTTTTTCAACAACATTTTTAGCATATTTTCAGACATATTTCATTTCTGTCTTCCTTATTTTCCTCTCATTTTTTCCGACGGAAAAACATGCTTCATAAAAACGTCAACTGCAACCAAAAAGGAAAAAATATGGAAGAAAGGGCAGAAAAACTCCGCTTTGAGGGAGGGAGGAAGAGAGGAGATGGATTGGAGTGGATAGACACGAGGGCTAAAGGAGATATAAATATGGGGGAATGCGGAAAGCTGGAGGAGTGATGGCAGAAGGGATGGACGGCCAAGTCAAACATGGACTTGCGATTTTTATGGTCAGTTCAGCTCAGCTCGGAGGATGGGGAATCGCATCGCACGTCGCCGCCAAATTTAGCGAAATAAACCGCTGACTAGACGGAAAGGAAGGATGCGGGGTCGAAGGGCGAAGAAACACTTGGGAAAACAAACCAAAACAGACCCGAAATGTAGATGAGGGGAGCGGAAAAAGGGTTGGAGATGGGGAAAATGCGAAGAAGGTGACGGGAAACGAGGTAAGGGGTGATGTCAAAGGGAGTCAAAAAGGGACGGTCGGTCACAAAAACTCGAATCAGTGTAGGTCGGGGAAATCAGGGAGAAAGGTTCCCTGCATTTGTCAGGGGTTTGAATTTTGATATTTTCATTTAGACTAAAAATCCATAAAATTCTGCTTATATTTCTCCAGCTCCTATTTCGTCCTTTTTCGCCCACTCTGCTGTTTTCGGGTTTCCATTTTCTCTCCAACTCGTTTCGTCCCATTTTCCCTTCTGTCTGAGCGATGCCTTCGTGCTGTTGGTTTTTTCTTCTTGTTTTTGTTGTCGATGTTATTTTGGCTTTAGTTGGGTCTGTGTGGGTGTGTGACCAAATGTATGTGTGTGTGGATGCCGACAACTTTTATTTATGCGTACTGCTCTAATGAAGCGCTTTATTTTTGTTTCAACTACATTTAATTTTGTTTCTCTGTTTTTTCATTTCTTTTTCTCTTTAGTCGATTTTTTCATTTTTTTTTCCGCACGGGTTTTTGTCATACATATTATTTTGGTAAATTTCCTTTAATTTTTTTTAGTCCTTTTATGGTATTTTTTCTTTGTCCTTGCGAATTCTCAACCAAATGAATGTAAATTTCGGAGTAATTTAATCAACTAACATGGCATTGTTTTTCCCCTACGTCAGAGTTCGTTTTCCTCTCTTTCTCTTTCGATGTATATGAGAGAGCTTTTTATTATTTTATTTTTATTACGTAATTTCTGGCTCAAGTATAAATCGAGCGACTCGTTCAAATGGGCCAGAACTCGATCTGCGTCATTGGTTCCTCTCGTCGTCCTTCAATGTCCTTGCTCGGTCGTAATTCACTATTTATGGTTGTGAGAAATTGTTTGCATTGAAACGCTTTCATAATTTATTATAGTAGAAATTGGATTGAGTTTTATTCATAAATTTTTTTATTTTTTCTTTTTTCAGGTAAGCTGCAGTTTTAAATTATTTTGACCATTTACGAAAACAAAGTAAGAATTATATATATTTTGTTATTTTAATCTTTTTCATATACACTTTGTGTTGTGTTGAGAGTTCACTACTAATGAAACCTTTCAAAATATTAAGTTTGCTCGAGTAATTTAAAACCTGATCAACGACCCATTTAAAGCAGAAACCCAATGAGGTGAATCTCAACACATCTTTATATAACCCTTCTTGCTTCCTCTCTCTTCCACCTCCCGTTTGTTATCTGTTCTACCCATTTACGACCTCTCTCTCTCTCTATCTGCGCTTCTGAGAAACCAAACAATAGTCAAATAAACGCCATTGATAAACATGCAAACGACACTGGGGCCCGAGATCATTTTGATGCCGGATCCAAAGGACGAGCAAATGAAATAAAACCAAGCCCGAAATTCCGTCCTCCTGAGTAAGGAGAGAATGCGAAACCCGGCGATTCGACATATTTTCAACCAGTTGAACCGCCCGACCCAAATGGAATCAACCCAACGACGACCCAACGACGACCCACGACCTATGGCGACTATAAAAACGACAAAAGGACGAAAATCATTTTCAATTTGCGCCATCAACACCATCAACATCCTCTCCACCGCCACCTCCGCCTCGATGTCAGGGTGCGGAGGAGATTGTTGGATCCTTTGGAACGCACAAAGGACCGTTCGCATCGTCTGGACTGCGAGACAGAGAGAAAGAGAGAGAGAAGTGTACGTGACAATGCAGCAACAAATTGTCGGGCTTCCGGTTCACTGTCTATCTACCTCGCTCCCTCACTCCCCTCTCCCTCGCTCAATCTTCTGATTCCCAATTCCCACTCACTCGGTTATCTCTCTCTCGATCTGACGCACGAGCCCTGACAGCAACATGACGTCTCGCATGATTTGCTGATGATGCAAATGAGCGCCTTCCTCGTTTATTGTCTACAGCAGCAGCACCAGCTCCGCCATCAGCAGCAGCAGCAGCAGCAGTTGCGGCATCACAAGCAGCCACAACAAAATAGCAGCAAATGCAAAAACAGATTGGCAACACTGGACGTCGGAGCGTAGGGCAGAGCATGCGAATGGAGTTGCTATAACCATTTGCTCCTTAATGCACTTGGAGTCTCCCTCGCACTTCTCCATTCATCCATTCGGTCCGTCTGTTGTTCGTCTGGCTGTTGTCTATCTGTGTGCTCCCCTCTCTGTTTATCAGATTGTAGTCCGACCTCTGGTCTCCCCCTCTCTGTCTGTCTGTCCATGGTTCTGTCCGTTCGCATCCTCTGCTTTGTTGCATGCGGGTCGCATTGACAATTGGTCGCTTTTGACTTCATTCTTATCTCAATGATCTCTTTGCTCAAACTCTGATATCGATGTCTCCCGTTCTCCCTCCCTCATTTTCAGCCATTCCTTCCTTCTGTGTGTGTGTGTGTATGTATGCGTGTGAGTGTTTGCGTGTTTCAGTCAGTTGTTCTGTGGGTCGTATCTCGATCGGCTTGGGTGCGTGAGCATGTGGATGTGTTCGTGTCTGACGGAGGCCATAAGCAAATTATCGGAATTGTTTGCAGTTAACCGCAAATATGTGGTCCGAAAGGAGCGCCCAGAAGAAGGAGAATAAGTGTTGGGCAGGGTAGTGTTAGCTAACGTCATCGAAATTTATTCGGAAAAGTAGGAGAGAAAAAGTAGGAGTAGGTGTGAGAGTCATGACCTTTATACTAAAAATGTGATGTAGTTTTGGTAGTTAGAAATATTTTAAAATGCTGAAAAAGTTTGTTTTTTGTTTTGATACAATAATTTTCTTTTATATTTTATTTTGTTAAATGGCAATAATGATATAGGGAAATAATATCTTCTCTTATTGTCACCATATTCTCCCATAGAACTTCTTTTCTTATACCAATCTTGCCATTTTCCTCTGCGCTTCCCAACACTGTAACTCGTTATGGACACCCTTGCCGATGAAGGCTGTATTTTTTAAAAGCCGACAAATGGTGCGTAAAGAATGCTTAAATAGGTTATCCAACCGCACTATCTTGAAATGCCCTTAAGGGCAAGGGAGGAAGGCTAGAGCAAGGCTGGAATGCAGGGGACTGTCGAGGTTCGAATGACTGTGGTGTGTTGAGGGGGCTGAGGCTCAATTTGGCAGCACTGTCAGGAGGGCGCGTGCTGAATGTTGCTCGACGAACGGCGATAACGTCCGTCGGTTCATAAAGTGAATAAAGGACGGGGCATGCCAACGGGGGTCAACACAGGCCAGTTCATGGTGGTAAAATAAGTCGAGTGGGAAGAAAAAAAGGCTTGAAGGGATTGGTGAGGAAGAGGTGAAGAAAAAAGTTGACGCAAGTTCGCCGCAAACATCACCCGTGGCAAATGCAAATTTCCTTCGGCGCCCCATAAATCACTTGCAAAGCCTCTTAAGGAGCACTCTTAAATATTACGAAAATACTCCCTCCGTTGCTCGGAGTCAACGTGGACAGTTCTTCCAAATGCGTTCGGCGACTTCTTCAGAAGTTTCACTTAATTTGAGTGTGAGAAGTTGTTCGCCCACTTCTGCAGAACAGCACAGCACAGAACCGACCACGACCTCGGATGCAAAAATTTTAAATTGTCATCACGCAATACTGTTGTTGTGTTCGTTCGTGTTGTTA
The DNA here is from genome assembly GCA_947389925.1 of Coelopa pilipes. Taxonomy (NCBI): domain Eukaryota; kingdom Metazoa; phylum Arthropoda; class Insecta; order Diptera; family Coelopidae; genus Coelopa; species Coelopa pilipes. Next base: position 23,071,041 of record OX376700.1, on the reverse strand, counting down.
TTGTTGTAGTTGAGGGTACGTAGTCCCGTGGCATCGGGAACGACGGCAGAACGTCAGATGGAGAAGATGGCGAGGCAGTGGAGCGCGAATTTTGCCTTTCGGCGGCGTGTTGAAACTTTTTCCAACTCTCCACCGGGTGCTCGTGGGTGGTCCGAAGGAGCTTCGAGCCTTCACATTAAGTTAATTAATTCAATTGCTGCGAGTATTCGCATTCGCATTTGCATTTGCATTCGTAGTCGACTTTTGGGCGCGAGAACTTGCCGCTGGCACGAGTTCAACTCGCAATGACTTTATCAATGTTCCCCCAGTTGTTGTTGTACCAGAAGTTGTTGTTGTTGCAGCGGTTGTTATTGCAGCAGTTGTTATTGTAGTGTGTGTGATTGCGATTGTTTGTTGCTGGTCTCTGTACATGTGTATTTTTTGTTGATTGCAGGTTGTTATTTGTTTTTGTAGGTCAGATAACATATCCTTTGAGGCTTGATAATTGTTGTAGTTATATATTGTTGTTGTGATTTCGTAATTCGCTTCACCATGCTTAGCGGCTGAAACCAGACAAGCAACAACATCCCGTTTGGGAATTATTTCGATTGCAAAAACGTACGAAGCGGAGAGCGGGAGGGAGAGAGGGAAAGAAAAAACCTCTGCGAACTTGCGGGAGTTTAATTAAAATATGCGGCTTGGCGAGGAGAAAAAGCAGAAAAAATAACACCAATCCAAATAGTGTAGCATATGTTTGGGCGCTTTGAGTTAACATGATGCGGTGCACTGCATTCCGGGTTTACAACCATGTCTTCCGTTCCGTTTCACTCTCGTCTTGTAGAATCAGCTGTTAAATCAATTATTTCATTCCTTTTGGTTACTCGAACCGATTGCAATCATATTTGATCGAGTCTTTAAACAAAAAAACAGTTTTTTATTCGCTGAAATATTTTATAAATCAAATGAGAAATATCAATGACTGAAATTTGCTGTTGTATACTTTCCCGAGCGATTTTACATCATACTTCTTTTGCGCTGCTCCATTCTCTATACTAGGTCCAAGTATATCAATGACAAAATTCTTTGCAAAAAACAAAATCCCCTATGCCCTATTCGAGGTCCTAGGAGAAAATCCAACCAAACTGCCGTTATTAATATCCGTGAGCCAAGCTTTTGTTCTGTGTGCACATTTCTCATGCGCCTAAAACCGCACCCAGCGAAGGTGCCGTGGGAAAGGACAATAAAACCGGGATCATTTTGCATAAATGTTGCTATAAATTGTTTCCCGCACCTACTCGTACCCCGGACCTCGCGCCCTGACCTTCCTCCAGATCTCTCCATCGCCCACCTGGTCCCTTTTGACCTCTCCCCGTCGCACATGTGACCAGGTGAGAGCGGAAGGGGATTTTCATTTCATTTCGTTTTATTTTGGTTGAATTTGGCAGGTTTTTTCTCTCTTCTCTTATTGGAGTAGTTGTCCTTGACGTGATTGTTGTTTTTGATTTTGTTGTTTTTGTTGTTATTTAATTTTTGTTTTTGCTTTTTCCCTGTTACATGTATTTGAAATTTTTGCCACGTATTGCAATGAAATTTGTGTGGAATCTGAAAATTGTGGCCATTGCGATTCGCGCAGTGTATTACAATGGAATTGGGAGAGAGAGAGAGAGAGAGAGAAAGAAAGAGGTGGTTGAAGGGAGCAGCAAACGCCATGTGGTGAAAAATGGTGAACAGCTTTTCGTTCTTGTTGTTGTTTGAGCTGTTGCCTCAGTGGTTAATACACGCATAAGCTTTGGCTTTTGTTGTGGTTCTCACTCACGACCCCGCCCATTGGATCCCAACAACTCGCCTCAACCCCTCCCTCTTCGCTGCTTTCGATGTCGTCACCCGTCGTCGACCGTTGTCCCCACGGCATAAATTCCCATCGCCGCGGGAACCATATGTCGAAGGGGGTGGCGAGGCGGATGCGTCCGACTCCGACTCTGGCTCTGGTCGTGGTCACTCGTCGGTTGATATTCTTTGGAAATTGCGGGCACGCCCTTTCACCCACCACTAGTCCACCATCAACTATCGACCCTTGACCCGATCTCCTCCTCGATGACCCGTCGCCCTTGGCGATCCGGCGGCCAAGCAATGGAGACATTGAAAAAATTGTGAAAAAACTGCGAATGATGCGCGAGTCCTCATTAATAATTCCCTCTACGGTAGTGGCTGGGAGTGTTGTGTGGAGGCTGGGTGGTGAAAGAGAAGAGAAGGAGGCGAAGCGAAACGAAGGCGGACCCGACAACAAAAAACGCAATGAACGGGCAATAAATTTTATTCGTTTTAAATGAAAATTGTTCGGGGATTTTTTGCTTTAAACTCGAGTGACGACCTCTGTTTAATCCTTTTCTCTGCGTGAGGGTGAACGGGATGGGCAGAGTAAAGGAGAGAATGACAGAGGGAGAGTCTAAAAGGCTTTGCATGTTTCTCGCGTGGTTCAGGAATAATGCACGATATTTAATGCTATCTAAAGCGGCTTCAATGGCTTCATATTTTATTCCTCTTGGCCAATACTTTGCGGCGCTAGCATTGCCAATGGTCATCGTTGGATGGCGGAGTGGTAGCGCTGGCGGTTCGTGGTCTCGACAAATTGATTGATCGATGTGCAGTCTGGACTCTGGCGAGGTCCTCGCGGAGTCCTCGTCGAGTGAGTGACCACGTCGAGACAGTGAAGAGCGAGCGAATCGGACTGCTAGTGTCAAGAGTCGTTCGCTTTCTTTTTCTACTCTCTTTCGCTCGGAGGTGATGGATGAAGGGGTGCCAGAGCGAGGAGATGACATCACTCCATCATCAGCAACGAGAGCAAAAACAATAATAATACCGACGGCAACAACATCGACAGCGAATTAACATGCAAGCTTTTTTCACCGCTCCTCCATCCCCTCTCGTCCAGTCGCTGGTCGTTAACCAGTGACAGCGGCGAGGTCGTAATTAAGCGACTGATGAAGCCGTACGCTCCAGGCTGGCGGTTGCATCCGGTTGGCAACACTTTAAATTCGTGCAAGAGTTTTTAATTCGAAATTTCCAAATATCGCGCACTGTTTCCCGTGTACTCTTTAATGGGAATCCTTAAATGTTCTACATGGCAAACACTGTCGACCATTTCGACCGTAAGTTTTTAAAAATTTCCAACTCTCTCACTCAGGTTGCAGTAGATTGGCAACACTGTCAGAACGATGGTCCTTTGGATGGTCGTGGCTTTTAAATTTCGTTTCCTTTTAGATGATTTATTTTAGGGTGTTGTTGTATTTTAATGATTTTTTCCGAAAATTGTATTTCCGCACTATTTGTACATGCTTGCGCTATTTTTCTGGCGGCCAAATAGAAAATGAAATGCGACAACCCTGGCAAGCCGCAGCACGTTCAGCATCGAAATACAAAACGTGTCAACGTTTGCAAAACTTTGCCGCCGAAATAAATGGAATTCTATTCGCGGGCCAGGGGGCGTGGCCAGTGCAACTGCTGCGACTTCAAATAAATGTGTATTTAGTATTGGATATTTTCCTTTTTTAGGAACGACGTCCCCCACTCCCGAGATCGTCGCCCCAACGCCCCGCCCTCGCCGCTCGACGATTGCCGACGATTGATTCCTTCAAAATCGCAATAAATTCGAAGATTTATTGAAAAATGGATTTCATTCCCAACTTTTACTGATTATTTTTCTCCCTCCTATTCTTCGTCTCTTTCTAATTCCTATTCCAACTTCTTCGCTTCTTCGTCGCCTGGTCGAGCACGGAATGATGTCTCTCCTTGAAAAATTAATCCAGCGACAGGTCGTCGTTATCCTTATTTTTTTTCTTCAAACTACGTTTTCTCCTTCTTTTCCACCCAAACCACGTCTTCTCCTTCTTATTCTTCGTTCATACCCCTCGACCTTCTGTGGGTCGCCGCCCAATGGCGCGTCCATTTTTCAATTCCTCGCTCACGATTTATATTTCACTCTGACTTCCGACGCCACCGTCCAGTGGGCCCTGGTCCCTGGTCGGCACCCTCACTCGTTCGCCACCTCTGTCGCGTCTTTTGACCTTTCCCCGGCACCACGTCGTTGGCGTCCCACCGAGTGCAGCCCCATTCATCATGCAACAGCGAGTGACATGCAAGCGTGTCTTGCAGACCGTCCGTCCGTCTGTCCGTCGGTCTTCCACCTCCTCATTTTCCTCCAACGATTCCACCAATGACTGGACGGACAGACGGTCGGTGACATGAGGAATTGTTAAGGATTTTGTGGCGCGAAAATGTGAGTCTCGGTACCCACAACAAATCCATTTTGGTCTCGGGTTCCGCCTCTTGAAGTCACCTCCCTCTACCGCGGCCAACGCTCAGAAGTCGGCGAGCAGTTTATATTTTGTCATTCCTCATGCAGTTCCATTTCCCACTTCCGGTTTCCGCAGACGGCTGTCGAGTCAAGGATCGCAAGGATAGCGGGGGTTCAACTGCGGTTCCTGGAAATCCACGAGTCTCCCCCCAGACCAACAGACGTGAGCCGCCTGCCTTTCTTTAATCGTGGTCGGAACTGGGAAGAAGGTGCAGCAGGAGATCTGGCAGGCTTCTGGCAGTTGCCATCGCGTGCGGTTGGAGTTTGATTTCCTCTGCCTTCGGAGGAGTTCCTTGAGTGGCGATTACAGATCGGAAGGGAACATTTATCAAAGTTTGTTGGGTGAGGTCGGTCAACAGACTCCCAAAGAGGTGGCTAAAAACGGGAAAGAGTAAATCGTAGTGAAAAGGTGAAAAATACGTTTCAATTCGAAAAGGGGCCAATTAAAAAAAGTTGATGATAGTGATGGGTGAGCAGTTGAAAAGAAAATTCTACAACATGGTATTTGGGTAAAGGTGAACAAACGTTGAGGTTTTTGTTAAAGAGGTTGAAGTTGACTGTGTAATAATAGATCAGAGGACAAATAAGGTTATTGGATGACAATAAGGAAGGTAGTAAATTCGACCTTAATACAAATAACAAGCCATAAACGAATATTTCGTGTTTGTCGAATAATCGAAAACTCCTATCGACACTCATTTTCTTGACACCACCACGACAACAACTACTATAACGGTTACAACCACACTAGCATCGACCACGATGAAAATAAAAATCTTTTCCAAAAGCAGAAACACAAACAAAAACCAAAACAAACAAGAAGAACAACAAGAGAGGACAACCGACATCAAATTAACGAACACTTCACCACGCTTCGACCTCAAATTAAAGGCCTCCAAGAGCCCATTATTAATGATGCCCTTCAGTCGCTCACCGCCATTTTTCCTCCTTCACTGCCCTTCGTCCTTCGTTTGTCGCCCTTCGTGCCTTTTCGAGCCGTTCCTGACCCTCTCGAGGGGCCAATAAACAACAAATCTGCGTAAACAACACTGACAACGTGATGCGTCGTTCGTTCGTTCGGTCGAGCGTCCGGCGGCGGGTGTCAATTACGGGACGTCGACTTCGACGGCGCGTCGCTGTCAGCATTAGCGGCTGTGACGGGGTTGATGTCGACGCTGGTGTCGACAACAACGGCCCTCAGAGGCCAGTGACGCCGAACGGCGAAGCTTCTTAAACAGCCCCAGGCGACCGAGGGTGGAGGACCGCAAAAGTTAGTTATACAGAAAAAGAAGAAGGAGGGAGGGAGACACAAAATTTGAGGGAAAAAGAAGATGAATGATAGGGGCGGTGGGCTGGCGATGGAGGCAATAAAAGCAATTGAAGACATTTACGTCCATCATAATTTGCGACTTATTTTTATGATGCTTAGTTGTGCTACCCGAGAAGGGAGAGGGTGGACGGAGGTCTGTATATTGTAGAATGGGGCTAAGATATTGGAATTAAGGGTTCTATCGTTGGAGGGTTGACTTGTATTGGGAAACTGACTGGCAAAAAAGTAGTTGGGGGAAAGACTATCGGTGTCTTACACTACTGGGTACTTAAAGGGGGAAGACAATGAAAATAAGAAATAATTTTTGATATAATTCAATTTAAAAGAGCTGCAAAAAATAACATATTCATACAGTAGCGTACAGTGCAAAACATGGTAAAAAGTCATGTTCTTAAACGAGTTCTTAGAGTTTTTATTTATATCCAATAAGAGTTGGAATTCAAAATAATACCTTATTCTAACTTTAGTTTAATTCCTCTCGAACTAATTCCTCTAAGTTCACTCGCTGCCTTCAAACGATATTAAAAAGGAAAAGAATTCGGAAGAACTAAAATTAGATTGCGAGAAATATTCAATGGGAAGGAAAATTCACAGAACAACGGGACAGAAGATGGCGAGAAGAGAAAAAACTGCAATTAATTGAAAAAGTATAAGACGCTGAGATATTAAGGAAATTAGGATGAGAGCTGACGAAGTGCTTCGTCTCAAAGTGGTAAACTAATCCTATTACTCTTTTCGTTTTCCTTCTCCTGTCGCCTTCATCTGCAGGCGGATCGGATTACAGCAAATAATGAAGCCCTCATCTCTCTCTCCCTCTCTTTTTTCTCTTTCTTGCCTGCTTTTGCCGTTCTGGCTCACACTTTGAAACTTCGCTCAATCGTGGTAATTATTTGCCTGTTTATGCGAGATAAATTACGACTGAGAGTAGATGGAGAAAATTGGAAAAACAAGAAGGAAACGTACCTTGAGGGCTGGAGGCGAGATAAATAAACAACTGTGGCAACAATGTGAACAGTACCAAAAGCAACAACAATTGTTTTTCTCAAATTTTCCAGCATCACATTTTGCGCGCATCACACGTGATTTACAGCAACAACAAGCTTCAAAGTAACAACAACAATGAGGATAATACGAACAACACATGGAGTGAAAACAAAATAATATTCTCCATCCTTCCTTAGAGGTTCTGCAGGCAGCAGCCACGATATTGTGGGAACTCGCTTGACGCGCAAAAACAAGTGTTCAACATCGACAACATGAACAGCAACAACATCAGCAAAAGAATCGACAACAAAACCAAGAACTACATCAACAACGACATTGGTAACAACAATAGCAGGAACAATAACTCGGAAAGAAATAAACAAAACTAGTGGACAGGAAGAGGTCCTTCGCACCTTTCACTCGCACCGCCCTGCCCTTCCGGTTGCTGCTCCCTCTTCTATTCCTTCTCCCGCCCCTCTCAAGTTCTCTACTCGCATCGCTTGAGGCGTCTTTGGAATTTATTTTAAGCTTGCGGTGTGGCGAAGATGAATGCGAAAAGAAAGAACAACTAAAAAAACATTTAAAGCAACAGCAGTAGCAACGGCAACAGCAGTGAATGAAGCAAGGGAAGAACCAAAGGAAAAATGAAATAAAATGAACCGGAAACGCGTTTTGTGAGCGGAAACGGAACGAGCGAATAACTGATAAAGTGTTGCAGTCAAGTGGAGTCGTCTACTGTTCATGTTCATGTTGTTGTTATCGTTCTTTCTTTTTCTTGTAGTAGCAGATTGAAGTTTTAGTAGCTTTCACTGATGGTGGTAGTGGTTAGTGGCGCTGTTGTTGTTGTACCCACAGCATTTGTTGTTTTAGTTATTTCTATTTAATATTTGTGTTGTTGCTCTTTCAATCTGTTCGTGTGCTGAACACGAACCACCACTGAGGTGGTCAAATGCTTTAAATTGAGTTAATTTGCATCTGTTTGCTCTTTCCATTCCTCTCTCTCTCCCCATCCTACCATTTCCAGCTAGGTAGGGAACTCCTTTGGAGATGGTGGGATCGGCAATAACAACGTTAAAAGGTCTCCTTTTGTTTGCAACTCATTTGCAGCTCATTTAAATGCTAATCATTGACACCCGCATCCTGGGCAGCCGACCATTAACTACAACAGCGAATGCTGAAACAGCAACAACAACACGAACCCAACCTTGTTTATTGACGTACGGGCGAGTGGACAGACAGACAGATGGACGGACGGACAGGCAGACAACCGGTCGCCATCGTCTGACATGTCAAATATTTGCGTTGAACCTCGCTGGAGGCTCGCAATGTCCGAAACTTTGCGACCTTAGGCGAGTAGAGGCGCACGAGAGCTAGGAGGTTGTGTGACGCGAGGGCGGGGGTCGCTGCGATTGGAGTTTTGAAATCGAGGCTCTGTCTGTTGCTTTAGGTGCGTTCGTCCTGATGGCTGTTTGTGTAGAGAGTTTGTCTGTTTGTTTTTTTCTCAATGGTTTTTTCACTTTTGTTGCGGTTGTGGTGGTTGTTCCATGGATCTGTTTGCCTTTCCGTTTAAATCCTGCTAAATGCACGAACAGGCGCGACTCGCTTCACGCCTTTAAAACCTCCACCCACCGCCGACCCTCCTGGTGTGGTATCGAAAGGCTATGGAAAAATGCTGTGTACACATCAAGCCCCAAGAAAACCTTGTAGATGTGGATGAGAAAATACTCTTGAAGCTCTGAACCCCCCGTTGATAAAGAGCCCTTTGAGAGCCACGCTTTGAGACCCCTGGAAACTTTTCAAAAATGTTTAAATTAGAGAATTTTAAACTGGAAATTGTCTGCCCTGAAAGTCTTTTCAGGATACTTGGGGGAACTTTCTTAGCTGAACAGAACAGAACAGAACAGAAGCTCTCGTCTGCCAATTTGCGAAACATGCGCCTTCGGGGCGTTTGTGAGTGAAATACAATAAGAGCAACAACAATAACAAAAACAACTAGTTGCACGGCTAATATTTTCACGAAGATAAAGAAGTAAGTTTAACAACAAGAACAACAACAACAACAGCAGCTAAAAGCAACGACAAATAGTAGAAAAAGGCAGCGGGGAAGTTTCTTACAAAGCATCGGAGCAAGTTTAATTGCATTTAATGCTGGCGGTGAAGCAGAGAAAAGGCCGGAGAAGAGGAGAATGAGAAGAATGAAACAGAAGTTCCATAAGAATAAAATAGGAATAAGCTGAGAATGTTGAACGGTGAACATGTTCACTACACGAGCAGAAGTAAGGGGAAGGTATTTGATAATAGAGAACGATAAACTGATGAAATATTGGGGAGGAGTAAGGTATGAAGACTAAGAAGTGGATCGGTTGCTATAAAAAGTGCAACAGACAATACGGAGAATGGTAAAGCCATAACCGTTCTTGGAACATACTAATAACGGTTGTCAAGACCTCTACACACACAAAGAAAAGGGACATTACGGTTTGTTGCTAATGTGGTTCACTTAGGTACTCTACTTCACTTGTAGTTTTCCGAGACTGATCGCAGTTGCTCCTGGTTTTCCCATGTTCCGGTGTACTTTTCTTCATTCTCTTCGATTACTATAAATAATATTCCCATCCATTGCATATTTTATATGTTTACGTTGCACTCACTGTGCTTGTCTCGCTTCTTCGTGTCGCTGACGTTCTACTGAGTTCACCTCATATTGTTGTTATTCTTCCTGCTCTGCTCCTCCTCGACATCACCCTTAATATCATCTCGCTAACAACTCCCATACGACATTTCAATGGAATGCTGCCAAAAGTGAATTAAATATGGCTGCTGCACTGCTTCCTTCCGTAGCTTCCTACTTAGCTCCTTCTTGCTCTCTCTCTTACTCTCTTTATGTTTCACTCCCTCTCCTTCGATGATTCTCCGTTCGTCTCTGTCACTCTGAATCTGTGTGTCTCTGACTCCCTCCTTGTTGGTTTGTTTTTTTGATCCCTCTCTCTCTCTCCATCTCTTTCTCTCCGCTGGCTGCTTCCGTTCATTTGGTTGCACGTTAGTCGTTCTCTGGCCGTCGACGTTGGGCTCCGAAACGAAACGAATTAAATTCGAGGAAGTTTTGCTGCAGCTCCTTGGAAGATGCAAACAGGATCCTCAAGCAATGCGAGAGTGCTTTGAGCCGCTTTTAGTCAACTTCCGGTGGATGCCATTTCCGTTTCCGTCTCATTCGACTATTTTCGTTTTGTCTCGGCTCCTGCTTCGGTCGTTCGTTCGTCGTCGACGTCGTCGTCGTCAGCATACGTTAAGCAAATAACAAGTGATACCGTTGTTTGCCAAGTGTGGGAATAAATTACAGAGGGAGTGAATGCGACAGCATACAATGGGTTGAAGAGAAGGAGAGAGAGAGAGGGAGAGCGAGGAAAAAGATGGGGAAAGAGATGTGCTTCTGTCAGTTGATACGGTTCTGTTGCTGCTGCTTGTGAGCTGTTTATTTGGCTTCTCTCCTCTCTCTCTCTCTGTCCTGTCCTGGGCTCCATTTCTTTCCCGCTTCTCTCCCGCACCATCCCGTCTTATGCTCTTCGGCTGTGTCTCCGGCCTGGAACTGTCCAAATTTAATTACGGCTCTCGAGCTGTCAAAATGCAGTTGCATCCAATTTCGAGAGTTATTTAAACGACAGCTCAAAGCAATTGCTGTCAGGCTAAGCATTCGGCTTAAAGTGTCAAACGATACTATACCACCGTAGCCATACACTTAAATATTTCTGTTTTAATTATTTCGATTTTCCGTGGCCTTTGTTTTCGCTTTTAATCGACTGTGCTTTTGCTGGCTTCATCCGATCGGTCATTACGCTAATTGAATCTCAGCCATGCGTGCTGCCCGTAATTGTAATCGAATGATGCATATTTTCCTCCCACTTGCCATTTAATTAGTATTCTGAGTTGCGGTCTCTACACTAGGGCAGACGTAAATTAAAGCAGCTTTGTAAGCAGCACGAGGAGATCTATAGCACCAATATCTACGCGCATAATCAATTTTCAATGGTTTGTATTTCTGTGATTTCAGGGACTCGTTTATTGGATGTGGATTACTAAAGTTCAGGCGGAATCAAATGAAGGATCTCTGGGTACTTGAAATGGCACCCAATTCCATGATGATTTAAATGAACTTGAAATAAAGTTTCATATAACGCTAGTGTACTTATTTTTTCTCCTTCATGACCATGCTCGGTGACCCCTGAAAAGCCCATTAACTTTCATCATGGCTTCCGTTGATAACTCAATATCACGGGCCACTTTAAAACACTCATTGACGCCGTCAACGTTCGTTGTGGTCCATTAACAACTAGAACAGCAAATGAAACGAAAACAGCAAAAAATACCATACAAAAAATAATATTTTAATAATTCAATGCGTAAATGTTTCAAATGAAAGGTAATATTTGTTATTAATTCTGGTGATTTTTTTATTTCCGTATTTCTTTTTATCTTTTGACATTGTTTTGTTACTGGTGTTGTCGTAAGCGACAATAATTATTAAAATAAATTAAATCGGCTGTGACTATCGATATAGTGCGATTTATCGCAAATGTTACAGTTTGAGTCGCCCGCAATTAATTTGCATGAATACTAATTAAATTCAATTTCCGCCCCAAAAAATCCCTAAAAGATCAGACAGAAAAATATTTCATGTTACAAAAAAAACAAAAACATAAATACGAATCGCTATAAATTAAACATCATGTATTAAACTACATATATTTCGCCAATTAGCCGTGAAATTTAGAAAATTTTCAATATTTAAAGGCTTGAACGAAAGTAAGTGAAGTTAGTTCAACTTTGGAGTCGAAGTGTGAGACCGAAATTCACGGTACGAAAATTCAGGCGGATTTTTCAGGAATATTTTTGTACTTCGAAATACGAGAAAAGCAAATCAATAAGAGCGGGTGTGAAAAAAAATTTCCTCCCGTGAAAATCCCTCGCTCGTGCATCCTGCAAGCTTGTGGCCGTCTCTCGGGACCCACCGAATGACACATTGAGGTTGCGAAATTTATCGTTGCTGCGACTTTTTCCAGGACGAGCAGGAGTGGGGGAGGGGTTGGTGGCTGTTGCCGGAGGTGGTGGCTGTCGGAGGGCGACGCCACAAAAGCAGTCAAAAATTAATTATGCCGCATTGCACGCTGCATCGGTATCTTTTTATCAGCGAACTTGGCAAGGACGTCGTATATTTTTCTCCTCTCCTTCCATTTTCTCATAAATATGTTTTCTTGCTTTTTTATTTTTTGATGTTTTTGTTCTTTACTGTTCTAAATGTGTATTGGAAACATATCTAAAATATTTCTTTCTTCTTACACTCGGCCTCATTGCAGATTCTCATCAATACTCAGTGCCCAGAAGCAGCAGACGGACAAACATCAAGTAGTTTGCCAAAAGAGGACGCCAACCAGAATCAGTTACGAGCGAGTGTCGCCGACGATGTTTCGTAAAATGGGCGGTGTAGGCATCGCTGCTTGCGCCATTTTGCTGCTGTGCGCCGTCTCGAACGTCAACTCCTATTCAAGTATGTTCGGAGGGGTTTCGGCCCCCACCCTGTCTACTCTTCTTTGTTATTTTCGTATTTATTGTTATGAACTTCGACTACGATCAGTTGTTCTCTTCATCGCGTGTAAATGTTTCATATTGATGTACCGGGTGCTGGTCTAAGGCTCAGCACCCAGTATGTCGTTTCTTTGATGTGTTCTTCCTCTCTATGATCATCGAAAACTCATCAAACCTATTTTATTGAATTTTTATTTTTAAGAAATTCTCACCCTATCTTTACAAATAATTCCTCACTTTGAGGTATTTTTTCCGTCTCATGCTCTATCCAGTTATATTTGAGTCTCCATATAATTCCTCCATTATAAGCTCGTTGAGCACTTTTTTCAATATCCCAACACCAGCCACGACTTTCCCCTTCTATCATTCTTCTACACTATCTACTCACCTTTTCTGTTTAATATTCATTTACTAACATCTCTCACTCACTCTCCCTCTAATGCTAACTATCGCACTTACTCCATCTCTCTTTTCCATCCATTCTACCTGTTAATCCCCCTAATTATGTCCACTCTCCTTCCGCTCATCCTCAAGCGAGCTTCCTCTCTTTGGCACATCTTCGACAGTTATTTCTTCCTAACGCTCCTTTCTTTCGCATTCTGTTTCACTATAACCTCCTTTCATCCATCACTGTTTTTGGTTCTCTCTCTCTCTCTGTCTCACTCTTACCCAAAGACGTTTTAATTTTTCGCATTTTAATTTAAATCCTTCTCCTTTTTGTTTTTGGTTTTTGTTTCCCTGGGCATCGGTGTGTTTTCTGTTATCGTGGTTGTTGTTGTGTTCGTTTTATCCTCGGCGATAAAACCTGATGCAACCACACAGAGTACGGACGCGGCTGCGCCGACATCGGCTGCCTGCCGAACGAGCAGTGCGTCCTGGCCAGCGACTCCTGCAGCTATTCCCAGCGCGAGGGCAAGGATTGCGGCACATATCCGACGTGCACCAAGAAGAGCGGCGGCGGCGGCTCCTCGTCATCTGTTAATCCGTCAGGTGATTATTTTCTTTTATTTTATTTTCTTTTCCCTTTTTGTTTTTCGGGTTTTATTTCACCCCACCTTTTTGTTTAGTCTTTATCGGGTTTCTTTTGCCTTAAATAATACGTTTTTCCTCACGGAGAGAAAAACGAGAATACAAAAAGAAACCCCGAAATTAGGTTTCAGTTTTAATTTATGCAAAGCTAGGGGTTTATTCAAAAACCGGATGAGAGCCGAAATTCTGAGGACTCTTTACGGGAGATTCTACATCAAGCGAAAAACCACCAAGAACTATTTTATTATTTTGATCATTATTAAATATTTTTCCTCTTCAATTATGAAATTATTAAACTTAAATTTAATCAATCTTGGCCTAAGTAGATGTGGATCTTTCGTTTGACGTGGATCTCCTTGAAGACACCTCAAAGTCCAGTTTTTTGCTTCTACTCGCAATTGGCAAAGGGGCTCAAATTTACACATTAGCTTTATAAAATTACACGAAACACTGAGGTTGTTCAAAAATCACTCAAGGTTGTTCAAAAATCACCTCACGCCTCCTCACCCTTCATTAGTCATTTGCGAGTGGGTACTAAAGACATCACTAACTGACATCACATGCAAATCTCACGGAAATGCAGACGCCTCTTTAAAACACCACAAACATGAGAGAAAAGCTGCTGATCCACATTAAGAAGCGATGGCTTTGTTACGGTTTAGTTTTTATTTTATTTTTATTTGTTTTAAATAATCCTCCATCTTTCTTTCCCCGTCCAAGTCTACGCTCTTAGTTAGATCGGTTTTCTTTTAACCCTTTCGTTGCCCCCATTATTTCACATTATTCGTCCATCATCATCGTAGTTATTGCCTCTAGATTTCTTGCCGTGTAGTCATTGAGTAGACCTGTAGTGCTTGCCGCTTAACGTCCTGTACATATGCATGCGATCGTCCTGATCCACGCCGTTCGCTTCTGGTTGATACAATTGACGCTCATTATTAACAATATCATGTATACCTCTCTCTCGTTCTGTGCTCTCTCTCTCTTTGGTCTCTCGTGCTCAATTGCTCATCACATGCCCATCACTAGGATCGAGTCTGAAGCCCGGGCCCGAGAACACGATCTTCTCGCAGGGCTCCTCGAACCCCACACTTAACACGCACTCATACAATCACAACGGCAACAACATACACGGCCTCGGCTCCTCGTCATCCGCATCCTCATCGCACGGAGTCGGGGCCGGCAATAATAATGGCTACGCGATACATCACAATGGCGGCGGCGGCGGCAATGGCGGCCTGTCGAACAGCGGCAGTGGCGGCGGCGGAGCGGCCAACGGCGGCCGCCCCAACTCGGGCGCCATCGACCCGCACTACGTATTCGGGGCGCCACAGTCGTTCGCCGTGCTGCCCAACCTGCCCATCTTCCCCTTCAACTCGCCCACACAAGCGCCGTCTTTTCAACAGTTTCCCCAACCCAACCATCCAGGTAGCGCCCTGAGTCCCAGCTTCCCGCACGGCCTGCAGCCGGTGAATCCCTACAATCCACCGTTCGTGTTCGGTCAGCAGCCATTCTACGGCCCCACCGGCACCGGCGGCCCGCCCAACGGCGTCGGCATCCTCGGCGGCAGCGGTGGCGGGCTCGCCCCGCACGGCATGGGCTACGGTGGCGCCGGGGTCGGCGGCTACCAGAATCCGAACATGTACAACAAGCCTCCGCCTCAATACCAGAACCAGCCGCAGAACCCCTACAACCGGCAAACGCAGTCGCACCCCTCGTCGGCTGCACGCATGGGTGGCGCGACGGCAGCGGCGTGGGGACAGGGCGTGATCGCGGCGCTGGCGGCGCTCGGCTGCGTCGTGGGCACGCGACTCCTGGAGGATTTCTTCGTGGCGTTCGGTGGCCAGAGGAGCACGTAATGCGTGTAAAGGCACGGCGTCGTTGTTGGAGAGATATTTTCGCGGTTATCCCTCTCCCTTTTATCTCTATAATTTTCTATAATTTTTATATTTTTTACTCTTTCCTTTTCTTCGGTTGGTCAATTATTCTACTTGGTATAAAATCTAGTTCTGTAAACCAGCATATGTTGTAATGGTAGATACTTTGATGATGGTATTCATATTCGATGGTATTCTTGTGTATGTATAGCCACGACGAGATATATATTTTCCTGTAAGTCCTACATATGTATGTAGTAGTGTAAGAAGGTGTTTGAGGAGTTTGGAATTTCAGCTATGTTTGATTTGCTGTAAGTGGTCGCCATTGAGAAACGGTTTGCCGTGATTCGGAAATTTCGTCAATATCTTGAAAGCCTCACCATGTATATTTTGTACCATATCAACCCTGGCACACCCAACAGTCACACGAGCAATTCAAGTCCGAACTCCCAATTCTCTCTATCTCTCTCTCTGTCTGTATTACTTTCCCCCTTCTCTTTCTCTGTTCGAATTAATTTCAGATTTCGCTCTCATCGTAGACAACCATTCCGACGATCAATATTTCCCCACAGAGTCCTCCCAGATCTCTCAGTGGTCGGAACTGAATGAGACTGAAGTTGAAATCGTTCCTTTGAATCAGCCCGATCTGGCGATCTTTCAACAGCAGCACCAGCAGCAACAACAGCAAGAACTCCAGGCGTCGATTAACGTTGTTGTGATTCCCTGTTCGGCGACGAACTACTCTCCCTACCAGAGCCAGTGGCATGGCCAAGCTCAGGTCGCGAGTCCTTGTCAAGGGGCGCCACGACCCAGTTTCCCGGAGGTGCGCATCCAAGCGGGACAGATCGGTGGTCCGGTGGGACAGATCAGCGGTCCCGTGGTGCTTGGGGGTCCCACCATGGTGCGGCCTCAGTTGCCGCAGCAGCAACAGCAATCGGTCTTCACTGGGTCCAACCGTCCGGTCATAAATCCCTTCGCTACTTCTTACTACTCACCTGTGGTAGGTTATTCGCAGCGCCAACCCCAGTTGGCCCCACCAGCCGGTGCAGGACCTTGTTATCCGAACTGCTACCCAGCTTATCCGTACCAGTTGAGTGGCTCCTCCGGCGTCCCCCAATACGCAGCACCGTCTCGAAGTCAATATCCCTCCTTGGGTGGTGGTGGCTTCCCTTCCAGCTACAACAACTACTTGCTCTACATCAAGATATGATCGTGAGTTCACCTTCGATCGTCTACCATGCTGCACGCACCACTTGTTCTTTCTATTGTATCGCCACCACCTCCACCATCATAACCATGAGGACGTCTGGCAATTGACCACTTCTCTAGAATCTCTCTTTTTGTTCTTATTGTTTTGCTTGCAGACCCAGACCCACTGAACGTTGCCCCATCGGTTCAAGAGTCGTCCCAGAGCGAGTTCGAAATCCGAAACCCCCCGGTGACGAATGACGAGACCGATGTGATCATCATTCACCGTCGCCACCGTCGTTCTCCCCAGTTCGGTTACTACCCGGGTGTGCAGTACCCGGTGCAAACACAACCATATCCGACTAGCAATAACTACAACAACTACTTGCGCCCATCCAATTGCCCCGGCTGCCTTCCGTCGTACCCCTCTTCGTACCCGATGTACCCTTCGTACCTGTACTACGTGGCCAACCCGCATCTGTTGCGTCCGAACGCGGGAAGTCGACCCTTGACCACTCGTTATCCATACCCCTACTACCCAGCAACAACAACAACAACTTCTGCTAACAGACCCCTCTACTCCCCTACTCTCTACTCGCCGAACTGGTTTTTGTACTTTGCTAACATTTAGACGGCGTGCCGATACTTTCTGCACGCAAACTGAGTTCAGTTCACTCGCACCCTGGTTCGTTTCGGTACATTCCACATTAGACCCTAGCACGACTTTGCTCTCAATGGCCCTCAACAGTCTCTCTTCTCTCTCTCTCTCTCTCTCTATTTCGTTTAGCGGAAGCCGGCTATCTGTCTACTGATGAGGCGCTCTCCGTTGATCCCTTGGATCCTCCCATCCTTCAGCGCGCGGAGCTTGAGGACGGCAGAGTTTTCACCTCGAACGAGGTTGCCAACGACTCCGCGACCCGGCGCTTGCGTCGCTCGCCTCAAGTGATCCTCTTGAGGCCGGGCATGCCGGTGCCCCAACCGATGCCCCAGCCGATGCCTCTGCCTCAGCCTCCGCTCCAGCAACCGAGACCCGTTCTCATGCCGGTCGGCGGCTTCCCACAGGCCATCCAACCCATCCAACCCATACAACCCATTCGACCTCTTCAGCCAATGTACCCAGTACAACCTCAGTCCAATCGGGTGCCCCTGCGGATGCCTGCGAGGCGAGTGATCGTCCGGCCCATTGTGATACTGCCCGTGGGCGGCGGTTACGCCCCGGGTACCAACGTCAACTCCCTCTACGGTCCCACGGGCCTCTACCCGTACCCGTTGCAGCCGTATCCGACCTTTGTGACGCCCTCGACTCAGAGGCCTACGCTCAACTATGACTACTACAATAATAATAACAATTATCCGGACTATAACTATAACAACAATTACAATTACAATAATTACAATAACTACGGAGGTGGAAATGACTACAGTTACTATGGTTGAAATCACCTTGGACTATATCGAATCGAGTCGAATTGTATCCCTGCACCCATCATTGGTTGTGTTTGTTGTTGTACCTGTTGAGAGATCCTTTAGTAGTAAGTGTTTTTGGTTGCCATTAGTTGTAATAAAGTCAATGTACCCTGATGAGTTGGGCTTTTCATTGCACCTCAACGGGTCGGTTTTTCACCTTCCCTTTTTCCCTTGTCCCCTCCACGGATGCACCTTTCTCGGTTTTTCTTCCAGTTGATCTAATGAGTTCACGATTTCCTCCCACAGAGAACGAGATCCCACTGCAAGATATGAGTGAGTCGGAGGGACATCACTTGAGGTCGAGGCGTCAGGCAAACCAAATGGGTCAGGGCCAAGGCCAGGGGCAAATGGGGCAGCGGGGTCAGGGGCAAATGGGTCAAAGGGGTCAGGGTCAAGGACCTATGGGTCGTCAAGGCATGGGCCAAGGAATGGGACAAGGACAAGGTCAAGGTCAACGAAACGGTAACGGGAATGGTATGGGCATGAATAACGCCCAAGGACGAATGGGATCGAACGGAAACGGAATGGGAGGTGGTGGAGGAGGGCGGAACGGCTGGGGCAATGGGCAGGGCAATGGGCAGCGCAATGGCCAGGGCATGGGAAATGGACAGGGGCGCATGGGCCAACAAGGACAAGGACAGGGTCAAGGACAAGGCCAAGGCATGGGTGGAGGCCCGCGAAATGGACAGGGCATGGGAGGTCGCCAGGGACCGGGCCAGGGTATGGGATCTAGACAGGGTCAGGGTATGGGTAACGGACAGCGTGGGCCAATGGGCCAAAATAATGGTGGGCGTATGGGTGGCGGTCGCATGGGTGGTCAACAGCAGATGGACGCCAACGGCAACGGCAACTACGGCGGCTACAACGGACCACAAAATGGTCAGCAGATGGGTTACGGAGGTTACAATAACAACGGACCAAGGAATCGACGCCAGGGAATCAATGGACAACAAACGGGAGGGTCCTTCGATCAGTGGGGCCCCAACGGCCAACGAGGTCCGCCACCACCGCCCGGAGGCTACAACGGATACGGACCCTGGAACGGTGGCGGCTCCAGTACGATGTCGGAGTGGTCGAGCTCCAATTCGATGGGAAATCTTCGAAGTGGCAGCGGCATCGTGGGCGATCAAGCATACTACACGCTGAACGGCCAGACGTACGTGATGCAGAAGCACCCGGTCACCGGACGCACCGTCCTCCAGCCGACTGGCAGCCAATCGGGGGCCCTCGTGCAGCAGCCGGATGGTACCTTCATGGACAGCAACGGGATCGTCTACAATACGGAGGCGCCTGTGGAAGGATCCGCCGGCACGGCATCGCACGGAAATATCATGATAACCGCAGATAACTCGAACTCCACCACCACGATCAGCACTACGGCCATCACCACCAAATCAGCGAACAATTCGACTGGTTCGCAGGGATGGTTCTGAAGAACCTTGCCGAAGCGGATGAGCCGAAGACCACTGTTTGTTTTTTTTCCGTTTATGCACTTGCATTGAGTTTCAATAAATTGAGCAAAAACTGCGTTGCATTTCTGTGGTCTCTTTATGCGTTCTATCACTATCTCTATCACTCTCTTGCTCTCCATCTGTACTTCCTCCGCCTGTGGCTTGAGTGGATCCTCCTCTGGGAGCAGCCACTTAATTGCATTTGAATTGCTTGCATTCACCGATGTTCCAAACTCTGACTCCCATTGCGAACCTCTATTGCTCCTCCCTTGCCTTTCCCTCGCCTTGCCCCTTTCTCGTCATGGACCCTTTCTCTGTCTCTCCTGCCGGGAACCGCATTCGTTCATTTCGTCTGGCATGATGAAATTTCAAAATGGGCTTCAGGCCGATGCGAGTCGTGTTTTCTTGGCAGGCTTGGGGAACTACCTCTCTTCTCTCTGTATCTCCATCTCACCCTCTCTTTCGCTCGTTGTGCTCGCGGTCTTTGTCTCTCTCTCTCCCCCACTATGTGTGCCTTTCTCGTTTTGCTCGTTGTTGTGGTGACTCCATTAAATTGCAATTAAATTGCCCTTTCTCTGCGAAATACAGTCAGAATGGTTTCTGGTGATTTGTTGCCTTCCCTGGTTCGAACTTCGAAGTACGATTTAGGCCAGGTTCTCGGAATTCGATTATGGTTAATTTAAGCTCCAAATGCTGGGCAGTAGTCGTCGGTAGACAAAGCTACTCGTCTTGGATATTGAATACACCGACGAATTCAAGACTTGACGAAACTGAAAATGTTCCATCTCGCTTTCTCTTTCTCAATGGTAACCACTTGTGTATATTAATTTACGATCAATCAACGAATGCCAAAGTATTACATACATACTATACGAATATAAAATCAATTTTCAACTGCACTGTAAAAATTCCGAGTTCACTACAATCCCAGTTAATGTCAACATTTTTTATACCAAATAATAATTCTGCTAAGAGAAAACAGTAATGAATACGATCAGAATACATATATCAGTAGTATGATTTTTGCCATCTTCTTCTTCCTATAATTGTACATTCTTTCTTACTTAGGAGTTCTTGTAGAAAATTAAGTAAAAGTGTCTGTAAACCGAATACGAAGATCAATGAAAAGTGTATTCGAATAAAACAAAAAATTATAGAAAACATCAGAGTGAAAAGTTCAACGAAAGTAAATACTAAAAAACAATGTTTTAAAAAAACACCAAAAAAACATTAGTTTTAACTTCAAAATTTGTAACAAACTACCTTGTAGAACCTACCAACAGAGCCCAAAAACCAATCTTATTGAAAACTAAAATTGGATCGGAATACCATACAAAATAATAAAAATTTAGTCAAACTAAATATCTAAGATAGATATTTGTAAGAAATAATTATTACAAAGATATCTTCACGAAAGCTAAAATTAATAACGAAATACAGAAACAAATCAAATAAAAATCAAATTAATGGTGAAATAATGTAAAATTCGTATAAAAGATTCCTAATCTCAATATAATATATGGTTATTCTTATTATTTTTTTCATATTTTGACTTCAATACCAAATTAATATTTAAAAAACTATTGTAACAAAAAAACTTTATAATTTTGGGTGAAGGATATATTATATAATATAATTTTTTTTAGAATTTTTTTCCTTCGTTAATTTTGATTCTTGTGAAATTTTGAAAATTGTAAATAAAATGTACCTCATTTGTCAAGTATATATTTTTATTTTTCATTTTATATAGTGAGTTTTTTCAGTGTATTTTATTGCTCATTGCTTTCACTTCTCCGTCCGTCTACCGCTCATCACTTATAGAATTCTATTCTCTTCATGCGTATTCTAACTGATGTGTTTTACATTCTCACCACATGCGCATTTCCTCACCCACACACACAAACACACACACACATACTCATATATAAGCCACAATTAAACACGCCATATTAAAGACGAGCCAATAACAACAATTCGCAATTCGGGTCATTTGGCATGGTAATTCATTGAAGAAAAAGAAGAAGAAGAAGAAGGAAGCTGGATGTAGAAGAAAGAAGCAGAAGACGAAGCAGAAAATAACCAAAGAATTTAGCAATTGTGTTCATTTTGATAATAAATTAAATTTAAGCCATTGCGTTATAGAAAATAACATTTGTAATTGTAAATAGAGTGGAAATAATTTTTATAATGAAAGACTTAATAAATCTAGTAACTAATAAAACATATTAATAATCACGACGAAGATGATGATAATCCTATATATGAAATATATAGTGAAACAGAACGAAGAAAGTAAAGATTTCGTGGTGAATAAGAAAACAAAAAATGGAACTCAAAAGAAAATAATGTGAGAACTACAATATTTCCACAACGAATAACTAAATACAGTGGTGAGTTTCATTATAGTCAGTGTTATAATTTGAAAGCCCACCACTGTAATTGAAAAAGGAAGAAAAACTCGCCAGGAGTATTTAGTTTTAACTAAAGTGTGACTAATATTTGAAATTAACTGATCACCACAGGTGTGGTGAGTTTCGTCACAACAGCATTTGAACAGCATATAAAAGCGAAACACCGCAAATGAAACTCACCACATTTGGGGTGTTTCACTTTGTGGAATAATATAGTTTAAATTTAAATATAGTTTGATTTTTTAAATGTGTCTTTATTTATAATTATACCTTGTTTTCGTTTCTCGCTTTCGTTTCTTTTTTCGTGCTTATATGGGTCTAATGCTCTCCAACTGCGCTGCTGTGGGGAATAACAAATTCATCGAACGCTGCTTGCTCCTCGCTCTCGCTCCAACGCACCTTCTGTCTCTCTTTGAACACATCCACACACACATACACACCCACACCTACACGTACACCCTTCCACGACTCGCCATTGACCAACACAATATACGACGACGACAACATCAACAACAAAACCCACACACGCGATCCCAGTGAGCGGCGGCAACAACCACAACTCGTACATGCCGAGCGCCCCCAGCGCCCCGGCACCCCAGCCCAACAGCAACACGATGAACGGGGGCGGAGGCGCCCCTGGTGGATACGGTGGGTACTCGTCGGGCGGCCACAGCCTCTACCCCTCCATACCCAACAGTCCCTCCTCCCCTTCGGGCGGCTACCAGCCCAACCAGCCCGGCGGCTACAACCCCGCGGGGTACAACCCGAACGCGGGCGGCGGCTACAATCCCGGAGCCGGCGGCTACCACCCGGGCGGCTACAACCCTAGTGCGGGTGGCTACCACCCCGGTGGCTACGCCCCTGGCGGCTACAACCCCTCGATGGGCGGCGGACACGGCGGCTACACGCCCCCTGCGCCGGGCTACGGCGGCGGACAAGGCGGCTCCGGAGGCTACGCGCCGCAGAAGCCCAAGGAGAAGGAGGGCGGCGGCTTCTTCTCGAGCTTCTTCTCCAACCCGGCGGTCAGCCAGGCCGTGTCGGGCATCATCGCGGGCCAGATCTCGAAGACTCTGCAGGGCGGTGGCGGCGGCTCCAACGCCGGGGGCGGCAGCGGCGGTTACCAGCCCTCGGGCGGCTACGGCGGCGGCGGAGCCTCCAGTGGCAGTAGCAGCGGCAGCAACATCCTCGGCGGTCTCCTGGGCAGCGTTCTCTCCGGTGGCGGCGGCGGCAGTGGCGGAGGCGGCAGCAGCGCCAGCAGCTTCCTGGGCAGCCTTCTGGGTGGCGGTGGCGGCGGCGGGGCTTCTCATGGCGGCGGCAGCAGCGGCCTGGGCGAGATCTTCAGCTCCAAGAACTTCGGCGGACTCTTCAGCGAGAAGTCGCCGTCATCCTCCTCGGGCTCGTCGGTGGCCTCGTCCAGTGGGCCCAAGAGCTACCCAACGCAGCCCCCGTACTACGGCTGATCACCGTCGTCGTCGAACAATTGTCATACTCGGGTTGTATGCAATAATAAAATATTCATGTTCTAGCAGATTATATACCCATAGTTTAGTACGATGTTGCTTCTAATCAAATTTGTTCTAAAAATGTTCAATTGTTTACCTGGCTTATTCGACAAGTAGTTTTAATGAAATTTTGTAACTGAAAATAAAGTGCATGAGAAACAGAGAAAATAATACTATAATAATAATAATAATAATAATAAATAAAAAGTAACATATGCAAAACATTGTAGCGATCATAAATGAAGACAGTTAACTAGAATTCGTAATCTAGTGAAAACAAAATGAACAAAATTAACAAATAAATAACAAACCACTGTGAGAAGATTTGTAAATAAAAACGAATTGTAAATTAGAAGTAACTAAAGTGCGTTTTTGTTCACTTTGGAATGTTTGGAATTTTGAAGTTTTTGAGATTTCCAATTGTTACTAAACGTTTAGGAAGAAATCGATCGCCCAGTTTAAAACGAAAGGGTCAGTTGAAAAGGTGGGAGTTTGTGTTTCAGTTCTTTGTCTCTTCTCACCTTTAACATGTCCCCAGGACGCCGCAAAGTTCGCCACGTGACTTCGCTTTCCATGAGGTTTTCGCTTCGCTTCGACTTAATTTGGCCGACGACAACAACAGTGGACAACGGCAGTGGATGGAAGGAGAGAACAACAACAGGAGCAAGTTTGTATGCAGTCAGAAACACTGCATGCTCCATGGCCCATTGAACCAGTTACGCGGCCGGCGCCTGGCGCGACGCCGGCAACAACATCGACTAAATCGGGCAAAAAGCTGCGAGGGTCGACCACGTGACGCAGTCGGCGGGATGAGGACGAACGGCGGTAGTTGAGGAGCTTTCGTTGGCCCAGAGAGGAGCTTTGAACTGAAGTGGCTTGTGTTGTTGCTGTTATGACGCTGCGGCACCTCTGAACTACTTGTCGTCGCATCGAGGTTTGAGTGGCGCCATCTGCTGGGAACCATCGGTGGCAACGGAGCTTTTGCCAACTGATTTCGTTAGAGCTTTTAGCGATGAGCATTATTATCGATAGTGAAACGGACGATAATTGAAGTTCTGAGGGAAGTCATCTGTTGGATGGATGAATTAAAATTTACAATGAAAAGGAAAAAGTACTTTCGACATTATTTAAATAAAAAGAAATTTATATAAAAAATTAACTTGATATAGTTTGAAATGACTGTAATTGTAAAATTTAGTGATAAAAGTAGATTAAAATGTTTTAACAACACAAATCAAAGTTTATTTAAAAATTTCACATTTATTATTTAAATATTATGTGAAAAATTGAAAAAATTAAAAATTATCTCTGACGAAATTTATAATTGTTTTATTATTGTAAATCCTTCAGTGATAATGACTTTACTAAAACTAAAAATTACAAAAAATAAATATAAAGTAAATATATATTGTGAAAAAATATTGAAAAAATATTAATATAACTCAAAATTCGTTATGAAAAAATTTGTGTTAAAATTCCTCTTTCTTAGATATTAATTTCCTAGTCCTTCCGCCACCCCAGCCTGACAATACAAAAACCCCACCAATTTACTATCCCCTAAATCTCAACGCATTTTTGAATTTAATTTTTCTACCCTCGTCCCTCGTTCAAAACTATCAAATCTATATTAAGACTTGAGCAGCCCCTCCTCCTGTTCCTCGAGCCTCACGTGATGGATCGTAGTCGCAATCAGTTTGTCGCGGCACCCCCAAAATCCACACTCGCAACCATGCACCATGTCCATCTCCATGTCCTTGTCCAAGTCCAGTAAACAACGGTTAAACGTCTCACTCTGTGAAAGGCTTTAGCGCCGATCTGCGCCCCCTCTGGTCCTCTGGCGACTGGGCGGAAGTCAATCACGGACGACGAAGGGCGGAGTCGGCGGTTGCAACGCCGGCGAGCGAAACCGCGTCGGCGGGGGGCGGGTGCGGGGCGATGGTTGGGGAGGTTCTCTGCGAAGCGGTCTTTACGCCTGTCTGCACACGCGGACACGCGCTCGAACGGACACATACCCACACACATCTACACGTACGCACCACACGCACCAGCGTCGAGCACACGGCGCCTCTCGAGGGTGGGGTTGGGTCAGCGGGGCGTGTGTGTCTGGATCAAACGTTTCGAGGTGGTAATCAATTTGGAGCATTCGACAAAAATAATGAACAGGCCGCGGGAGTGGCAGCCCGTCTATTTCCGCCCAGCCGGGGCGACCAGTCCGTCCCCGGCTACCTGTTCATCTCCGGCCCCAGGCCAGAGCGAGTCAGGCCCTGGGGGCTGCTGCGGCAATCGTGTGGTCAATGAGGCCATTGAGTGAACAAATGGATGGGTGAACGGTGGACGGACGGTGGGGTTGGGGATGCCAGACGGCCACATTCGTCTAGTTCGCGCTGAAGGAAACGGAAGCGATTGTGTACGGTGGATGGATGCCGCATGGCGGAAGGAAGTAATTTATGCACGATGTGTCATAATTATTTCGAGCGAATGAAGTGACCCCTTCCGCCCCCTTCCGCCCCCTTCCGCCCCTTCTCCGGCACGCCCCGGGTCCTTTCATGTGCGCCGATGGATCCTGAGAGATCCTGCGGTCGATGTGGAAAATTCTCGAGCTCCAAATAATCGGTTGTGTGTCGTCCACCGCAAACATGGGCCTAATGGGGAATCGACGGCGATGATGTCGCACAGGCCGCGGGGATGCAACGCACCAAATCTCCGTACTTCGCATCGGCATCTGGTTCGGTCTGGTGGTCTGTCGACCCTGTGGGGTCGGTAAACAAGGCTTCCGGTTGCAAGACGTCAGTCAATTGATTCGCTACGACGTAATCGAAACGTCAGTTGACAGCGACGACGGCGAAAGCGCACCATCAGCAACCACAACGACATCATCAAAGTCATGGAATGTCATCATTGCGAGCTTAAACGGACTCGTCGATGGCCGCACTACCATCCACAACAACAGCAACTTTAATAAGACGTGGAGTCGAAACCACTACATACGATTGATGTTAGGTAACGTAAGCAGCTTCTTAATGCTTAGATACGAGCAATAATCATCATCAAGAGTCCCAATTCTTGTTACATTCGTCATCATCTATCAATGTTCCCCATCGTCAGCATTTCGCCGAATGCAAGAGCTATTCAAGCAACATGAAATCATTACGATAATTTCGCCGTTGTCTAATATCATCAGCCCATTAGCACATTAGCTCAGAGCTTATTTTCTTCGTACATATTTTCACCACACACTGCCTAATCTACAGCAACGACCAGAGATGCACCTTCATGATGGTCGAATTTGGCAACCATCATATTCAATCTCGGCAACATCCTACAACAACATAACGAGAGAATTCAGCTTCAGCAGCATCATCAACATTCTGCTCGCCGCAAACGACCTCATCAAGAGCAACGCCAGCGAAGTCTTCAACGTCAGCAGGAAGGGAGACAACAACAACAAGAACAGCAATATCATAATGAACATGGAAGTCAACGATTGCAATATCTTGGTCTTGCTCTTCGTCAACCCACGATGCGACATCGAATGGTAGATGGAATCGCCATGTGAGTATGTGTATGAGTATGTGTGTGTGTATATGGATTTGCGTGCTTCAGTGTGTGAAATCAATTGCCAGAAATAAAATTCACACACACATATATGTACCGGATCTCTTGCCAAAAAGTGAAATTGTCTACCAAGTTCTTCATTTCGAAGTCTCTGTCGACCCTTCTCGTTTGCGCCCTCGTCTCTCTCCCACTCTGTCTCACTTGTCCCCCTCTCTGTCTCTTTCTCTCACTCTGTATCTCGCTACCCATCTCGTTCCTACTTCCTCTCAGTTCCTCAGTATCTCTCACTTCCTCTCGTTCTCGTTGTAGAACTTTTCGAAGGCACTTTAAAAAGTTTTTGTTTTTGGTCGAGTTGTTGCTGTTATTGTTGTTGTTGTTGTTTTCCACCTCCTCTTCCCCTCGCTGGAGAAAGAGAAACACACGTTTAACTGCAGCAAGGATGACAACAACAACTGTAACATGTAGGGCGTTGCAACAACAGCAGCAACTACAACAGTATGAGCTACAACAGAAAACAACAACATCATGAAGGAGAGTTTTTGAACAAGAACATTCACCAACAATAACAACAGCAAAAGCAACAATTACAACAAGGGCATGAACATAAAAACATTACCATTACATTACAGAAACTGCAGCATGTTGTTGTTGACGTGGTTGTTCTTGTTGTTCAGTTGTTGGTGCAGTTGCTCTTCAGTTGTCTGAAATGCTGTTGCTTCTGTCGTTCCTCAAAAGTGCGCGCAAAACACTCTCGCTCAAGAACAACACAGGGTAGTAAGAAAAAGTAGCAGTTGCAAATTGTAAGGATTGAAGGCTAGAAAGACAAATATGTAGCACCCATGTAAATGTAGAGCGGTTAATTAAAAAAGTCAGGTCTGTAGGAAGGAAAAATGTTCGACAGAATGTTGTGATTATTATTAGATATTATAAAATAGTGTTTACTGAAATTCAATAACAAAAAATAATCACTATATAATTCTAACTGTACAAAAGATTTGGAAGTTATTTTCCAAACTGTATTTTTCTGCAAGCTTTTTAAGAAAGAGGATTAAAATAATATTTTGCCACAAAGGCAGGAAGAGAAAAGGAGGCGACAACACAGTCGAGACAAGGACAGATCAGAAGCTGTTGTACGTGAAGTGGATCATGCTGGGCTTCAACAACTACGACAAAGCCGACGACAATAACGCAATCTGCAATAACAACGTCCACCACCCGAAGACACGACAACATCAACAACTGCCTGCTATTAATAACATTGCTCGACTGCGAACCTCTTCCGACCATGTTCGAACGCACACAACGTTACAACACAACCCACACACGCATCCTAACAATCAATGTAAAGATTATCGTTGAATCGGTTAAAAGATCTATTTAAAAAGAATATTATTGATTGAAATCGCAAAGTTACAAAAATTATTATTTCATAAATTTTAAAGACGAAAGAGAGACTTCCACCTGTGCTGATAATGGAGTCAGGTGTGCGCGAAAGTTCGCCGTTACGTGATGCACCGGCAATCAATTAGGTTCGGAATTAAAATTGTCCTTCTTCTTCTTCGCACCGAACACACTCACACACCTACACACCCACACACTGGAGCATGCACTCACCGTCACAGACACACGTACAACGTCCTTTATTAGATTGTGTTGCGCTTTTTGCGCGTCGGACGTTGCTGTCGCTGGCGCTGTCCCTGTCGCTGTCCTTGTTGTCGCTGTCCCTGTCCCTGTCTCTGTGGTCGTTGTTAATGTTGTTCTTGTTGCCTCTGTCGTGGCTGGTGTTGTTGCCGCTGTCTGTGCTGTCGCTAATGCTGCTGTTGTTGCAGCCCCTGTCGTCGCCATCGCCCTTTGTTGTCAACAAAACGCACTAAACGCGCTCTTCCTGCAGAGACGCGGCGCGATGCGATGCGACGTGACATGGCGCGGCGTGACGTGACGTGACGTGACGGCGGAAGGACGCGCCGTGAGAGGGCGGACACACGGTCACTTCGCACGCACACAAACACTGAGATCCAGCAGCACCTCTGGAACAACATGTGCCGCCGCGTGCACCGGAAGGGACGCGACTCCGCAGCCGGCGAAGGAAGTTGTAGGACAACAACAACAGCAACAGCAACAACTATAACAATATCTCCCACAGCAGCATCAACAACCACGAGCACGACGACAACGACGCCGACAACAGGAACAACAAGCAACAGAGAGAGAAACGTCGAAATGAACAACAAGAAGGAACAACAACTAATGGAGGATAATAAATGGGACAAAGCCAACAATGGGCAATGGACAACAGCAACAGCAACAGCGAAATGGAGAACAACAACAGAATCGCCAGCAGCAGCCGAGCCCACGATGCCGCCTACCAACAGCATCCCTGGCCCTGCGCCGAGTTCGAAGCGGACCGCGTTCTGTTGCTCGAGTTCCATCCGATGCTGTTGGGTTGCGGTGCGCGGCGGTTCGAGTTGCGGCTGTTGTTGCTGTTGCTGCAGGCAGCGATTCAGGCCAAATGGAATCGAATCCTCGTCTCAGTTCAGCGCCATCATTCGAGCCGAACGGTCCTTGCGAGCGAGCCGCGAATCGGAAGTCGGAATCGAAGCGAAGAGAACGAAGGCAAAGTGAGCAACAGAAAGGAGAGAGGGGGGGAGAACGAAAGAAAGTGAATTAAAACAAAGAGAAAACATAAAATAACAAAACATAATTGTTAATTGAAAAATGAGGATTTACTGATGTGGTTGCCTGATTCTGGAAGCTACTGGCTCTTCTCCGCAAACCGGAAGTGAACCGCAGCCAAGTGAAGGGACGACGACGACGGCGGCGTCTGGTCGCGGTGGGGGGAATTTGAAATTTTCGCACGGTAACGGTTATTTATTTTTTGCACTCACCCGCGCGAACCCTCACACAAACGCTTCGCAACCGCAGGTACGAGGAAGGAGTTAAAGCGAGGGACTGGAGGCGATCTGTTCGAGTGCGGTTCGATGGGTGTGAGTGGGTGTGTGTGGCTTGACACCGCCAGCCCTGGGCGGATTTTTTATGAGCCTCACATAAACACTCCGGCACACACGGCCACACACACACGCACACACACAGCTTGGCCAAACGGGAACGAAGTGCAGCATTGCTTGACGCGCCATTTCCGCCATTTCCGGTTTGAACTCCGCTCGGCTAACGGCTTAGTGGCGGTTTCGCTCTCTAACGCCTTCTTTTCCTCCGCCCCGGGAGCCCCGCCACGCCCTCGGCTCCAGCACCATGTCGTTGATGGACACGACCTCAGCTGCAGGAGGACTCGCTGCCCTCAGGTGGGAAGGACGGACGACGTTGATGCTTAGGCAAGGCGGTGCTGGGCGGACGGGGGACAGGTCACAACGGGTGGCGGGCGAGGGTCCCGCGAGGTGGGGCGGGGTCTCGCGAGGTGCGGCGGGGTCCCCACGAGGCGAGGGCGTCGTCCTAATGACCGTCACTAATGACCGTTCACGCGAATTTAACTCCTTCCGCCGACCGAAACGAAACGAAAGAGTGCGCGAGTGTGGCAGGGAGACTGGGCGGCAGAAAGAGATATATATAGACCGCGAGGGAGATGGGAAGAGAGGGGGAGAGACTGCCATTCGAGCGGAAGCGCGCAATCTTAGCCAGGTCCCCAATGACTGGAAACGAAATCAAGTCGTTGGGGGCGAGGTTTTTTCATTTTGTTGCAGTGCATATATGTATGTGTATGAGTGTGTGTGCTTCTGTTTTCAGGGCTGCCACCTTGCAGTCTTTGCATGTTGTTGTTGTCATCATCGAGTCCCATAATCTGACCAACCAAGCCGAGGGCCGACCTACAGAGCAAAAAACGAGAGAGAGACCGGGAGGAGCGAAAAACCAGCTTCCGGGTAGACCTCAGCGGAAACTACGGTCAGCCGGCAGCCTGGGCTGCGAGTCCTGCGGCGCGCGGACGGACAGTCGGACTGACGGGCGACGGCCGTACGTCGTCGACATCGCCGTCGTTATCCTGAGCGTCGGGCGACCCGCATCGCGCTAGGCCGTGGCCGTGGACATAAATTTGCCGTTGCCTACTTCTCGGCGCGATCGCCGGCCGGTCGAAAGCAGCGAGTAAGCAGGAGTCAAGGGTAGATGCAACAGCGAGTCGGAGCGAGATAGGCGTAGGGCACAGAGTGAGAGCGAGAGCGAGCCATGCGAGATTATCCGTCGTTTCCGAATGTGTTTCGCGTTGCGTCGTCGCACAGCGTGAGCATCGACGGCGGCGGTGGCGGCAACGGGAGCGACAAGGGGGCGGCGAGCGGAGGCGTGGTAATTGGCACGAACTCAAATGACTTGACCATGGATCAGCAGGCGCAGCAGCAGCAGCAACGTCAGCAGCAACAACAACAACTGAAGCACTCGCTGAGCACCGCCTCGACATCGTCGGCAGCAGCGGCGGCGACTGCGACCGCCGTCAGTGGTTCGTCACACGGCCATCAGGAGCAGCAGCAGCAGCAACAGCAGCAACTCACGATTAATTATCATAATGGCAATAGCAATAACGACAGCCATAACATTAACAACAACAGCAACAACAAGGGGCATGCAAATGGCGGAACTTCCGGTCGCTCGCCGTACGCCACGTTGCCGCGCTCGATTTCCGCCATCGGCAATGGCGACGTGAGGCGGCTGCAACAGCAACCTCAACCCCTTCCACAGCAGCACCAACAAACGCCACAGCAACAGAGGAACAATAAACCCCAGCAGAGCAAGAGCAATAGCAACAACAGCAGCAGTGGCAACGGCAACGGCAGCAATCAAAACGGCCTCATCCACACCATCTCGGGCAGCATTCCGGCCACCGGCTTCGTTGCGAGCAGTAACCGGTCGATCTCCATCGCCAGCGACCTGAACGTCCACAGCGACCACAACTCGCTGACGGATCTGCGCGCGCTTCCGCTGCACGATCGGAGGCTGCGGGCGCTCGACGCGAACGGCGGCCGGTCGCGGGGGTCCGGCGATGGCGTCGGCAACCAGGCGAAAGCGAAGGCATCGACGATGCCGGCGGCGTTCGTGGCGAGCGGACACGGCGCCGGCGTCTGTGCGAATGCGGAGCGCAACGCGGGCGGCTACCTGTGGATCCTGACACCTGTTGCGGCCAGGTGAGTTGTCCACATGAACCCCTGCTCCTCGCTCGTTCCTTCGTGGACCTGGCATCGGTGTCTTCTCGGTTCGCTTGTTTGTTTTGCTCTCAAATTGAAGTTTCGGCAAATTCGGAAGTTTCCTCGAGAATCTTCCACCACCCAGTCCGTCGTCCCCGTGGCCCTAATTTGGAAATTTATTGCATTCCGTTCGATCGCATTTCGAATGCATTTCAGATCCGCATTCCGAAGGACTCTGAAGTAGTTCGCACCTTGCGCCGAGAATGTTTTCGAATCAACAGCGAAAGCGTGCAAGGATGAAAGGACACTGCAGAAAAAAAACAACAACCGGAACATTTCAACCCCTGCCAACTGCGTTCCGACTGCGAAACTTTCGTCCCTTGCCTCGGTGCAAGCTTAAGTAGTTTTCCTGGTACCACGGCCAGCTCTGGTGGGCGGAGGGCGCAGGCGGCGCATGCCATCCTCGTTCGTGGACGTAGCGCCCTGCCAACCGGGAAGGGATGGGCAGCGTGTCCCCAGCTCTGGCCAAATACTCGCCCTCCTCGCCTTCGATGTTGTCGTTGTCATTGTCGTGCTCCTCTCGGATCCCCAAATCACTTCGAATCCGTTTAAGGTCTTTTGTTTCTCGTCGCACGAGTTCCCAGTCCTGCAACCGTAGTCCTTTATTTATCCGTCTGATTGTCCTCAACCTCCCTCAACCGCCCACGCCCATTTGTTTGGTTGCTTCTCCTGCTCCGTAGTCCGTCTGTCCATCCGCCGACTGTCAGGTTGGAGTTTGATTTAAACACTCGCCTGTCCTGCGTTCCGCGTGCATCTTGTCCTTATCGCTCCGTGCGCATCCACCATCAGCCTCCCTTGCGTCCCGTGGCTCGCACCACTCTCCATCGTCTTCGGTTGCTTCCCGACGCACGTAGGAGTCAAGGTAGACGTCGCTTCCATGCGAGACTCATTCGTTATCCTTGTCACAGGGGAAGCGCAGACGGGCGGACTCCCACAGTCCGTCCCGCCACCTGCTGTTGACTCGATCCTCGATCCTGGACCCCGTTTGTTGACTTGGGTAAGCTTTCGCTTTGACGGATGGATGGATGGAGGGACGAACAGTCGGATGGACGAAGACGGAATCGAAGAGGGATCGCAATTTCAGGGGATAAGTTTGAGAAAAGCCAAATCCCAATAAAGGATTTTGTATCCTTACTACAGGGGATCCGACGGAAACCCCTATTTCATATTTTGTTATTGAATAATTCCAATTCAATGTCAAAGGGATGAAAGCAATTGTCTTCCCTTAATTAGCAGCCACGCTGCCTCCAAATCGAGCCCTCCATACACGTTGGCATAATTCATAAATACATTCCGGACAAATTGTTTTCCCGGAAACAAATTGCATTTGCCACAATCTCTTGTGTAACGCGCTTTAAATTTAATTGAATCTGAATTTTTATTTTTTAATTGGTTCAATTATGCTTTTCAATGTGATTTTATAACGTGTACCCAATTGAGTGTGTACGTGTATAAATTGTTTATATAAAAATCACATCATTACTGCACGAGTGCGCTACGTCAAGATTGTCCGAATGTATTTATTTAAAAACTGGAATTACCAAAAGCATGCTAAAGCTAAGAAATTTTTTTTTTATAATGTAGAAAACCAAAATTGAAAACTTTGTAATTTGTTTTTGTAGCTATGATTGAAATTGCAGTTCTTGTTGTCCTGATGACCAGCTCATATTAAAGCGAAAAACTCACGACATTTTTACAAATTTCCAAAAACCGATGCAAAACAAAAAGTTTGGAATTAAAATAAAAAATAAAAACTTTCGAAACGAGGTTAAAAAATTCGGGTTAAATGGAGTTTTTCTTGCCCTCCTCCAGTTGTTGTTATTGTCATTGTTGTAGAAACTTTCACGAACTCACAGTGAAAAAAGAGTTACTTTACCGAATGCTGCAGCCGCGCTGACGACGATGCGTGGATTTCCCATAGAGAGCGAACTTTTTTGCCTATTTTGAATTCTCCTGGTGCCTGTATTGGGACCCAGCCCTCACTCCTCCCACACACAGCCTGCACTACTATTAGTACTCAATCGGATTTGGGCACCGCCAAAGAGCTTGGCTGGCTCTGCAGACGACCAACCTGAGCTCTCTGGAAGCCCGAATCAATCCCGGATCCCGGTATATCATTCGAGCCGATTCTGTTTTTACACTTTTTCCTTCTCAGAAATGCACTCTCATTTATATATTTTTATTGATTTATTTCGTCCCTCCGACAATTTGTCCCACCTTCGTTTTCGCTCGCTTTTAATCGGCTCTTTGCCTCTCGTCCCACAGCATTTCGGTGGCCATCGTCATCGCCGCCCTCGCCGGCCCCCAGTGGCTCTACACGGAGGAGAAGCTGCCGAACACCAACTACAACGGGACCGCGAACTTCAACGCCCTCGACGACGGCGCCTTCATCACCAAGTACACCAAGTCGAGTCTCTGGATCCTCTGCACGACCCTGCAAGGTGGGTACCGAGGGGCCAGACGACATGCACACAGACAGCCGGACAGACAGACTGCTGGAGGGATGGGCGAAAGCGACGAAAACGGTCGACAGATAGAGTCGTTGTGATAGATAGTGTGTGATGGTGTGAGTGTAAATGGGAGTCTTCTTCTGTAGCATTTAATTAACAATTTTTAATATCGCAAGTAAGAAGTCATTTTTATTTATTATTTTCCATTATCTCGTTCATTTATGTGGTAATTACAAGGGGTTTCGACTTTCTCTTCCTCTTCATAATTTACTGTTATTGGCTGTGACTCTTTGTGTAGTCATCGAGGGAGAGGAAATGTTCAATCTTTATTTTCCGATTATTACAGTTTCCAATTTTTAATTGGTTTCGTCATGGCCTTTCTAACTTGTATTCATTTATGACGTTTTGAAATCGATCAAAAACATATTCTTGTCTGCAACATTTAACGGATCGAAGCATAACTGGGCATGAAAATTGTATTTAAGATGACCATCTATAGATTTTCAGTAGGTACATATTTTGGACATTGGACGTTGGATATCACATGTTGGTAGATGGGCGAGGTGGAGGCGGAATCTCTCATCAGCCGGTTGCATGTGGGAGTGGGTGGAGACGGCGGGTTCGGAAGGCGGATTCTTCGAAATGAAGTCAAACATCGCGCGGCCCGAGCCGAAATGTTGCCTCCGAGCAAACTGCGTCTGACTTTTTGCGCGACAGAAATTGAGGAGAGAACGAGAGGAGGGAGGAGGAAGCCAGATAGACAACTATTGCTTCGAGTTCCAGAGTCAACAGCGCCGTTGTTTTTGTGTTTGCTGATATTGAAGTTGCAGTTGTTTGTTTGTTACTGCGTTTGCAGCGTGCAATTATTGTTGTTGCAATTGTGTGGCAGTGGTGTTGTTGTTGTTGTCACTGCATCACGACGGAATTCGCGAAAAACTCGTGCTGCCTGGAAAAGTTTCGGCAGTACTGAAGCTCTTGTTTGTCCGATATATGTACATAATTGCGGAATCGCCCCCTCTGATCGACGGACAGAAGGAGCGAACGACAGAGTCGAGCGGAAGCGAGAAGACTGGAGAGACGGACCAACAGGCAGATGTACAGAGCGCAGTCAGCTAGACAGAGGTAATAAGACAGACATATCGAGAGCGAGACCGGAATGAGAATCCTGGAGATGCCGCGAAAACAGACAGACTGGCAGGCAGACAGGCACATGCACAGACTGAAAGGCCGTCGGCGTGTCCATCGCCGTGTTTACTGATCTCTCTGGCAGTCAATCGAACGTGTCTCTCTCTCTCTCTGTTCGGCCAGTTGTCTGTCTACCAGATTCCTCTATTTGTCTGTCGCCTGACTTCTCTGTCCGTCTGCCCGACTATCTTGTAAATAATGCATTTTTTTAATGAATTTTGCGTTGTTGGAATTCAGTTTATTTTCATCTTCTCTCGACGAAGGATGAGGTGAGAAAGGGCAAGGACGAGAGAAAGGGAGGGAGGAAGTAAGGTGCAGAGAAAATGTTGTGGCGTGTGAAAGGTTCTGAGTTTTGACGAGAGAGCATCGTCAGAAATCTTCAAAGCTAGTGAAAATACGAAATATAGTATGACAATCCAGTGTTTAGGGAGTTCAGAAGAAACGACGGTAGATGTTGAATGGAGTGAACATAACAGAAACACAGGGGAACATTTAGCAACAGCAGAAATATCGAAATAGTAAGCAGTAATTAACAGATGCGAATATTGGATGTTAAAAATTGGCAGACGTAAATGTGACAGGGAACAGGGAACAAGGAGAGAAGAAATAACAAACTGCGAACCCATAAACAATACGAAATTTCGTTCAAACTTTGTCGCGACCCCAGAGAAGCCAAGCAAATTAAATGCAACATCCGCATTGGTGCCACATCAACAACGTGGGCTGATGTAATGGCAACGACAGCGACAACAACCACAAGCACAAGCACAGCGTTACAGTGACAACAACGAAAGAGGGAATAACCTCGACAATAACAATAACAACAACAACGACAGCAACAACTATGCCGGCAACAACTGCGCCGACGAGCAGAGGACACAAACTCGATAAATCACAGCGGCTGCCGTCTTTCTCCAACTTTCATATTCAAATATCCTTGCACCGAGCCCACGTGCACAAGCACCCAGCCACCCACGCACACAAACAACTTAACGAAGAAACGCCTCTGACCTGACTCGGCCGACGACGACTTCCGGCCTTGGCGCAGGTGTCGAGGCCCCCAGTGAACTGTGCACTTCCGGTCGGCGCTGCGAAGGAGGTGACGAGAACGGCTGCAGCGTCTGATGGAGCCGGTTCGAGTCGTGCTCTAGAATGTTCTGCAGGCAGGCAGCAGCAGCACGGCAACAGTTGTCGGGCTGCTGAGGCCGTCGACTGCAGCCCTCGACCGACTGAAAAATTGCTCGAAATATCCGCTGAGTTATTAGCGGAAATTGCTGGAATGCTGAACGGATTCCAGGTTCGGTCCCCCGCTTGACATATTTTACGGTGCCTCCACCTCCACCACCTCTCGTTCTCCTGCTTGCGTCTCCACCACGCTAAGTTCTCGAAGGATCAACGAGGCGTCGAAGGAGGGTTTCTCCATGCAAATCTCGTCGACTCGAGAACTAAACTCTCCTCCTCCTCTTCCTCATTCTCTCTACCTCCTCCACCGTCATCGCCTGCTCGTGGTTTTTCTCTCCACTTTTCCCACAATTATCGCAATCTTTCAGCTTCCTGTCGCCCATATTTTTCTTCATTAGTTTTATTTCAACATAAATTCAAAAATACGCCAGCGCTCCTCTTTCACATCACTTCCCCTGACCTGCCACTCCTCCTTTTCCTCCTTTCCACCACAATTTTATCAGCTGACCTCCTCCTTCCACCATCCTCCGCCGACCACATCCTTTCAAGCTTTTCCGACCCGCAAATATGTCCCCTCGTCTCCTTCCACCTCTCGTTCGTCGGCTCCTCCTTCCTGCCTCTGGTCTCGTTGGGATTCCTGGACGCATCCTGTCGACGGTGTCTTTGCACCTTTGTCCTTGGGTCCAGCGTGGATCCCATGCGACGTGCGGTGGCGGCGACAGGGTCTCGCGTGCTGCGAGCAATTGTTATTGGACACAAGTTGTGATGGTTGTTTTTGTTGTTGTCATCGTTTGCTCTTCATCGACTTGTGTTTGATTCAGTAGCCTTGAGTAATTCTTGTTGCTTCTTAATATGCTAAGTCGTTGGTCGTGATTTTCTCTTCTCCTTACCAATGGTTGCCACATCTTATTAAGACTGCCGGTGTTGTTATGTTTGTGTTGTGTTGTTTTTCGATTGTTATTCTTATTAGTTGTTGTTCAAGTTGTTGTCTTTGTCTGTTACTGCCGTAATCATGGAGTTGAGTTCATGAATATTTTAGAAAGCGTGAATGGTCCCCGATGTCCTTTGCTCCTCTTCATGTCTTTGTTGCTGTGTTGGCATGTGTTTGATGAGAATCTTATTTCCAGCTGCGAATCTGAGTGCGAGAGCGGGATGCACTTAATTAAGTCCGACTTAATTTTGCCTGTTTTGTCAACACATTCGATGAGACGATGTTCAGGGCGCAGACGGACTCATGTTCGAGTAATGCTTTGCATAATGTAAAGCGGTGGGGGATAGGAACATACCGACGGAGGGGGGTTGGGTGATGGTGTGAAGGATCGAGCTGTCTCGGCCTCGATTTTCCACGAGATCCTCCTCGAAGCAGAGTTTCCTTGCTCCCGGCAT
The DNA here is from genome assembly GCA_947389925.1 of Coelopa pilipes. Classification (NCBI taxonomy): domain Eukaryota; kingdom Metazoa; phylum Arthropoda; class Insecta; order Diptera; family Coelopidae; genus Coelopa; species Coelopa pilipes. The sequence goes on along the minus strand of OX376700.1, from coordinate 23,032,948 downwards.
TGATGGCATCCCAATGGCTGTTTACAGTGCAACAGGTGGCTCCACATACAGCTGTCCGAGCCGCAAACACACACACACGCACTCACATAGTCACGAGAGATCAGTTGAGGGAGCGGCCGACGCGAAGTGAAGACAGTGCGAATTCTAAGGATTTCCGTGTCACCTCACACTCGCAGTCAAACAAGCCAACAAACAACAAACACAGACTCTATCACTTCCTCAGCCACTCTTATTAACGCGCTCGCATACAAACGCATTAAACAGACACACCTATACTCACACAGAGTTACCACTCTGAGAGCTGCTCGAAAGTCCTTCGCCTGGAGTAGTCGAGAAAAAATGCAACTAAAATGTTGAAAAATTCAATTTACGAATTTTTTCACACACCATGCGTGTAACTAAGATAGTTTTGCATGTGTTAGTGGAGACCAGAAAGGGAGAGATAGAGAGAGAGAGAATGTGCAATGCGAATGTAAGTGAATGTGTGCCCTGTCACGCTGCGAACGTGCTGATGGGTTGAAACAGAAAATGATGACATGTGAGAGTCGCTCACATTTTCCGCTGCCTTGCTCTCTTCCTCCACGTCCCCCCCTCCTACTCACTCTCCTTCTCTGTGTTTTTCTTCTCTCATCCAATTTTCCTCCCGAGGCACTCACGCCTGCACCCGGTCAGGACACTTTCCCTGTTCTCTATGGCACTTCATTCGCAACTTTCAGCTGATAAGCTCCCTTCACATAACGCTCTCCACGATGCACAAATAATTGTTGGTAGCTCCATGTGTGTGCGTACATCTAGCTATGTGAGAGCTCCCGAATGTAAAATCATCTCTGTACTTCCACGTAAAAAAATGAAATTCGTGTCCTTCGAGCCGGATTTGAACCAGCGACCTATGGATTTCTATGCATGACTTGGCTTCCTCTACAGTCCACCGCTCTACCAACTGAGCTATCGAAGGTCTCGGCGAGAGTTCGCGATTCGCCGACTATGGGTTTCAGCCGAGGTGCTCGCTTGACCTCTGCCCCTCCGCTGATGGAGCTTATCAGAACAAGAGAACCCAGAGAAGACTGTGGATTGGCGATGAGTTGAAAACTCCGCAGACCTTTCTATAGCTTAGTTGGAAGAGCGGTGGACTTGGGAAGTGTTGAAAAGCAGGTCGGTCACCCTGACGTGAGGCGTGGCAAGCAGACATCCGTAAGTAGCTGGTTCAAATGCTCGAAGGTACCTTTCAATTAATTTTTCAAGTAATATTTAATTTGTTATTTTGTTAGCATTGTTGCAAAAATTGGAAAGTTTTGTTTTTATTTATTTTGGTTTTTATATATTTTCTTATATATACATAAACAAATTATACCTCTGTCATTTTCTTATTTCTCTCTTCCTTCATTAAACTGACTACAATCGACTTGACGCGACACTCGTGCGCGCCCAACTGCTGCGTTGCTGCCTATGCAACAACAACATATCAACATAACAATAACAACACCTACGCGGATGATGATGCCAAATACTTCAAAAAAAAAAATAGGAGTGGAGACATACAATTGTATTAAAATAGACTATTTCCCAAAGGAAGGATACCAACCGGACCCGCTTGACTCAACGCCAGCGATTCCATGTAAGTGCATCTAAAGTCACGACTACCACCATCTGCTACACTATCTCCAACGCGACCATAATTTCCTGCACCACTCCACCCACGTCATTCCCAACTCAGCTTTTTCACTCGGCCCACGATAAGTCCAGACTTTCTAACTGCAAGCAACCATCAGATGGCTTTTCTCTCACTCTCACTGTCCCTATCATAACACGTTCTCTCACTTTTGCCTTCATAATGCTCACTGTACTTACGTTTCTCTTGGTCTGCTTTCTCACATTTCTTTTGTCTCTCTCTCTATATAGTTCGGTTCGTTCGATCTATGCGGCCTCTTCCACTTTTATTTAAAAGCCAAAAACGAACGGAAAATAAAACAAATGAGAACTACACATTTTAAATCCGACTAAGTACGTCTTTCGGAATTTTCATTTTCATTCATTCTTTTTTTTTAAACTTGAAAATATTCAAACTTTACGTACATTATTTACGCCGTTTACCGTTCATTATGCCTAGGACCACTGCGCCGGATTTTACAAGCACTATTTCCTAAATTAAGCGTCGTATAGCTATGAAGCTTTACACTAGGCAATTTCTCAAGTTCTCTATTTACGGCAAATCAAAGTACAGCCTTTTGTCTCATATTTTCTAAAGTTGCAATTAGAAAATAGTAAAACTTCACGTAAATAATCTGCGTCTCCTAATGATTAATTTGAGTCTTGAAGTTCTTATGATCATTGTATCCGATTTTACAAGCAATTGTGTCAGAAGAAAATGTTCGATCGATGCTGGAGTGCTGCTGGAAATGTTAATATCTAATAAATTCTTTTCTTTTCGATTTCTAAACTGGCTGAATTCATAATCCCTTTACTTGCAAAAGCCTTTCCTTCTCTACCGCCAGGAATCCATTGCATCCATTTTTGAACACTCGCCTCTCCCTGTTACTCACGTGTACTAATCCACAGCCGCCCTCGACCTCATGTCAGGTGGAATTAGATAAATTTCACACTGCCGTCGGCGACGCATTCGATGCAGCCGACAGTCAACTAACAGACCACCGACTAATACCTATGACAAGCTGTCAGTTCATCGACGTCGATACCATCATCCGCATCGATCCACATGTCCATCGACGCGACATCTTCATCATTGCCATCGTCTCGTGCCGATAACGTTGCATGTTTTCATCATGCGAGTTTGCTATTCATCATAATCACCACCAATGAACTCAGCGTCACCGGTGTCGCAATACGCCTGCACCTCCGACATTGGCCTCTACCTCGCACCTGTCCTCTCCCACCAATCGTCCAGCACCCTGGCAATGCGGTCAACAGCCGCCAGACGCCGGGTCAGTGTGCCCAGCGCCCACTCAGCTGTGACTGCACATGTATCGGTGTGGTCTTCGCCACTTTGTCTGCTCGGTCGGTCGAGTTGACGGTCTGGTCTCTTGGTCGCGTAATCAATATTTTTCTGTTTAAATGGGGTGAAAAGCTATCGATTAACGGACGGTGGGCTCGAAACCGTTGGATGATGCATGTGAACGACAGACGACAACTCAATAATATCGCCGACAACACGAACGAAAAAGACAAAAATGCCATTAAGGACAACAGCAACAACCAACACTGGTAAACAGACAACTACCTGACCACGGATCACCGACGCATGTCATCATCATCGTCGGAAGTTCGAAAATTGGAAATTGGAGCAACGTTTAATTGCGAGCGAAAGTGGAAAAGAGGTGGACAGAGTGAGGACGAGGGCGAGGGCGAGGGCGAGGGCGATGCAACTGTTTGTATGTAAACAAATTAACGACCAACAATGGAGTCGATTGCAACGGCCGAGAGGTCGGGCCGACACCAGAAACAGAAGAAGGAGAGAGGAGAGGAATCGCGCCGGCTTTAACTTAAATTTCCTGCGCTTGTCCTAGGAAAACGGGGGGAACAAGTGCGTTTAAATTGACTTGCTGACGAAGCTCTTTGAGGTGGGCGATGGGCAAACATGTGTCCGCGGGCCGCAATTACGTGCGACTCTTTCTCAATCAAAGCTAAAAACAATAGAAATAAATTGAAAGGTGCCGCCGGGGCCAGGGGAAAGGGCGACGGGGTGTGATAGATCGGATTTGGAAGTGGAATCGATTTGGGAAATTCAATTATTCACCCACCCGTTCGCTACAGGCAACTGCCGTCGGGGGTTTTCTGACTTTCAATCAATTTGGAAAAAATAACGTATAATGCAATTGAAAACGGAATTTAAGCCAGTGTAACAAAGGCGACGAAGAAAAACCGAAGTGTGGTGGAAGAAATTAGATAAAAAAGAAGGAATTGTCTGAGAAAATTATGATTCTGGAAAATCTCTGATTAGCTTCCGGACGCAGCGTCTCCTGCTGCTGCGGCCAGGGGACGTCGGTTGCGGTTCTGCATCCAGGCATCCAACGACGAGCGAAGTTCGCACAAAGTTTTAATTCACAACTCTTCCGCTCTCTCGGACCATGCTCCTGGACCTTCAACTGACGTTAATTGGCCGCCTTTGATTTCGTCAGCTCCAATTTGCACCGAATTGCGACAGTGTGGCAACGCCGACCACGCTGCGCAAAGGACTTTGTGAAGTAGTTTCTCTTGAGATTGTGTTGGGGGGAATTGATGATTTTTTGGATTTAATTTTCATGAAATCCATTCGAGTGTTTTTTCCATTTTTCTTCGAATATTTGAATTGCAGTTAAATTTCTACCTTTGAGCCCGATTTCTACCTGCTTCTCAACCGATCGCCGACTGCACGGTGCGCAGGAAGGAGACGGCGTCAGGAAAATTGCGACGAGCGCAACCGGAAGTGCGCTGCTGCTCAATTGGCCACTTCCTCTTCATCGAACAAAATGGCGAGCGATGCAATTGCGGCAGAACTGGGTCAAATTAATAGACTGAAACAGGGCGAGCGAGCAGAAAGAGTGGGCGGACGAGTGTGTGAGGGGGGGAAAGAGTTGGAACCACTGCGAGAGCGAGGGCGAGAGTGGCAAACATGGCGAATTGATGAGTCACGCCGCGAAAATATTTACGCCGACAATGATAGCCGCCAAGAAGTGGGGCGATGGACTGCGCACAGTGGGACTAAACAATGGCCAATTTAGAATGAATGTCGAGGTCTTTGAAAATTTATTAACAAAATAATCCTACTCGTATACCGTTTGTATACCATTTTATTTAATTTTTTGTGTATATTTTCTGTATAATATATTTGTTATACCTAATTGTTCTCTTGAGTTCCTTCCCTGATCAACATTTTCTTCCCACTGTGGCTTCTCAGACGAGGGCTCTGTTGATCGACGGAAGCAACAGCAGCAACCACAACAACATCCCCACTAGCACCACCGAAGCTGCAACAACAACCGCAGTGAATCGGAAGAATCCAGCAGAATCGGTTGGGGCGGCCAGAGGTGGACGCGGGGCTGGGGTGCAGCTTCGAGTGCGGCGGACTGGTGTGAATGGGTCTGAAGGTGAGCCAGACTCACTCAATCAGGCGGCACGAAACGTGCAACAGGAGGCAGGGCGGCGACGTGGACGGGGACGCGGACGCGGCGCATCCGACACATTAACGACCTGCTCGGATGGAAAATCATTCAATTGCTCTTCCTGCACCGGTTCCTGCTCCTCTTCCTGTCCACGGGAGTGTCGCCGACCATGTGTGGGTGTGTGAACGTGAGAGCTCGTGTTAGTGTGGTTTTGATTTCGATTTCCCATATGAGTGGCTTGAGTTCTATATCCGTTGGTATTTTTGTCGGGGACGATGTTGACTGGGCTGGTTTTGTCTATTGTCATCCTGTGGATGCTGTAATCTTCTTGTATGCTGCATCCTTTAAAGGATTCGACAAATTCAACATTGGCTGCCCTTCGCCTTCGCCTTCCCTTTAAAGGATTCCTCGTGCCCTTCGTCCTTCCCTTTCTGCAGCCAGCGTCTTCCGTGCGACACCCTTTGGCCCCAGGGCCTCAGCATCCGCGTTCCAAATACCTTTGCGTACCAAACACTCACCCAGGTAAGGAGCTCACACACACGGACACCCGCGCTTACACTCGCCCACCCACCAATCCAGACACACAACGCATTAAATTGTTGGTTAAATATTTATGACACATTTTGCATATTAATTATTTTCCAAATTAATTTCGCACTCGACGTCTGATTGTGTTACCGCATACATGTGGTTGTTGTTGTTGTTGCCATTACATGCATGTGTATGAGTGCTATGATTGTTGCTGCCGTTAGTTGAGGTTTAACGGTAAATTAGTGAAATAGACTCGTGCGAATAACACGTTTTAAATTGCGTTAAATGTTTGTCGTTTAGGCAGGGTTTAGTTTTTATTTATTTTTTGTTGAAAAACACTTTTCTGTGTTATTGTAATCCCATCGGATTAGTTGGAATGAATGAAATGAATTAAAATTTTTATTATCTAATTCATGAATTTGTCATTTTTAATGTCGTTTTTAATGCCTTTCATTAACATCAAACGATATTATAATAGACATAAATTAATTATTTTTCAAACTTTTTCCACCCGACGCCCTATGCTTCTCACATTCATCGCGACTATTCGTCAATGTTCCTTTTCATTTGGATCCTCGCTTGTTCGTCATCTTCTTCGTCTCCTCGTCTTCAGTTCGTCGCCTTTTTGATTCATCAAATTATGTTCCAAGTGCATTCAATTCATTCCAACACCGTATTTTCATGTCCTGCTGTCCTGAATTCGAGTGAAATTTTATCGTCCTTCGCATCCTTCGTTTTCGAAGTCCCGCAAATCCGTTGGGGCTCCGACGTAAATACAACTCGCACACACACACACACAAGTAATCACACGCAAGCCGCTTTGCAATGATACATGTGTGTTGGGGCAAAAACAACAACAACATGAACAATTGCAGCTGTGACTGGAGAGCGAAAATCTGGCAACGTCGAGATTCGAACTCGAATGCAAAATGGATTTTGTGGTAGATTCGAATTCGCTTGGCTGTTGTTTCTGCAGTAGCATTTGTTGTTGCTGCCATCGTTGTTACTGTTGTTGAAGTTGTTGATTTTGCAATCGTTTTTGTAAATGTTCTTAATTTTAGTTGAATTTGTTTGTACAATGCATATTTCCCTTTGTTGTTCTTGCTGTTCTGGCTGTTCTTCTTGGGTTTGTTGTTGTTACTTTTCGTGTTGATATATTGGTTGTTTTGTTGTTGCTGTTGTTAATATTGGCTCCCTAATTCCACTGAGATGAAAATAATCAGTGCAATTAGAGCAAATACACCACAAACACACACACACACACTCACAAACGCTTCCACCGGTCATGTGTGTGCGTGCGTGCGTGTGATTTGTGTCTCTCACACACACGACGTCAAAGCCGAAGCCGAATCCCTCATGCACGGCGAATCCGATGTCCTTTTTCGAATGCGAGTCCCTCGGCGAGGCAACAACTGCAAGAACAACAACACGACATCCACTCAAATGCAATATTTCCAACAACAGAAACCGTTCAACGCCAAACAGCTCCTCTTGCAATAACAACAATAAACATTGACAACAATAACTAAAAACAGTTACAACAACATTATTAACTAGAAAACCCACGCACGCTCCCAGAGACTTCCATACATGCATACTACTACAACTACACTACATGCATGCCCACAACAACATCATTCCGAGCCGACTTCATTCAATTGCAATTTGTTGTTTTTGCCCCTGACTTCCTCTCTGGCTATCTTAGTCGCTCTAGCTCTCGCTCTCTCTCGCTGCTACACACGCACAGACTCTGATTTAGGATCCGGTCACGTGGCCCCGCAGAGACGGACGTGCGATGAGGTGTGGGCGGCCGAGAGGGTGGTGGGAGGTTGGTGGTGCAGGGAGCCGCGATTCATAAATCAGAGGCCGTAATAAATTCCGAGTCAACAATATTTGCATCTTATTACGACGCCATGTTGTACAGCAAGTGCTTCCGTTTCCGGTTACGGTTACGGCTCCGGCTCCGGCTACGGCTACAGTGCAGCACAAAAGCATTCCCCCAACGACCACTGGCTGCTCCTCGTCCCTCTCCCTCTCCCTCCCACGACCCCTTCCTCCTTCCGTCACCTCCTTCTGCCTCCCTAGACGTCCCTATTCCCCCATGCCTCTCCCCCATATCATGGGCTCTTCCCATATCAACCTCTCTCTCTCTCTCTCTCTCGTCCAAGCCCACGCGATTTATTCACACGCCGCGAAAATATGCGCCGGCATCTGTCATAAATTTTTATTTTCCCTCATGAAACCAAAACTCACAACTGCACACACAAGTGCACCCACACATATGCAGCATCTCTATCTCTGTCTGTAGACGATCGCACGAGGCTCCCTTCCTGAACCTCGTGGTCCCTTCGGTCCTGTCCAGTTGGTCTCTCTGCCATCCCTCTCCCTCTCCCTACATCAGCCAGAATATCCACTTCTCTTTCTGCTACTGCTACTGGCTCTGCGATGATTTAAAGCTCGCTTCGAAAGCGGCGTCTTCGCTTCAATGGACGCCGCCGAGGACTCCGTCTGCTCCCTGATTTGTCGAAGTTATCGGGCTGCATTTTGTCGGTCCGCTTTGATTCGGTCGTCTCGCTCTGGTTCCATTATTTATCATCTCTGGGGTTATTTATTTTCTATTATCACTCATCCGCCATGTCTCCGACCTCGCTACCACAAACTATCTGCACAACCCTCTCTCTCTCTCTCTCTCTGCAACCCTCTCCCTCCAAGCTGCACTCCATCGAACTCCAGCGATATTGAATTCTTTTGTCTCTGAATATTTCATCAGCTCTCGATATCACTCTTTCGCTCTCACTTCCTAATTATCTCTCTCGTCGACTTTCTCTCGCTCACAGCTTCCATCTCTTCTTTCGATCTGATTGTTTTTCTCTTTTATCTCCCTTGCAGACACCGTGACCAAGTCGTGCCCGTTCTTCCTGGCATCCGGCATCTTCCTGCTGATCAGCTTCCTCGTCTTCCTCGTGCCCACGTGTTCGCATCAGAACAATTTGTTCTACTTCAGTGCCGGCATCATGTTCATCGTCTCAGGTGAGTCCCAGGCCACGTCCACAAACCGAAAACCTCACCTCACCCCACGGGATTTCTTTCAATTTCGTGAAGGTTTTTGAAAGAAATTCTCAGTTATCAATTTTCATTTTTCCATTTGAACTTTTTATACCTGGATATTTGCACACTTCCACATTTGTCCATATTCCATGTGTTCTTTTCAATATAGCATTTATTTTTCTTACCAATTTTTGTTCGTGGATTTTCTGAATTTTTGTTTCACTTTTCTCTCTCTCTTGCATTTTTAACCCCCTAGTCGCATACTTTACAACATTCTCTGACCCGCTCGTTAAATTTTTCTTTGAATTTCCTTTGAGGCTGAAATACTTTTTTTGTTGAATCCATTTATTTTCGTGCATGGTTTCGTCACTGAATACAAAGCGAAAGCGAGAATATAAAACGAGAGAGAGAGATCTCCACAATATTAATTATTTCTCATTCAATTTTCTTTTCTAAGTCGTCTGTTGTTTTCGCACTCAATATTGGTTTCTCTCCTTCTTCATTGTTTCTTTCTCAGATTGTTGTTTCTTTCATCATTAATTTTCTTTGTTTCTTACCGTCACCATGAGTCTCTTTTCAACAATTCTCCTGTTTCGATATCCCTCTCTCTCTCTGTCTGTCTGTTGGTGCAAGCCAGGACTCCTGATGCTGATCGGACTGATCGCCTACATCTCGATCCTGAAGGCCGAGATCGGCTCGAAGCTGCGGCCGCGGTCGACGCTGCAGCCCGCGCTCTTCAAGGTCACCTACGGCCAGAGCTTCTTCCTCTTCGTGTTCGGCTTCATCTCGACGGAGTTCGTGGGTCTCCTGAACATCTTCCTCTACATCAGCCTGCAGGAGGTCGGCTACTATAGCGTAAGTAGTGGAGTCGGCGGGGGAGGCCGGGAGATCGAAAGATGAGCGAGAAGAGCGACGAGAAGGATCGCAGGACGAGTATGCGAAAGGAATGCTCGAATGTTTCGATTGGAATGTGCGGCCGTAATATTGTCGTGTTGGTGTTCTTGTTGTTGCTGCAAGTAACTTCCATCGACATCGGCGTTGCCACAGGGATTGAGTTGTGCGCAAGTTTGTCCCGCAGTCGGATGTGGGCATTAATTTGCCGCAGGGAATTCATTCAGCTACGAGCGAAATGCAATAAAAGTCAATTACGACGGTGCACAAACGCACAAACACATACACCCGCACACGATGCCAACGCTGCCGTTGTCGCCTCGTCGCTCTCGGCCGCTTCACGGGGGGTCTGTGTGCGTGTGTGCGGCTGGGCGGAGAAAGTTTGACGCCCTCCCGCAGGTGGCTTCCGGCGCACCGTGGAGTGCACTTCCACACACACGCACACATGCACGAGGAAACAAACACACGCACACACTCGTGGAGGGCTCATGCGGCCGACGGAAGACGTCTGTGAGCGCGCGTAACGACTTCCGATTGCTCATTTCCGGCTTCATCGTCACTCTGCCCACTCCCTGGCCCCCCAACCGCCCTTACTCACGTGAGCTGGCTGACCTTCCTCTTCCCTCTCTCTCTGATTCTCTCTCTCTCTCTCTCTCTCTCTTATTATGCCTCTTCCTCGTTGTGGAAGCAGCGCCTGCCCTGCTTCACGATCGCCAACATCCAGCAGAAGATCAAGGAGGGCGAGAACCCGCGCAGCCACACCTACAAGAGCTACAAGCACGCCTCGCTCGGCTCGGCGTCGGTGACGGCGGCAGCAGTGCCGGCATCGCAGTCGCAGTCGGGACGCCGTCCACACGCACACGCACAACCGCACCCGCCCCACCAGGTCCACTCGCGGCCGGAGCCGCACGAGCGCGACGAGCGCCAGCTGGCGGGCTTCGCTTGCAAGAAGCACCCGACGCGCGGCTCCAACGCCCTCCTGGCCAACGACCTCGAGCGCAGGTAAGAGCGAAGCGAAAGAGAGAGACAGAGAGATAACAATGTGATTCCCTTCCGCTGGCCGGTAGATTCTACTTCGAGAAGCCGCCGAAATGCGATCTGCACTCGAAGGACCTCGCGAAGGACCTCAACGAGCTCTACACGGAGCCGGCGCCGCCCCTCGCCCCGCCCCCACCGTCGGTCACCAACGGCGCCCACGGAGCCAGCGTCGTCCAGACGCTGCCGCGGCAGGCGTCGCTGTTCGCCGATCTGCCGCAGGAGTTTCCGCTCACTCGCAGCGTCTCCACCACCACCGAGCTGTACTCGGGCGGCGGAAACGGCGGAAGTGGCCCCAGCAACAGCAGGGGCACCCACAACAAAGGACAGGGAAACGGAACCGGACACGGAAGCGGAAACGGCAGCCAGTCGCAGTCGCAATCGACGACGACGCCGCGGCCCGAGAAGAAGAATCGCCGCAACCAGGCCACCAACACTCGTCCGATCGACGGCGACGCGGACCGGCCGGAGCGTCGACGCCTCGACTGCGGCAACGGCGACGGTGACGGCGGCGGCGGCGGCGTCTACGATGAGGAGCCGGAGCAGCGGCTGTGCGGGCTGAAGCGCGGCATCCGCAAGACGAAGGACGAGCTCTTCCACGAGTTCTGCAAGCGCGCGGGCGTCCGGCCGAAGCCCCGCAACATCTACTACGTGGACGATGGCGAGCAGGCGGGGGCGGAGGCCCCGCGCCACCAGACGAGCGGCCACGACGACGATGGCGATGGCGGTGGCGGTGGCGGTGTCAACGGAGTAGTTTTCGAGGGCGGCCTCGACGACGACGACGAGGAGAACATCTACATCATTGATGGTGGGTTGAATTCCCCTCCATTTCGATTTCCATTGGCATTCCACTCTTTACCGAACTCGCCTTCATTGCCTCGAACCGGCCCGGCCCGGCCGCGACCCTCTTTTTTCTTGCAGACATTCCTCATCCGCAGGTCCATTTCGTGCCGCGCCCCCTCCGCCACCAGGCGCAGCAGCAGCAGCAGCAGCAGCAGCGACGCAACTCGATGTTCGTCGAGCCGCCGGCGATGCGGAAGCTGAGCTCGAACCTCTCGCTGCACTCGCTGTACCCCGGCGAGAAGCCCTACCAGCGGAGCCTCCTCGACCTCGACCGCTGCGACTCCGCCGCCGACATGTGGCCGTCGCAGCCGCCGCAGCCGCCGCAGCCGTACCTGCTGCCGCCGCTGCTCTTCGCCGACCGCTCGCCCTACGGCGGCAGCCAGAGCCGCCTGCACCAGTCGCAGACGCAGCCGCAGCCGCAGCCGGACGTCTACAGCAACGGCAGCAGCTACAGAGGGAGCCAGCAGCAATTGCATCAGCAACAACAGCACCCGTACCAGAGCCGAACATTGCCGCGCTCCTTCCTCAAGCGCAGCGCCGACTCGCAGGACAGCCTGAGCGTCGGCCACGGCGTCTACGTGACGCTCCAGCAGCAGCAGCAGCAACAGGAACGGCAGCTGCACCAGCAACAGCAACGGCAGCTGCAGCAGCAGCGCTACCTGTCGCTGTCGCGCGACGCTGGCGTCTACAGTTCGAGCCTGGCGCTCCACAAGTCCTGCGAGGACGTCGCCGTCCACCACGCGCCGCCGCCGCCCCGGTCGACGCGTTTAGGAGTCGGCCATGGAGTTGGGGTCGGTGTCGGGAGCCAGCAGCAGCTCGCGGTTCAGTGGCCGGCGGCCATCCCGACGTCGCCATCGCCGTCGAACTACGCGGCCTCGTCGTTTATGTACGCGCCCCCGCCCCTGGCCCATCACCAGCAGCAGCACCAACAGCAGCCGCCGCCGCAGCCACAGCACGCGCTGGTGACGCGCTCCGTCAGCGGCGGGCCGACGCACAAGTTCCAGCGGGCCTACGCGTTCGATGAGCAGCGACGCGCCAGTGCCGTCTTCGGCGACGCCTTCGACCTGGACGAGATGGAGCGCGAGCGTCGGCGCTCGCACGCCTCACTCTTCGGCAGCGGCCCGAATGTCGGCGGCGGCGGCAGCGCCGGATCAGAGCGATACGACTTGATTAATGGGACCGCGGTCTAGGTTGCGAGAGAGTGTGAGTGCCAGTGAGAGGGCACAAGGGGGGCGGGCAGCAGCTTGTCACTGTTGTTGCTGTTGTTGGTGGTGGCGTCACGACCATGTTGTTGTTGTTGCTGCACTTGCGTCGTCGTCGTCGTCGTCCACATTTTGAATTTTTGATGCAGGAAAAATTGATGGATTTCCTTGCGGCGTGCGCGATTTATTGTCAGTTCTTGAGCCGTAACCACGCCCCTTGCCCACGTCCACGACTACACCCGCTATAGCAACTCGTGCCCGCGAAAGAGGAAGGAACAACACTGCCAAAGAACGTCTACCAAGCGAAAGACACAGGGAGAGGGAGAAGTATAATAGGAAAGAGTTGGTGGGGTTTCGAAGGAGCAGAATCGGGAAGGAAATAAAAGGCGGACAAACGGAAGGAGGCGGAGGGGAAGGAGAGCCGCCCGAAACGACGGTCGAAGGAGTTGAATCTAGTTTTAAGTCTGCGGAAATTGACAAATTTATACGATCCACTGCATAAATTTGCGACTTAGTTCGAAGTCGACAGCGAAAAATCGTATTGAAATTGAAGAAAAATCGATCAATAACAAGGAAATATAAATGAAAAACTACATAAAATATGAAGAATAGTATGAAGAATAAATTTGAAGAAAAAGAAATGTCAAGCATATTCAAATTTAGAGAAGCAGACGAATTCCATTTGCCATTTAATTTAAATAGCAAAAACTAATATAATAGGTCGATGAAGAAGTCTTGCGAATTTATGCAGTGGGATAAAATAAGCAATTATAATTTGTAGGAACTAATTTAGCATTAATGAATTGAGCCAGATAGGAAAAATCTGAAACAAAAGTCGTCACACGATTTATTGATTTTACGTAATGCATATCTATAGATTTCCAATGGCCAATGAATGGATTTATATTTGTTTATTCACCACCCGTATAGCTGAAATATTCATTTGAATAATTCTAATTGAAATTGCGATAAATTGCCACTTCAAAAAGATGAATTTCCACCAAGGTCAATATGTTAATATCTCGTTTTGTAGTTGCCGAATTGAATACCGATAATTTATATTGGACTGAGAGTGAAATCAATATGTGTTCCCAAAAATCCTCCCCACCCCCTTTTCATCACCCCGAACACACCAACATCGCCCTCGTATGCACAAGACTACTGTCCAAGGACATACATAAGTTAACATACATATACGTACACCATGTGATATCCTGTTTTCCTTTGAGCGTTATCGTAGCACCGTTGTTCTACTTGTATGTGCTGTTGTTGTTGACACAATCACTGCAGCAACAACAGAAATGTTTAGTGAATTAAGCCAGACATTAAATTAAATCCAAAGTTTTAGAATAGTGGGAAAATGTATGAACTCTAGAATAATAAGACACGATAGAAACCAATAAAGAACAGTGCAGTTTTTAGCGACGATAGAAAAGCCAAACAGAATTTTATTCCAACGAAAAAATGTGGATTTCAATGGTTTCAATGGCAACTTCCGCCCGCGACGGTCGTGACGTCACTGCCAAAAATCGCTGTCGTCGGGGCCGTCGCTGTCGTCACTGCTGCTGCTGCTGTGGGACATCACGTCGACGTTGGCATCGGCGGCGACGGCCGTCTGGAAGTCGGCGGCAGCGGCGGAAACGGCGACGGCGAACCGACGTTAGCGCGTCGACGACCTCGCCCACTTCCGCCCCTTCGATGCTGTTGTCGTTGTTGTTGAGGCTGTTGGCGCCGCTGCATCCGCTTGTCCTTTCACTCAACTGTTCGACCACAAACGCAGTCAATTGCTGGCTCATTTGCCGCGTCTGCTGCTGATGCTGCTGCTGTTGTTGTTGCGGTTGATGATGATAATTCCATTCGTGTTGTTGTTGTTGTTGTTGTTTTTGTTCAGCACTGTGCCTGACACCAACAGCACTCGCTCCGCAGCCCTGCTCGATAGACGAGTTGAGCTCACTTCCGTTGTCTCCGCCGCCGCAATGCCCAGCAACTGCTCCGCCACAGTCGTTCTTGTTCTTGTTGTTGTTGTTATTGTTGCTGCGGTCTGTTTTGGCGATGCCATATTTCGCCGACTGTTTGCATCACGTCCTTCTTTTTGCGATTTCGATTGCGCCTTTGTTTTCACTTTCGCCCAATTGGACGCCGACGTCGTGGTCGCCAACTCGAGCTCCAAATCCGGCTCCGGGCGCCACAACAATCGGTGCACGAGGAACAGCGACAGCAACATCGTCGTTACAGTCATCGATGACACGCCCAAGGCTCTTTTGGCGCGTACTCGTCGATGTTGTTGCTTTTGTCGTTTCTACTGCCGACTTTTTATTTCCCAATGCTCCATTGTCCACTGCCATTGATGTTGTTCTTGTTCTTGTCGATGTTGTTGTTGTGGTAGTTGTTGGTTTCGCCTTCTCCCGACTTGTTGTTTTCGCATCCCGAAAAGTTGGTTCATTTTCACCAACGACTGCTGCAGCACCAGCGCCATCGGCATCGCTTTCGGCTTTGGATCGGCCTCCTGCAGCGCGGCGGTCGCTGTTGTTCTTCCTCGTGTCCCCCTCGTCGTTGTCGTCGTCGTTGCTGTTACTGTTGTTGTTGATGTGGCACGGCCATGCATGTGTTTGTTGTCAGCGGGCTGGGCGTTGGTTTTGCATCCTTTGACCGTAATTTCCGCGTTGCCTTCAGCGCAATTATCATCATCATCGTCATGCCCGTCAACAACAACAACTGAAACACTACCACCAGTATCGAGTGCTCTCATTTGCTCAGCCCTTGTTGTTGTTATCGTGGTCGTCGTTGTTGCAGTCGCTGTCGATGGCCTTTGTTGTTGTTGCTGTTGGTTGTCCAGTGTAAACAATCGCCTTCTCAATTTTAATGCCTCTCGACTCCCGTGCGCTTCCTTTGTTCCTCTTACTTCCGGATCGCGAACTGTCGGGCGACTGCCGCTGGCATAGCTATTGCTGTTGCTGTTTCTGCTGCTGCTCAGCTCGATCTCCCTGTGCCCCAGGGTGCAATCCTGTAGATTAATCTCGGACAGGGTCGAGTCGAGTGCCGCGCCCACGGCCATGTGGTCCACGCCGTGATTCGGGACCGGAACCGGTACCGAGACCGGGACCGAGTCACTCAAAATGCAGAATTTTCGGTAAGTGTTGGATGGGAACGACCTCTGCTGCTGCCGCACTCTCGACTCAGTGGCAACATTCAATTGGACCTTCACATGCCCTTTGTCTTGCATGGTGCACCCACGCTCTAGTCGGTCCTTCTCCCTTCTCCCGGGTGAGCGCAGTGAAGGCATCCTTGACTTTATGGTTGCACAACTTTCACTTCGCCTCGAGAATTGCATTTTTGAACTCCAGGGAGTAGCTGCTACTGCTGCTCCTGCCGTCGCTGCCCCTGCCGCTGCTCGGTGCGATACTCTCTTGAGGCAACCGCCGTATAGTTTGTTTGTTTCCGCATCGTTCCCAGGCCGCGACCTCCCTCGTAGCTTCCTTCTGCCGTTCCATGTAGTCGCAAAGACTCTGCTCATAACAAGGAAGTCACTCAAATCATTCGCATCATCGTCGTCAGTGTTGTGGAAGTGATTAACTCGGCATCGTTCACGATGTGAACCATCTTTGGCCACCCCTCCACTATAGCTTTGGCTCATATTTTCCAAACCTTCGCACTCCCACATATCATCTTTCACAAATCTCAAGTTTCTAGGATCACAGATTTTCGGATTTTACAAGCATATGTTTCTTACTGAAACTGTAAAAGGCTCTAGACTGGACACTAGACAATTTTTCAAATTATCTGTTTGGGCCATAAAAGAGACATTTCCGCGAAGGATGCAACGAAACCACTAGAAGTAGGTGTCTTGGCTAAAGACGGCTGAGAGGAGCGACTGAGGTTGCAAGGACCGGAAGCAGATGCACGCGAAGGTTCCGGCTCGGGCTCGTCGGCAATTGGGAGCCGGTGTCTTGTTCGCCATATTAATGTTTGCTCTCAGCAACTACTCTTCGTTACGGATAGTGCGTGCTGAAGAACAGGAGTGGAAAGTGGAAGGAGAAAGGAAAGAAAGGTATCGGTGACTATGATCTCAACATGTGGGAGTTTATATAAATGCTATATAAAATGTATTGGAATATAAAATGTTTACTTTAGAGTACATGAGGGAAAGCATTGGAGGAATTAGCATATTTATTAAAAAAATGTTTGTTTTATTTATTTATTTTATTTACTTATTTATTTTTCTTGTATTTTGAAATTCTTTTATTTATTATTTTTTTTCTGTTTTGTTTTGATAACTGTTATGAATTAAGTGAGTTTCATGTAAAATATAAAAATTCGAATAGCGGAAAAAACTTAAGTCGAGTTCATGCACAAAATCTTCAACGAGAAGCATGTAAGCAACGTTACATACGCTTTGTTGTTGCATATTTAATGCTGAGCAAACAAACGAGAGCGAGAGAGGGAAAGGTCGAACATGTTCGATGCAGACTCTCTTGCTGCTGTTGCAATTATGCTCTCTCCACGGGAGCTACGGAATGGAAAATAATAGGAAGGCACTCACTTTAACGTATTGTTTACTGCTTCCACGCTGAGAGATCTTTGATCGTTAGGGAACCTGCATATGCCTGTGGAAAGAGAGAGGAAAAGAGGGGACGAAAGAAAGACATCCAGAAGAGTGGTGGATCACGGAGGAGAACGATGGCGTATGGGACATGGGAATGCACTCAACTCAACAGTACATTAACATTTCGTTAACATTATTGGAACGCGCGAGATAATTTGCATAACAGCTAACAGAACCGCGATTTTATGCATGCCACAACTATGTTTGACTCTGTGTTATTATGTTATTCTTTTTTTATATTTATATCTACGTTATATATATTTACTTGTTTTTCAATTTTTTTTCTTTGATATATGTGGGCTGAGCCACCAACGCTAACAACGATGACAGAAACAGTAACAACAAGCACCTGCACCACTCCATGAACCCGGAGTCGGCGGGCAGGTGGCAGCCGTGGTCACCTCGCTAGCCGCGCCCGTCTATACGCCAAGGAGAGCCTCGACGGGCACCACTCGGACGACTCGGGCATCTCGGGCGCCTCCAGTGCGGTGCACGTCAACTCGACCCACGAGTCTTAGGCGTCCTCCGCGGCCCGCGAGACGCACTACATCGGCTCCAATGAGTACAATCTGATGCCGGTGCCGGCGCCGCAGAAACACATCATCGCCCACAGCCCGGCGCAGAAGGGGCTGATGCAGCGCTTCATCGCCTCGCGAGGCAAGTTCGTCCTCTACTGCAACACGCTCAATGGCGACAACAAGGTGTTCCTCGGCGGCGGATGTAGCAGCAACGACCTGCACCTGACCAATGGCCCTTAGCCGGACACGCCCCCTAATTCGCCCCCGAATACGCCCTTGACGGCAGCCATCGATCCGGTCATAGCGCCCTACTTCGGCGGCGGCGCAGCTCATCCCCACGGTGACGATGACGCCGTCGGTCGAGCGCGGCCCCAAGGGCAAGCCCATCCGGCGCGGCTACATCCCGTTCGAGGTAAAGATCCAGCGCGAGCTGAAGGACTACAAATGCGCGAGAGCGAGCTGAAGAAGTACCGCGGGTGCGCGAGTCCTCGCCCTACGTTCGATATCGAACCTCGCTCGTAATGGAATCAGTGAGTACCGTCACCTCCGCCCCCCATCGCAAGCCGCTCAGCACGAATCGGATGTCAAGCATTGCTACGGGTCCGGCCAGGTGCGCTCGGCCAAGTCCATCGGCGAGTTCTGAGACTCCGACCAGTCCAGCAACATCTCGACCAGGTGGGTACCGACACTGCTTCTCTCCCCAGTCCTTCTAACCCGTTCCCTCCTTTCGTTGCAGAACCACGCCTAGCCCGGACTTCTAGAGCAAGTTCAGCCGCGTCAGTGGGGACGCCAGCGCCGGCGTCAGCGGCGGAGGGATGCGGTCCGCCTTGTCCCTGGCCCAGCTGTGCGACCTGCCGCCCGAGGAGGCCCCGTCCTCGCACCGGCAGATCGCGCGTTTGGGAGCCTGATCAAGAAGAGCAGCGCAGTCGAGCCCATCGAAGCATCGAGAGAGAGTATTATCTGCAGCCGATACCCACTCTGGTAGAGCTGGCCCATAGTCGTCTTATTAAATTGTTCCAAACATTTGTCAAATAATTACATTTAATTATTTTTTAATAATTTAATGAAAGTAAAATATTTCAATAATATTAAAATTTTTCAAAAAATTCGAATATATAAAATAAAAATTTTTCAAATAAATAAAATTTTTCAATATTACTTGTCACAATTAATGAAATAAAAATAAAAATTGATGTATTTGTAAAAAATAAAAATAAATCTTAATACAGAAACATTTTTGCTAACAAATTTTTTTATTAAAAATACATGTCTAAAGAATTACAAATATTTCGATAAAATTGTTTTTTTCAAAAATCGAAATTGCAAGAAAATGTACAAAAAAAAAGGAGTTTTTCATTAAAATCTAATTTTTTCAACCTCTTCTTCTCTTCTTCTTCCCCTTCGCAGTTTGACGAATTCAATTTCAAAATACGAAACGAACTCCCCGCTCCTGATACCAGGTGCCCATGAACGGCCGCTGGAGAGTAGGTTTCCACAAAACCCTCTCATTCACTCGCTCACACACGTACAATAGTATGAGCAGAGCGTCAAGATCTGGTTTCTACGAAACACTCACTATGATCTCTATTGCATACCCCCGGGCTTCAAAAACACAGCCCGATTCAGACAAGTTATTTCGTAAAAGGAATCGCAAGAAGAATTATATAAATGGGGTGGCACAAATACGAAAAAACCAAAATTGCGAAAATAAGAAATTTAGCCAGTTCTCTCAGTTATAGTTTGTATTTATATAATTGTGATTGCTAAATATTATATATTATTGTCCTTTTTCTGCTAAGTAACTTCTCCGAAACAAGCTGAGTTTTTGAAGCCCGGGGGTATGCAATGGTTTCGTAGAAAGCTCGGGTCCGGGTCGGGCATTTCAATTATTCGTATATGGGTGATTTTCTAGCCTTTTTCTTCGGATCACTATTGGTAAATCCGAATTAAATGAAACTAGGACATTAAAGAGGGGAAGTTCCTCTTTCATTTGAGCCAAAAACCAGAATATGCCGAATCGATTTTTCAATTTTTCGTATATGGGTGATTTTCTTGTCTTGCAGCAATCACAAAAAGTTGTCAAAAAAACTTCAAATCGCTGTAACTTCTAAACTAGCAGAGTTAGAGGGCCAAGAGTTGAACGGGAACAATTTTCAAAAAACCGAGTTTTGTTGTCTACAAGCATCAGGTGTCCTCCAGTACAACTTTAAACTGCTCTACAAGCCAAGCGGAAAGAGCTAGAGTACCCAGAATTAGCCGAATCAATTTTTCAAGTTTTCGTATATGGGTGGTTTTCTCCCCTTTTTCCATGGCTCACCATTGGTAAAGTTGAAATCCGAATTAAATGAAACTCTAGGACGTTAAAGAGGGGAAGTTCCTCTTTCATTTGTTAAAATATACTATAGCAAATACACTTTGCGTCTTTGAAAAACATATTATATTTAGCTCATAATTTTTATTATCAAATTGTGAAAATTTTTTTAAAACTTCTTCCCAAATTTCTTTTGTTCAATAAAGACGTGTCGTTTATATTTCAAGTTATTTCTTGCGTTATTCCTACATTTTCTACAGGTTATGGGCCTTACACCATAACGCGGAACAATTTGCAAAATATAAAATCGTGAAATTTCGACTATTAACGTTCAAATGGCAGAAGATCTGAAGACATCGATTTCAAGACTGAATAACCGGAACTACCAGATATGGAAGTATAAGCTGGAGTTGATGCTGGTTAAGGAGGGTCTTTGGGATGATGTAGTCCTTGCGTCGGCAGCTAAAACAACAGCGGATTGGTTGGCGAGAGACGGTAAAGCCAAAGCGATCATTGGTCTGTTAGTAGAAGACAACCAATTGATTCATATCAAGCGGCTAAACCACGCATATCAATATTGGAAGGCGCTGAAGGACCAGCATGAGAAGTCATCGTTCAGCAATAAGATCCAGATTCTAAAGAAACTGTTCAAATGTGAACTGGGATCGAAGACAATGGAAGAACATTTGCAAAATGTATTGTCAATGGTTGATGAACTCAGTGGACTCGGTGAGTGCATCAAGGATCATATGGTTGTGGCGGTTTTGCTTGGGAGTCTTCCTGATGACTATGACACTTTGGTGACGGCCTTAGAAGTCAGATCAGAAGACGAGATATCCTTAGAGTTTGTAAAGGAGAAGCTACTCCAGGAGTACAAACGCCGTCACAGTAGAACTAATTCGGAGAGAGATGAATCTGCACTTAAAGCAAAGCATCAGAAGAAACAAATCAAGTGTTTCGGATGTGGCAAAATTGGACACTTTATGAAAGATTGCAAGTCGAAGAAATATTCAGCAAACAAGATTGGTAATCAGGAAGAATCATCAAAATCGTACGCAGCTTTTCAACTTGGCGGCAGAAGAAAGTCCAAAGATTGGTTGGTAGATTCTGCAGCATCTTGTCACATGACAAATTCAAGAAATTTTTTCACAAATTTGGATACAACAATCAAATCATCGGTTTTCATGGCAAATGGCAGTCATCTTCAATCAACTGGCCAAGGCGAAGGTTTTCTAACCAGCTGTGATAACCGTGGTGAGAAAGTTGAAATTAAGGTGCATGAGGTATTGTTTATTCCAGAATTAGATAGCAACTTATTATCTGTAAAGAAGTTGGTTGACAAAGATTATTATGTTATTTTTGATAAGAAAGGATGTAAGATTTCGAAAAAAGGGAAAACTTTTGCAACAGCCTATGACAAAAATGGAATGTTCACGATATCTAGACCAGAAATAGCAAAGAAAATTTCAATGGATGCAGGAGCTTGCATTCACACATGGCATAAAAGGTTTGGTCATCGAAGCATTGATGCAGTTAAGGACACAATCAACAAGAATCTCGTAAGTGGAATTTTTATTAAACCATGTAGCGAAGGCGATTCTATTTGTAAAGTTTGTCTGGAAGGCAAGATGACAAGAAAACCCTTTGAAAAGAATTTAAAAAAAGGTCAAATTCAATTTTAGATCTGGTGCATTCGGATATATGTGGTCCAATGCAAACATGCACTCCAAGTAATAATCGCTATATTTTCACATTGATAGATGATTATAGTAGATAGTGCACAGTATATTTTCTTAGAAAGAAAAGTGATGCTTTTGTAAAATTTCGTGAATTTGTGGCAAATTGCAAATCGAAATTTAATAAGAACATGAAGGCTATTCGCACAGATGGTGGAGGTGAATTCATTAATCACGAATTCAAGAATTATTTGAAACAGAAGGGGATTGTTCATTATATTACAGCTCCTTACACTCCACAGCAGAATGGAATCGCTGAAAGAAAAAATCGTTCCTTGACGGAGATGGCAAGGTGCATGCTGTTTGGTGCAAACCTTCATAATAAATATTGGGCTGAAGCAGTTCATACAGCGAACTATTTGCAGAACAGACTAATAACCAGTGCAAATGACAAAACTCCGTTTGAATATTGGTATGGTACGAAACCAGATTTGGCACATTTGAAGACTTTTGGTTGCACCGTATATGTCCATGTTCCTAAAGAGAAACGGCGTAAGTTGGATCAGAAGGCAAAGAAATTGGTGTTCGTTTGATATTCTGAAACGTGTAAAAATTTTCGTTGTTTGGATATTCAAAAAGAAAGAGTTACCATAAGCCGGGATGATGTTTTTATGGAGGAACAACAAAATGTTAATCAAGATAAACGTGCGAATTCAATTTGTAAGGATGTCATTGTGAGTTTAAAACAAGAATCTATGTCTCCTGTAGAACAATTGAATTCAGAAGGGGAAGACAATTTTAGCACAGCAAGTGAGAATGATGAAGATTGTGAGAACGATGAAGATTGCATCGAAGTTGCAACAGAAGAACCCAGAAGAGTCTCATCAAGGAGCACAAAAGGCAAAGCACCTGACAGGTATGTAGCTAAAGTAGAGACCTCTATTGTTGAACCGAAAAACTATAAACAAGCATTAGCACTACCTTAGAGTGAATTGTGGCTCAAAGCGATGGGAGAAGAAATGGATTCAATTATAAAAAATGATATCTGGGATTTGGTAGAACTGCCAGAGAATCGAAAGGCTGTGGGAAATAAATGGGTCTTCAAAATTAAACGTGATGCAGAAGGAAATATTGTTAAATATAAATCTCGATTGGTAGCGAAAGGATACTCTCAAAAATTTGGAGTTGATTTTGATGAAGTTTTCGCACCTGTAGTGAAGCAAACTACATTTCGATGTCTTCTTGCAGTAGCTTCAAGGGAGAAGATGATAGCTAAATATGTAGATATCAAAACAGCTTTTCTTAACGGCGATTTAGACACAACAATTTACATGAAGCAGCCGGATGGTTTCAAGATTCATGGTAAAGAAAATTTAGTATATAAACTTAAGAAAAGTTTGTATGGTTTGAAGCAATCTGCAAGATGTTGGAATGTGAAAATGAACGATTGTTTGCTGAAAATTGGTTTTAAGAGAGGCAAAGCAGATCCTTGTCTATATAGCAAATGTGTAAATGGTGTTTGGATTTATATACTTTTATATGTAGATGACTTGCTGCTGGTTTGCAAAAATTAACAAATTATAGAGGATCATGTAGAAGAGATTGGAAAAGAATTTGAGTTAACAAATTTAGGAAATTTAAAATTATTTCTTGGAATACAAATAGAGAGAAATGATAAAGGTATTTATAATTTATGTCAAACTAATTATATTGAAAATATCTTGAGAGAACATGGATTGAAAGAATGTAAAAGATCAGCATATCCTATGGATCCAGGATATTTAAAAAATTTAAAAGAAACAATTAAGACAAATAATGAAGCTGTTGATAACGAAGAATACAGGCAAATTATTGGATCACTACTATATCTATCAGTGAATACTAGACCGGATATTACTGTGGCAGTCTCGATATTGAGACGCAAAGTAAGCTGTCCAACAAAAGCGAATTTTGTGGAGCTCAAGCGAATTTTGAGGTACCTGCAAGAAACTAAAAATTTAAAATTATATCTAGGTACTGCTGACCAGAAATCAGATGTTTTATTGGGTTATTCCGATGCAGATTGGGCAGGAGACACAATATCAAGAAAATCAACGAGTGGATTCATATTTCTGTTCTGTGGTGCATCAGTTAGTTGGATGAGCAAGAAAGAAAGCATAATTGCACTATCATCAACAGAAGCTGAGTATGTGGCTTTAGCTGAAGCTTGCAAGGA
Source organism: Coelopa pilipes (assembly GCA_947389925.1). NCBI lineage: Eukaryota > Metazoa > Arthropoda > Insecta > Diptera > Coelopidae > Coelopa > Coelopa pilipes. Next base: position 23,008,979 of record OX376700.1, on the reverse strand, counting down.
AGCAACATGGCTGCGAAATTTGTTTAAGGATATCAACATTACAATTAAGGAAGTTACTTTGATGGAAGATAATCAAAGTTGTTTAGCATTACAAGAGAATGAAAAAGTTAGTCCACGAAGTAAACATATTGATGTAAAATTTCATTATGCAAAGCAGCAGAAACAAAATGGACTGGTTAAATTTCAGTATTGTCCTACTGACAAAATGCTTGCAGACATTTTTACTAAACCTCTGCAGCATGTTAAAATTAAGCAATTTAGAAATGGGTTAAATTTAATTTAAAGACTACAAGTATATATTGAGAAGGGGTGTTAAAATATACTATAGCAAATACACTTTGCGTCTTTGAAAAACATATTATATTTAGCTCATAATTTTTATTATCAAATTGTGAAAATTTTTGAAACTACTTCCCAAATTTCTTTTGTTCAATAAAGACGTGTCGTTTATATTTCAAGTTATTTCTTGCGTTATTCCTACATTTTCTATAATTTCATCGCTCTAGGACGCGTATTTACCGAATTAGAGCGGTTTGAAGTTTTGTAAGAAACAATTGCTTGTAAAATCTGACTCAGTTGTCCTAGGAACTTCACCAATGGCACAAATGAAAGGTTAAGAGTAGTAGATTATGAATCTGAAGTTTAATTAACTTCTAATTACTATTTTAGAAAATATGACCAAAAACCGAAGGGCAGGGGTCACCAAAAAAATGAAAAATTCGAAAGTCCTAAAAAACGTATTTTGCCGGTTTTAACGACGCCAGTTTGCGTTTATAATATACTTAGTGCGTTTCCAACGCGGTAATGCCTTTTATTTGGCCTAAATAGAAAATTGGAAAAAGTACAAACAGCCATTTTTCATCGCTCTAGAACGCGTATTTACCGAATTAGAGCGGTTTGAAGTTTTGTAAGAAACAATTGCTTGTAAAATCTGACTCAGTTGTCCTAGGAACTTCACCAATGGCGCAAATGAAAGGTTAAGAGTAGTAGATTATGAATCTGAAGTTTAATTAACTTCTAATTACTATTTTAGAAAATATGACCAAAAACCGAAGGGCAGGGGTCACCAAAAAAATGAAAAATTCGAAAGTCCTAAAAAACGTATTTTGCCGGTTTTAACGACGCCAGTTTGCGTTTATAATATACTTAGTGCGTTTCCAACGCGGTAATGCCTTTTATTTGGCCTAAATAGAAAATTGGAAAAAGTACAAACAGCCATATTTCATCGCTCTAGAACGCGTATTTACCGAATTAGAGCGGTTTGAAGTTTTGTAAGAAACAATTGCTTGTAAAATCTGACTCAGTTGTCCTAGGAACTTCACCAATGGCGCAAATGAAAGGTTAAGAGTAGTAGATTATGAATCTGAAGTTTAATTAACTTCTAATTACTATTTTAGAAAATATGACCAAAAACCGAAGGGCAGGGGTCACCAAAAAAATGAAAAATTCGAAAGTCCTAAAAAACGTATTTTGCCGGTTTTAACGACGCCAGTTTGCGTTTATAATATACTTAGTGCGTTTCCAACGCGGTAATGCCTTTTATTTGGCCTAAATAGAAAATTGGAAAAAGTACAAACAGCCATTTTTCATCGCTCTAGGACGCGTATTTACCGAATTAGAGCGGTTTGAAGTTTTGTAAGAAACAATTGCTTGTAAAATCTGACTCAGTTGTCCTAGGAACTTCACCAATGGCGCAAATGAAAGGTTAAGAGTAGTAGATTATGAATCTGAAGTTTAATTAACTTCTAATTACTATTTTAGAAAATATGACCAAAAACCGAAGGGCAGGGGTCACCAAAAAAATGAAAAATTCGAAAGTCCTAAAAAACGTATTTTGCCGGTTTTAACGACGCCAGTTTGCGTTTATAATATACTTAGTGCGTTTCCAACGCGGTAATGCCTTTTATTTGGCCTAAATAGAAAATTGGAAAAAGTACAAACAGCCATTTTTCATCGCTCTAGGACGCGTATTTACCGAATTAGAGCGGTTTGAAGTTTTGTAAGAAACAATTGCTTGTAAAATCTGACTCAGTTGTCCTAGGAACTTCACCAATGGCGCAAATGAAAGGTTAAGAGTAGTAGATTATGAATCTGAAGTTTAATTAACTTCTAATTACTATTTTAGAAAATATGACCAAAAACCGAAGGGCAGGGGTCACCAAAAAAATGAAAAATTCGAAAGTCCTAAAAAACGTATTTTGCCGGTTTTAACGACGCCAGTTTGCGTTTATAATATACTTAGTGCGTTTCCAACGCGGTAATGCCTTTTATTTGGCCTAAATAGAAAATTGGAAAAAGTACAAACAGCCATTTTTCATCGCTCTAGGACGCGTATTTACCGAATTAGAGCGGTTTGAAGTTTTGTAAGAAACAATTGCTTGTAAAATCTGACTCAGTTGTCCTAGGAACTTCACCAATGGCGCAAATGAAAGGTTAAGAGTAGTAGATTATGAATCTGAAGTTTAATTAACTTCTAATTACTATTTTAGAAAATATGACCAAAAACCGAAGGGCAGGGGTCACCAAAAAAATGAAAAATTCGAAAGTCCTAAAAAACGTATTTTGCCGGTTTTAACGACGCCAGTTTGCGTTTATAATATACTTAGTGCGTTTCCAACGCGGTAATGCCTTTTATTTGACCTAAATAGAAAATTGGAAAAAGTACAAACAGCCATTTTTCATCGCTCTAGAACGCGTATTTACCGAATTAGAGCGGTTTGAAGTTTTGTAAGAAACAATTGCTTGTAAAATCTGACTCAGTTGTCCTAGGAACTTCACCAATAGCGCAAATGAAAGGTTAAGAGTAGTAGATTATGAATCTGAAGTTTAATTAACTTCTAATTACTATTTTAGAAAATATGACCAAAAACCGAAGGGCAGGGGTCACCAAAAAAATGAAAAATTCGAAAGTCCTAAAAAACGTATTTTGCCAGTTTTAACGACGCCAGTTTGCGTTTATAATATACTTAGTGCGTTTCCAACGCGGTAATGCCTTTTATTTGGCCTAAATAGAAAATTGGAAAAAGTACAAACAGCCATATTTCATCGCTCTAGAACGCGTATTTACCGAATTAGAGCGGTTTGAAGTTTTGTAAGAAACAATTGCTTGTAAAATCTGACTCAGTTGTCCTAGGAACTTCACCAATGGCGCAAATGAAAGGTTAAGAGTAGTAGATTATGAATCTGAAGTTTAATTAACTTCTAATTACTATTTTAGAAAATATGACCAAAAACCGAAGGGCAGGGGTCACCAAAAAAATGAAAAATTCGAAAGTCCTAAAAAACGTATTTTGCCAGTTTTAACGACGCCAGTTTGCGTTTATAATATACTTAGTGCGTTTCCAACGCGGTAATGCCTTTTATTTGGCCTAAATAGAAAATTGGAAAAAGTACAAACAGCCATTTTTCATCGCTCTAGGACGCGTATTTACCGAATTAGAGCGGTTTGAAGTTTTGTAAGAAACAATTGCTTGTAAAATCTGACTCAGTTGTCCTAGGAACTTCACCAATGGCGCAAATGAAAGGTTAAGAGTAGTAGATTATGAATCTGAAGTTTAATTAACTTCTAATTACTATTTTAGAAAATATGACCAAAAACCGAAGGGCAGGGGTCACCAAAAAAATGAAAAATTCGAAAGTCCTATAAAACGTATTTTGCCGGTTTTAACGACGCCAGTTTGCGTTTATAATATACTTAGTGCGTTTCCAACGCGGTAATGCCTTTTATTTGGCCTAAATAGAAAATTGGAAAAAGTACAAACAGCCATTTTCCATCGCTCTAGGACGCGTATTTACCGAATTAGAGCGGTTTGAAGTTTTGTAAGAAACAATTGCTTGTAAAATCTGACTCAGTTGTCCTAGGAACTTCACCAATGGCGCAAATGAAAGGTTAAGAGTAGTAGATTATGAATCTGAAGTTTAATTAACTTCTAATTACTATTTTAGAAAATATGACCAAAAACCGAAGGGCAGGGGTCACCAAAAAAATGAAAAATTCGAAAGTCCTAAAAAACGTATTTTGCCGGTTTTAACGACGCCAGTTTGCGTTTATAATATACTTAGTGCGTTTCCAACGCGGTAATGCCTTTTATTTGGCCTAAATAGAAAATTGGAAAAAGTACAAACAGCCATTTTTCATCGCTCTAGAACGCGTATTTACCGAATTAGAGCGGTTTGAAGTTTTGTAAGAAACAATTGCTTGTAAAATCTGACTCAGTTGTCCTAGGAACTTCACCAATGGCGCAAATGAAAGGTTAAGAGTAGTAGATTATGAATCTGAAGGGCAGGGGTCACCAAAAAAATGAAAAATTCGAAAGTCCTAAAAAACGTATTTTGCCGGTTTTAACGACGCCAGTTTGCGTTTATAATATACTTAGTGCGTTTCCAACGCGGTAATGCCTTTTATTTGGCCTAAATAGAAAATTGGAAAAAGTACCAACAGCCATATTTCATCGCTCTAGAACGCGTATTTACCGAATTAGAGCGGTTTGAAGTTTTGTAAGAAACAATTGCTTGTAAAATCTGACTCAGTTGTCCTAGGAACTTCACCAATGGCGCAAATGAAAGGTTAAGAGTAGTAGATTATGAATCTGAAGTTTAATTAACTTCTAATTACTATTTTAGAAAATATGACCAAAAACCGAAGGGCAGGGGTCACCAAAAAAATGAAAAATTCGAAAGTCCTAAAAAACGTATTTTGCCAGTTTTAACGACGCCAGTTTGCGTTTATAATATACTTAGTGCGTTTCCAACGCGGTAATGCCTTTTATTTGGCCTAAATAGAAAATTGGAAAAAGTACAAACAGCCATATTTCATCGCTCTAGAACGCGTATTTACCGAATTAGAGCGGTTTGAAGTTTTGTAAGAAACAATTGCTTGTAAAATCTGACTCAGTTGTCCTAGGAACTTCACCAATGGCGCAAATGAAAGGTTAAGAGTAGTAGATTATGAATCTGAAGTTTAATTAACTTCTAATTACTATTTTAGAAAATATGACCAAAAACCGAAGGGCAGGGGTCACCAAAAAAATGAAAAATTCGAAAGTCCTAAAAAACGTATTTTGCCAGTTTTAACGACGCCAGTTTGCGTTTATAATATACTTAGTGCGTTTCCAACGCGGTAATGCCTTTTATTTGGCCTAAATAGAAAATTGGAAAAAGTACAAACAGCCATTTTTCATCGCTCTAGGACGCGTATTTACCGAATTAGAGCGGTTTGAAGTTTTGTAAGAAACAATTGCTTGTAAAATCTGACTCAGTTGTCCTAGGAACTTCACCAATGGCGCAAATGAAAGGTTAAGAGTAGTAGATTATGAATCTGAAGTTTAATTAACTTCTAATTACTATTTTAGAAAATATGACCAAAAACCGAAGGGCAGGGGTCACCAAAAAAATGAAAAATTCGAAAGTCCTAAAAAACGTATTTTGCCAGTTTTAACGACGCCAGTTTGCGTTTATAATATACTTAGTGCGTTTCCAACGCGGTAATGCCTTTTATTTGGCCTAAATAGAAAATTGGAAAAAGTACAAACAGCCATTTTTCATCGCTCTAGAACGCGTATTTACCGAATTAGAGCGGTTTGAAGTTTTGTAAGAAACAATTGCTTGTAAAATCTGACTCAGTTGTCCTAGGAACTTCACCAATGGCGCAAATGAAAGGTTAAGAGTAGTAGATTATGAATATGAAGTTTAATTAACTTCTAATTACTATTTTAGAAAATATGACCAAAAACCGAAGGGCAGGGGTCACCAAAAAAATGAAAAATTCGAAAGTCCTAAAAAACGTATTTTGCCGGTTTTAACGACGCCAGTTTGCGTTTATAATATACTTAGTGCGTTTCCAACGCGGTAATGCATTTTATTTGGCCTAAATAGAAAATTGGAAAAAGTACAAACAGCCATTTTTCATCGCTCTAGAACGCGTATTTACCGAATTAGAGCGGTTTGAAGTTTTGTAAGAAACAATTGCTTGTAAAATCTGACTCAGTTGTCCTAGGAACTTCACCAATGGCGCAAATGAAAGGTTAAGAGTAGTAGATTATGAATCTGAAGTTTAATTAACTTCTAATTACTATTTTAGAAAATATGACCAAAAACCGAAGGGCAGGGGTCACCAAAAAAATGAAAAATTCGAAAGTCCTAAAAAACGTATTTTGCCAGTTTTAACGACGCCAGTTTGCGTTTATAATATACTTAGTGCGTTTCCAACGCGGTAATGCCTTTTATTTGGCCTAAATAGAAAATTGGAAAAAGTACAAACAGCCATTTTCCATCGCTCTAGGACGCGTATTTACCGAATTAGAGCGCTTTGAAGTTTTGTAAGAAACAATTGCTTGTAAAATCTGACTCAGTTGTCCTAGGAACTTCACCAATGGCGCAAATGAAAGGTTAAGAGTAGTAGATTATGAATCTGAAGTTTAATTAACTTCTAATTACTATTTTAGAAAATATGACCAAAAACCGAAGGGCAGGGGTCACCAAAAAAATGAAAAATTCGAAAGTCCTAAAAAACGTATTTTGCCAGTTTTAACGACGCCAGTTTGCGTTTATAATATACTTAGTGCGTTTCCAACGCGGTAATGCCTTTTATTTGGCCTAAATAGAAAATTGGAAAAAGTACAAACAGCCATTTTCCATCGCTCTAGGACGCGTATTTACCGAATTAGAGCGGTTTGAAGTTTTGTAAGAAACAATTGCTTGTAAAATCTGACTCAGTTGTCCTAGGAACTTCACCAATGGCGCAAATGACAGGTTAAGAGTAGTAGATTATGAATCTGAAGTTTAATTAACTTCTAATTACTATTTTAGAAAATATGACCAAAAACCGAAGGGCAGGGGTCACCAAAAAAATGAAAAATTCGAAAGTCCTAAAAAACGTATTTTGCCGGTTTTAACGACGCCAGTTTGCGTTTATAATATACTTAGTGCGTTTCCAACGCGGTAATGCCTTTTATTTGGCCTAAATAGAAAATTGGAAAAAGTACAAACAGCCATATTTCATCGCTCTAGAACGCGTATTTACCGAATTAGAGCGGTTTGAAGTTTTGTAAGAAACAATTGCTTGTAAAATCTGACTCAGTTGTCCTAGGAACTTCACCAATGGCGCAAATGAAAGGTTAAGAGTAGTAGATTATGAATCTGAAGTTTAATTAACTTCTAATTACTATTTTAGAAAATATGACCAAAAACCGAAGGGCAGGGGTCACCAAAAAAATGAAAAATTCGAAAGTCCTAAAAAACGTATTTTGCCGGTTTTAACGACGCCAGTTTGCGTTTATAATATACTTAGTGCGTTTCCAACGCGGTAATGCCTTTTATTTGGCCTAAATAGAAAATTGGAAAAAGTACAAACAGCCATTTTTCATCGCTCTAGGACGCGTATTTACCGAATTAGAGCGGTTTGAAGTTTTGTAAGAAACAATTGCTTGTAAAATCTGACTCAGTTGTCCTAGGAACTTCACCAATGGCGCAAATGAAAGGTTAAGAGTAGTAGATTATGAATCTGAAGTTTAATTAACTTCTAATTACTATTTTAGAAAATATGACCAAAAACCGAAGGGCAGGGGTCACCAAAAAAATGAAAAATTCGAAAGTCCTAAAAAACGTATTTTGCCGGTTTTAACGACGCCAGTTTGCGTTTATAATATACTTAGTGCGTTTCCAACGCGGTAATGCCTTTTATTTGGCCTAAATAGAAAATTGGAAAAAGTACAAACAGCCATATTTCATCGCTCTAGAACGCGTATTTACCGAATTAGAGCGGTTTGAAGTTTTGTAAGAAACAATTGCTTGTAAAATCTGACTCAGTTGTCCTAGGAACTTCACCAATGGCGCAAATGAAAGGTTAAGAGTAGTAGATTATGAATCTGAAGTTTAATTAACTTCTAATTACTATTTTAGAAAATATGACCAAAAACCGAAGGGCAGGGGTCACCAAAAAAATGAAAAATTCGAAAGTCCTAAAAAACGTATTTTGCCGGTTTTAACGACGCCAGTTTGCGTTTATAATATACTTAGTGCGTTTCCAACGCGGTAATGCCTTTTATTTGGCCTAAATAGAAAATTGGAAAAAGTACAAACAGCCATATTTCATCGCTCTAGAACGCGTATTTACCGAATTAGAGCGGTTTGAAGTTTTGTAAGAAACAATTGCTTGTAAAATCTGACTCAGTTGTCCTAGGAACTTCACCAATGGCGCAAATGAAAGGTTAAGAGTAGTAGATTATGAATCTGAAGTTTAATTAACTTCTAATTACTATTTTAGAAAATATGACCAAAAACCGAAGGGCAGGGGTCACCAAAAAAATGAAAAATTCGAAAGTCCTAAAAAACGTATTTTGCCGGTTTTAACGACGCCAGTTTGCGTTTATAATATACTTAGTGCGTTTCCAACGCGGTAATGCCTTTTATTTGACCTAAATAGAAAATTGGAAAAAGTACAAACAGCCATTTTTCATCGCTCTAGAACGCGTATTTACCGAATTAGAGCGGTTTGAAGTTTTGTAAGAAACAATTGCTTGTAAAATCTGACTCAGTTGTCCTAGGAACTTCACCAATAGCGCAAATGAAAGGTTAAGAGTAGTAGATTATGAATCTGAAGTTTAATTAACTTCTAATTACTATTTTAGAAAATATGACCAAAAACCGAAGGGCAGGGGTCACCAAAAAAATGAAAAATTCGAAAGTCCTAAAAAACGTATTTTGCCAGTTTTAACGACGCCAGTTTGCGTTTATAATATACTTAGTGCGTTTCCAACGCGGTAATGCCTTTTATTTGGCCTAAATAGAAAATTGGAAAAAGTACAAACAGCCATATTTCATCGCTCTAGAACGCGTATTTACCGAATTAGAGCGGTTTGAAGTTTTGTAAGAAACAATTGCTTGTAAAATCTGACTCAGTTGTCCTAGGAACTTCACCAATGGCGCAAATGAAAGGTTAAGAGTAGTAGATTATGAATCTGAAGTTTAATTAACTTCTAATTACTATTTTAGAAAATATGACCAAAAACCGAAGGGCAGGGGTCACCAAAAAAATGAAAAATTCGAAAGTCCTAAAAAACGTATTTTGCCAGTTTTAACGACGCCAGTTTGCGTTTATAATATACTTAGTGCGTTTCCAACGCGGTAATGCCTTTTATTTGGCCTAAATAGAAAATTGGAAAAAGTACAAACAGCCATTTTCCATCGCTCTAGGACGCGTATTTACCGAATTAGAGCGGTTTGAAGTTTTGTAAGAAACAATTGCTTGTAAAATCTGACTCAGTTGTCCTAGGAACTTCACCAATGGCGCAAATGAAAGGTTAAGAGTAGTAGATTATGAATCTGAAGTTTAATTAACTTCTAATTACTATTTTAGAAAATATGACCAAAAACCGAAGGGCAGGGGTCACCAAAAAAATGAAAAATTCGAAAGTCCTAAAAAACGTATTTTGCCGGTTTTAACGACGCCAGTTTGCGTTTATAATATACTTAGTGCGTTTCCAACGCGGTAATGCCTTTTATTTGGCCTAAATAGAAAATTGGAAAAAGTACAAACAGCCATATTTCATCGCTCTAGAACGCGTATTTACCGAATTAGAGCGGTTTGAAGTTTTGTAAGAAACAATTGCTTGTAAAATCTGACTCAGTTGTCCTAGGAACTTCACCAATGGCGCAAATGAAAGGTTAAGAGTAGTAGATTATGAATCTGAAGTTTAATTAACTTCTAATTACTATTTTAGAAAATATGACCAAAAACCGAAGGGCAGGGGTCACCAAAAAAATGAAAAATTCGAAAGTCCTAAAAAACGTATTTTGCCGGTTTTAACGACGCCAGTTTGCGTTTATAATATACTTAGTGCGTTTCCAACGCGGTAATGCCTTTTATTTGGCCTAAATAGAAAATTGGAAAAAGTACAAACAGCCATTTTTCATCGCTCTAGAACGCGTATTTACCGAATTAGAGCGGTTTGAAGTTTTGTAAGAAACAATTGCTTGTAAAATCTGACTCAGTTGTCCTAGGAACTTCACCAATGGCGCAAATGAAAGGTTAAGAGTAGTAGATTATGAATCTGAAGGGCAGGGGTCACCAAAAAAATGAAAAATTCGAAAGTCCTAAAAAACGTATTTTGCCGGTTTTAACGACGCCAGTTTGCGTTTATAATATACTTAGTGCGTTTCCAACGCGGTAATGCCTTTTATTTGGCCTAAATAGAAAATTGGAAAAAGTACAAACAGCCATATTTCATCGCTCTAGAACGCGTATTTACCGAATTAGAGCGGTTTGAAGTTTTGTAAGAAACAATTGCTTGTAAAATCTGACTCAGTTGTCCTAGGAACTTCACCAATGGCGCAAATGAAAGGTTAAGAGTAGTAGATTATGAATCTGAAGTTTAATTAACTTCTAATTACTATTTTAGAAAATATGACCAAAAACCGAAGGGCAGGGGTCACCAAAAAAATGAAAAATTCGAAAGTCCTAAAAAACGTATTTTGCCAGTTTTAACGACGCCAGTTTGCGTTTATAATATACTTAGTGCGTTTCCAACGCGGTAATGCCTTTTATTTGGCCTAAATAGAAAATTGGAAAAAGTACAAACAGCCATTTTTCATCGCTCTAGGACGCGTATTTACCGAATTAGAGCGGTTTGAAGTTTTGTAAGAAACAATTGCTTGTAAAATCTGACTCAGTTGTCCTAGGAACTTCACCAATGGCGCAAATGAAAGGTTAAGAGTAGTAGATTATGAATCTGAAGTTTAATTAACTTCTAATTACTATTTTAGAAAATATGACCAAAAACCGAAGGGCAGGGGTCACCAAAAAAATGAAAAATTCGAAAGTCCTAAAAAACGTATTTTGCCGGTTTTAACGACGCCAGTTTGCGTTTATAATATACTTAGTGCGTTCAACGCGGTAATGCCTTTTATTTGGCCTAAATAGAAAATTGGAAAAAGTACAAACAGCCATTTTTCATCGCTCTAGAACGCGTATTTACCGAATTAGAGCGGTTTGAAGTTTTGTAAGAAACAATTGCTTGTAAAATCTGACTCAGTTGTCCTAGGAACTTCACCAATGGCGCAAATGAAAGGTTAAGAGTAGTAGATTATGAATCTGAAGTTTAATTAACTTCTAATTACTATTTTAGAAAATATGACCAAAAACCGAAGGGCAGGGGTCACCAAAAAAATGAAAAATTCGAAAGTCCTAAAAAACGTATTTTGCCGGTTTTAACGACGCCAGTTTGCGTTTATAATATACTTAGTGCGTTTCCAACGCGGTAATGCCTTTTATTTGGCCTAAATAGAAAATTGGAAAAAGTACAAACAGCCATTTTTCATCGCTCTAGGACGCGTATTTACCGAATTAGAGCGGTTTGAAGTTTTGTAAGAAACAATTGCTTGTAAAATCTGACTCAGTTGTCCTAGGAACTTCACCAATGGCGCAAATGAAAGGTTAAGAGTAGTAGATTATGAATCTGAAGTTTAATTAACTTCTAATTACTATTTTAGAAAATATGACCAAAAACCGAAGGGCAGGGGTCACCAAAAAAATGAAAAATTCGAAAGTCCTAAAAAACTTATTTTGCCGGTTTTAACGACGCCAGTTTGCGTTTATAATATACTTAGTGCGTTTCCAACGCGGTAATGCCTTTTATTTGGCCTAAATAGAAAATTGGAAAAAGTACAAACAGCCATTTTTCATCGCTCTAGGACGCGTATTTACCGAATTAGAGCGGTTTGAAGTTTTGTAAGAAACAATTGCTTGTAAAATCTGACTCAGTTGTCCTAGGAACTTCACCAATGGCGCAAATGAAAGGTTAAGAGTAGTAGATTATGAATCTGAAGTTTAATTAACTTCTAATTACTATTTTAGAAAATATGACCAAAAACCGAAGGGCAGGGGTCACCAAAAAAATGAAAAATTCGAAAGTCCTAAAAAACGTATTTTGCCGGTTTTAACGACGCCAGTTTGCGTTTATAATATACTTAGTGCGTTTCCAACGCGGTAATGCCTTTTATTTGGCCTAAATAGAAAATTGGAAAAAGTACAAACAGCCATTTTTCATCGCTCTAGGACGCGTATTTACCGAATTAGAGCGGTTTGAAGTTTTGTAAGAAACAATTGCTTGTAAAATCTGACTCAGTTGTCCTAGGAACTTCACCAATGGCGCAAATGAAAGGTTAAGAGTAGTAGATTATGAATCTGAAGTTTAATTAACTTCTAATTACTATTTTAGAAAATATGACCAAAAACCGAAGGGCAGGGGTCACCAAAAAAATGAAAAATTCGAAAGTCCTAAAAAACGTATTTTGCCGGTTTTAACGACGCCAGTTTGCGTTTATAATATACTTAGTGCGTTTCCAACGCGGTAATGCCTTTTATTTGGCCTAAATAGAAAATTGGAAAAAGTACAAACAGCCATTTTTCATCGCTCTAGGACGCGTATTTACCGAATTAGAGCGGTTTGAAGTTTTGTAAGAAACAATTGCTTGTAAAATCTGACTCAGTTGTCCTAGGAACTTCACCAATGGCGCAAATGAAAGGTTAAGAGTAGTAGATTATGAATCTGAAGTTTAATTAACTTCTAATTACTATTTTAGAAAATATGACCAAAAACCGAAGGGCAGGGGTCACCAAAAAAATGAAAAATTCGAAAGTCCTAAAAAACGTATTTTGCCGGTTTTAACGACGCCAGTTTGCGTTTATAATATACTTAGTGCGTTTCCAACGCGGTAATGCCTTTTATTTGGCCTAAATAGAAAATTGGAAAAAGTACAAACAGCCATTTTTCATCGCTCTAGAACGCGTATTTACCGAATTAGAGCGGTTTGAAGTTTTGTAAGAAACAATTGCTTGTAAAATCTGACTCAGTTGTCCTAGGAACTTCACCAATGGCGCAAATGAAAGGTTAAGAGTAGTAGATTATGAATCTGAAGTTTAATTAACTTCTAATTACTATTTTAGAAAATATGACCAAAAACCGAAGGGCAGGGGTCACCAAAAAAATGAAAAATTCGAAAGTCCTAAAAAACGTATTTTGCCGGTTTTAACGACGCCAGTTTGCGTTTATAATATACTTAGTGCGTTTCCAACGCGGTAATGCCTTTTATTTGGCCTAAATAGAAAATTGGAAAAAGTACAAACAGCCATTTTTCATCGCTCTAGGACGCGTATTTACCGAATTAGAGCGGTTTGAAGTTTTGTAAGAAACAATTGCTTGTAAAATCTGACTCAGTTGTCCTAGGAACTTCACCAATGGCGCAAATGAAAGGTTAAGAGTAGTAGATTATGAATCTGAAGTTTAATTAACTTCTAATTACTATTTTAGAAAATATGACCAAAAACCGAAGGGCAGGGGTCACCAAAAAAATGAAAAATTCGAAAGTCCTAAAAAACTTATTTTGCCGGTTTTAACGACGCCAGTTTGCGTTTATAATATACTTAGTGCGTTTCCAACGCGGTAATGCCTTTTATTTGGCCTAAATAGAAAATTGGAAAAAGTACAAACAGCCATTTTTCATCGCTCTAGAACGCGTATTTACCGAATTAGAGCGGTTTGAAGTTTTGTAAGAAACAATTGCTTGTAAAATCTGACTCAGTTGTCCTAGGAACTTCACCAATGGCGCAAATGAAAGGTTAAGAGTAGTAGATTATGAATCTGAAGTTTAATTAACTTCTAATTACTATTTTAGAAAATATGACCAAAAACCGAAGGGCAGGGGTCACCAAAAAAATGAAAAATTCGAAAGTCCTAAAAAACGTATTTTGCCGGTTTTAACGACGCCAGTTTGCGTTTATAATATACTTAGTGCGTTTCCAACGCGGTAATGCCTTTTATTTGGCCTAAATAGAAAATTGGAAAAAGTACAAACAGCCATTTTTCATCGCTCTAGGACGCGTATTTACCGAATTAGAGCGGTTTGAAGTTTTGTAAGAAACAATTGCTTGTAAAATCTGACTCAGTTGTCCTAGGAACTTCACCAATGGCGCAAATGAAAGGTTAAGAGTAGTAGATTATGAATCTGAAGTTTAATTAACTTCTAATTACTATTTTAGAAAATATGACCAAAAACCGAAGGGCAGGGGTCACCAAAAAAATGAAAAATTCGAAAGTCCTAAAAAACTTATTTTGCCGGTTTTAACGACGCCAGTTTGCGTTTATAATATACTTAGTGCGTTTCCAACGCGGTAATGCCTTTTATTTGGCCTAAATAGAAAATTGGAAAAAGTACAAACAGCCATTTTTCATCGCTCTAGAACGCGTATTTACCGAATTAGAGCGGTTTGAAGTTTTGTAAGAAACAATTGCTTGTAAAATCTGACTCAGTTGTCCTACGAACTTCACCAATGGCGCAAATGAAAGGTTAAGAGTAGTAGATTATGAATCTGAAGTTTAATTAACTTCTAATTACTATTTTAGAAAATATGACCAAAAACCGAAGGGCAGGGGTCACCAAAAAAATGAAAAATTCGAAAGTCCTAAAAAACGTATTTTGCCGGTTTTAACGCCAGTTTGCGTTTATAATATACTTAGTGCGTTTCCAACGCGGTAATGCCTTTTATTTGGCCTAAATAGAAAATTGGAAAAAGTACAAACAGCCATTTTTCATCGCTCTAGAACGCGTATTTACCGAATTAGAGCGGTTTGAAGTTTTGTAAGAAACAATTGCTTGTAAAATCTGACTCAGTTGTCCTAGGAACTTCACCAATGGCGCAAATGAAAGGTTAAGAGTAGTAGATTATGAATCTGAAGTTTAATTAACTTCTAATTACTATTTTAGAAAATATGACCAAAAACCGAAGGGCAGGGGTCACCAAAAAAATGAAAAATTCGAAAGTCCTAAAAAACGTATTTTGCCGGTTTTAACGACGCCAGTTTGCGTTTATAATATACTTAGTGCGTTTCCAACGCGGTAATGCCTTTTATTTGGCCTAAATAGAAAATTGGAAAAAGTACAAACAGCCATTTTTCATCGCTCTAGGACGCGTATTTACCGAATTAGAGCGGTTTGAAGTTTTGTAAGAAACAATTGCTTGTAAAATCTGACTCAGTTGTCCTAGGAACTTCACCAATGGCGCAAATGAAAGGTTAAGAGTAGTAGATTATGAATCTGAAGTTTAATTAACTTCTAATTACTATTTTAGAAAATATGACCAAAAACCGAAGGGCAGGGGTCACCAAAAAAATGAAAAATTCGAAAGTCCTAAAAAACGTATTTTGCCGGTTTTAACGACGCCAGTTTGCGTTTATAATATACTTAGTGCGTTTCCAACGCGGTAATGCCTTTTATTTGGCCTAAATAGAAAATTGGAAAAAGTACAAACAGCCATTTTTCATCGCTCTAGGACGCGTATTTACCGAATTAGAGCGGTTTGAAGTTTTGTAAGAAACAATTGCTTGTAAAATCTGACTCAGTTGTCCTAGGAACTTCACCAATGGCGCAAATGAAAGGTTAAGAGTAGTAGATTATGAATCTGAAGTTTAATTAACTTCTAATTACTATTTTAGAAAACATGACCAAAAACCGAAGGGCAGGGGTCACCAAAAAAATGAAAAATTCGAAAGTCCTAAAAAACGTATTTTGCCGGTTTTAACGACGCCAGTTTGCGTTTATAATATACTTAGTGCGTTTCCAACGCGGTAATGCCTTTTATTTGGCCTAAATAGAAAATTGGAAAAAGTACAAACAGCCATTTTTCATCGCTCTAGAACGCGTATTTACCGAATTAGAGCGGTTTGAAGTTTTGTAAGAAACAATTGCTTGTAAAATCTGACTCAGTTGTCCTAGGAACTTCACCAATGGCGCAAATGAAAGGTTAAGAGTAGTAGATTATGAATCTGAAGTTTAATTAACTTCTAATTACTATTTTAGAAAATATGACCAAAAACCGAAGGGCAGGGGTCACCAAAAAAATGAAAAATTCGAAAGTCCTAAAAAACGTATTTTGCCGGTTTTAACGACGCCAGTTTGCGTTTATAATATACTTAGTGCGTTTCCAACGCGGTAATGCCTTTTATTTGGCCTAAATAGAAAATTGGAAAAAGTACAAACAGCCATTTTTCATCGCTCTAGGACGCGTATTTACCGAATTAGAGCGGTTTGAAGTTTTGTAAGAAACAATTGCTTGTAAAATCTGACTCAGTTGTCCTAGGAACTTCACCAATGGCGCAAATGAAAGGTTAAGAGTAGTAGATTATGAATCTGAAGTTTAATTAACTTCTAATTACTATTTTAGAAAATATGACCAAAAACCGAAGGGCAGGGGTCACCAAAAAAATGAAAAATTCGAAAGTCCTAAAAAACTTATTTTGCCGGTTTTAACGACGCCAGTTTGCGTTTATAATATACTTAGTGCGTTTCCAACGCGGTAATGCCTTTTATTTGGCCTAAATAGAAAATTGGAAAAAGTACAAACAGCCATTTTTCATCGCTCTAGAACGCGTATTTACCGAATTAGAGCGGTTTGAAGTTTTGTAAGAAACAATTGCTTGTAAAATCTGACTCAGTTGTCCTAGGAACTTCACCAATGGCGCAAATGAAAGGTTAAGAGTAGTAGATTATGAATCTGAAGTTTAATTAACTTCTAATTACTATTTTAGAAAATATGACCAAAAACCGAAGGGCAGGGGTCACCAAAAAAATGAAAAATTCGAAAGTCCTAAAAAACGTATTTTGCCGGTTTTAACGACGCCAGTTTGCGTTTATAATATACTTAGTGCGTTTCCAACGCGGTAATGCCTTTTATTTGGCCTAAATAGAAAATTGGAAAAAGTACAAACAGCCATTTTTCATCGCTCTAGAACGCGTATTTACCGAATTAGAGCGGTTTGAAGTTTTGTAAGAAACAATTGCTTGTAAAATCTGACTCAGTTGTCCTAGGAACTTCACCAATGGCGCAAATGAAAGGTTAAGAGTAGTAGATTATGAATCTGAAGTTTAATTAACTTCTAATTACTATTTTAGAAAATATGACCAAAAACCGAAGGGCAGGGGTCACCAAAAAAATGAAAAATTCGAAAGTCCTAAAAAACGTATTTTGCCGGTTTTAACGACGCCAGTTTGCGTTTATAATATACTTAGTGCGTTTCCAACGCGGTAATGCCTTTTATTTGGCCTAAATAGAAAATTGGAAAAAGTACAAACAGCCATTTTTCATCGCTCTAGGACGCGTATTTACCGAATTAGAGCGGTTTGAAGTTTTGTAAGAAACAATTGCTTGTAAAATCTGACTCAGTTGTCCTAGGAACTTCACCAATGGCGCAAATGAAAGGTTAAGAGTAGTAGATTATGAATCTGAAGTTTAATTAACTTCTAATTACTATTTTAGAAAATATGACCAAAAACCGAAGGGCAGGGGTCACCAAAAAAATGAAAAATTCGAAAGTCCTAAAAAACTTATTTTGCCGGTTTTAACGACGCCAGTTTGCGTTTATAATATACTTAGTGCGTTTCCAACGCGGTTATGCCTTTTATTTGGCCTAAATAGAAAATTGGAAAAAGTACAAACAGCCATTTTTCATCGCTCTAGAACGCGTATTTACCGAATTAGAGCGGTTTGAAGTTTTGTAAGAAACAATTGCTTGTAAAATCTGACTCAGTTGTCCTAGGAACTTCACCAATGGCGCAAATGAAAGGTTAAGAGTAGTAGATTATGAATCTGAAGTTTAATTAACTTCTAATTACTATTTTAGAAAATATGACCAAAAACCGAAGGGCAGGGGTCACCAAAAAAATGAAAAATTCGAAAGTCCTAAAAAACGTATTTTGCCGGTTTTAACGACGCCAGTTTGCGTTTATAATATACTTAGTGCGTTTCCAACGCGGTAATGCCTTTTATTTGGCCTAAATAGAAAATTGGAAAAAGTACAAACAGCCATTTTTCATCGCTCTAGAACGCGTATTTACCGAATTAGAGCGGTTTGAAGTTTTGTAAGAAACAATTGCTTGTAAAATCTGACTCAGTTGTCCTAGGAACTTCACCAATGGCGCAAATGAAAGGTTAAGAGTAGTAGATTATGAATCTGAAGTTTAATTAACTTCTAATTACTATTTTAGAAAATATGACCAAAAACCGAAGGGCAGGGGTCACCAAAAAAATGAAAAATTCGAAAGTCCTAAAAAACGTATTTTGCCGGTTTTAACGACGCCAGTTTGCGTTTATAATATACTTAGTGCGTTTCCAACGCGGTAATGCCTTTTATTTGGCCTAAATAGAAAATTGGAAAAAGTACAAACAGCCATTTTTCATCGCTCTAGGACGCGTATTTACCGAATTAGAGCGGTTTGAAGTTTTGTAAGAAACAATTGCTTGTAAAATCTGACTCAGTTGTCCTAGGAACTTCACCAATGGCGCAAATGAAAGGTTAAGAGTAGTAGATTATGAATCGGAAGTTTAATTAACTTCTAATTACTATTTTAGAAAATATGACCAAAAACCGAAGGGCAGGGGTCACCAAAAAAATGAAAAATTCGAAAGTCCTAAAAAACGTATTTTGCCGGTTTTAACGACGCCAGTTTGCGTTTATAATATACTTAGTGCGTTTCCAACGCGGTAATGCCTTTTATTTGGCCTAAATAGAAAATTGGAAAAAGTACAAACAGCCATTTTTCATCGCTCTAGAACGCGTATTTACCGAATTAGAGCGGTTTGAAGTTTTGTAAGAAACAATTGCTTGTAAAATCTGACTCAGTTGTCCTAGGAACTTCACCAATGGCGCAAATGAAAGGTTAAGAGTAGTAGATTATGAATCTGAAGTTTAATTAACTTCTAATTACTATTTTAGAAAATATGACCAAAAACCGAAGGGCAGGGGTCACCAAAAAAATGAAAAATTCGAAAGTCCTAAAAAACGTATTTTGCCGGTTTTAACGACGCCAGTTTGCGTTTATAATATACTTAGTGCGTTTCCAACGCGGTAATGCCTTTTATTTGGCCTAAATAGAAAATTGGAAAAAGTACAAACAGCCATATTTCATCGCTCTAGAACGCGTATTTACCGAATTAGAGCGGTTTGAAGTTTTGTAAGAAACAATTGCTTGTAAAATCTGACTCAGTTGTCCTAGGAACTTCACCAATGGCGCAAATGAAAGGTTAAGAGTAGTAGATTATGAATCTGAAGTTTAATTAACTTCTAATTACTATTTTAGAAAATATGACCAAAAACCGAAGGGCAGGGGTCACCAAAAAAATGAAAAATTCGAAAGTCCTAAAAAACTTATTTTGCCGGTTTTAACGACGCCAGTTTGCGTTTATAATATACTTAGTGCGTTTCCAACGCGGTAATGCCTTTTATTTGGCCTAAATAGAAAATTGGAAAAAGTACAAACAGCCATTTTTCATCGCTCTAGAACGCGTATTTACCGAATTAGAGCGGTTTGAAGTTTTGTAAGAAACAATTGCTTGTAAAATCTGACTCAGTTGTCCTAGGAACTTCACCAATGGCGCAAATGAAAGGTTAAGAGTAGTAGATTATGAATCTGAAGTTTAATTAACTTCTAATTACTATTTTAGAAAATATGACCAAAAACCGAAGGGCAGGGGTCACCAAAAAAATGAAAAATTCGAAAGTCCTAAAAAACGTATTTTGCCGGTTTTAACGACGCCAGTTTGCGTTTATAATATACTTAGTGCGTTTCCAACGCGGTAATGCCTTTTATTTGGCCTAAATAGAAAATTGGAAAAAGTACAAACAGCCATTTTTCATCGCTCTAGGACGCGTATTTACCGAATTAGAGCGGTTTGAAGTTTTGTAAGAAACAATTGCTTGTAAAATCTGACTCAGTTGTCCTAGGAAATTCACCAATGGCGCAAATGAAAGGTTAAGAGTAGTAGATTATGAATCTGAAGTTTAATTAACTTCTAATTACTATTTTAGAAAATATGACCAAAAACCGAAGGGCAGGGGTCACCAAAAAAATGAAAAATTCGAAAGTCCTAAAAAACTTATTTTGCCGGTTTTAACGACGCCAGTTTGCGTTTATAATATACTTAGTGCGTTTCCAACGCGGTAATGCCTTTTATTTGGCCTAAATAGAAAATTGGAAAAAGTACAAACAGCCATTTTTCATCGCTCTAGAACGCGTATTTACCGAATTAGAGCGGTTTGAAGTTTTGTAAGAAACAATTGCTTGTAAAATCTGACTCAGTTGTCCTAGGAACTTCACCAATGGCGCAAATGAAAGGTTAAGAGTAGTAGATTATGAATCTGAAGTTTAATTAACTTCTAATTACTATTTTAGAAAATATGACCAAAAACCGAAGGGCAGGGGTCACCAAAAAAATGAAAAATTCGAAAGTCCTAAAAAACGTATTTTGCCGGTTTTAACGCCAGTTTGCGTTTATAATATACTTAGTGCGTTTCCAACGCGGTAATGCCTTTTATTTGGCCTAAATAGAAAATTGGAAAAAGTACAAACAGCCATTTTTCATCGCTCTAGAACGCGTATTTACCGAATTAGAGCGGTTTGAAGTTTTGTAAGAAACAATTGCTTGTAAAATCTGACTCAGTTGTCCTAGGAACTTCACCAATGGCGCAAATGAAAGGTTAAGAGTAGTAGATTATGAATCTGAAGTTTAATTAACTTCTAATTACTATTTTAGAAAATATGACCAAAAACCGAAGGGCAGGGGTCACCAAAAAAATGAAAAATTCGAAAGTCCTAAAAAACGTATTTTGCCGGTTTTAACGACGCCAGTTTGCGTTTATAATATACTTAGTGCGTTTCCAACGCGGTAATGCCTTTTATTTGGCCTAAATAGAAAATTGGAAAAAGTACAAACAGCCATTTTTCATCGCTCTAGGACGCGTATTTACCGAATTAGAGCGGTTTGAAGTTTTGTAAGAAACAATTGCTTGTAAAATCTGACTCAGTTGTCCTAGGAACTTCACCAATGGCGCAAATGAAAGGTTAAGAGTAGTAGATTATGAATCTGAAGTTTAATTAACTTCTAATTACTATTTTAGAAAATATGACCAAAAACCGAAGGGCAGGGGTCACCAAAAAAATGAAAAATTCGAAAGTCCTAAAAAACTTATTTTGCCGGTTTTAACGACGCCAGTTTGCGTTTATAATATACTTAGTGCGTTTCCAACGCGGTAATGCCTTTTATTTGGCCTAAATAGAAAATTGGAAAAAGTACAAACAGCCATTTTTCATCGCTCTAGAACGCGTATTTACCGAATTAGAGCGGTTTGAAGTTTTGTAAGAAACAATTGCTTGTAAAATCTGACTCAGTTGTCCTAGGAACTTCACCAATGGCGCAAATGAAAGGTTAAGAGTAGTAGATTATGAATCTGAAGTTTAATTAACTTCTAATTACTATTTTAGAAAATATGACCAAAAACCGAAGGGCAGGGGTCACCAAAAAAATGAAAAATTCGAAAGTCCTAAAAAACGTATTTTGCCGGTTTTAACGACGCCAGTTTGCGTTTATAATATACTTAGTGCGTTTCCAACGCGGTAATGCCTTTTATTTGGCCTAAATAGAAAATTGGAAAAAGTACAAACAGCCATTTTTCATCGCTCTAGGACGCGTATTTACCGAATTAGAGCGGTTTGAAGTTTTGTAAGAAACAATTGCTTGTAAAATCTGACTCAGTTGTCCTAGGAACTTCACCAATGGCGCAAATGAAAGGTTAAGAGTAGTAGATTATGAATCTGAAGTTTAATTAACTTCTAATTACTATTTTAGAAAATATGACCAAAAACCGAAGGGCAGGGGTCACCAAAAAAATGAAAAATTCGAAAGTCCTAAAAAACTTATTTTGCCGGTTTTAACGACGCCAGTTTGCGTTTATAATATACTTAGTGCGTTTCCAACGCGGTAATGCCTTTTATTTGGCCTAAATAGAAAATTGGAAAAAGTACAAACAGCCATTTTTCATCGCTCTAGAACGCGTATTTACCGAATTAGAGCGGTTTGAAGTTTTGTAAGAAACAATTGCTTGTAAAATCTGACTCAGTTGTCCTAGGAACTTCACCAATGGCGCAAATGAAAGGTTAAGAGTAGTAGATTATGAATCTGAAGTTTAATTAACTTCTAATTACTATTTTAGAAAATATGACCAAAAACCGAAGGGCAGGGGTCACCAAAAAAATGAAAAATTCGAAAGTCCTAAAAAACTTATTTTGCCGGTTTTAACGACGCCAGTTTGCGTTTATAATATACTTAGTGCGTTTCCAACGCGGTAATGCCTTTTATTTGGCCTAAATAGAAAATTGGAAAAAGTACAAACAGCCATTTTTCATCGCTCTAGAACGCGTATTTACCGAATTAGAGCGGTTTGAAGTTTTGTAAGAAACAATTGCTTGTAAAATCTGACTCAGTTGTCCTAGGAACTTCACCAATGGCGCAAATGAAAGGTTAAGAGTAGTAGATTATGAATCTGAAGTTTAATTAACTTCTAATTACTATTTTAGAAAATATGACCAAAAACCGAAGGGCAGGGGTCACCAAAAAAATGAAAAATTCGAAAGTCCTAAAAAACGTATTTTGCCGGTTTTAACGACGCCAGTTTGCGTTTATAATATACTTAGTGCGTTTCCAACGCGGTAATGCCTTTTATTTGGCCTAAATAGAAAATTGGAAAAAGTACAAACAGCCATTTTTCATCGCTCTAGGACGCGTATTTACCGAATTAGAGCGGTTTGAAGTTTTGTAAGAAACAATTGCTTGTAAAATCTGACTCAGTTGTCCTAGGAACTTCACCAATGGCGCAAATGAAAGGTTAAGAGTAGTAGATTATGAATCTGAAGTTTAATTAACTTCTAATTACTATTTTAGAAAATATGACCAAAAACCGAAGGGCAGGGGTCACCAAAAAAATGAAAAATTCGAAAGTCCTAAAAAACTTATTTTGCCGGTTTTAACGACGCCAGTTTGCGTTTATAATATACTTAGTGCGTTTCCAACGCGGTAATGCCTTTTATTTGGCCTAAATAGAAAATTGGAAAAAGTACAAACAGCCATTTTTCATCGCTCTAGAACGCGTATTTACCGAATTAGAGCGGTTTGAAGTTTTGTAAGAAACAATTGCTTGTAAAATCTGACTCAGTTGTCCTAGGAACTTCACCAATGGCGCAAATGAAAGGTTAAGAGTAGTAGATTATGAATCTGAAGTTTAATTAACTTCTAATTACTATTTTAGAAAATATGACCAAAAACCGAAGGGCAGGGGTCACCAAAAAAATGAAAAATTCGAAAGTCCTAAAAAACGTATTTTGCCGGTTTTAACGCCAGTTTGCGTTTATAATATACTTAGTGCGTTTCCAACGCGGTAATGCCTTTTATTTGGCCTAAATAGAAAATTAGAAAAAGTACAAACAGCCATTTTTCATCGCTCTAGAACGCGTATTTACCGAATTAGAGCGGTTTGAAGTTTTGTAAGAAACAATTGCTTGTAAAATCTGACTCAGTTGTCCTAGGAACTTCACCAATGGCGCAAATGAAAGGTTAAGAGTAGTAGATTATGAATCTGAAGTTTAATTAACTTCTAATTACTATTTTAGAAAATATGACCAAAAACCGAAGGGCAGGGGTCACCAAAAAAATGAAAAATTCGAAAGTCCTAAAAAACGTATTTTGCCGGTTTTAACGACGCCAGTTTGCGTTTATAATATACTTAGTGCGTTTCCAACGCGGTAATGCCTTTTATTTGGCCTAAATAGAAAATTGGAAAAAGTACAAACAGCCATATTTCATCGCTCTAGAACGCGTATTTACCGAATTAGAGCGGTTTGAAGTTTTGTAAGAAACAATTGCTTGTAAAATCTGACTCAGTTGTCCTAGGAACTTCACCAATGGCGCAAATGAAAGGTTAAGAGTAGTAGATTATGAATCTGAAGTTTAATTAACTTCTAATTACTATTTTAGAAAATATGACCAAAAACCGAAGGGCAGGGGTCACCAAAAAAATGAAAAATTCGAAAGTCCTAAAAAACGTATTTTGCCGGTTTTAACGACGCCAGTTTGCGTTTATAATATACTTAGTGCGTTTCCAACGCGGTAATGCCTTTTATTTGGCCTAAATAGAAAATTGGAAAAAGTACAAACAGCCATTTTTCATCGCTCTAGAACGCGTATTTACCGAATTAGAGCGGTTTGAAGTTTTGTAAGAAACAATTGCTTGTAAAATCTGACTCAGTTGTCCTAGGAACTTCACCAATGGCGCAAATGAAAGGTTAAGAGTAGTAGATTATGAATCTGAAGTTTAATTAACTTCTAATTACTATTTTAGAAAATATGACCAAAAACCGAAGGGCAGGGGTCACCAAAAAAATGAAAAATTCGAAAGTCCTAAAAAACGTATTTTGCCGGTTTTAACGACGCCAGTTTGCGTTTATAATATACTTAGTGCGTTTCCAATGCGGTAATGCCTTTTATTTGGCCTAAATAGAAAATTGGAAAAAGTACAAACAGCCATATTTCATCGCTCTAGAACGCGTATTTACCGAATTAGAGCGGTTTGAAGTTTTGTAAGAAACAATTGCTTGTAAAATCTGACTCAGTTGTCCTAGGAACTTCACCAATGGCGCAAATGAAAGGTTAAGAGTAGTAGATTATGAATCGGAAGTTTAATTAACTTCTAATTACTATTTTAGAAAATATGACCAAAAACCGAAGGGCAGGGGTCACCAAAAAAATGAAAAATTCGAAAGTCCTAAAAAACGTATTTTGCCGGTTTTAACGACGCCAGTTTGCGTTTATAATATACTTAGTGCGTTTCCAACGCGGTAATGCCTTTTATTTGGCCTAAATAGAAAATTGGAAAAAGTACAAACAGCCATTTTTCATCGCTCTAGAACGCGTATTTACCGAATTAGAGCGGTTTGAAGTTTTGTAAGAAACAATTGCTTGTAAAATCTGACTCAGTTGTCCTAGGAACTTCACCAATGGCGCAAATGAAAGGTTAAGAGTAGTAGATTATGAATCTGAAGTTTAATTAACTTCTAATTACTATTTTAGAAAATATGACCAAAAACCGAAGGGCAGGGGTCACCAAAAAAATGAAAAATTCGAAAGTCCTAAAAAACGTATTTTGCCGGTTTTAACGACGCCAGTTTGCGTTTATAATATACTTAGTGCGTTTTCAACGCGGTAATGCCTTTTATTTGGCCTAAATAGAAAATTGGAAAAAGTACAAACAGCCATTTTTCATCGCTCTAGAACGCGTATTTACCGAATTAGAGCGGTTTGAAGTTTTGTAAGAAACAATTGCTTGTAAAATCTGACTCAGTTGTCCTAGGAACTTCACCAATGGCGCAAATGAAAGGTTAAGAGTAGTAGATTATGAATCTGAAGTTTAATTAACTTCTAATTACTATTTTAGAAAATATGACCAAAAACCGAAGGGCAGGGGTCACCAAAAAAATGAAAAATTCGAAAGTCCTAAAAAACGTATTTTGCCGGTTTTAACGACGCCAGTTTGCGTTTATAATATACTTAGTGCGTTTCCAACGCGGTAATGCCTTTTATTTGGCCTAAATAGAAAATTGGAAAAAGTACAAACAGCCATTTTTCATCGCTCTAGAACGCGTATTTACCGAATTAGAGCGGTTTGAAGTTTTGTAAGAAACAATTGCTTGTAAAATCTGACTCAGTTGTCCTAGGAACTTCACCAATGGCGCAAATGAAAGGTTAAGAGTAGTAGATTATGAATCTGAAGTTTAATTAACTTCTAATTACTATTTTAGAAAATATGACCAAAAACCGAAGGGCAGGGGTCACCAAATGACCAAAAACCGAAGGGCAGGGGTCACCAAAAAAATGAAAAATTCGAAAGTCCTAAAAAACGTATTTTGCCGGTTTTAACGACGCCAGTTTGCGTTTATAATATACTTAGTGCGTTTCCAACGCGGTAATGCCTTTTATTTGGCCTAAATAGAAAATTGGAAAAAGTACAAACAGCAATTTTTCATCGCTCTAGAACGCGTATTTACCGAATTAGAGCGGTTTGAAGTTTTGTAAGAAACAATTGCTTGTAAAATCTGACTCAGTTGTCCTAGGAACTTCACCAATGGCGCAAATGAAAGGTTAAGAGTAGTAGATTATGAATCTGAAGTTTAATTAACTTCTAATTACTATTTTAGAAAATATGACCAAAAACCGAAGGGCAGGGGTCACCAAAAAAATGAAAAATTCGAAAGTCCTAAAAAACGTATTTTGCCGGTTTTAACGACGCCAGTTTGCGTTTATAATATACTTAGTGCGTTTCCAACGCGGTAATGCCTTTTATTTGGCCTAAATAGAAAATTGGAAAAAGTACAAACAGCCATTTTTCATCGCTCTAGAACGCGTATTTACCGAATTAGAGCGGTTTGAAGTTTTGTAAGAAACAATTGCTTGTAAAATCTGACTCAGTTGTCCTAGGAACTTCACCAATGGCGCAAATGAAAGGTTAAGAGTAGTAGATTATGAATCTGAAGTTTAATTAACTTCTAATTACTATTTTAGAAAATATGACCAAAAACCGAAGGGCAGGGGTCACCAAAAAAATGAAAAATTCGAAAGTCCTAAAAAACGTATTTTGCCGGTTTTAACGACGCCAGTTTGCGTTTATAATATACTTAGTGCGTTTCCAATGCGGTAATGCCTTTTATTTGGCCTAAATAGAAAATTGGAAAAAGTACAAACAGCCATTTTTCATCGCTCTAGGACGCGTATTTACCGAATTAGAGCGGTTTGAAGTTTTGTAAGAAACAATTGCTTGTAAAATCTGACTCAGTTGTCCTAGGAACTTCACCAATGGCGCAAATGAAAGGTTAAGAGTAGTAGATTATGAATCTGAAGTTTAATTAACTTCTAATTACTATTTTAGAAAATATGACCAAAAACCGAAGGGCAGGGGTCACCAAAAAAATGAAAAATTCGAAAGTCCTAAAAAACGTATTTTGCCGGTTTTAACGACGCCAGTTTGCGTTTATAATATACTTAGTGCGTTTCCAACGCGGTAATGCCTTTTATTTGGCCTAAATAGAAAATTGGAAAAAGTACAAACAGCCATTTTTCATCGCTCTAGAACGCGTATTTACCGAATTAGAGCGGTTTGAAGTTTTGTAAGAAACAATTGCTTGTAAAATCTGACTCAGTTGTCCTAGGAACTTCACCAATGGCGCAAATGAAAGGTTAAGAGTAGTAGATTATGAATCTGAAGTTTAATTAACTTCTAATTACTATTTTAGAAAATATGACCAAAAACCGAAGGGCAGGGGTCACCAAAAAAATGAAAAATTCGAAAGTCCTAAAAAACGTATTTTGCCGGTTTTAACGACGCCAGTTTGCGTTTATAATATACTTAGTGCGTTTCCAACGCGGTAATGCCTTTTATTTGGCCTAAATAGAAAATTGGAAAAAGTACAAACAGCCATTTTTCATCGCTCTAGGACGCGTATTTACCGAATTAGAGCGGTTTGAAGTTTTGTAAGAAACAATTGCTTGTAAAATCTGACTCAGTTGTCCTAGGAACTTCACCAATGGCGCAAATGAAAGGTTAAGAGTAGTAGATTATGAATCTGAAGTTTAATTAACTTCTAATTACTATTTTAGAAAATATGACCAAAAACCGAAGGGCAGGGGTCACCAAAAAAATGAAAAATTCGAAAGTCCTAAAAAACGTATTTTGCCGGTTTTAACGACGCCAGTTTGCGTTTATAATATACTTAGTGCGTTTCCAACGCGGTAATGCCTTTTATTTGGCCTAAATAGAAAATTGGAAAAAGTACAAACAGCCATTTTTCATCGCTCTAGGACGCGTATTTACCGAATTAGAGCGGTTTGAAGTTTTGTAAGAAACAATTGCTTGTAAAATCTGACTCAGTTGTCCTAGGAACTTCACCAATGGCGCAAATGAAAGGTTAAGAGTAGTAGATTATGAATCTGAAGTTTAATTAACTTCTAATTACTATTTTAGAAAATATGACCAAAAACCGAAGGGCAGGGGTCACCAAAAAAATGAAAAATTCGAAAGTCCTAAAAAACGTATTTTGCCGGTTTTAACGACGCCAGTTTGCGTTTATAATATACTTAGTGCGTTTCCAATGCGGTAATGCCTTTTATTTGGCCTAAATAGAAAATTGGAAAAAGTACAAACAGCCATATTTCATCGCTCTAGAACGCGTATTTACCGAATTAGAGCGGTTTGAAGTTTTGTAAGAAACAATTGCTTGTAAAATCTGACTCAGTTGTCCTAGGAACTTCACCAATGGCGCAAATGAAAGGTTAAGAGTAGTAGATTATGAATCTGAAGTTTAATTAACTTCTAATTACTATTTTAGAAAATATGACCAAAAACCGAAGGGCAGGGGTCACCAAAAAAATGAAAAATTCGAAAGTCCTAAAAAACGTATTTTGCCGGTTTTAACGCCAGTTTGCGTTTATAATATACTTAGTGCGTTTCCAACGCGGTAATGCCTTTTATTTGGCCTAAATAGAAAATTGGAAAAAGTACAAACAGCCATTTTTCATCGCTCTAGAACGCGTATTTACCGAATTAGAGCGGTTTGAAGTTTTGTAAGAAACAATTGCTTGTAAAATCTGACTCAGTTGTCCTAGGAACTTCACCAATGGCGCAAATGAAAGGTTAAGAGTAGTAGATTATGAATCTGAAGTTTAATTAACTTCTAATTACTATTTTAGAAAATATGACCAAAAACCGAAGGGCAGGGGTCACCAAAAAAATGAAAAATTCGAAAGTCCTAAAAAACGTATTTTGCCGGTTTTAACGACGCCAGTTTGCGTTTATAATATACTTAGTGCGTTTCCAACGCGGTAATGCCTTTTATTTGGCCTAAATAGAAAATTGGAAAAAGTACAAACAGCCATTTTTCATCGCTCTAGGACGCGTATTTACCGAATTAGAGCGGTTTGAAGTTTTGTAAGAAACAATTGCTTGTAAAATCTGACTCAGTTGTCCTAGGAACTTCACCAATGGCGCAAATGAAAGGTTAAGAGTAGTAGATTATGAATCTGAAGTTTAATTAACTTCTAATTACTATTTTAGAAAATATGACCAAAAACCGAAGGGCAGGGGTCACCAAAAAAATGAAAAATTCGAAAGTCCTAAAAAACGTATTTTGCCGGTTTTAACGACGCCAGTTTGCGTTTATAATATACTTAGTGCGTTTCCAACGCGGTAATGCCTTTTATTTGGCCTAAATAGAAAATTGGAAAAAGTACAAACAGCCATTTTTCATCGCTCTAGGACGCGTATTTACCGAATTAGAGCGGTTAAGAGTAGTAGATTATGAATCTGAAGTTTAATTAACTTCTAATTACTATTTTAGAAAATATGACCAAAAACCGAAGGGCAGGGGTCACCAAAAAAATGAAAAATTCGAAAGTCCTAAAAAACGTATTTTGCCGGTTTTAACGACGCCAGTTTGCGTTTATAATATACTTAGTGCGTTTTCAACGCGGTAATGCCTTTTATTTGGCCTAAATAGAAAATTGGAAAAAGTACAAACAGCCATTTTTCATCGCTCTAGAACGCGTATTTACCGAATTAGAGCGGTTTGAAGTTTTGTAAGAAACAATTGCTTGTAAAATCTGACTCAGTTGTCCTAGGAACTTCACCAATGGCGCAAATGAAAGGTTAAGAGTAGTAGATTATGAATCTGAAGTTTAATTAACTTCTAATTACTATTTTAGAAAATATGACCAAAAACCGAAGGGCAGGGGTCACCAAAAAAATGAAAAATTCGAAAGTCCTAAAAAACGTATTTTGCCGGTTTTAACGACGCCAGTTTGCGTTTATAATATACTTAGTGCGTTTCCAACGCGGTAATGCCTTTTATTTGGCCTAAATAGAAAATTGGAAAAAGTACAAACAGCCATTTTTCATCGCTCTAGAACGCGTATTTACCGAATTAGAGCGGTTTGAAGTTTTGTAAGAAACAATTGCTTGTAAAATCTGACTCAGTTGTCCTAGGAACTTCACCAATGGCGCAAATGAAAGGTTAAGAGTAGTAGATTATGAATCTGAAGTTTAATTAACTTCTAATTACAATTTTAGAAAATATGACCAAAAACCGAAGGGCAGGGGTCACCAAATGACCAAAAACCGAAGGGCAGGGGTCACCAAAAAAATGAAAAATTCGAAAGTCCTAAAAAACGTATTTTGCCGGTTTTAACGACGCCAGTTTGCGTTTATAATATACTTAGTGCGTTTCCAACGCGGTAATGCCTTTTATTTGGCCTAAATAGAAAATTGGAAAAAGTACAAACAGCAATTTTTCATCGCTCTAGAACGCGTATTTACCGAATTAGAGCGGTTTGAAGTTTTGTAAGAAACAATTGCTTGTAAAATCTGACTCAGTTGTCCTAGGAACTTCACCAATGGCGCAAATGAAAGGTTAAGAGTAGTAGATTATGAATCTGAAGTTTAATTAACTTCTAATTACTATTTTAGAAAATATGACCAAAAACCGAAGGGCAGGGGTCACCAAAAAAATGAAAAATTCGAAAGTCCTAAAAAACGTATTTTGCCGGTTTTAACGACGCCAGTTTGCGTTTATAATATACTTAGTGCGTTTCCAACGCGGTAATGCCTTTTATTTGGCCTAAATAGAAAATTGGAAAAAGTACAAACAGCCATTTTTCATCGCTCTAGGACGCGTATTTACCGAATTAGAGCGGTTTGAAGTTTTGTAAGAAACAATTGCTTGTAAAATCTGACTCAGTTGTCCTAGGAACTTCACCAATGGCGCAAATGAAAGGTTAAGAGTAGTAGATTATGAATCTGAAGTTTAATTAACTTCTAATTACTATTTTAGAAAATATGACCAAAAACCGAAGGGCAGGGGTCACCAAAAAAATGAAAAATTCGAAAGTCCTAAAAAACTTATTTTGCCGGTTTTAACGACGCCAGTTTGCGTTTATAATATACTTAGTGCGTTTCCAACGCGGTAATGCCTTTTATTTGGCCTAAATAGAAAATTGGAAAAAGTACAAACAGCCATTTTTCATCGCTCTAGAACGCGTATTTACCGAATTAGAGCGGTTTGAAGTTTTGTAAGAAACAATTGCTTGTAAAATCTGACTCAGTTGTCCTAGGAACTTCACCAATGGCGCAAATGAAAGGTTAAGAGTAGTAGATTATGAATCTGAAGTTTAATTAACTTCTAATTACTATTTTAGAAAATATGACCAAAAACCGAAGGGCAGGGGTCACCAAAAAAATGAAAAATTCGAAAGTCCTAAAAAACGTATTTTGCCGGTTTTAACGACGCCAGTTTGCGTTTATAATATACTTAGTGCGTTTCCAACGCGGTAATGCCTTTTATTTGGCCTAAATAGAAAATTGGAAAAAGTACAAACAGCCATTTTTCATCGCTCTAGAACGCGTATTTACCGAATTAGAGCGGTTTGAAGTTTTGTAAGAAACAATTGCTTGTAAAATCTGACTCAGTTGTCCTAGGAACTTCACCAATGGCGCAAATGAAAGGTTAAGAGTAGTAGATTATGAATCTGAAGTTTAATTAACTTCTAATTACTATTTTAGAAAATATGACCAAAAACCGAAGGGCAGGGGTCACCAAAAAAATGAAAAATTCGAAAGTCCTAAAAAACGTATTTTGCCGGTTTTAACGACGCCAGTTTGCGTTTATAATATACTTAGTGCGTTTCCAACGCGGTAATGCCTTTTATTTGGCCTAAATAGAAAATTGGAAAAAGTACAAACAGCCATTTTTCATCGCTCTAGGACGCGTATTTACCGAATTAGAGCGGTTTGAAGTTTTGTAAGAAACAATTGCTTGTAAAATCTGACTCAGTTGTCCTAGGAACTTCACCAATGGCGCAAATGAAAGGTTAAGAGTAGTAGATTATGAATCTGAAGTTTAATTAACTTCTAATTACTATTTTAGAAAATATGACCAAAAACCGAAGGGCAGGGGTCACCAAAAAAATGAAAAATTCGAAAGTCCTAAAAAACGTATTTTGCCGGTTTTAACGACGCCAGTTTGCGTTTATAATATACTTAGTGCGTTTCCAACGCGGTAATGCCTTTTATTTGGCCTAAATAGAAAATTGGAAAAAGTACAAACAGCCATTTTTCATCGCTCTAGGACGCGTATTTACCGAATTAGAGCGGTTTGAAGTTTTGTAAGAAACAATTGCTTGTAAAATCTGACTCAGTTGTCCTAGGAACTTCACCAATGGCGCAAATGAAAGGTTAAGAGTAGTAGATTATGAATCTGAAGTTTAATTAACTTCTAATTACTATTTTAGAAAATATGACCAAAAACCGAAGGGCAGGGGTCACCAAAAAAATGAAAAATTCGAAAGTCCTAAAAAACGTATTTTGCCGGTTTTAACGACGCCAGTTTGCGTTTATAATATACTTAGTGCGTTTCCAATGCGGTAATGCCTTTTATTTGGCCTAAATAGAAAATTGGAAAAAGTACAAACAGCCATATTTCATCGCTCTAGAACGCGTATTTACCGAATTAGAGCGGTTTGAAGTTTTGTAAGAAACAATTGCTTGTAAAATCTGACTCAGTTGTCCTAGGAACTTCACCAATGGCGCAAATGAAAGGTTAAGAGTAGTAGATTATGAATCTGAAGTTTAATTAACTTCTAATTACTATTTTAGAAAATATGACCAAAAACCGAAGGGCAGGGGTCACCAAAAAAATGAAAAATTCGAAAGTCCTAAAAAACGTATTTTGCCGGTTTTAACGCCAGTTTGCGTTTATAATATACTTAGTGCGTTTCCAACGCGGTAATGCCTTTTATTTGGCCTAAATAGAAAATTGGAAAAAGTACAAACAGCCATTTTTCATCGCTCTAGAACGCGTATTTACCGAATTAGAGCGGTTTGAAGTTTTGTAAGAAACAATTGCTTGTAAAATCTGACTCAGTTGTCCTAGGAACTTCACCAATGGCGCAAATGAAAGGTTAAGAGTAGTAGATTATGAATCTGAAGTTTAATTAACTTCTAATTACTATTTTAGAAAATATGACCAAAAACCGAAGGGCAGGGGTCACCAAAAAAATGAAAAATTCGAAAGTCCTAAAAAACGTATTTTGCCGGTTTTAACGACGCCAGTTTGCGTTTATAATATACTTAGTGCGTTTCCAACGCGGTAATGCCTTTTATTTGGCCTAAATAGAAAATTGGAAAAAGTACAAACAGCCATTTTTCATCGCTCTAGAACGCGTATTTACCGAATTAGAGCGGTTTGAAGTTTTGTAAGAAACAATTGCTTGTAAAATCTGACTCAGTTGTCCTAGGAACTTCACCAATGGCGCAAATGAAAGGTTAAGAGTAGTAGATTATGAATCTGAAGTTTAATTAACTTCTAATTACTATTTTAGAAAATATGACCAAAAACCGAAGGGCAGGGGTCACCAAAAAAATGAAAAATTCGAAAGTCCTAAAAAACGTATTTTGCCGGTTTTAACGACGCCAGTTTGCGTTTATAATATACTTAGTGCGTTTCCAACGCGGTAATGCCTTTTATTTGGCCTAAATAGAAAATTGGAAAAAGTACAAACAGCCATTTTTCATCGCTCTAGGACGCGTATTTACCGAATTAGAGCGGTTTGAAGTTTTGTAAGAAACAATTGCTTGTAAAATCTGACTCAGTTGTCCTAGGAACTTCACCAATGGCGCAAATGAAAGGTTAAGAGTAGTAGATTATGAATCTGAAGTTTAATTAACTTCTAATTACTATTTTAGAAAATATGACCAAAAACCGAAGGGCAGGGGTCACCAAAAAAATGAAAAATTCGAAAGTCCTAAAAAACTTATTTTGCCGGTTTTAACGACGCCAGTTTGCGTTTATAATATACTTAGTGCGTTTCCAACGCGGTAATGCCTTTTATTTGGCCTAAATAGAAAATTGGAAAAAGTACAAACAGCCATTTTTCATCGCTCTAGAACGCGTATTTACCGAATTAGAGCGGTTTGAAGTTTTGTAAGAAACAATTGCTTGTAAAATCTGACTCAGTTGTCCTAGGAACTTCACCAATGGCGCAAATGAAAGGTTAAGAGTAGTAGATTATGAATCTGAAGTTTAATTAACTTCTAATTACTATTTTAGAAAATATGACCAAAAACCGAAGGGCAGGGGTCACCAAAAAAATGAAAAATTCGAAAGTCCTAAAAAACGTATTTTGCCGGTTTTAACGCCAGTTTGCGTTTATAATATACTTAGTGCGTTTCCAACGCGGTAATGCCTTTTATTTGGCCTAAATAGAAAATTGGAAAAAGTACAAACAGCCATTTTTCATCGCTCTAGGACGCGTATTTACCGAATTAGAGCGGTTTGAAGTTTTGTAAGAAACAATTGCTTGTAAAATCTGACTCAGTTGTCCTAGGAACTTCACCAATGGCGCAAATGAAAGGTTAAGAGTAGTAGATTATGAATCTGAAGTTTAATTAACTTCTAATTACTATTTTAGAAAATATGACCAAAAACCGAAGGGCAGGGGTCACCAAAAAAATGAAAAATTCGAAAGTCCTAAAAAACGTATTTTGCCGGTTTTAACGACGCCAGTTTGCGTTTATAATATACTTAGTGCGTTTCCAACGCGGTAATGCCTTTTATTTGGCCTAAATAGAAAATTGGAAAAAGTACAAACAGCCATTTTTCATCGCTCTAGGACGCGTATTTACCGAATTAGAGCGGTTTGAAGTTTTGTAAGAAACAATTGCTTGTAAAATCTGACTCAGTTGTCCTAGGAACTTCACCAATGGCGCAAATGAAAGGTTAAGAGTAGTAGATTATGAATCTGAAGTTTAATTAACTTCTAATTACTATTTTAGAAAATATGACCAAAAACCGAAGGGCAGGGGTCACCAAAAAAATGAAAAATTCGAAAGTCCTAAAAAACGTATTTTGCCGGTTTTAACGACGCCAGTTTGCGTTTATAATATACTTAGTGCGTTTCCAACGCGGTAATGCCTTTTATTTGGCCTAAATAGAAAATTGGAAAAAGTACAAACAGCCATTTTTCATCGCTCTAGGACGCGTATTTACCGAATTAGAGCGGTTTGAAGTTTTGTAAGAAACAATTGCTTGTAAAATCTGACTCAGTTGTCCTAGGAACTTCACCAATGGCGCAAATGAAAGGTTAAGAGTAGTAGATTATGAATCTGAAGTTTAATTAACTTCTAATTACTATTTTAGAAAATATGACCAAAAACCGAAGGGCAGGGGTCACCAAAAAAATGAAAAATTCGAAAGTCCTAAAAAACGTATTTTGCCGGTTTTAACGACGCCAGTTTGCGTTTATAATATACTTAGTGCGTTTCCAACGCGGTAATGCCTTTTATTTGGCCTAAATAGAAAATTGGAAAAAGTACAAACAGCCATTTTTCATCGCTCTAGGACGCGTATTTACCGAATTAGAGCGGTTTGAAGTTTTGTAAGAAACAATTGCTTGTAAAATCTGACTCAGTTGTCCTAGGAACTTCACCAATGGCGCAAATGAAAGGTTAAGAGTAGTAGATTATGAATCTGAAGTTTAATTAACTTCTAATTACTATTTTAGAAAATATGACCAAAAACCGAAGGGCAGGGGTCACCAAAAAAATGAAAAATTCGAAAGTCCTAAAAAACGTATTTTGCCGGTTTTAACGACGCCAGTTTGCGTTTATAATATACTTAGTGCGTTTCCAACGCGGTAATGCCTTTTATTTGGCCTAAATAGAAAATTGGAAAAAGTACAAACAGCCATTTTTCATCGCTCTAGAACGCGTATTTACCGAATTAGAGCGGTTTGAAGTTTTGTAAGAAACAATTGCTTGTAAAATCTGACTCAGTTGTCCTAGGAACTTCACCAATGGCGCAAATGAAAGGTTAAGAGTAGTAGATTATGAATCTGAAGTTTAATTAACTTCTAATTACTATTTTAGAAAATATGACCAAAAACCGAAGGGCAGGGGTCACCAAAAAAATGAAAAATTCGAAAGTCCTAAAAAACGTATTTTGCCGGTTTTAACGCCAGTTTGCGTTTATAATATACTTAGTGCGTTTCCAACGCGGTAATGCCTTTTATTTGGCCTAAATAGAAAATTAGAAAAAGTACAAACAGCCATTTTTCATCGCTCTAGAACGCGTATTTACCGAATTAGAGCGGTTTGAAGTTTTGTAAGAAACAATTGCTTGTAAAATCTGACTCAGTTGTCCTAGGAACTTCACCAATGGCGCAAATGAAAGGTTAAGAGTAGTAGATTATGAATCTGAAGTTTAATTAACTTCTAATTACTATTTTAGAAAATATGACCAAAAACCGAAGGGCAGGGGTCACCAAAAAAATGAAAAATTCGAAAGTCCTAAAAAACGTATTTTGCCGGTTTTAACGCCAGTTTGCGTTTATAATATACTTAGTGCGTTTCCAACGCGGTAATGCCTTTTATTTGGCCTAAATAGAAAATTAGAAAAAGTACAAACAGCCATTTTTCATCGCTCTAGAACGCGTATTTACCGAATTAGAGCGGTTTGAAGTTTTGTAAGAAACAATTGCTTGTAAAATCTGACTCAGTTGTCCTAGGAACTTCACCAATGGCGCAAATGAAAGGTTAAGAGTAGTAGATTATGAATCTGAAGTTTAATTAACTTCTAATTACTATTTTAGAAAATATGACCAAAAACCGAAGGGCAGGGGTCACCAAAAAAATGAAAAATTCGAAAGTCCTAAAAAACGTATTTTGCCGGTTTTAACGACGCCAGTTTGCGTTTATAATATACTTAGTGCGTTTCCAACGCGGTAATGCCTTTTATTTGGCCTAAATAGAAAATTGGAAAAAGTACAAACAGCCATTTTTCATCGCTCTAGAACGCGTATTTACCGAATTAGAGCGGTTTGAAGTTTTGTAAGAAACAATTGCTTGTAAAATCTGACTCAGTTGTCCTAGGAACTTCACCAATGGCGCAAATGAAAGGTTAAGAGTAGTAGATTATGAATCTGAAGTTTAATTAACTTCTAATTACTATTTTAGAAAATATGACCAAAAACCGAAGGGCAGGGGTCACCAAAAAAATGAAAAATTCGAAAGTCCTAAAAAACGTATTTTGCCGGTTTTAACGACGCCAGTTTGCGTTTATAATATACTTAGTGCGTTTCCAACGCGGTAATGCCTTTTATTTGGCCTAAATAGAAAATTGGAAAAAGTACAAACAGCCATTTTTCATCGCTCTAGAACGCGTATTTACCGAATTAGAGCGGTTTGAAGTTTTGTAAGAAACAATTGCTTGTAAAATCTGACTCAGTTGTCCTAGGAACTTCACCAATGGCGCAAATGAAAGGTTAAGAGTAGTAGATTATGAATCTGAAGTTTAATTAACTTCTAATTACTATTTTAGAAAATATGACCAAAAACCGAAGGGCAGGGGTCACCAAAAAAATGAAAAATTCGAAAGTCCTAAAAAACGTATTTTGCCGGTTTTAACGACGCCAGTTTGCGTTTATAATATACTTAGTGCGTTTCCAATGCGGTAATGCCTTTTATTTGGCCTAAATAGAAAATTGGAAAAAGTACAAACAGCCATATTTCATCGCTCTAGAACGCGTATTTACCAAATTAGAGCGGTTTGAAGTTTTGTAAGAAACAATTGCTTGTAAAATCTGACTCAGTTGTCCTAGGAACTTCACCAATGGCGCAAATGAAAGGTTAAGAGTAGTAGATTATGAATCTGAAGTTTAATTAACTTCTAATTACTATTTTAGAAAATATGACCAAAAACCGAAGGGCAGGGGTCACCAAAAAAATGAAAAATTCGAAAGTCCTAAAAAACGTATTTTGCCGGTTTTAACGACGCCAGTTTGCGTTTATAATATACTTAGTGCGTTTCCAACGCGGTAATGCCTTTTATTTGGCCTAAATAGAAAATTGGAAAAAGTACAAACAGCCATTTTTCATCGCTCTAGAACGCGTATTTACCGAATTAGAGCGATTTGAAGTTTTGTAAGAAACAATTGCTTGTAAAATCTGACTCAGTTGTCCTAGGAACTTCACCAATGGCGCAAATGAAAGGTTAAGAGTAGTAGATTATGAATCTGAAGTTTAATTAACTTCTAATTACTATTTTAGAAAATATGACCAAAAACCGAAGGGCAGGGGTCACCAAAAAAATGAAAAATTCGAAAGTCCTAAAAAACTTATTTTGCCGGTTTTAACGACGCCAGTTTGCGTTTATAATATACTTAGTGCGTTTCCAACGCGGTAATGCCTTTTATTTGGCCTAAATAGAAAATTGGAAAAAGTACAAACAGCCATTTTTCATCGCTCTAGAACGCGTATTTACCGAATTAGAGCGGTTTGAAGTTTTGTAAGAAACAATTGCTTGTAAAATCTGACTCAGTTGTCCTAGGAACTTCACCAATGGCGCAAATGAAAGGTTAAGAGTAGTAGATTATGAATCTGAAGTTTAATTAACTTCTAATTACTATTTTAGAAAATATGACCAAAAACCGAAGGGCAGGGGTCACCAAAAAAATGAAAAATTCGAAAGTCCTAAAAAACGTATTTTGCCGGTTTTAACGACGCCAGTTTGCGTTTATAATATACTTAGTGCGTTTCCAACGCGGTAATGCCTTTTATTTGGCCTAAATAGAAAATTGGAAAAAGTACAAACAGCCATTTTTCATCGCTCTAGAACGCGTATTTACCGAATTAGAGCGGTTTGAAGTTTTGTAAGAAACAATTGCTTGTAAAATCTGACTCAGTTGTCCTAGGAACTTCACCAATGGCGCAAATGAAAGGTTAAGAGTAGTAGATTATGAATCTGAAGTTTAATTAACTTCTAATTACTATTTTAGAAAATATGACCAAAAACCGAAGGGCAGGGGTCACCAAAAAAATGAAAAATTCGAAAGTCCTAAAAAACGTATTTTGCCGGTTTTAACGACGCCAGTTTGCGTTTATAATATACTTAGTGCGTTTCCAACGCGGTAATGCCTTTTATTTGGCCTAAATAGAAAATTGGAAAAAGTACAAACAGCCATTTTTCATCGCTCTAGGACGCGTATTTACCGAATTAGAGCGGTTTGAAGTTTTGTAAGAAACAATTGCTTGTAAAATCTGACTCAGTTGTCCTAGGAACTTCACCAATGGCGCAAATGAAAGGTTAAGAGTAGTAGATTATGAATCTGAAGTTTAATTAACTTCTAATTACTATTTTAGAAAATATGACCAAAAACCGAAGGGCAGGGGTCACCAAAAAAATGAAAAATTCGAAAGTCCTAAAAAACGTATTTTGCCGGTTTTAACGACGCCAGTTTGCGTTTATAATATACTTAGTGCGTTTCCAATGCGGTAATGCCTTTTATTTGGCCTAAATAGAAAATTGGAAAAAGTACAAACAGCCATTTTTCATCGCTCTAGAACGCGTATTTACCGAATTAGAGCGGTTTGAAGTTTTGTAAGAAACAATTGCTTGTAAAATCTGACTCAGTTGTCCTAGGAACTTCACCAATGGCGCAAATGAAAGGTTAAGAGTAGTAGATTATGAATCTGAAGTTTAATTAACTTCTAATTACTATTTTAGAAAATATGACCAAAAACCGAAGGGCAGGGGTCACCAAAAAAATGAAAAATTCGAAAGTCCTAAAAAACGTATTTTGCCGGTTTTAACGACGCCAGTTTGCGTTTATAATATACTTAGTGCGTTTCCAACGCGGTAATGCCTTTTATTTGGCCTAAATAGAAAATTGGAAAAAGTACAAACAGCCATTTTTCATCGCTCTAGAACGCGTATTTACCGAATTAGAGCGGTTTGAAGTTTTGTAAGAAACAATTGCTTGTAAAATCTGACTCAGTTGTCCTAGGAACTTCACCAATGGCGCAAATGAAAGGTTAAGAGTAGTAGATTATGAATCTGAAGTTTAATTAACTTCTAATTACTATTTTAGAAAATATGACCAAAAACCGAAGGGCAGGGGTCACCAAAAAAATGAAAAATTCGAAAGTCCTAAAAAACGTATTTTGCCGGTTTTAACGACGCCAGTTTGCGTTTATAATATACTTAGTGCGTTTCCAACGCGGTAATGCCTTTTATTTGGCCTAAATAGAAAATTGGAAAAAGTACAAACAGCCATTTTTCATCGCTCTAGAACGCGTATTTACCGAATTAGAGCGGTTTGAAGTTTTGTAAGAAACAATTGCTTGTAAAATCTGACTCAGTTGTCCTAGGAACTTCACCAATGGCGCAAATGAAAGGTTAAGAGTAGTAGATTATGAATCTGAAGTTTAATTAACTTCTAATTACTATTTTAGAAAATATGACCAAAAACCGAAGGGCAGGGGTCACCAAAAAAATGAAAAATTCGAAAGTCCTAAAAAACGTATTTTGCCGGTTTTAACGACGCCAGTTTGCGTTTATAATATACTTAGTGCGTTTCCAACGCGGTAATGCCTTTTATTTGGCCTAAATAGAAAATTGGAAAAAGTACAAACAGCCATTTTTCATCGCTCTAGAACGCGTATTTACCGAATTAGAGCGGTTTGAAGTTTTGTAAGAAACAATTGCTTGTAAAATCTGACTCAGTTGTCCTAGGAACTTCACCAATGGCGCAAATGAAAGGTTAAGAGTAGTAGATTATGAATCTGAAGTTTAATTAACTTCTAATTACTATTTTAGAAAATATGACCAAAAACCGAAGGGCAGGGGTCACCAAAAAAATGAAAAATTCGAAAGTCCTAAAAAACGTATTTTGCCGGTTTTAACGACGCCAGTTTGCGTTTATAATATACTTAGTGCGTTTCCAACGCGGTAATGCCTTTTATTTGGCCTAAATAGAAAATTGGAAAAAGTACAAACAGCCATTTTTCATCGCTCTAGAACGCGTATTTACCGAATTAGAGCGGTTTGAAGTTTTGTAAGAAACAATTGCTTGTAAAATCTGACTCAGTTGTCCTAGGAACTTCACCAATGGCGCAAATGAAAGGTTAAGAGTAGTAGATTATGAATCTGAAGTTTAATTAACTTCTAATTACTATTTTAGAAAATATGACCAAAAACCGAAGGGCAGGGGTCACCAAAAAAATGAAAAATTCGAAAGTCCTAAAAAACGTATTTTGCCGGTTTTAACGACGCCAGTTTGCGTTTATAATATACTTAGTGCGTTTCCAACGCGGTAATGCCTTTTATTTGGCCTAAATAGAAAATTGGAAAAAGTACAAACAGCCATTTTTCATCGCTCTAGAACGCGTATTTACCGAATTAGAGCGGTTTGAAGTTTTGTAAGAAACAATTGCTTGTAAAATCTGACTCAGTTGTCCTAGGAACTTCACCAATGGCGCAAATGAAAGGTTAAGAGTAGTAGATTATGAATCTGAAGTTTAATTAACTTCTAATTACTATTTTAGAAAATATGACCAAAAACCGAAGGGCAGGGGTCACCAAAAAAATGAAAAATTCGAAAGTCCTAAAAAACGTATTTTGCCGGTTTTAACGACGCCAGTTTGCGTTTATAATATACTTAGTGCGTTTCCAACGCGGTAATGCCTTTTATTTGGCCTAAATAGAAAATTGGAAAAAGTACAAACAGCCATTTTTCATCGCTCTAGAACGCGTATTTACCGAATTAGAGCGGTTTGAAGTTTTGTAAGAAACAATTGCTTGTAAAATCTGACTCAGTTGTCCTAGGAACTTCACCAATGGCGCAAATGAAAGGTTAAGAGTAGTAGATTATGAATCTGAAGTTTAATTAACTTCTAATTACTATTTTAGAAAATATGACCAAAAACCGAAGGGCAGGGGTCACCAAAAAAATGAAAAATTCGAAAGTCCTAAAAAACGTATTTTGCCGGTTTTAACGACGCCAGTTTGCGTTTATAATATACTTAGTGCGTTTCCAACGCGGTAATGCCTTTTATTTGGCCTAAATAGAAAATTGGAAAAAGTACAAACAGCCATTTTTCATCGCTCTAGAACGCGTATTTACCGAATTAGAGCGGTTTGAAGTTTTGTAAGAAACAATTGCTTGTAAAATCTGACTCAGTTGTCCTAGGAACTTCACCAATGGCGCAAATGAAAGGTTAAGAGTAGTAGATTATGAATCTGAAGTTTAATTAACTTCTAATTACTATTTTAGAAAATATGACCAAAAACCGAAAGGCAGGGGTCACCAAAAAAATGAAAAATTCGAAAGTCCTAAAAAACGTATTTTGCCGGTTTTAACGACGCCAGTTTGCGTTTATAATATACTTAGTGCGTTTCCAACGCGGTAATGCCTTTTATTTGGCCTAAATAGAAAATTGGAAAAAGTACAAACAGCCATTTTTCATCGCTCTAGAACGCGTATTTACCGAATTAGAGCGGTTTGAAGTTTTGTAAGAAACAATTGCTTGTAAAATCTGACTCAGTTGTCCTAGGAACTTCACCAATGGCGCAAATGAAAGGTTAAGAGTAGTAGATTATGAATCTGAAGTTTAATTAACTTCTAATTACTATTTTAGAAAATATGACCAAAAACCGAAGGGCAGGGGTCACCAAAAAAATGAAAAATTCGAAAGTCTTAAAAAACGTATTTTGCCGGTTTTAACGACGCCAGTTTGCGTTTATAATATACTTAGTGCGTTTCCAACGCGGTAATGCCTTTTATTTGGCCTAAATAGAAAATTGGAAAAAGTACAAACAGCCATTTTTCATCGCTCTAGAACGCGTATTTACCGAATTAGAGCGGTTTGAAGTTTTGTAAGAAACAATTGCTTGTAAAATCTGACTCAGTTGTCCTAGGAACTTCACCAATGGCGCAAATGAAAGGTTAAGAGTAGTAGATTATGAATCTGAAGTTTAATTAACTTCTAATTACTATTTTAGAAAATATGACCAAAAACCGAAGGGCAGGGGTCACCAAAAAAATGAAAAATTCGAAAGTCCTAAAAAACGTATTTTGCCGGTTTTAACGACGCCAGTTTGCGTTTATAATATACTTAGTGCGTTTCCAACGCGGTAATGCCTTTTATTTGGCCTAAATAGAAAATTGGAAAAAGTACGAACAGCCATTTTTCATCGCTCTAGAACGCGTATTTACCGAATTAGAGCGGTTTGAAGTTTTGTAAGAAACAATTGCTTGTAAAATCTGACTCAGTTGTCCTAGGAACTTCACCAATGGCGCAAATGAAAGGTTAAGAGTAGTAGATTATGAATCTGAAGTTTAATTAACTTCTAATTACTATTTTAGAAAATATGACCAAAAACCGAAGGGCAGGGGTCACCAAAAAAATGAAAAATTCGAAAGTCCTAAAAAACGTATTTTGCCGGTTTTAACGACGCCAGTTTGCGTTTATAATATACTTAGTGCGTTTCCAACGCGGTAATGCCTTTTATTTGGCCTAAATAGAAAATTGGAAAAAGTACAAACAGCCATTTTTCATCGCTCTAGAACGCGTATTTACCGAATTAGAGCGGTTTGAAGTTTTGTAAGAAACAATTGCTTGTAAAATCTGACTCAGTTGTCCTAGGAACTTCACCAATGGCGCAAATGAAAGGTTAAGAGTAGTAGATTATGAATCTGAAGTTTAATTAACTTCTAATTACTATTTTAGAAAATATGACCAAAAACCGAAGGGCAGGGGTCACCAAAAAAATGAAAAATTCGAAAGTCCTAAAAAACGTATTTTGCCGGTTTTAACGACGCCAGTTTGCGTTTATAATATACTTAGTGCGTTTCCAACGCGGTAATGCCTTTTATTTGGCCTAAATAGAAAATTGGAAAAAGTACAAACAGCCATATTTCATCGCTCTAGAACGCGTATTTACCGAATTAGAGCGGTTTGAAGTTTTGTAAGAAACAATTGCTTGTAAAATCTGACTCAGTTGTCCTAGGAACTTCACCAATGGCGCAAATGAAAGGTTAAGAGTAGTAGATTATGAATCTGAAGTTTAATTAACTTCTAATTACTATTTTAGAAAATATGACCAAAAACCGAAGGGCAGGGGTCACCAAAAAAATGAAAAATTCGAAAGTCCTAAAAAACGTATTTTGCCAGTTTTAACGACGCCAGTTTGCGTTTATAATATACTTAGTGCGTTTCCAACGCGGTAATGCCTTTTATTTGGCCTAAATAGAAAATTGGAAAAAGTACAAACAGCCATTTTTCATCGCTCTAGGACGCGTATTTACCGAATTAGAGCGGTTTGAAGTTTTGTAAGAAACAATTGCTTGTAA
The DNA here is from genome assembly GCA_947389925.1 of Coelopa pilipes. Classification (NCBI taxonomy): domain Eukaryota; kingdom Metazoa; phylum Arthropoda; class Insecta; order Diptera; family Coelopidae; genus Coelopa; species Coelopa pilipes. The sequence goes on along the minus strand of OX376700.1, from coordinate 22,964,878 downwards.
AATCTGACTCAGTTGTCCTAGGATCTTCACCAATGGCGCAAATGAAAGGTTAAGAGTAGTAGATTATGAATCTGAAGTTTAATTAACTTCTAATTACTATTTTAGAAAATATGACCAAAAACCGAAGGGCAGGGGTCACCAAAAAAATGAAAAATTCGAAAGTCCTAAAAAACGTATTTTGCCGGTTTTAACGACGCCAGTTTGCGTTTATAATATACTTAGTGCGTTTCCAACGCGGTAATGCCTTTTATTTGGCCTAAATAGAAAATTGGAAAAAGTACAAACAGCCATTTTTCATCGCTCTAGAACGCGTATTTACCGAATTAGAGCGGTTTGAAGTTTTGTAAGAAACAATTGCTTGTAAAATCTGACTCAGTTGTCCTAGGAACTTCACCAATGGCGCAAATGAAAGGTTAAGAGTAGTAGATTATGAATCTGAAGTTTAATTAACTTCTAATTACTATTTTAGAAAATATGACCAAAAACCGAAGGGCAGGGGTCACCAAAAAAATGAAAAATTCGAAAGTCCTAAAAAACGTATTTTGCCGGTTTTAACGACGCCAGTTTGCGTTTATAATATACTTAGTGCGTTTCCAACGCGGTAATGCCTTTTATTTGGCCTAAATAGAAAATTGGAAAAAGTACGAACAGCCATTTTTCATCGCTCTAGAACGCGTATTTACCGAATTAGAGCGGTTTGAAGTTTTGTAAGAAACAATTGCTTGTAAAATCTGACTCAGTTGTCCTAGGAACTTCACCAATGGCGCAAATGAAAGGTTAAGAGTAGTAGATTATGAATCTGAAGTTTAATTAACTTCTAATTACTATTTTAGAAAATATGACCAAAAACCGAAGGGCAGGGGTCACCAAAAAAATGAAAAATTCGAAAGTCCTAAAAAACGTATTTTGCCGGTTTTAACGACGCCAGTTTGCGTTTATAATATACTTAGTGCGTTTCCAACGCGGTAATGCCTTTTATTTGGCCTAAATAGAAAATTGGAAAAAGTACAAACAGCCATTTTTCATCGCTCTAGAACGCGTATTTACCGAATTAGAGCGGTTTGAAGTTTTGTAAGAAACAATTGCTTGTAAAATCTGACTCAGTTGTCCTAGGAACTTCACCAATGGCGCAAATGAAAGGTTAAGAGTAGTAGATTATGAATCTGAAGTTTAATTAACTTCTAATTACTATTTTAGAAAATATGACCAAAAACCGAAGGGCAGGGGTCACCAAAAAAATGAAAAATTCGAAAGTCCTAAAAAACGTATTTTGCCGGTTTTAACGACGCCAGTTTGCGTTTATAATATACTTAGTGCGTTTCCAAAGCGGTAATGCCTTTTATTTGGCCTAAATAGAAAATTGGAAAAAGTACGAACAGCCATTTTTCATCGCTCTAGAACGCGTATTTACCGAATTAGAGCGGTTTGAAGTTTTGTAAGAAACAATTGCTTGTAAAATCTGACTCAGTTGTCCTAGGAACTTCACCAATGGCGCAAATGAAAGGTTAAGAGTAGTAGATTATGAATCTGAAGTTTAATTAACTTCTAATTACTATTTTAGAAAATATGACCAAAAACCGAAGGGCAGGGGTCACCAAAAAAATGAAAAATTCGAAAGTCCTAAAAAACGTATTTTGCCGGTTTTAACGACGCCAGTTTGCGTTTATAATATACTTAGTGCGTTTCCAACGCGGTAATGCCTTTTATTTGGCCTAAATAGAAAATTGGAAAAAGTACAAACAGCCATTTTTCATCGCTCTAGAACGCGTATTTACCGAATTAGAGCGGTTTGAAGTTTTGTAAGAAACAATTGCTTGTAAAATCTGACTCAGTTGTCCTAGGAACTTCACCAATGGCGCAAATGAAAGGTTAAGAGTAGTAGATTATGAATCTGAAGTTTAATTAACTTCTAATTACTATTTTAGAAAATATGACCAAAAACCGAAGGGCAGGGGTCACCAAAAAAATGAAAAATTCGAAAGTCCTAAAAAACGTATTTTGCCGGTTTTAACGACGCCAGTTTGCGTTTATAATATACTTAGTGCGTTTCCAACGTGGTAATGCCTTTTATTTGGCCTAAATAGAAAATTGGAAAAAGTACAAACAGCCATTTTTCATCGCTCTAGAACGCGTATTTACCGAATTAGAGCGGTTTGAAGTTTTGTAAGAAACAATTGCTTGTAAAATCTGACTCAGTTGTCCTAGGAACTTCACCAATGGCGCAAATGAAAGGTTAAGAGTAGTAGATTATGAATCTGAAGTTTAATTAACTTCTAATTACTATTTTAGAAAATATGACCAAAAACCGAAGGGCAGGGGTCACCAAAAAAATGAAAAATTCGAAAGTCCTAAAAAACGTATTTTGCCGGTTTTAACGACGCCAGTTTGCGTTTATAATATACTTAGTGCGTTTCCAACGCGGTAATGCCTTTTATTTGGCCTAAATAGAAAATTGGAAAAAGTACAAACAGCCATATTTCATCGCTCTAGAACGCGTATTTACCGAATTAGAGCGGTTTGAAGTTTTGTAAGAAACAATTGCTTGTAAAATCTGACTCAGTTGTCCTAGGAACTTCACCAATGGCGCAAATGAAAGGTTAAGAGTAGTAGATTATGAATCTGAAGTTTAATTAACTTCTAATTACTATTTTAGAAAATATGACCAAAAACCGAAGGGCAGGGGTCACCAAAAAAATGAAAAATTCGAAAGTCCTAAAAAACGTATTTTGCCGGTTTTAACGACGCCAGTTTGCGTTTATAATATACTTAGTGCGTTTCCAACGCGGTAATGCCTTTTATTTGGCCTAAATAGAAAATTGGAAAAAGTACAAACAGCCATTTTTCATCGCTCTAGGACGCGTATTTACCGAATTAGAGCGGTTTGAAGTTTTGTAAGAAACAATTGCTTGTAAAATCTGACTCAGTTGTCCTAGGAACTTCACCAATGGCGCAAATGAAAGGTTAAGAGTAGTAGATTATGAATCTGAAGTTTAATTAACTTCTAATTACTATTTTAGAAAATATGACCAAAAACCGAAGGGCAGGGGTCACCAAAAAAATGAAAAATTCGAAAGTCCTAAAAAACGTATTTTGCCGGTTTTAACGACGCCAGTTTGCGTTTATAATATACTTAGTGCGTTTCCAACGCGGTAATGCCTTTTATTTGGCCTAAATAGAAAATTGGAAAAAGTACAAACAGCCATTTTTCATCGCTCTAGGATGCGTATTTACCGAATTAGAGCGGTTTGAAGTTTTGTAAGAAACAATTGCTTGTAAAATCTGACTCAGTTGTCCTAGGAACTTCACCAATGGCGCAAATGAAAGGTTAAGAGTAGTAGATTATGAATCTGAAGTTTAATTAACTTCTAATTACTATTTTAGAAAATATGACCAAAAACCGAAGGGCAGGGGTCACCAAAAAAATGAAAAATTCGAAAGTCCTAAAAAACGTATTTTGCCAGTTTTAACGACGCCAGTTTGCGTTTATAATATACTTAGTGCGTTTCCAACGCGGTAATGCCTTTTATTTGGCCTAAATAGAAAATTGGAAAAAGTACAAACAGCCATTTTTCATCGCTCTAGAACGCGTATTTACCGAATTAGAGCGGTTTGAAGTTTTGTAAGAAACAATTGCTTGTAAAATCTGATTCAGTTGTCCTAGGAACTTCACCAATGGCGCAAATGAAAGGTTAAGAGTAGTAGATTATGAATCTGAAGTTTAATTAACTTCTAATTACTATTTTAGAAAATATGACCAAAAACCGAAGGGCAGGGGTCACCAAAAAAATTAAAAATTCGAAAGTCCTAAAAAACGTATTTTGCCGGTTTTAACGACGCCAGTTTGCGTTTATAATATACTTAGTGCATTTCCAACGCGGTAATGCCTTTTATTTGGCCTAAATAGAAAATTGGAAAAAGTACAAACAGCCATTTTTCATCGCTCTAGAACGCGTATTTACCGAATTAGAGCGGTTTGAAGTTTTGTAAGAAACAATTGCTTGTAAAATCTGACTCAGTTGTCCTAGGAACTTCACCAATGGCGCAAATGAAAGGTTAAGAGTAGTAGATTATGAATCTGAAGTTTAATTAACTTCTAATTACTATTTTAGAAAATATGACCAAAAACCGAAGGGCAGGGGTCACCAAAAAAATGAAAAATTCGAAAGTCCTAAAAAACGTATTTTGCCGGTTTTAACAACGCCAGTTTGCGTTTATAATATACTTAGTGCGTTTCCAACGCGGTAATGCCTTTTATTTGGCCTAAATAGAAAATTGGAAAAAGTACAAACAGCCATTTTTCATCGCTCTAGAACGCGTATTTACCGAATTAGAGCGGTTTGAAGTTTTGTAAGAAACAATTGCTTGTAAAATCTGACTCAGTTGTCCTAGGAACTTCACCAATGGCGCAAATGAAAGGTTAAGAGTAGTAGATTATGAATCTGAAGTTTAATTAACTTCTAATTACTATTTTAGAAAATATGACCAAAAACCGAAGGGCAGGGGTCACCAAAAAAATGAAAAATTCGAAAGTCCTAAAAAACGTATTTTGCCGGTTTTAACGACGCCAGTTTGCGTTTATAATATACTTAGTGCGTTTCCAACGCGGTAATGCCTTTTATTTGGCCTAAATAGAAAATTGGAAAAAGTACAAACAGCCATTTTTCATCGCTCTAGAACGCGTATTTACCGAATTAGAGCGGTTTGAAGTTTTGTAAGAAACAATTGCTTGTAAAATCTGACTCAGTTGTCCTAGGAACTTCACCAATGGCGCAAATGAAAGGTTAAGAGTAGTAGATTATGAATCTGAAGTTTAATTAACTTCTAATTACTATTTTAGAAAATATGACCAAAAACCGAAGGGCAGGGGTCACCAAAAAAATGAAAAATTCGAAAGTCCTAAAAAACGTATTTTGCCGGTTTTAACGACGCCAGTTTGCGTTTATAATATACTTAGTGCGTTTCCAACGCGGTAATGCCTTTTATTTGGCCTAAATAGAAAATTGGAAAAAGTACAAACAGCCATTTTTCATCGCTCTAGAACGCGTATTTACCGAATTAGAGCGGTTTGAAGTTTTGTAAGAAACAATTGCTTGTAAAATCTGACTCAGTTGTCCTAGGAACTTCACCAATGGCGCAAATGAAAGGTTAAGAGTAGTAGATTATGAATCTGAAGTTTAATTAACTTCTAATTACTATTTTAGAAAATATGACCAAAAACCGAAGGGCAGGGGTCACCAAAAAAATGAAAAATTCGAAAGTCCTAAAAAACGTATTTTGCCGGTTTTAACGACGCCAGTTTGCGTTTATAATATACTTAGTGCGTTTCCAACGCGGTAATGCCTTTTATTTGGCCTAAATAGAAAATTGGAAAAAGTACAAACAGCCATTTTTCATCGCTCTAGAACGCGTATTTACCGAATTAGAGCGGTTTGAAGTTTTGTAAGAAACAATTGCTTGTAAAATCTGACTCAGTTGTCCTAGGAACTTCACCAATGGCGCAAATGAAAGGTTAAGAGTAGTAGATTATGAATCTGAAGTTTAATTAACTTCTAATTACTATTTTAGAAAATATGACCAAAAACCGAAGGGCAGGGGTCACCAAAAAAATGAAAAATTCGAAAGTCCTAAAAAACGTATTTTGCCGGTTTTAACGACGCCAGTTTGCGTTTATAATATACTTAGTGCGTTTCCAATGCGGTAATGCCTTTTATTTGGCCTAAATAGAAAATTGGAAAAAGTACAAACAGCCATTTTTCATCGCTCTAGGACGCGTATTTACCGAATTAGAGCGGTTTGAAGTTTTGTAAGAAACAATTGCTTGTAAAATCTGACTCAGTTGTCCTAGGAACTTCACCAATGGCGCAAATGAAAGGTTAAGAGTAGTAGATTATGAATCTGAAGTTTAATTAACTTCTAATTACTATTTTAGAAAATATGACCAAAAACCGAAGGGCAGGGGTCACCAAAAAAATGAAAAATTCGAAAGTCCTAAAAAACGTATTTTGCCAGTTTTAACGACGCCAGTTTGCGTTTATAATATACTTAGTGCGTTTCCAACGCGGTAATGCCTTTTATTTGGCCTAAATGGAAAATTGGAAAAAGTACAAACAGCCATTTTTCATCGCTCTAGGACGCGTATTTACCGAATTAGAGCGGTTTGAAGTTTTGTAAGAAACAATTGCTTGTAAAATCTGACTCAGTTGTCCTAGGAACTTCACCAATGGCGCAAATGAAAGGTTAAGAGTAGTAGATTATGAATCTGAAGTTTAATTAACTTCTAATTACTATTTTAGAAAATATGACCAAAAACCGAAGGGCAGGGGTCACCAAAAAAATGAAAAATTCGAAAGTCCTAAAAAACGTATTTTGCCGGTTTTAACGACGCCAGTTTGCGTTTATAATATACTTAGTGCGTTTCCAACGCGGTAATGCCTTTTATTTGGCCTAAATAGAAAATTGGAAAAAGTACAAACAGCCATTTTTCATCGCTCTAGGACGCGTATTTACCGAATTAGAGCGGTTTGAAGTTTTGTAAGAAACAATTGCTTGTAAAATCTGACTCAGTTGTCCTAGGAACTTCACCAATGGCGCAAATGAAAGGTTAAGAGTAGTAGATTATGAATCTGAAGTTTAATTAACTTCTAATTACTATTTTAGAAAATATGACCAAAAACCGAAGGGCAGGGGTCACCAAAAAAATGAAAAATTCGAAAGTCCTAAAAAACGTATTTTGCCGGTTTTAACGACGCCAGTTTGCGTTTATAATATACTTAGTGCGTTTCCAACGCGGTAATGCCTTTTATTTGGCCTAAATAGAAAATTGGAAAAAGTACAAACAGCCATTTTTCATCGCTCTAGGACGCGTATTTACCGAATTAGAGCGGTTTGAAGTTTTGTAAGAAACAATTGCTTGTAAAATCTGACTCAGTTGTCCTAGGAACTTCACCAATGGCGCAAATGAAAGGTTAAGAGTAGTAGATTATGAATCTGAAGTTTAATTAACTTCTAATTACTATTTTAGAAAATATGACCAAAAACCGAAGGGCAGGGGTCACAAAAAAAATGAAAAATTCGAAAGTCCTAAAAAACGTATTTTGCCGGTTTTAACGACGCCAGTTTGCGTTTATAATATACTTAGTGCGTTTCCAACGCGGTAATGCCTTTTATTTGGCCTAAATAGAAAATTGGAAAAAGTACAAACAGCCATTTTTCATCGCTCTAGAACGCGTATTTACCGAATTAGAGCGGTTTGAAGTTTTGTAAGAAACAATTGCTTGTAAAATCTGACTCAGTTGTCCTAGGAACTTCACCAATGGCGCAAATGAAAGGTTAAGAGTAGTAGATTATGAATCTGAAGTTTAATTAACTTCTAATTACTATTTTAGAAAATATGACCAAAAACCGAAGGGCAGGGGTCACCAAAAAAATGAAAAATTCGAAAGTCCTAAAAAACGTATTTTGCCGGTTTTAACGACGCCAGTTTGCGTTTATAATATACTTAGTGCGTTTCCAACGCGGTAATGCCTTTTATTTGGCCTAAATAGAAAATTGGAAAAAGTACAAACAGCCATTTTTCATCGCTCTAGAACGCGTATTTACCGAATTAGAGCGGTTTGAAGTTTTGTAAGAAACAATTGCTTGTAAAATCTGACTCAGTTGTCCTAGGAACTTCACCAATGGCGCAAATGAAAGGTTAAGAGTAGTAGATTATGAATCTGAAGTTTAATTAACTTCTAATTACTATTTTAGAAAATATGACCAAAAACCGAAGGGCAGGGGTCACCAAAAAAATGAAAAATTCGAAAGTCCTAAAAAACGTATTTTGCCAGTTTTAACGACGCCAGTTTGCGTTTATAATATACTTAGTGCGTTTCCAACGCGGTAATGCCTTTTATTTGGCCTAAATAGAAAATTGGAAAAAGTACAAACAGCCATATTTCATCGCTCTAGAACGCGTATTTACCGAATTAGAGCGGTTTGAAGTTTTGTAAGAAACAATTGCTTGTAAAATCTGACTCAGTTGTCCTAGGAACTTCACCAATGGCGCAAATGAAAGGTTAAGAGTAGTAGATTATGAATCTGAAGTTTAATTAACTTCTAATTACTATTTTAGAAAATATGACCAAAAACCGAAGGGCAGGGGTCACCAAAAAAATGAAAAATTCGAAAGTCCTAAAAAACGTATTTTGCCAGTTTTAACGACGCCAGTTTGCGTTTATAATATACTTAGTGCGTTTCCAACGCGGTAATGCCTTTTATTTGGCCTAAATAGAAAATTGGAAAAAGTACAAACAGCCATTTTTCATCGCTCTAGAACGCGTATTTACCGAATTAGAGCGGTTTGAAGTTTTGTAAGAAACAATTGCTTGTAAAATCTGACTCAGTTGTCCTAGGAACTTCACCAATGGCGCAAATGAAAGGTTAAGAGTAGTAGATTATGAATCTGAAGTTTAATTAACTTCTAATTACTATTTTAGAAAATATGACCAAAAACCGAAGGGCAGGGGTCACAAAAAAAATGAAAAATTCGAAAGTCCTAAAAAACGTATTTTGCCGGTTTTAACGACGACAGTTTGCGTTTATAATATACTTAGTGCGTTTCCAACGCGGTAATGCCTTTTATTTGGCCTAAATAGAAAATTGGAAAAAGTACAAACAGCCATTTTTCATCGCTCTAGAACGCGTATTTACCGAATTAGAGCGGTTTGAAGTTTTGTAAGAAACAATTGCTTGTAAAATCTGACTCAGTTGTCCTAGGAACTTCACCAATGGCGCAAATGAAAGGTTAAGAGTAGTAGATTATGAATCTGAAGTTTAATTAACTTCTAATTACTATTTTAGAAAATATGACCAAAAACCAAAAATATGAAAAATTCGAAAGTCCTAAAAAACGTATTTTGCCGGTTTTAACGACGCCAGTTTGCGTTTATAATATACTTAGTGCGTAATGCCTTTTATTTGGCCTAAATAGAAAATTGGAAAAAGTACAAACAGCCATTTTTCATCGCTCTAGGACGCGTATTTACCGAATTAGAGCGGTTTGAAGTTTTGTAAGAAACAATTGCTTGTAAAATCTGACTCAGTTGTCCTAGGAACTTCACCAATGGCGCAAATGAAAGGTTAAGAGTAGTAGATTATGAATCTGAAGTTTAATTAACTTCTAATTACTATTTTAGAAAATATGACCAAAAACCGAAGGGCAGGGGTCACCAAAAAAATGAAAAATTCGAAAGTCCTAAAAAACGTATTTTGCCAGTTTTAACGACGCCAGTTTGCGTTTATAATATACTTAGTGCGTTTCCAACGCGGTAATGCCTTTTATTTGGCCTAAATAGAAAATTGGAAAAAGTACAAACAGCCATTTTTCATCGCTCTAGGACGCGTATTTACCGAATTAGAGCGGTTTGAAGTTTTGTAAGAAACAATTGCTTGTAAAATCTGACTCAGTTGTCCTAGGAACTTCACCAATGGCGCAAATGAAAGGTTAAGAGTAGTAGATTATGAATCTGAAGTTTAATTAACTTCTAATTACTATTTTAGAAAATATGACCAAAAACCGAAGGGCAGGGGTCACCAAAAAAATGAAAAATTCGAAAGTCCTAAAAAACGTATTTTGCCGGTTTTAACGACGCCAGTTTGCGTTTATAATATACTTAGTGCGTTTCCAACGCGGTAATGCCTTTTATTTGGCCTAAATAGAAAATTGGAAAATGTACAAACAGCCATTTTTCATCGCTCTAGGACGCGTATTTACCGAATTAGAGCGGTTTGAAGTTTTGTAAGAAACAATTGCTTGTAAAATCTGACTCAGTTGTCCTAGGAACTTCACCAATGGCGCAAATGAAAGGTTAAGAGTAGTAGATTATGAATCTGAAGTTTAATTAACTTCTAATTACTATTTTAGAAAATATGACCAAAAACCGAAGGGCAGGGGTCACCAAAAAAATGAAAAATTCGAAAGTCCTAAAAAACGTATTTTGCCGGTTTTAACGACGCCAGTTTGCGTTTATAATATACTTAGTGCGTTTCCAACGCGGTAATGCATTTTATTTGGCCTAAATAGAAAATTGGAAAAAGTACAAACAGCCATTTTTCATCGCTCTAGAACGCGTATTTACCGAATTAGAGCGGTTTGAAGTTTTGTAAGAAACAATTGCTTGTAAAATCTGACTCAGTTGTCCTAGGAACTTCACCAATGGCGCAAATGAAAGGTTAAGAGTAGTAGATTATGAATCTGAAGTTTAATTAACTTCTAATTACTATTTTAGAAAATATGACCAAAAACCGAAGGGCAGGGGTCACCAAAAAAATGAAAAATTCGAAAGTCCTAAAAAACGTATTTTGCCGGTTTTAACGACGCCAGTTTGCGTTTATAATATACTTAGTGCGTTTCCAACGCGGTAATGCCTTTTATTTGGCCTAAATAGAAAATTGGAAAAAGTACAAACAGCCATTTTTCATCGCTCTAGGACGCGTATTTACCGAATTAGAGCGGTTTGAAGTTTTGTAAGAAACAATTGCTTGTAAAATCTGACTCAGTTGTCCTAGGATCTTCACCAATGGCGCAAATGAAAGGTTAAGAGTAGTAGATTATGAATCTGAAGTTTAATTAACTTCTAATTACTATTTTAGAAAATATGACCAAAAACCGAAGGGCAGGGGTCACCAAAAAAATGAAAAATTCGAAAGTCCTAAAAAACGTATTTTGCCGGTTTTAACGACGCCAGTTTGCGTTTATAATATACTTAGTGCGTTTCCAACGCGGTAATGCCTTTTATTTGGCCTAAATAGAAAATTGGAAAAAGTACAAACAGCCATTTTTCATCGCTCTAGGACGCGTATTTACCGAATTAGAGCGGTTTGAAGTTTTGTAAGAAACAATTGCTTGTAAAATCTGACTCAGTTGTCCTAGGAACTTCACCAATGGCGCAAATGAAAGGTTAAGAGTAGTAGATTATGAATCTGAAGTTTAATTAACTTCTAATTACTATTTTAGAAAATATGACCAAAAACCGAAGGGCAGGGGTCACCAAAAAAATGAAAAATTCGAAAGTCCTAAAAAACGTATTTTGCCGGTTTTAACGACGCCAGTTTGCGTTTATAATATACTTAGTGCGTTTCCAACGCGGTAATGCCTTTTATTTGGCCTAAATAGAAAATTGGAAAAAGTACAAACAGCCATTTTTCATCGCTCTAGAACGCGTATTTACCGAATTAGAGCGGTTTGAAGTTTTGTAAGAAACAATTGCTTGTAAAATCTGACTCAGTTGTCCTAGGAACTTCACCAATGGCGCAAATGAAAGGTTAAGAGTAGTAGATTATGAATCTGAAGTTTAATTAACTTCTAATTACTATTTTAGAAAATATGACCAAAAACCGAAGGGCAGGGGTCACCAAAAAAATGAAAAATTCGAAAGTCCTAAAAAACGTATTTTGCCGGTTTTAACGACGCCAGTTTGCGTTTATAATATACTTAGTGCGTTTCCAACGCGGTAATGCCTTTTATTTGGCCTAAATAGAAAATTGGAAAAAGTACAAACAGCCATTTTTCATCGCTCTAGAACGCGTATTTACCGAATTAGAGCGGTTTGAAGTTTTGTAAGAAACAATTGCTTGTAAAATCTGACTCAGTTGTCCTAGGAACTTCACCAATGGCGCAAATGAAAGGTTAAGAGTAGTAGATTATGAATCTGAAGTTTAATTAACTTCTAATTACTATTTTAGAAAATATGACCAAAAACCGAAGGGCAGGGGTCACCAAAAAAATGAAAAATTCGAAAGTCCTAAAAAACGTATTTTGCCGGTTTTAACGACGCCAGTTTGCGTTTATAATATACTTAGTGCGTTTCCAACGCGGTAATGCCTTTTATTTGGCCTAAATAGAAAATTGGAAAAAGTACAAACAGCCATTTTTCATCGCTCTAGAACGCGTATTTACCGAATTAGAGCGGTTTGAAGTTTTGTAAGAAACAATTGCTTGTAAAATCTGACTCAGTTGTCCTAGGAACTTCACCAATGGCGCAAATGAAAGGTTAAGAGTAGTAGATTATGAATCTGAAGTTTAATTAACTTCTAATTACTATTTTAGAAAATATGACCAAAAACCGAAGGGCAGGGGTCACCAAAAAAATGAAAAATTCGAAAGTCCTAAAAAACGTATTTTGCCGGTTTTAACGACGCCAGTTTGCGTTTATAATATACTTAGTGCGTTTCCAACGCGGTAATGCCTTTTATTTGGCCTAAATAGAAAATTGGAAAAAGTACAAACAGCCATTTTTCATCGCTCTAGAACGCGTATTTACCGAATTAGAGCGGTTTGAAGTTTTGTAAGAAACAATTGCTTGTAAAATCTGACTCAGTTGTCCTAGGAACTTCACCAATGGCGCAAATGAAAGGTTAAGAGTAGTAGATTATGAATCTGAAGTTTAATTAACTTCTAATTACTATTTTAGAAAATATGACCAAAAACCGAAGGGCAGGGGTCACCAAAAAAATGAAAAATTCGAAAGTCCTAAAAAACGTATTTTGCCGGTTTTAACGACGCCAGTTTGCGTTTATAATATACTTAGTGCGTTTCCAACGCGGTAATGCCTTTTATTTGGCCTAAATAGAAAATTGGAAAAAGTACAAACAGCCATTTTTCATCGCTCTAGAACGCGTATTTACCGAATTAGAGCGGTTTGAAGTTTTGTAAGAAACAATTGCTTGTAAAATCTGACTCAGTTGTCCTAGGAACTTCACCAATGGCGCAAATGAAAGGTTAAGAGTAGTAGATTATGAATCTGAAGTTTAATTAACTTCTAATTACTATTTTAGAAAATATGACCAAAAACCGAAGGGCAGGGGTCACCAAAAAAATGAAAAATTCGAAAGTCCTAAAAAACGTATTTTGCCGGTTTTAACGACGCCAGTTTGCGTTTATAATATACTTAGTGCGTTTGCAACGCGGTAATGCCTTTTATTTGGCCTAAATAGAAAATTGGAAAAAGTACAAACAGGTTTGAAGTTTTGTAAGAAACAATTGCTTGTAAAATCTGACTCAGTTGTCCTAGGAACTTCACCAATGGCGCAAATGAAAGGTTAAGAGTAGTAGATTATGAATCTGAAGTTTAATTAACTTCTAATTACTATTTTAGAAAATATGACCAAAAACCGAAGGGCAGGGGTCACAAAAAAAATGAAAAATTCGAAAGTCCTAAAAAACGTATTTTGCCGGTTTTAACGACGCCAGTTTGCGTTTATAATATACTTAGTGCGTTTCCAACGCGGTAATGCCTTTTATTTGGCCTAAATAGAAAATTGGAAAAAGTACAAACAGCCATTTTTCATCGCTCTAGAACGCGTATTTACCGAATTAGAGCGGTTTGAAGTTTTGTAAGAAACAATTGCTTGTAAAATCTGACTCAGTTGTCCTAGGAACTTCACCAATGGCGCAAATGAAAGGTTAAGAGTAGTAGATTATGAATCTGAAGTTTAATTAACTTCTAATTACTATTTTAGAAAATATGACCAAAAACCGAAGGGCAGGGGTCACCAAAAAAATGAAAAATTCGAAAGTCCTAAAAAACGTATTTTGTCGGTTTTAACGACGCCAGTTTGCGTTTATAATATACTTAGTGCGTTTCCAACGCGGTAATGCCTTTTATTTGGCCTAAATAGAAAATTGGAAAAAGTACAAACAGCCATTTTTCATCGCTCTAGAACGCGTATTTACCGAATTAGAGCGGTTTGAAGTTTTGTAAGAAACAATTGCTTGTAAAATCTGACTCAGTTGTCCTAGGAACTTCACCAATGGCGCAAATGAAAGGTTAAGAGTAGTAGATTATGAATCTGAAGTTTAATTAACTTCTAATTACTATTTTAGAAAATATGACCAAAAACCGAAGGGCAGGGGTCACCAAAAAAATGAAAAATTCGAAAGTCCTAAAAAACGTATTTTGCCGGTTTTAACGACGCCAGTTTGCGTTTATAATATACTTAGTGCGTTTCCAACGCGGTAATGCCTTTTATTTGGCCTAAATAGAAAATTGGAAAAAGTACAAACAGCCATTTTTCATCGCTCTAGAACGCGTATTTACCGAATTAGAGCGGTTTGAAGTTTTGTAAGAAACAATTGCTTGTAAAATCTGACTCAGTTGTCCTAGGAACTTCACCAATGGCGCAAATGAAAGGTTAAGAGTAGTAGATTATGAATCTGAAGTTTAATTAACTTCTAATTACTATTTTAGAAAATATGACCAAAAACCGAAGGGCAGGGGTCACCAAAAAAATGAAAAATTCGAAAGTCCTAAAAAACGTATTTTGCCGGTTTTAACGACGCCAGTTTGCGTTTATAATATACTTAGTGCGTTTCCAACGCGGTAATGCCTTTTATTTGGCCTAAATAGAAAATTGGAAAAAGTACAAACAGCCATATTTCATCGCTCTAGAACGCGTATTTACCGAATTAGAGCGGTTTGAAGTTTTGTAAGAAACAATTGCTTGTAAAATCTGACTCAGTTGTCCTAGGAACTTCACCAATGGCGCAAATGAAAGGTTAAGAGTAGTAGATTATGAATCTGAAGTTTAATTAACTTCTAATTACTATTTTAGAAAATATGACCAAAAACCGAAGGGCAGGGGTCACCAAAAAAATGAAAAATTCGAAAGTCCTAAAAAACGTATTTTGCCGGTTTTAACGACGCCAGTTTGCGTTTATAATATACTTAGTGCGTTTCCAACGCGGTAATGCCTTTTATTTGGCCTAAATAGAAAATTGGAAAAAGTACAAACAGCCATTTTTCATCGCTCTAGAACGCGTATTTACCGAATTAGAGCGGTTTGAAGTTTTGTAAGAAACAATTGCTTGTAAAATCTGACTCAGTTGTCCTAGGAACTTCACCAATGGCGCAAATGAAAGGTTAAGAGTAGTAGATTATGAATCTGAAGTTTAATTAACTTCTAATTACTATTTTAGAAAATATGACCAAAAACCGAAGGGCAGGGGTCACCAAAAAAATGAAAAATTCGAAAGTCCTAAAAAACGTATTTTGCCGGTTTTAACGACGCCAGTTTGCGTTTATAATATACTTAGTGCGTTTCCAACGCGGTAATGCCTTTTATTTGGCCTAAATAGAAAATTGGAAAAAGTACAAACAGCCATTTTTCATCGCTCTAGGACGCGTATTTACCGAATTAGAGCGGTTTGAAGTTTTGTAAGAAACAATTGCTTGTAAAATCTGACTCAGTTGTCCTAGGAACTTCACCAATGGCGCAAATGAAAGGTTAAGAGTAGTAGATTATGAATCTGAAGTTTAATTAACTTCTAATTACTATTTTAGAAAATATGACCAAAAACCGAAGGGCAGGGATCACCAAAAAAATGAAAAATTCGAAAGTCCTAAAAAACGTATTTTGCCGGTTTTAACGACGCCAGTTTGCGTTTATAATATACTTAGTGCGTTTCCAACGCGGTAATGCCTTTTATTTGGCCTAAATAGAAAATTGGAAAAAGTACAAACAGCCATTTTTCATCGCTCTAGGACGCGTATTTACCGAATTAGAGCGGTTTGAAGTTTTGTAGGAAACAATTGCTTGTAAAATCTGACTCAGTTGTCCTAGGAACTTCACCAATGGCGCAAATGAAAGGTTAAGAGTAGTAGATTATGAATCTGAAGTTTAATTAACTTCTAATTACTATTTTAGAAAATATGACCAAAAACCAAAGGGCAGGGGTCACCAAAAAAATGAAAAATTCGAAAGTCCTAAAAAACGTATTTTGCCGGTTTTAACGACGCCAGTTTGCGTTTATAATATACTTAGTGCGTTTCCAACGCGGTAATGCCTTTTATTTGGCCTAAATAGAAAATTGGAAAAAGTACAAACAGCCATTTTTCATCGCTCTAGAACGCGTATTTACCGAATTAGAGCGGTTTGAAGTTTTGTAAGAAACAATTGCTTGTAAAATCTGACTCAGTTGTCCTAGGAACTTCACCAATGGCGCAAATGAAAGGTTAAGAGTAGTAGATTATGAATCTGAAGTTTAATTAACTTCTAATTACTATTTTAGAAAATATGACCAAAAACCGAAGGGCAGGGGTCACCAAAAAAATGAAAAATTCGAAAGTCCTAAAAAACGTATTTTGCCGGTTTTAACGACGCCAGTTTGCGTTTATAATATACTTAGTGCGTTTCCAACGCGGTAATGCCTTTTATTTGGCCTAAATAGAAAATTGGAAAAAGTACAAACAGCCATTTTTCATCGCTCTAGGACGCGTATTTACCGAATTAGAGCGGTTTGAAGTTTTGTAAGAAACAATTGCTTGTAAAATCTGACTCAGTTGTCCTAGGAACTTCACCAATGGCGCAAATGAAAGGTTAAGAGTAGTAGATTATGAATCTGAAGTTTAATTAACTTCTAATTACTATTTTAGAAAATATGACCAAAAACCGAAGGGCAGGGGTCACCAAAAAAATGAAAAATTCGAAAGTCCTAAAAAACGTATTTTGCCGGTTTTAACGACGCCAGTTTGCGTTTATAATATACTTAGTGCGTTTCCAACGCGGTAATGCCTTTTATTTGGCCTAAATAGAAAATTGGAAAAAGTACAAACAGCCATTTTTCATCGCTCTAGAACGCGTATTTACCGAATTAGAGCGGTTTGAAGTTTTGTAAGAAACAATTGCTTGTAAAATCTGACTCAGTTGTCCTAGGAACTTCACCAATGGCGCAAATGAAAGGTTAAGAGTAGTAGATTCTGAATCTGAAGTTTAATTAACTTCTAATTACTATTTTAGAAAATATGACCAAAAACCGAAGGGCAGGGGTCACCAAAAAAATGAAAAATTCGAAAGTCCTAAAAAACGTATTTTGCCGGTTTTAACGACGCCAGTTTGCGTTTATAATATACTTAGTGCGTTTGCAACGCGGTAATGCCTTTTATTTGGCCTAAATAGAAAATTGGAAAAAGTACAAACAGCCATTTTTCATCGCTCTAGAACGCGTATTTACCGAATTAGAGCGGTTTGAAGTTTTGTAAGAAACAATTGCTTGTAAAATCTGACTCAGTTATCCTAGGAACTTCACAATGGCGCAAATGAAAGGTTAAGAGTAGTAGATTATGAATCTGAAGTTTAATTAACTTCTAATTACTATTTTAGAAAATATGACCAAAAACCGAAGGGCAGGGGTCACCAAAAAAATGAAAAATTCGAAAGTCCTAAAAAACGTATTTTGCCGGTTTTAACGACGCCAGTTTGCGTTTATAATATACTTAGTGCGTTTCCAACGCGGTAATGCCTTTTATTTGGCCTAAATAGAAAATTGGAAAAAGTACAAACAGCCATTTTTCATCGCTCTAGAACGCGTATTTACCGAATTAGAGCGGTTTGAAGTTTTGTAAGAAACAATTGCTTGTAAAATCTGACTCAGTTGTCCTAGGAACTTCACCAATGGCGCAAATGAAAGGTTAAGAGTAGTAGATTATGAATCTGAAGTTTAATTAACTTCTAATTACTATTTTAGAAAATATGACCAAAAACCGAAGGGCAGGGGTCACCAAAAAAATGAAAAATTCGAAAGTCCTAAAAAACGTATTTTGCCGGTTTTAACGACGCCAGTTTGCGTTTATAATATACTTAGTGCGTTTCCAACGCGGTAATGCCTTTTATTTTGCCTAAATAGAAAATTGGAAAAAGTACAAACAGCCATTTTTCATCGCTCTAGAACGCGTATTTACCGAATTAGAGCGGTTTGAAGTTTTGTAAGAAACAATTGCTTGTAAAATCTGACTCAGTTGTCCTAGGAACTTCACCAATGGCGCAAATGAAAGGTTAAGAGTAGTAGATTATGAATCTGAAGTTTAATTAACTTCTAATTACTATTTTAGAAAATATGACCAAAAACCGAAGGGCAGGGGTCACCAAAAAAATGAAAAATTCGAAAGTCCTAAAAAACGTATTTTGCCGGTTTTAACGACGCCAGTTTGCGTTTATAATATACTTAGTGCGTTTCCAACGCGGTAATGCCTTTTATTTGGCCTAAATAGAAAATTGGAAAAAGTACAAACAGCCATTTTTCATCGCTCTAGAACGCGTATTTACCGAATTAGAGCGGTTTGAAGTTTTGTAAGAAACAATTGCTTGTAAAATCTGACTCAGTTGTCCTAGGAACTTCACCAATGGCGCAAATGAAAGGTTAAGAGTAGTAGATTATGAATCTGAAGTTTAATTAACTTCTAATTACTATTTTAGAAAATATGACCAAAAACCGAAGGGCAGGGGTCACCAAAAAAATGAAAAATTCGAAAGTCCTAAAAAACGTATTTTGCCGGTTTTAACGACGCCAGTTTGCGTTTATAATATACTTAGTGCGTTTCCAACGCGGTAATGCCTTTTATTTGGCCTAAATAGAAAATTGGAAAAAGTACAAACAGCCATTTTTCATCGCTCTAGAACGCGTATTTACCGAATTAGAGCGGTTTGAAGTTTTGTAAGAAACAATTGCTTGTAAAATCTGACTCAGTTGTCCTAGGAACTTCACCAATGGCGCAAATGAAAGGTTAAGAGTAGTAGATTATGAATCTGAAGTTTAATTAACTTCTAATTACTATTTTAGAAAATATGACCAAAAACCGAAGGGCAGGGGTCACCAAAAAAATGAAAAATTCGAAAGTCCTAAAAAACGTATTTTGCCGGTTTTAACGACGCCAGTTTGCGTTTATAATATACTTAGTGCGTTTCCAACGCGGTAATGCCTTTTATTTGGCCTAAATAGAAAATTGGAAAAAGTACAAACAGCCATTTTTCATCGCTCTAGAACGCGTATTTACCGAATTAGAGCGGTTTGAAGTTTTGTAAGAAACAATTGCTTGTAAAATCTGACTCAGTTGTCCTAGGAACTTCACCAATGGCGCAAATGAAAGGTTAAGAGTAGTAGATTATGAATCTGAAGTTTAATTAACTTCTAATTACTATTTTAGAAAATATGACCAAAAACCGAAGGGCAGGGGTCACCAAAAAAATGAAAAATTCGAAAGTCCTAAAAAACGTATTTTGCCGGTTTTAACGACGACAGTTTGCGTTTATAATATACTTAGTGCGTTTCCAACGCGGTAATGCCTTTTATTTGGCCTAAATAGAAAATTGGAAAAAGTACAAACAGCCATTTTTCATCGCTCTAGAACGCGTATTTACCGAATTAGAGCGGTTTGAAGTTTTGTAAGAAACAATTGCTTGTAAAATCTGACTCAGTTGTCCTAGGAACTTCACCAATGGCGCAAATGAAAGGTTAAGAGTAGTAGATTATGAATCTGAAGTTTAATTAACTTCTAATTACTATTTTAGAAAATATGACCAAAAACCGAAGGGCAGGGGTCACCAAAAAAATGAAAAATTCGAAAGTCCTAGAAAACGTATTTTGCCGGTTTTAACGACGCCAGTTGGCGTTTATAATATACTTAGTGCGTTTCCAACGCGGTAATGCCTTTTATTTGGCCTAAATAGAAAATTGGAAAAAGTACAAACAGCCATTTTTCATCGCTCTAGAACGCGTATTTACCGAATTAGAGCGGTTTGAAGTTTTGTAAGAAACAATTGCTTGTAAAATCTGACTCAGTTGTCCTAGGAACTTCACCAATGGCGCAAATGAAAGGTTAAGAGTAGTAGATTATGAATCTGAAGTTTAATTAACTTCTAATTACTATTTTAGAAAATATGACCAAAAACCGAAGGGCAGGGGTCACCAAAAAAATGAAAAATTCGAAAGTCCTAAAAAACGTATTTTGCCAGTTTTAACGACGCCAGTTTGCGTTTATAATATACTTAGTGCGTTTCCAACGCGGTAATGCCTTTTATTTGGCCTAAATAGAAAATTGGAAAAAGTACAAACAGCCATTTTTCATCGCTCTAGAACGCGTATTTACCGAATTAGAGCGGTTTGAAGTTTTGTAAGAAACAATTGCTTGTAAAATCTGACTCAGTTGTCCTAGGAACTTCACCAATGGCGCAAATGAAAGGTTAAGAGTAGTAGATTATGAATCTGAAGTTTAATTAACTTCTAATTACTATTTTAGAAAATATGACCAAAAACCGAAGGGCAGGGGTCACCAAAAAAATGAAAAATTCGAAAGTCCTAAAAGACGTATTTTGCCGGTTTTAACGACGCCAGTTTGCGTTTATAATATACTTAGTGCGTTTCCAACGCGGTAATGCCTTTTATTTGGCCTAAATAGAAAATTGGAAAAAGTACAAACAGCCATTTTTCATCGCTCTAGAACGCGTATTTACCGAATTAGAGCGGTTTGAAGTTTTGTAAGAAACAATTGCTTGTAAAATCTGACTCAGTTGTCCTAGGAACTTCACCAACAGCGCAAATGAAAGGTTAAGAGTAGTAGATTATGAATCTGAAGTTTAATTAACTTCTAATTACTATTTTAGAAAATATGACCAAAAACCGAAGGGCAGGGGTCACCAAAAAAATGAAAAATTCGAAAGTCCTAAAAAACGTATTTTGCCGGTTTTAACGACGCCAGTTTGCGTTTATAATATACTTAGTGCGTTTCCAACGCGGTAATGCCTTTTATTTGGCCTAAATAGAAAATTGGAAAAAGTACAAACAGCCATATTTCATCGCTCTAGAACGCGTATTTACCGAATTAGAGCGGTTTGAAGTTTTGTAAGAAACAATTGCTTGTAAAATCTGACTCAGTTGTCCTAGGAACTTCACCAATGGCGCAAATGAAAGGTTAAGAGTAGTGGATTATGAATCTGAAGTTTAATTAACTTCTAATTACTATTTTAGAAAATATGACCAAAAACCGAAGGGCAGGGGTCACCAAAAAAATGAAAAATTCGAAAGTCCTAAAAAACGTATTTTGCCGGTTTTAACGACGCCAGTTTGCGTTTATAATATACTTAGTGCGTTTCCAACGCGGTAATGTCTTTTATTTGGCCTAAATAGAAAATTGGAAAAAGTACAAACAGCCATATTTCATCGCTCTAGAACGCGTATTTACCGAATTAGAGCGGTTTGAAGTTTTGTAAGAAACAATTGCTTGTAAAATCTGACTCAGTTGTCCTAGGAACTTCACCAATGGCGCAAATGAAAGGTTAAGAGTAGTGGATTATGAATCTGAAGTTTAATTAACTTCTAATTACTATTTTAGAAAATATGACCAAAAACCGAAGGGCAGGGGTCACCAAAAAAATGAAAAATTCGAAAGTCCTAAAAAACGTATTTTGCCGGTTTTAACGACGCCAGTTTGCGTTTATAATATACTTAGTGCGTTTCCAACGCGGTAATGTCTTTTATTTGGCCTAAATAGAAAATTGGAAAAAGTACAAACAGCCATATTTCATCGCTCTAGAACGCGTATTTACCGAATTAGAGCGGTTTGAAGTTTTGTAAGAAACAATTGCTTGTAAAATCTGACTCAGTTGTCCTAGGAACTTCACCAATGGCGCAAATGAAAGGTTAAGAGTAGTAGATTATGAATCTGAAGTTTAATTAACTTCTAATTACTATTTTAGAAAATATGACCAAAAACCGAAGTGCAAGGGTCACCAAAAAAATGAAAAATTCGAAAGTCCTAAAAAACGTATTTTGCCGGTTTTAACGACGCCAGTTTGCGTTTATAATATACTTAGTGCGTTTCCAACGCGGTAATGCCTTTTATTTGGCCTAAATAGAAAATTGGAAAAAGTACAAACAGCCATATTTCATCGCTCTAGAACGCGTATTTACCGAATTAGAGCGGTTTGAAGTTTTGTAAGAAACAATTGCTTGTAAAATCTGACTCAGTTGTCCTAGGAACTTCACCAATGGCGCAAATGAAAGGTTAAGAGTAGTAGATTATGAATCTGAAGTTTAATTAACTTCTAATTACTATTTTAGAAAATATGACCAAAAACCGAAGGGCAGGGGTCACCAAAAAAATGAAAAATTCGAAAGTCCTAAAAAACGTATTTTGCCGGTTTTAACGACGCCAGTTTGCGTTTATAATATACTTAGTGCGTTTCCAACGCGGTAATGCCTTTTATTTGGCCTAAATAGAAAATTGGAAAAAGTACAAACAGCCATATTTCATCGCTCTAGAACGCGTATTTACCGAATTAGAGCGGTTTGAAGTTTTGTAAGAAACAATTGCTTGTAAAATCTGACTCAGTTGTCCTAGGAACTTCACCAATGGCACAAATGAAAGGTTAAGAGTAGTAGATTATGAATCTGAAGTTTAATTAACTTCTAATTACTATTTTAGAAAATATGACCAAAAACCGAAGGGCAGGGGTCACCAAAAAAATGAAAAATTCGAAAGTCCTATAAAACGTATTTTGCCGGTTTTAACGACGCCAGTTTGCGTTTATAATATACTTAGTGCGTTTCCAACGCGGTAATGCCTTTTATTTGGCCTAAATAGAAAATTGGAAAAAGTACAAACAGCCATTTTTCATCGCTCTAGGACGCGTATTTACCGAATTAGAGCGGTTTGAAGTTTTGTAAGAAACAATTGCTTGTAAAATCTGACTCAGTTGTCCTAGGAACTTCACCAATGGCGCAAATGAAAGGTTAAGAGTAGTAGATTATGAATCTGAAGTTCTAATTACTATTTAAGAAAATATGACCAAAAACCGAAGGGCAGGGGTCACCAAAAAAATGAAAAATTCGAAAGTCCTAAAAAACGTATTTTGCCGGTTTTAACGACGCCAGTTTGCGTTTATAATATACTTAGTGCGTTTCCAACGCGGTAATGCCTTTTATTTGGCCTAAATAGAAAATTGGAAAAAGTACAAACAGCCATATTTCATCGCTCTAGAACGCGTATTTACCGAATTAGAGCGGTTTGAAGTTTTGTAAGAAACAATTGCTTGTAAAATCTGACTCAGTTGTCCTAGGAACTTCACCAATGGCGCAAATGAAAGGTTAAGAGTAGTAGATTATGAATCTGAAGTTTATTTACTTCTAATTACTATTTTAGAAAATATGACCAAAAACCGAAGGGCAGGGGTCACCAAAAAAATGAAAAATTCGAAAGTCCTAAAAAACGTATTTTGCCGGTTTTAACGACGCCAGTTTGCGTTTATAATATACTTAGTGCGTTTCCAACGCGGTAATGCCTTTTATTTGGCCTAAATAGAAAATTGGAAAAAGTACAAACAGCCATTTTTCATCGCTCTAGGACGCGTATTTACCGAATTAGAGCGGTTTGAAGTTTTGTAAGAAACAATTGCTTGTAAAATCTGACTCAGTTGTCTTAGGAACTTCACCAATGGCGCAAATGAAAGGTTAAGAGTAGTAGATTATGAATCTGAAGTTTAATTAACTTCTAATTACTATTTTAGAAAATATGACCAAAAACCGAAGGGCAGGGGTCACCAAAAAAATGAAAAATTCGAAAGTCCTAAAAAACGTATTTTGCCGGTTTTAACGACGCCAGTTTGCGTTTATAATATACTTAGTGCGTTTCCAACGCGGTAATGCCTTTTATTTGGCCTAAATAGAAAATTGGAAAAAGTACAAACAGCCATATTTCATCGCTCTAGAACGCGTATTTACCGAATTAGAGCGGTTTGAAGTTTTGTAAGAAACAATTGCTTGTAAAATCTGACTCAGTTGTCCTAGGAACTTCACCAATGGCGCAAATGAAAGGTTAAGAGTAGTAGATTATGAATCTGAAGTTTAATTAACTTCTAATTACTATTTTAGAAAATATGACCAAAAACCGAAGGGCAGGGGTCACCAAAAAAATGAAAAATTCGAAAGTCCTAAAAAACGTATTTTGCCGGTTTTAACGACGCCAGTTTGCGTTTATAATATACTTAGTGCGTTTCCAACGCGGTAATGCCTTTTATTTGGCCTAAATAGAAAATTGGAAAAAGTACAAACAGCCATATTTCATCGCTCTAGAACGCGTATTTACCGAATTAGAGCGGTTTGAAGTTTTGTAAGAAACAATTGCTTGTAAAATCTGACTCAGTTGTCCTAGGAACTTCACCAATGGCGCAAATGAAAGGTTAAGAGTAGTAGATTATGAATCTGAAGTTTAATTAACTTCTAATTACTATTTTAGAAAATATGACCAAAAACCGAAGGGCAGGGGTCACCAAAAAAATGAAAAATTCGAAAGTCCTAAAAAACGTATTTTGCCGGTTTTAACGACGCCAGTTTGCGTTTATAATATACTTAGTGCGTTTCCAACGCGGTAATGCCTTTTATTTGGCCTAAATAGAAAATTGGAAAAAGTACAAACAGCCATTTTTCATCGCTCTAGAACGCGTATTTACCGAATTAGAGCGGTTTGAAGTTTTGTAAGAAACAATTGCTTGTAAAATCTGACTCAGTTGTCCTAGGAACTTCACCAATGGCGCAAATGAAAGGTTAAGAGTAGTAGATTATGAATCTGAAGTTTAATTAACTTCTAATTACTATTTTAGAAAATATGACCAAAAACCGAAGGGCAGGGGTCACTAAAAAAATGAAAAATTCGAAAGTCCTAAAAAACGTATTTTGCCGGTTTTAACGACGCCAGTTTGCGTTTATAATATACTTAGTGCGTTTGCAACGCGGTAATGCCTTTTATTTTGCCTAAATAGAAAATTGGAAAAAGTACAAACGGCCATTTTTCATCGCTCTAGGACGCGTATTTACCGAATTAGAGCGGTTTGAAGTTTTGTAAGAAACAATTGCTTGTAAAATCTGACTCAGTTGTCCTAGGAACTTCACCAATGGCGCAAATGAAAGGTTAAGAGTAGTAGATTATGAATCTGAAGTTTAATTAACTTCTAATTACTATTTTAGAAAATATGACCAAAAACCGAAGGGCAGGGGTCACCAAAAAAATGAAAAATTCGAAAGTCCTAAAAAACGTATTTTGCCGGTTTTAACGACGCCAGTGTGCGTTTATAATATACTTAGTGCGTTTCCAACGCGGTAATGCCTTTTATTTTGCCTAAATAGAAAATTGGAAAAAGTACAAACAGCCATTTTTCATCGCTCTAGGACGCGTATTTACCGAATTAGAGCGGTTTGAAGTTTTGTAAGAAACAATTGCTTGTAAAATCTGACTCAGTTGTCCTAGGAACTTCACCAATGGCGCAAATGAAAGGTTAAGAGTAGTAGATTATGAATCTGAAGTTTAATTAACTTCTAATTACTATTTTAGAAAATATGACCAAAAACCGAAGGGCAGGGGTCACCAAAAAAATGAAAAATTCGAAAGTCCTAAAAAACGTATTTTGCCGGTTTTAACGACGCCAGTTTGCGTTTATAATATACTTAGTGCGTTTCCAACGCGGTAATGCCTTTTATTTGGCCTAAATAGAAAATTGGAAAAAGTACAAACAGCCATTTTTCATCGCTCTAGGACGCGTATTTACCGAATTAGAGCGGTTTGAAGTTTTGTAAGAAACAATTGCTTGTAAAATCTGACTCAGTTGTCCTAGGAACTTCACCAATGGCGCAAATGAAAGGTTAAGAGTAGTAGATTATGAATCTGAAGTTTAATTAACTTCTAATTACTATTTTAGAAAATATGACCAAAAACCGAAGGGCAGGGGTCACCAAAAAAATGAAAAATTCGAAAGTCCTAAAAAACGTATTTTGCCGGTTTTAACGACGCCAGTTTGCGTTTATAATATACTTAGTGCGTTTCCAACGCGGTAATGCCTTTTATTTGGCCTAAATAGAAAATTGGAAAAAGTACAAACAGCTATATTTCATCGCTCTAGAACGCGTATTTACCGAATTAGAGCGGTTTGAAGTTTTGTAAGAAACAATTGCTTGTAAAATCTGACTCAGTTGTCCTAGGAACTTCACCAATGGCGCAAATGAAAGGTTAAGAGTAGTAGATTATGAACCTGAAGTTTAATTAACTTCTAATTACTATTTTAGAAAATATGACCAAAAACCGAAGGGCAGGGGTCACCAAAAAAATGAAAAATTCGAAAGTCCTAAAAAACGTATTTTGCCGGTTTTAACGACGCCAGTTTGCGTTTATAATATACTTAGTGCGTTTCCAACGCGATAATGCCTTTTATTTGGCCTAAATAGAAAATTGGAAAAAGTACAAACAGCCATATTTCATCGCTCTAGAACGCGTATTTACCGAATTAGAGCGGTTTGAAGTTTTGTAAGAAACAATTGCTTGTAAAATCTGACTCAGTTGTCCTAGGAACTTCACCAATGGCGCAAATGAAAGGTTAAGAGTAGTAGATTATGAATCTGAAGTTTAATTAACTTCTAATTACTATTTTAGAAAATATGACCAAAAACCGAAGGGCAGGGGTCACCAAAAAAATGAAAAATTCGAAAGTCCTAAAAAACGTATTTTGCTGGTTTTAACGACGCCAGTTTGCGTTTATAATATACTTAGTGCGTTTCCAACGCGGTAATGCCTTTTATTTGGCCTAAATAGAAAATTGGAAAAAGTACATACAGCCATATTTCATCGCTCTAGAACGCGTATTTACCGAATTAGAGCGGTTTGAAGTTTTGTAAGAAACAATTGCTTGTAAAATCTGACTCAGTTGTCCTAGGAACTTCACCAATGGCGCAAATGAAAGGTTAAGAGTAGTAGATTATGAATCTGAAGTTTTAGAAAATATGACCAAAAACCGAAGGGCAGGGGTCACCAAAAAAATGAAAAATTCGAAAGTCCTAAAAAACGTATTTTGCCGGTTTTAACGACGCCAGTTTGCGTTTATAATATACTTAGTGCGTTTCCAACGCGGTAATGCCTTTTATTTGGCCTAAATAGAAAATTGGAAAAAGTACAAACAGCCATATTTCATCGCTCTAGAACGCGTATTTACCGAATTAGAGCGGTTTGAAGTTTTGTAAGAAACAATTGCTTGTAAAATCTGACTCAGTTGTCCTAGGAACTTCACCAATGGCGCAAATGAAAGGTTAAGAGTAGTAGATTATGAATCTGAAGTTTAATTAACTTCTAATTACTATTTTAGAAAATATGACCAAAAACCGAAGGGCAGGGGTCACCAAAAAAATGAAAAATTCGAAAGTCCTAAAAAACGTATTTTGCCGGTTTTAACGACGCCAGTTTGCGTTTATAATATACTTAGTGCGTTTCCAACGCGGTAATGCCTTTTATTTGGCCTAAATAGAAAATTGGAAAAAGTACATACAGCCATATTTCATCGCTCTAGAACGCGTATTTACCGAATTAGAGCGGTTTGAAGTTTTGTAAGAAACAATTGCTTGTAAAATCTGACTCAGTTGTCCTAGGAACTTCACCAATGGCGCAAATGAAAGGTTAAGAGTAGTAGATTATGAATCTGAAGTTTTAGAAAATATGACCAAAAACCGAAGGGCAGGGGTCACCAAAAAAATGAAAAATTCGAAAATCCTAAAAAACGTATTTTGCCGGTTTTAACGACGCCAGTTTGCGTTTATAATATACTTAGTGCGTTTCCAACGCGGTAATGCCTTTTATTTGGCCTAAATAGAAAATTGGAAAAAGTACAAACAGCCATATTTCATCGCTCTAGAACGCGTATTTACCGAATTAGAGCGGTTTGAAGTTTTGTAAGAAACAATTGCTTGTAAAATCTGACTCAGTTGTCCTAGGAACTTCACCAATGGCGCAAATGAAAGGTTAAGAGTAGTAGATTATGAATCTGAAGTTTAATTAACTTCTAATTACTATTTTAGAAAATATGACCAAAAACCGAAGGGCAGGGGTCACCAAAAAAATGAAAAATTCGAAAGTCCTAAAAAACGTATTTTGCCGGTTTTAACGACGCCAGTTTGCGTTTATAATATACTTAGTGCGTTTCCAACGCGGTAATGCCTTTTATTTGGCCTAAATAGAAAATTGGAAAAAGTACATACAGCCATATTTCATCGCTCTAGAACGCGTATTTACCGAATTAGAGCGGTTTGAAGTTTTGTAAGAAACAATTGCTTGTAAAATCTGACTCAGTTGTCCTAGGAACTTCACCAATGGCGCAAATGAAAGGTTAAGAGTAGTAGATTATGAATCTGAAGTTTTAGAAAATATGACCAAAAACCGAAGGGCAGGGGTCACCAAAAAAATGAAAAATTCGAAAGTCCTAAAAAACGTATTTTGCCGGTTTTAACGACGCCAGTTTGCGTTTATAATATACTTAGTGCGTTTCCAACGCGGTAATGCCTTTTATTTGGCCTAAATAGAAAATTGGAAAAAGTACAAACAGCCATTTTTCATCGCTCTAGGACGCGTATTTACCGAATTAGAGCGGTTTGAAGTTTTGTAAGAAACAATTGCTTGTAAAATCTGACTCAGTTGTCCTAGGAACTTCACCAATGGCGCAAATGAAAGGTTAAGAGTAGTAGATTATGAATCTGAAGTTTAATTAACTTCTAATTACTATTTTAGAAAATATGACCAAAAACCGAAGGGCAGGGGTCACCAAAAAAATGAAAAATTCGAAAGTCCTAAAAAACGTATTTTGCCGGTTTTAACGACGCCAGTTTGCGTTTATAATATACTTAGTGCGTTTCCAACGCGGTTATGCCTTTTATTTGGCCTAAATAGAAAATTGGAAAAAGTACAAACAGCCATTTTTCATCGCTCTAGGACGCGTATTTACCGAATTAGAGCGGTTTGAAGTTTTGTAAGAAACAATTGCTTGTAAAATCTGACTCAGTTGTCCTAGGAATTTCACCAATGGCGCAAATGAAAGGTTAAGAGTAGTAGATTATGAATCTGAAGTTTAATTAACTTCTAATTACAATTTTAGAAAATATGACCAAAAACCGAAGGGCAGGGGTCACCAAAAAAATGAAAAATTCGAAAGTCCTAAAAAACGTATTTTGCCGGTTTTAACGACGCCAGTTTGCGTTTATAATATACTTAGTGCGTTTCCAACGCGATAATGCCTTTTATTTGGCCTAAATAGAAAATTGGAAAAAGTACAAACAGCCATATTTCATCGCTCTAGAACGCGTATTTACCGAATTAGAGCGGTTTGAAGTTTTGTAAGAAACAATTGCTTGTAAAATCTGACTCAGTTGTCCTAGGAACTTCACCAATGGCGCAAATGAAAGGTTAAGAGTAGTAGATTATGAATCTGAAGTTTAATTAACTTCTAATTACTATTTTAGAAAATATGACCAAAAACCGAAGGGCAGGGGTCACCAAAAAAATGAAAAATTCGAAAGTCCTAAAAAACGTATTTTGCTGGTTTTAACGACGCCAGTTTGCGTTTATAATATACTTAGTGCGTTTCCAACGCGGTAATGCCTTTTATTTGGCCTAAATAGAAAATTGGAAAAAGTACATACAGCCATATTTCATCGCTCTAGAACGCGTATTTACCGAATTAGAGCGGTTTGAAGTTTTGTAAGAAACAATTGCTTGTAAAATCTGACTCAGTTGTCCTAGGAACTTCACCAATGGCGCAAATGAAAGGTTAAGAGTAGTAGATTATGAATCTGAAGTTTTAGAAAATATGACCAAAAACCGAAGGGCAGGGGTCACCAAAAAAATGAAAAATTCGAAAGTCCTAAAAAACGTATTTTGCCGGTTTTAACGACGCCAGTTTGCGTTTATAATATACTTAGTGCGTTTCCAACGCGGTAATGCCTTTTATTTGGCCTAAATAGAAAATTGGAAAAAGTACAAACAGCCATATTTCATCGCTCTAGAACGCGTATTTACCGAATTAGAGCGGTTTGAAGTTTTGTAAGAAACAATTGCTTGTAAAATCTGACTCAGTTGTCCTAGGAACTTCACCAATGGCGCAAATGAAAGGTTAAGAGTAGTAGATTATGAATCTGAAGTTTAATTAACTTCTAATTACTATTTTAGAAAATATGACCAAAAACCGAAGGGCAGGGGTCACCAAAAAAATGAAAAATTCGAAAGTCCTAAAAAACGTATTTTGCCGGTTTTAACGACGCCAGTTTGCGTTTATAATATACTTAGTGCGTTTCCAACGCGGTAATGCCTTTTATTTGGCCTAAATAGAAAATTGGAAAAAGTACATACAGCCATATTTCATCGCTCTAGAACGCGTATTTACCGAATTAGAGCGGTTTGAAGTTTTGTAAGAAACAATTGCTTGTAAAATCTGACTCAGTTGTCCTAGGAACTTCACCAATGGCGCAAATGAAAGGTTAAGAGTAGTAGATTATGAATCTGAAGTTTTAGAAAATATGACCAAAAACCGAAGGGCAGGGGTCACCAAAAAAATGAAAAATTCGAAAATCCTAAAAAACGTATTTTGCCGGTTTTAACGACGCCAGTTTGCGTTTATAATATACTTAGTGCGTTTCCAACGCGGTAATGCCTTTTATTTGGCCTAAATAGAAAATTGGAAAAAGTACAAACAGCCATATTTCATCGCTCTAGAACGCGTATTTACCGAATTAGAGCGGTTTGAAGTTTTGTAAGAAACAATTGCTTGTAAAATCTGACTCAGTTGTCCTAGGAACTTCACCAATGGCGCAAATGAAAGGTTAAGAGTAGTAGATTATGAATCTGAAGTTTAATTAACTTCTAATTACTATTTTAGAAAATATGACCAAAAACCGAAGGGCAGGGGTCACCAAAAAAATGAAAAATTCGAAAGTCCTAAAAAACGTATTTTGCCGGTTTTAACGACGCCAGTTTGCGTTTATAATATACTTAGTGCGTTTCCAACGCGGTAATGCCTTTTATTTGGCCTAAATAGAAAATTGGAAAAAGTACATACAGCCATATTTCATCGCTCTAGAACGCGTATTTACCGAATTAGAGCGGTTTGAAGTTTTGTAAGAAACAATTGCTTGTAAAATCTGACTCAGTTGTCCTAGGAACTTCACCAATGGCGCAAATGAAAGGTTAAGAGTAGTAGATTATGAATCTGAAGTTTTAGAAAATATGACCAAAAACCGAAGGGCAGGGGTCACCAAAAAAATGAAAAATTCGAAAATCCTAAAAAACGTATTTTGCCGGTTTTAACGACGCCAGTTTGCGTTTATAATATACTTAGTGCGTTTCCAACGCGGTAATGCCTTTTATTTGGCCTAAATAGAAAATTGGAAAAAGTACAAACAGCCATATTTCATCGCTCTAGAACGCGTATTTACCGAATTAGAGCGGTTTGAAGTTTTGTAAGAAACAATTGCTTGTAAAATCTGACTCAGTTGTCCTAGGAACTTCACCAATGGCGCAAATGAAAGGTTAAGAGTAGTAGATTATGAATCTGAAGTTTAATTAACTTCTAATTACTATTTTAGAAAATATGACCAAAAACCGAAGGGCAGGGGTCACCAAAAAAATGAAAAATTCGAAAGTCCTAAAAAACGTATTTTGCCGGTTTTAACGACGCCAGTTTGCGTTTATAATATACTTAGTGCGTTTCCAACGCGGTAATGCCTTTTATTTGGCCTAAATAGAAAATTGGAAAAAGTACAAACAGCTATATTTCATCGCTCTAGAACGCGTATTTACCGAATTAGAGCGGTTTGAAGTTTTGTAAGAAACAATTGCTTGTAAAATCTGACTCAGTTGTCCTAGGAACTTCACCAATGGCGCAAATGAAAGGTTAAGAGTAGTAGATTATGAACCTGAAGTTTAATTAACTTCTAATTACTATTTTAGAAAATATGACCAAAAACCGAAGGGCAGGGGTCACCAAAAAAATGAAAAATTCGAAAGTCCTAAAAAACGTATTTTGCCGGTTTTAACGACGCCAGTTTGCGTTTATAATATACTTAGTGCGTTTCCAACGCGATAATGCCTTTTATTTGGCCTAAATAGAAAATTGGAAAAAGTACAAACAGCCATATTTCATCGCTCTAGAACGCGTATTTACCGAATTAGAGCGGTTTGAAGTTTTGTAAGAAACAATTGCTTGTAAAATCTGACTCAGTTGTCCTAGGAACTTCACCAATGGCGCAAATGAAAGGTTAAGAGTAGTAGATTATGAATCTGAAGTTTAATTAACTTCTAATTACTATTTTAGAAAATATGACCAAAAACCGAAGGGCAGGGGTCACCAAAAAAATGAAAAATTCGAAAGTCCTAAAAAACGTATTTTGCCAGTTTTAACGACGCCAGTTTGCGTTTATAATATACTTAGTGCGTTTCCAACGCGGTAATGCCTTTTATTTGGCCTAAATAGAAAATTGGAAAAAGTACATACAGCCATATTTCATCGCTCTAGAACGCGTATTTACCGAATTAGAGCGGTTTGAAGTTTTGTAAGAAACAATTGCTTGTAAAATCTGACTCAGTTGTCCTAGGAACTTCACCAATGGCGCAAATGAAAGGTTAAGAGTAGTAGATTATGAATCTGAAGTTTTAGAAAATATGACCAAAAACCGAAGGGCAGGGGTCACCAAAAAAATGAAAAATTCGAAAGTCCTAAAAAACGTATTTTGCCGGTTTTAACGACGCCAGTTTGCGTTTATAATATACTTAGTGCGTTTCCAACGCGGTAATGCCTTTTATTTGGCCTAAATAGAAAATTGGAAAAAGTACAAACAGCCATATTTCATCGCTCTAGAACGCGTATTTACCGAATTAGAGCGGTTTGAAGTTTTGTAAGAAAC
Source organism: Coelopa pilipes (assembly GCA_947389925.1). NCBI lineage: Eukaryota > Metazoa > Arthropoda > Insecta > Diptera > Coelopidae > Coelopa > Coelopa pilipes. The sequence continues at coordinate 22,932,369 of OX376700.1, read as the reverse complement.
AATTGCTTGTAAAATCTGACTCAGTTGTCCTAGGAACTTCACCAATGGCGCAAATGAAAGGTTAAGAGTAGTAGATTATGAATCTGAAGTTTAATTAACTTCTAATTACTATTTTAGAAAATATGACCAAAAACCGAAGGGCAGGGGTCACCAAAAAAATGAAAAATTCGAAAGTCCTAAAAAACGTATTTTGCCGGTTTTAACGACGCCAGTTTGCGTTTATAATATACTTAGTGCGTTTCCAACGCGGTAATGCCTTTTATTTGGCCTAAATAGAAAATTGGAAAAAGTACAAACAGCCATTTTTCATCGCTCTAGGACGCGTATTTACCGAATTAGAGCGGTTTGAAGTTTTGTAAGAAACAATTGCTTGTAAAATCTGACTCAGTTGTCCTAGGAACTTCACCAATGGCGCAAATGAAAGGTTAAGAGTAGTAGATTATGAATCTGAAGTTTAATTAACTTCTAATTACTATTTTAGAAAATATGACCAAAAACCGAAGGGCAGGGGTCACCAAAAAAATGAAAAATTCGAAAGTCCTAAAAAACGTATTTTGCCGGTTTTAACGACGCCAGTTTGCGTTTATAATATACTTAGTGCGTTTCCAACGCGGTTATGCCTTTTATTTGGCCTAAATAGAAAATTGGAAAAAGTACAAACAGCCATTTTTCATCGCTCTAGGACGCGTATTTACCGAATTAGAGCGGTTTGAAGTTTTGTAAGAAACAATTGCTTGTAAAATCTGACTCAGTTGTCCTAGGAACTTCACCAATGGCGCAAATGAAAGGTTAAGAGTAGTAGATTATGAATCTGAAGTTTTAGAAAATATGACCAAAAACCGAAGGGCAGGGGTCACCAAAAAAATGAAAAATTCGAAAATCCTAAAAAACGTATTTTGCCGGTTTTAACGACGCCAGTTTGCGTTTATAATATACTTAGTGCGTTTCCAACGCGGTAATGCCTTTTATTTGGCCTAAATAGAAAATTGGAAAAAGTACAAACAGCCATATTTCATCGCTCTAGAACGCGTATTTACCGAATTAGAGCGGTTTGAAGTTTTGTAAGAAACAATTGCTTGTAAAATCTGACTCAGTTGTCCTAGGAACTTCACCAATGGCGCAAATGAAAGGTTAAGAGTAGTAGATTATGAATCTGAAGTTTAATTAACTTCTAATTACTATTTTAGAAAATATGACCAAAAACCGAAGGGCAGGGGTCACCAAAAAAATGAAAAATTCGAAAGTCCTAAAAAACGTATTTTGCCGGTTTTAACGACGCCAGTTTGCGTTTATAATATACTTAGTGCGTTTCCAACGCGGTAATGCCTTTTATTTGGCCTAAATAGAAAATTGGAAAAAGTACATACAGCCATATTTCATCGCTCTAGAACGCGTATTTACCGAATTAGAGCGGTTTGAAGTTTTGTAAGAAACAATTGCTTGTAAAATCTGACTCAGTTGTCCTAGGAACTTCACCAATGGCGCAAATGAAAGGTTAAGAGTAGTAGATTATGAATCTGAAGTTTAATTAACTTCTAATTACTATTTTAGAAAATATGACCAAAAACCGAAGGGCAGGGGTCACCAAAAAAATGAAAAATTCGAAAGTCCTAAAAAACGTATTTTGCTGGTTTTAACGACGCCAGTTTGCGTTTATAATATACTTAGTGCGTTTCCAACGCGGTAATGCCTTTTATTTGGCCTAAATAGAAAATTGGAAAAAGTACATACAGCCATATTTCATCGCTCTAGAACGCGTATTTACCGAATTAGAGCGGTTTGAAGTTTTGTAAGAAACAATTGCTTGTAAAATCTGACTCAGTTGTCCTAGGAACTTCACCAATGGCGCAAATGAAAGGTTAAGAGTAGTAGATTATGAATCTGAAGTTTTAGAAAATATGACCAAAAACCGAAGGGCAGGGGTCACCAAAAAAATGAAAAATTCGAAAGTCCTAAAAAACGTATTTTGCCGGTTTTAACGACGCCAGTTTGCGTTTATAATATACTTAGTGCGTTTCCAACGCGGTAATGCCTTTTATTTGGCCTAAATAGAAAATTGGAAAAAGTACAAACAGCCATATTTCATCGCTCTAGAACGCGTATTTACCGAATTAGAGCGGTTTGAAGTTTTGTAAGAAACAATTGCTTGTAAAATCTGACTCAGTTGTCCTAGGAACTTCACCAATGGCGCAAATGAAAGGTTAAGAGTAGTAGATTATGAATCTGAAGTTTAATTAACTTCTAATTACTATTTTAGAAAATATGACCAAAAACCGAAGGGCAGGGGTCACCAAAAAAATGAAAAATTCGAAAGTCCTAAAAAACGTATTTTGCCGGTTTTAACGACGCCAGTTTGCGTTTATAATATACTTAGTGCGTTTCCAACGCGGTAATGCCTTTTATTTGGCCTAAATAGAAAATTGGAAAAAGTACAAACAGCCATTTTTCATCGCTCTAGGACGCGTATTTACCGAATTAGAGCGGTTTGAAGTTTTGTAAGAAACAATTGCTTGTAAAATCTGACTCAGTTGTCCTAGGAACTTCACCAATGGCGCAAATGAAAGGTTAAGAGTAGTAGATTATGAATCTGAAGTTTAATTAACTTCTAATTACTATTTTAGAAAATATGACCAAAAACCGAAGGGCAGGGGTCACCAAAAAAATGAAAAATTCGAAAGTCCTAAAAAACGTATTTTGCCGGTTTTAACGACGCCAGTTTGCGTTTATAATATACTTAGTGCGTTTCCAACGCGGTTATGCCTTTTATTTGGCCTAAATAGAAAATTGGAAAAAGTACAAACAGCCATTTTTCATCGCTCTAGGACGCGTATTTACCGAATTAGAGCGGTTTGAAGTTTTGTAAGAAACAATTGCTTGTAAAATCTGACTCAGTTGTCCTAGGAACTTCACCAATGGCGCAAATGAAAGGTTAAGAGTAGTAGATTATGAATCTGAAGTTTTAGAAAATATGACCAAAAACCGAAGGGCAGGGGTCACCAAAAAAATGAAAAATTCGAAAATCCTAAAAAACGTATTTTGCCGGTTTTAACGACGCCAGTTTGCGTTTATAATATACTTAGTGCGTTTCCAACGCGGTAATGCCTTTTATTTGGCCTAAATAGAAAATTGGAAAAAGTACAAACAGCCATATTTCATCGCTCTAGAACGCGTATTTACCGAATTAGAGCGGTTTGAAGTTTTGTAAGAAACAATTGCTTGTAAAATCTGACTCAGTTGTCCTAGGAACTTCACCAATGGCGCAAATGAAAGGTTAAGAGTAGTAGATTATGAATCTGAAGTTTAATTAACTTCTAATTACTATTTTAGAAAATATGACCAAAAACCGAAGGGCAGGGGTCACCAAAAAAATGAAAAATTCGAAAGTCCTAAAAAACGTATTTTGCCGGTTTTAACGACGCCAGTTTGCGTTTATAATATACTTAGTGCGTTTCCAACGCGGTAATGCCTTTTATTTGGCCTAAATAGAAAATTGGAAAAAGTACATACAGCCATATTTCATCGCTCTAGAACGCGTATTTACCGAATTAGAGCGGTTTGAAGTTTTGTAAGAAACAATTGCTTGTAAAATCTGACTCAGTTGTCCTAGGAACTTCACCAATGGCGCAAATGAAAGGTTAAGAGTAGTAGATTATGAATCTGAAGTTTTAGAAAATATGACCAAAAACCGAAGGGCAGGGGTCACCAAAAAAATGAAAAATTCGAAAGTCCTAAAAAACGTATTTTGCCGGTTTTAACGACGCCAGTTTGCGTTTATAATATACTTAGTGCGTTTCCAACGCGGTAATGCCTTTTATTTGGCCTAAATAGAAAATTGGAAAAAGTACAAACAGCCATTTTTCATCGCTCTAGGACGCGTATTTACCGAATTAGAGCGGTTTGAAGTTTTGTAAGAAACAATTGCTTGTAAAATCTGACTCAGTTGTCCTAGGAACTTCACCAATGGCGCAAATGAAAGGTTAAGAGTAGTAGATTATGAATCTGAAGTTTAATTAACTTCTAATTACTATTTTAGAAAATATGACCAAAAACCGAAGGGCAGGGGTCACCAAAAAAATGAAAAATTCGAAAGTCCTAAAAAACGTATTTTGCCGGTTTTAACGACGCCAGTTTGCGTTTATAATATACTTAGTGCGTTTCCAACGCGGTTATGCCTTTTATTTGGCCTAAATAGAAAATTGGAAAAAGTACAAACAGCCATTTTTCATCGCTCTAGGACGCGTATTTACCGAATTAGAGCGGTTTGAAGTTTTGTAAGAAACAATTGCTTGTAAAATCTGACTCAGTTGTCCTAGGAATTTCACCAATGGCGCAAATGAAAGGTTAAGAGTAGTAGATTATGAATCTGAAGTTTAATTAACTTCTAATTACAATTTTAGAAAATATGACCAAAAACCGAAGGGCAGGGGTCACCAAAAAAATGAAAAATTCGAAAGTCCTAAAAAACGTATTTTGCCGGTTTTAACGACGCCAGTTTGCGTTTATAATATACTTAGTGCGTTTCCAACGCGGTAATGCCTTTTATTTGGCCTAAATAGAAAATTGGAAAAAGTACAAACAGCCATTTTTCATCGCTCTAGAACGCGTATTTACCGAATTAGAGCGGTTTGAAGTTTTGTAAGAAACAATTGCTTGTAAAATCTGACTCAGTTGTCCTAGGAACTTCACCAATGGCGCAAATGAAAGGTTAAGAGTAGTAGATTATGAATCTGAAGTTTAATTAACTTCTAATTACTATTTTAGAAAATATGACCAAAAACCGAAGGGCAGGGGTCACCAAAAAAATGAAAAATTCGAAAGTCCTAAAAAACGTATTTTGCCGGTTTTAACGACGCCAGTTTGCGTTTATAATATACTTAGTGCGTTTCCAACGCGGTAATGCCTTTTATTTTGCCTAAATAGAAAATTGGAAAAAGTACAAACGGCCATATTTCATCGCTCTAGAACGCGTATTTACCGAATTAGAGCGGTTTGAAGTTTTGTAAGAAACAATTGCTTGTAAAATCTGACTCAGTTGTCCTAGGAACTTCACCAATGGCGCAAATGAAAGGTTAAGAGTAGTAGATTATGAATCTGAAGTTTAATTAACTTCTAATTACTATTTTAGAAAATATGACCAAAAACCGAAGGGCAGGGGTCACCAAAAAAATGAAAAATTCGAAAGTCCTAAAAAACGTATTTTGTCGGTTTTAACGACGCCAGTTTGCGTTTATAATATACTTAGTGCGTTTCCAACGCGGTAATGCCTTTTATTTGGCCTAAATAGAAAATTGGAAAAAGTACAAACAGCCATTTTTCATCGCTCTAGGACGCGTATTTACCGAATTAGAGCGGTTTGAAGTTTTGTAAGAAACAATTGCTTGTAAAATCTGACTCAGTTGTCCTAGGAACTTCACCAATGGCGCAAATGAAAGGTTAAGAGTAGTAGATTATGAATCTGAAGTTTAATTAACTTCTAATTACTATTTTAGAAAATATGACCAAAAACCGAAGGGCAGGGGTCACCAAAAAAATGAAAAATTCGAAAGTCCTAAAAAACGTATTTTGCCGGTTTTAACGACGCCAGTTTGCGTTTATAATATACTTAATGCGTTTCCAACGCGGTAATGCCTTTTATTTGGCCTAAATAGAAAATTGGAAAAAGTACAAACAGCCATTTTTCATCGCTCTAGGACGCGTATTTACCGAATTAGAGCGGTTTGAAGTTTTGTAAGAAACAATTGCTTGTAAAATCTGACTCAGTTGTCCTAGGAACTTCACCAATGGCGCAAATGAAAGGTTAAGAGTAGTAGATTATAAATCTGCAGTTTAATTAACTTCTAATTACTATTTTAGAAAATATGACCAAAAACCGAAGGGCAGGGGTCACTAAAAAAATGAAAAATTCGAAAGTCCTAAAAAACGTATTTTGCCGGTTTTAACGACGCCAGTTTGCGTTTATAATATACTTAGTGCGTTTCCAACGCGGTAATGCCTTTTATTTTGCCTAAATAGAAAATTGGAAAAAGTACAAACGGCCATTTTTCATCGCTCTAGGACGCGTATTTACCGAATTAGAGCGGTTTGAAGTTTTGTAAGAAACAATTGCTTGTAAAATCTGACTCAGTTGTCCTAGGAACTTCACCAATGGCGCAAATGAAAGGTTAAGAGTAGTAGATTATGAATCTGAAGTTTAATTAACTTCTAATTACTATTTTAGAAAATATGACCAAAAACCGAAGGGCAGGGGTCACCAAAAAAATGAAAAATTCGAAAGTCCTAAAAAACGTATTTTGCCGGTTTTAACGACGCCAGTGTGCGTTTATAATATACTTAGTGCGTTTCCAACGCGGTAATGCCTTTTATTTTGCCTAAATAGAAAATTGGAAAAAGTACAAACAGCCATTTTTCATCGCTCTAGGACGCGTATTTACCGAATTAGAGCGGTTTGAAGTTTTGTAAGAAACAATTGCTTGTAAAATCTGACTCAGTTGTCCTAGGAACTTCACCAATGGCGCAAATGAAAGGTTAAGAGTAGTAGATTATGAATCTGAAGTTTAATTAACTTCTAATTACTATTTTAGAAAATATGACCAAAAACCGAAGGGCAGGGGTCACCAAAAAAATGAAAAATTCGAAAGTCCTAAAAAACGTATTTTGCCGGTTTTAACGACGCCAGTTTGCGTTTATAATATACTTAGTGCGTTTCCAACGCGGTAATGCCTTTTATTTGGCCTAAATAGAAAATTGGAAAAAGTACAAACAGCCATATTTCATCGCTCTAGAACGCGTATTTACCGAATTAGAGCGGTTTGAAGTTTTGTAAGAAACAATTGCTTGTAAAATCTGACTCAGTTGTCCTAGGAACTTCACCAATGGCGCAAATGAAAGGTTAAGAGTAGTAGATTTTGAACCTGAAGTTTAATTAACTTCTAATTACTATTTTAGAAAATATGACCAAAAACCGAAGGGCAGGGGTCACCAAAAAAATGAAAAATTCGAAAGTCCTAAAAAACGTATTTTGCCGGTTTTAACGACGCCAGTTTGCGTTTATAATATACTTAGTGCGTTTCCAACGCGATAATGCCTTTTATTTGGCCTAAATAGAAAATTGGAAAAAGTACAAACAGCCATATTTCATCGCTCTAGAACGCGTATTTACCGAATTAGAGCGGTTTGAAGTTTTGTAAGAAACAATTGCTTGTAAAATCTGACTCAGTTGTCCTAGGAACTTCACCAATGGCGCAAATGAAAGGTTAAGAGTAGTAGATTATGAATCTGAAGTTTAATTAACTTCTAATTACTATTTTAGAAAATATGACCAAAAACCGAAGGGCAGGGGTCACCAAAAAAATGAAAAATTCGAAAGTCCTAAAAAACGTATTTTGCTGGTTTTAACGACGCCAGTTTGCGTTTATAATATACTTAGTGCGTTTCCAACGCGGTAATGCCTTTTATTTGGCCTAAATAGAAAATTGGAAAAAGTACATACAGCCATATTTCATCGCTCTAGAACGCGTATTTACCGAATTAGAGCGGTTTGAAGTTTTGTAAGAAACAATTGCTTGTAAAATCTGACTCAGTTGTCCTAGGAACTTCACCAATGGCGCAAATGAAAGGTTAAGAGTAGTAGATTATGAATCTGAAGTTTAATTAACTTCTAATTACTATTTTAGAAAATATGACCAAAAACCGAAGGGCAGGGGTCACCAAAAAAATGAAAAATTCGAAAGTCCTAAAAAACGTATTTTGCCGGTTTTAACGACGCCAGTTTGCGTTTATAATATACTTAGTGCGTTTCCAACGCGGTTATGCCTTTTATTTGGCCTAAATAGAAAATTGGAAAAAGTACAAACAGCCATTTTTCATCGCTCTAGGACGCGTATTTACCGAATTAGAGCGGTTTGAAGTTTTGTAAGAAACAATTGCTTGTAAAATCTGACTCAGTTGTCCTAGGAATTTCACCAATGGCGCAAATGAAAGGTTAAGAGTAGTAGATTATGAATCTGAAGTTTAATTAACTTCTAATTACAATTTTAGAAAATATGACCAAAAACCGAAGGGCAGGGGTCACCAAAAAAATGAAAAATTCGAAAGTCCTAAAAAACGTATTTTGCCGGTTTTAACGACGCCAGTTTGCGTTTATAATATACTTAGTGCGTTTCCAACGCGGTAATGCCTTTTATTTGGCCTAAATAGAAAATTGGAAAAAGTACAAACAGCCATTTTTCATCGCTCTAGAACGCGTATTTACCGAATTAGAGCGGTTTGAAGTTTTGTAAGAAACAATTGCTTGTAAAATCTGACTCAGTTGTCCTAGGAACTTCACCAATGGCGCAAATGAAAGGTTAAGAGTAGTAGATTATGAATCTGAAGTTTAATTAACTTCTAATTACTATTTTAGAAAATATGACCAAAAACCGAAGGGCAGGGGTCACCAAAAAAATGAAAAATTCGAAAGTCCTAAAAAACGTATTTTGCCGGTTTTAACGACGCCAGTTTGCGTTTATAATATACTTAGTGCGTTTCCAACGCGGTAATGCCTTTTATTTTGCCTAAATAGAAAATTGGAAAAAGTACAAACGGCCATATTTCATCGCTCTAGAACGCGTATTTACCGAATTAGAGCGGTTTGAAGTTTTGTAAGAAACAATTGCTTGTAAAATCTGACTCAGTTGTCCTAGGAACTTCACCAATGGCGCAAATGAAAGGTTAAGAGTAGTAGATTATGAATCTGAAGTTTAATTAACTTCTAATTACTATTTTAGAAAATATGACCAAAAACCGAAGGGCAGGGGTCACCAAAAAAATGAAAAATTCGAAAGTCCTAAAAAACGTATTTTGTCGGTTTTAACGACGCCAGTTTGCGTTTATAATATACTTAGTGCGTTTCCAACGCGGTAATGCCTTTTATTTGGCCTAAATAGAAAATTGGAAAAAGTACAAACAGCCATTTTTCATCGCTCTAGGACGCGTATTTACCGAATTAGAGCGGTTTGAAGTTTTGTAAGAAACAATTGCTTGTAAAATCTGACTCAGTTGTCCTAGGAACTTCACCAATGGCGCAAATGAAAGGTTAAGAGTAGTAGATTATGAATCTGAAGTTTAATTAACTTCTAATTACTATTTTAGAAAATATGACCAAAAACCGAAGGGCAGGGGTCACCAAAAAAATGAAAAATTCGAAAGTCCTAAAAAACGTATTTTGCCGGTTTTAACGACGCCAGTTTGCGTTTATAATATACTTAATGCGTTTCCAACGCGGTAATGCCTTTTATTTGGCCTAAATAGAAAATTGGAAAAAGTACAAACAGCCATTTTTCATCGCTCTAGGACGCGTATTTACCGAATTAGAGCGGTTTGAAGTTTTGTAAGAAACAATTGCTTGTAAAATCTGACTCAGTTGTCCTAGGAACTTCACCAATGGCGCAAATGAAAGGTTAAGAGTAGTAGATTATGAATCTGAAGTTTAATTAACTTCTAATTACTATTTTAGAAAATATGACCAAAAACCGAAGGGCAGGGGTCACCAAAAAAATGAAAAATTCGAAAGTCCTAAAAAACGTATTTTGCCGGTTTTAACGACGCCAGTGTGCGTTTATAATATACTTAGTGCGTTTCCAACGCGGTAATGCCTTTTATTTTGCCTAAATAGAAAATTGGAAAAAGTACAAACAGCCATTTTTCATCGCTCTAGGACGCGTATTTACCGAATTAGAGCGGTTTGAAGTTTTGTAAGAAACAATTGCTTGTAAAATCTGACTCAGTTGTCCTAGGAACTTCACCAATGGCGCAAATGAAAGGTTAAGAGTAGTAGATTATGAATCTGAAGTTTAATTAACTTCTAATTACTATTTTAGAAAATATGACCAAAAACCGAAGGGCAGGGGTCACCAAAAAAATGAAAAATTCGAAAGTCCTAAAAAACGTATTTTGCCGGTTTTAACGACGCCAGTTTGCGTTTATAATATACTTAATGCGTTTCCAACGCGGTAATGCCTTTTATTTGGCCTAATTAGAAAATTGGAAAAAGTACAAACAGCCATTTTTCATCGCTCTAGGACGCGTATTTACCGAATTAGAGCGGTTTGAAGTTTTGTAAGAAACAATTGCTTGTAAAATCTGACTCAGTTGTCCTAGGAACTTCACCAATGGCGCAAATGAAAGGTTAAGAGTAGTAGATTATGAATCTGAAGTTTAATTAACTTCTAATTACTATTTTAGAAAATATGACCAAAAACCGAAGGGCAGGGGTCACTAAAAAAATGAAAAATTCGAAAGTCCTAAAAAACGTATTTTGCCGGTTTTAACGACGCCAGTTTGCGTTTATAATATACTTAGTGCGTTTCCAACGCGGTAATGCCTTTTATTTTGCCTAAATAGAAAATTGGAAAAAGTACAAACGGCCATTTTTCATCGCTCTAGGACGCGTATTTACCGAATTAGAGCGGTTTGAAGTTTTGTAAGAAACAATTGCTTGTAAAATCTGACTCAGTTGTCCTAGGAACTTCACCAATGGCGCAAATGAAAGGTTAAGAGTAGTAGATTATGAATCTGAAGTTTAATTAACTTCTAATTACTATTTTAGAAAATATGACCAAAAACCGAAGGGCAGGGGTCACCAAAAAAATGAAAAATTCGAAAGTCCTAAAAAACGTATTTTGCCGGTTTTAACGACGCCAGTGTGCGTTTATAATATACTTAGTGCGTTTCCAACGCGGTAATGCCTTTTATTTTGCCTAAATAGAAAATTGGAAAAAGTACAAACAGCCATTTTTCATCGCTCTAGGACGCGTATTTACCGAATTAGAGCGGTTTGAAGTTTTGTAAGAAACAATTGCTTGTAAAATCTGACTCAGTTGTCCTAGGAACTTCACCAATGGCGCAAATGAAAGGTTAAGAGTAGTAGATTATGAATCTGAAGTTTAATTAACTTCTAATTACTATTTTAGAAAATATGACCAAAAACCGAAGGGCAGGGGTCACCAAAAAAATGAAAAATTCGAAAGTCCTAAAAAACGTATTTTGCCGGTTTTAACGACGCCAGTTTGCGTTTATAATATACTTAGTGCGTTTCCAACGCGGTAATGCCTTTTATTTGGCCTAAATAGAAAATTGGAAAAAGTACAAACAGCCATATTTCATCGCTCTAGAACGCGTATTTACCGAATTAGAGCGGTTTGAAGTTTTGTAAGAAACAATTGCTTGTAAAATCTCACTCAGTTGTCCTAGGAACTTCACCAATGGCGCAAATGAAAGGTTAAGAGTAGTAGATTATGAACCTGAAGTTTAATTAACTTCTAATTACTATTTTAGAAAATATGACCAAAAACCGAAGGGCAGGGGTCACCAAAAAAATGAAAAATTCGAAAGTCCTAAAAAACGTATTTTGCCGGTTTTAACGACGCCAGTTTGCGTTTATAATATACTTAGTGCGTTTCCAACGCGATAATGCCTTTTATTTGGCCTAAATAGAAAATTGGAAAAAGTACAAACAGCCATATTTCATCGCTCTAGAACGCGTATTTACCGAATTAGAGCGGTTTGAAGTTTTGTAAGAAACAATTGCTTGTAAAATCTGACTCAGTTGTCCTAGGAACTTCACCAATGGCGCAAATGAAAGGTTAAGAGTAGTAGATTATGAATCTGAAGTTTAATTAACTTCTAATTACTATTTTAGAAAATATGACCAAAAACCGAAGGGCAGGGGTCACCAAAAAAATGAAAAATTCGAAAGTCCTAAAAAACGTATTTTGCTGGTTTTAACGACGCCAGTTTGCGTTTATAATATACTTAGTGCGTTTCCAACGCGGTAATGCCTTTTATTTGGCCTAAATAGAAAATTGGAAAAAGTACATACAGCCATATTTCATCGCTCTAGAACGCGTATTTACCGAATTAGAGCGGTTTGAAGTTTTGTAAGAAACAATTGCTTGTAAAATCTGACTCAGTTGTCCTAGGAACTTCACCAATGGCGCAAATGAAAGGTTAAGAGTAGTAGATTATGAATCTGAAGTTTTAGAAAATATGACCAAAAACCGAAGGGCAGGGGTCACCAAAAAAATGAAAAATTCGAAAGTCCTAAAAAACGTATTTTGCCGGTTTTAACGACGCCAGTTTGCGTTTATAATATACTTAGTGCGTTTCCAACGCGGTAATGCCTTTTATTTGGCCTAAATAGAAAATTGGAAAAAGTACAAACAGCCATATTTCATCGCTCTAGAACGCGTATTTACCGAATTAGAGCGGTTTGAAGTTTTGTAAGAAACAATTGCTTGTAAAATCTGACTCAGTTGTCCTAGGAACTTCACCAATGGCGCAAATGAAAGGTTAAGAGTAGTAGATTATGAATCTGAAGTTTAATTAACTTCTAATTACTATTTTAGAAAATATGACCAAAAACCGAAGGGCAGGGGTCACCAAAAAAATGAAAAATTCGAAAGTCCTAAAAAACGTATTTTGCCGGTTTTAACGACGCCAGTTTGCGTTTATAATATACTTAGTGCGTTTCCAACGCGGTAATGCCTTTTATTTGGCCTAAATAGAAAATTGGAAAAAGTACAAACAGCCATTTTTCATCGCTCTAGGACGCGTATTTACCGAATTAGAGCGGTTTGAAGTTTTGTAAGAAACAATTGCTTGTAAAATCTGACTCAGTTGTCCTAGGAACTTCACCAATGGCGCAAATGAAAGGTTAAGAGTAGTAGATTATGAATCTGAAGTTTAATTAACTTCTAATTACTATTTTAGAAAATATGACCAAAAACCGAAGGGCAGGGGTCACCAAAAAAATGAAAAATTCGAAAGTCCTAAAAAACGTATTTTGCCGGTTTTAACGACGCCAGTTTGCGTTTATAATATACTTAGTGCGTTTCCAACGCGGTAATGCCTTTTATTTGGCCTAAATAGAAAATTGGAAAAAGTACAAACAGCCATATTTCATCGCTCTAGAACGCGTATTTACCGAATTAGAGCGGTTTGAAGTTTTGTAAGAAACAATTGCTTGTAAAATCTGACTCAGTTGTCCTAGGAACTTCACCAATGGCGCAAATGAAAGGTTAAGAGTAGTAGATTATGAATCTGAAGTTTAATTAACTTCTAATTACTATTTTAGAAAATATGACCAAAAACCGAAGGGCAGGGGTCACCAAAAAAATGAAAAATTCGAAAGTCCTAAAAAACGTATTTTGCCGGTTTTAACGACGCCAGTTTGCGTTTATAATATACTTAGTGCGTTTCCAACGCGGTAATGCCTTTTATTTGGCCTAAATAGAAAATTGGAAAAAGTACATACAGCCATATTTCATCGCTCTAGAACGCGTATTTACCGAATTAGAGCGGTTTGAAGTTTTGTAAGAAACAATTGCTTGTAAAATCTGACTCAGTTGTCCTAGGAACTTCACCAATGGCGCAAATGAAAGGTTAAGAGTAGTAGATTATGAATCTGAAGTTTTAGAAAATATGACCAAAAACCGAAGGGCAGGGGTCACCAAAAAAATGAAAAATTCGAAAGTCCTAAAAAACGTATTTTGCCGGTTTTAACGACGCCAGTTTGCGTTTATAATATACTTAGTGCGTTTCCAACGCGGTAATGCCTTTTATTTGGCCTAAATAGAAAATTGGAAAAAGTACAAACAGCCATTTTTCATCGCTCTAGGACGCGTATTTACCGAATTAGAGCGGTTTGAAGTTTTGTAAGAAACAATTGCTTGTAAAATCTGACTCAGTTGTCCTAGGAACTTCACCAATGGCGCAAATGAAAGGTTAAGAGTAGTAGATTATGAATCTGAAGTTTAATTAACTTCTAATTACTATTTTAGAAAATATGACCAAAAACCGAAGGGCAGGGGTCACCAAAAAAATGAAAAATTCGAAAGTCCTAAAAAACGTATTTTGCCGGTTTTAACGACGCCAGTTTGCGTTTATAATATACTTAGTGCGTTTCCAACGCGGTAATGCCTTTTATTTGGCCTAAATAGAAAATTGGAAAAAGTACAAACAGCCATATTTCATCGCTCTAGAACGCGTATTTACCGAATTAGAGCGGTTTGAAGTTTTGTAAGAAACAATTGCTTGTAAAATCTGACTCAGTTGTCCTAGGAACTTCACCAATGGCGCAAATGAAAGGTTAAGAGTAGTAGATTATGAATCTGAAGTTTAATTAACTTCTAATTACTATTTTAGAAAATATGACCAAAAACCGAAGGGCAGGGGTCACCAAAAAAATGAAAAATTCGAAAGTCCTAAAAAACGTATTTTGCCGGTTTTAACGACGCCAGTTTGCGTTTATAATATACTTAGTGCGTTTCCAACGCGGTAATGCCTTTTATTTGGCCTAAATAGAAAATTGGAAAAAGTACATACAGCCATATTTCATCGCTCTAGAACGCGTATTTACCGAATTAGAGCGGTTTGAAGTTTTGTAAGAAACAATTGCTTGTAAAATCTGACTCAGTTGTCCTAGGAACTTCACCAATGGCGCAAATGAAATGTTAAGAGTAGTAGATTATGAATCTGAAGTTTTAGAAAATATGACCAAAAACCGAAGGGCAGGGGTCACCAAAAAAATGAAAAATTCAAAAGTCCTAAAAAACGTATTTTGCCGGTTTTAACGACGCCAGTTTGCGTTTATAATATACTTAGTGCGTTTCCAACGCGGTAATGCCTTTTATTTGGCCTAAATAGAAAATTGGAAAAAGTACAAACAGCCATTTTTCATCGCTCTAGGACGCGTATTTACCGAATTAGAGCGGTTTGAAGTTTTGTAAGAAACAATTGCTTGTAAAATCTGACTCAGTTGTCCTAGGAACTTCACCAATGGCGCAAATGAAAGGTTAAGAGTAGTAGATTATGAATCTGAAGTTTAATTAACTTCTAATTACTATTTTAGAAAATATGACCAAAAACCGAAGGGCAGGGGTCACCAAAATAATGAAAAATTCGAAAGTCCTAAAAAACGTATTTTGCCGGTTTTAACGACGCCAGTTTGCGTTTATAATATACTTAGTGCGTTTCCAACGCGGTAATGCCTTTTATTTGGCCTAAATAGAAAATTGGAAAAAGTACAAACAGCCATATTTCATCGCTCTAGAACGCGTATTTACCGAATTAGAGCGGTTTGAAGTTTTGTAAGAAACAATTGCTTGTAAAATCTGACTCAGTTGTCCTAGGAACTTCACCAATGGCGCAAATGAAAGGTTAAGAGTAGTAGATTATGAATCTGAAGTTTTAGAAAATATGACCAAAAACCGAAGGGCAGGGGTCACCAAAAAAATGAAAAATTCGAAAGTCCTAAAAAACGTATTTTGCCGGTTTTAACGACGCCAGTTTGCGTTTATAATATACTTAGTGCGTTTCCAACGCGGTAATGCCTTTTATTTGGCCTAAATAGAAAATTGGAAAAAGTACAAACAGCCATTTTTCATCGCTCTAGGACGCGTATTTACCGAATTAGAGCGGTTTGAAGTTTTGTAAGAAACAATTGCTTGTAAAATCTGACTCAGTTGTCCTAGGAACTTCACCAATGGCGCAAATGAAAGGTTAAGAGTAGTAGATTATGAATCTGAAGTTTAATTAACTTCTAATTACTATTTTAGAAAATATGACCAAAAACCGAAGGGCAGGGGTCACCAAAAAAATGAAAAATTCGAAAGTCCTAAAAAACGTATTTTGCCGGTTTTAACGACGCCAGTTTGCGTTTATAATATACTTAGTGCGTTTCCAACGCGGTAATGCCTTTTATTTGGCCTAAATAGAAAATTGGAAAAAGTACAAACAGCCATTTTTCATCGCTCTAGAACGCGTATTTACCGAATTAGAGCGGTTTGAAGTTTTGTAAGAAACAATTGCTTGTAAAATCTGACTCAGTTGTCCTAGGAACTTCACCAATGGCGCAAATGAAAGGTTAAGAGTAGTAGATTATGAATCTGAAGTTTTAGAAAATATGACCAAAAACCGAAGGGCAGGGGTCACCAAAAAAATGAAAAATTCGAAAGTCCTAAAAAACGTATTTTGCCGGTTTTAACGACGCCAGTTTGCGTTTATAATATACTTAGTGCGTTTCCAACGCGGTAATGCCTTTTATTTGGCCTAAATAGAAAATTGGAAAAAGTACAAACAGCCATTTTTCATCGCTCTAGGACGCGTATTTACCGAATTAGAGCGGTTTGAAGTTTTGTAAGAAACAATTGCTTGTAAAATCTGACTCAGTTGTCCTAGGAACTTCACCAATGGCGCAAATGAAAGGTTAAGAGTAGTAGATTATGAATCTGAAGTTTAATTAACTTCTAATTACTATTTTAGAAAATATGACCAAAAACCGAAGGGCAGGGGTCACCAAAATAATGAAAAATTCGAAAGTCCTAAAAAACGTATTTTGCCGGTTTTAACGACGCCAGTTTGCGTTTATAATATACTTAGTGCGTTTCCAACGCGGTAATGCCTTTTATTTGGCCTAAATAGAAAATTGGAAAAAGTACAAACAGCCATATTTCATCGCTCTAGAACGCGTATTTACCGAATTAGAGCGGTTTGAAGTTTTGTAAGAAACAATTGCTTGTAAAATCTGACTCAGTTGTCCTAGGAACTTCACCAATGGCGCAAATGAAAGGTTAAGAGTAGTAGATTATGAATCTGAAGTTTTAGAAAATATGACCAAAAACCGAAGGGCAGGGGTCACCAAAAAAATGAAAAATTCGAAAGTCCTAAAAAACGTATTTTGCCGGTTTTAACGACGCCAGTTTGCGTTTATAATATACTTAGTGCGTTTCCAACGCGGTAATGCCTTTTATTTGGCCTAAATAGAAAATTGGAAAAAGTACAAACAGCCATATTTCATCGCTCTAGAACGCGTATTTACCGAATTAGAGCGGTTTGAAGTTTTGTAAGAAACAATTGCTTGTAAAATCTGACTCAGTTGTCCTAGGAACTTCACCAATGGCGCAAATGAAAGGTTAAGAGTAGTAGATTATGAATCTGAAGTTTAATTAACTTCTAATTACTATTTTAGAAAATATGACCAAAAACCGAAGGGCAGGGGTCACCAAAAAAATGAAAAATTCGAAAGTCCTAAAAAACGTATTTTGCCGGTTTTAACGACGCCAGTTTGCGTTTATAATATACTTAGTGCGTTTCCAACGCGGTAATCCCTTTTATTTGGCCTAAATAGAAAATTGGAAAAAGTACAAACAGCCATATTTCATCGCTCTAGAACGCGTATTTACCGAATTAGAGCGGTTTGAAGTTTTGTAAGAAACAATTGCTTGTAAAATCTGACTCAGTTGTCCTAGGAACTTCACCAATGGCGCAAATGAAAGGTTAAGAGTAGTAGATTATGAATCTGAAGTTTAATTAACTTCTAATTACTATTTTAGAAAATATGACCAAAAACCGAAGGGCAGGGGTCACCAAAAAAATGAAAAATTCGAAAGTCCTAAAAAACGTATTTTGCCGGTTTTAACGACGCCAGTTTGCGTTTATAATATACTTAGTGCGTTTCCAACGCGGTAATGCCTTTTATTTGGCCTAAATAGAAAATTGGAAAAAGTACAAACAGCCATATTTCATCGCTCTAGGACGCGTATTTACCGAATTAGAGCGGTTTGAAGTTTTGTAAGAAACAATTGCTTGTAAAATCTGACTCAGTTGTCCTAGGAACTTCACCAATGGCACAAATGAAAGGTTAAGAGTAGTAGATTATGAATCTGAAGTTTAATTAACTTCTAATTACTATTTTAGAAAATATGACCAAAAACCGAAGGGCAGGGGTCACCAAAAAAATGAAAAATTCGAAAGTCCTAAAAAACGTATTTTGCCGGTTTTAACGACGCCAGTTTGCGTTTATAATATACTTAGTACGTTTCCAACGCGGTAATGCCTTTTATTTGGCCTAAATAGAAAATTGGAAAAAGTACAAACAGCCATATTTCATCGCTCTAGAACGCGTATTTACCGAATTAGAGCGGTTTGAAGTTTTGTAAGAAACAATTGCTTGTAAAATCTGACTCAGTTGTCCTAGGAACTTCACCAATGGCACAAATGAAAGGTTAAGTGTAGTAGATTATGAATCTGAAGTTTAATTAACTTCTAATTACTATTTTAGAAAATATGACCAAAAACCGAAGGGCAGGGGTCACCAAAAAAATGAAAAATTCGAAAGTCCTAAAAAACGTATTTTGCCGGTTTTAACGACGCCAGTTTGCGTTTATAATATACTTAGTACGTTTCCAACGCGGTAATGCCTTTTATTTCTTTCCGCTTGGCTTGTAGAGCAGTTTAAAGTTGTACTGGAGGACACCTGATGCTTGTAGACAACAAAACTCGGTTTTTTGAAAATTGTTCCCGTTCAACTCTTGGCCCTCTATCTCTGCTAGTTTAGAGGTTACAGCGATTTAAAGTCTTTTTGAAAACTTTTTGTGATTGCTGCCGTTCCAGACCAGCTAGAAAGCTAGTTTTCGGCGCAAATGAAAGAGGAACTTCCCCTCCTTAACGTCCTAGAGTTTCATTTAATTCGGATTTCAACTTTACCAATGGTGAGCCATGGAAAAAGGGAAGAAAACCACCCATATACGAAAACTTGAAAAATTGATTCGGCTAATTCTGGGTACTCTAGCTCTTTCCGCTTGGCTTGTAGAGCAGTTTAAAGTTGTGCTGGAGGACACCTGATGTTTGTAGACAACAAAACTCGGTTTTTTGAAAATTGTTCCCGTTCAGCTCTTGGCCTTCTATCTCTGCTAGTTTAGAAGTTACAGCGATTTAAAGTTTTTTTGAAAACTTTTTGTGATTGCTGCCGTTCCAGACCAACTAGAGAGCTGGTTTTCGGCGCAAATGAAAGAGGAACTTCCCCTCCTTAACGTCCTAGAGTTTCATTTCATTCGGATTTCAACTTTACCAATGGTGAGCCATGGAAAAAGGGAAGAAAACCACCCATATACGAAAACTTGAAAAATTGATTCGGCAAATTCTGGGTACTCTAGCTCTTTCCGCTTGGCTTGTAGAGCAGTTTAAAGTTGTACTGGAGGACACCTGATGCTTGTAGACAACAAAACTCGGTTTTTTGAAAATTGTTCCCGTTCAACTCTTGGCCCTCTATCTCTGCTAGTTTAGAAGTTACAGCGATTTAAAGTTTTTTTGAAAACTTTTTGTGATTGCTGCCGTTCCAGACCAGCTAGAGAGCTGGTTTTCGGCGCAAATGAAAGAGGAACTTCCCCTCTTTAACGTCCTAGAGTTTCATTTAATTCGGATTTCAACTTTACCAATGGTGAGCCATGGAAAAGGGAAGAAAACCACCCATATACGAAAACTTGAAAAATTGATTCGGCAAATTCTGGGTACTCTAGCTCTTTCCGCTTGGCTTGTAGAGCAGTTTAAAGTTGTACTGGAGGACACCTGATGCTTGTAGACAACAAAACTCGGTTTTTTGAAAATTGTTCCCGTTCAACTCTGGGCCCTCTATCTCTGCTAGTTTAGAAGTTACAGCGATTTAAAGTTTTTTTGAAAACTTTTTGTGATTGCTGCCGTTCCAGACCAGCTAGAGAGCTGGTTTTCGGCGCAAATGAAAGAGGAACTTCCCCTCTTTAACGTCCTAGAGTTTCATTTAATTCGGATTTCAACTTTACCAATGGTGAGCCATGGAAAAGGGAAGAAAACCACCCATATACGAAAACTTGAAAAATTGATTCGGCAAATTCTGGGTACTCTAGCTCTTTCCGCTTGGCTTGTAGAGCAGTTTAAAGTTGTACTGGAGGACACCTGATGCTTGTAGACAACAAAACTCGGTTTTTTGAAAATTTTTCCCGTTCAACTCTGGGCCCTCTATCTCTGCTAGTTTAGAAGTTACAGCGATTTAAAGTTTTTTTGAAAACTTTTTGTGATTGCTGCCGTTCCAGACCAGCTAGAGAGCTGGTTTTCGGCGCAAATGAAAGAGGAACTTCCCCTCTTTAACGTCCTAGAGTTTCATTTAATTCGGATTTCAACTTTACCAATGGTGAGCCATGGAAAAAGGGAAGAAAACCACCCATATACGAAAACTTGAAGAATTGATTCGGCTAATTCTGGGTACTCTAGCTCTTTCCGCTTGGCTTGTAGAGCAGTTTAAAGTTGTACTGGAGGACACCTGATGCTTGTAGACAACAAAACTCGGTTTTTTAAAAATTGTTCCCGTTCAACTCTTGGCCCTCTATCTCTGCTAGTTTAGAAGTTACAGCGATTTAAAGTTTTTTTGAAAACTTTTTGTGATTGCTGCCGTTCCAGACCAGCTAGAGAGCTGGTTTTCGGCGCAAATGAAAGAGGAACTTCCCCTCTTTAACGTCCTAGAGTTTCATTTAATTCGGATTTCAACTTTACCAATGGTGAGCCATGGAAAAAGGGAAGAAAACCACCCATATACGAAAACTTGAAGAATTGATTCGGCTAATTCTGGGTACTCTAGCTCTTTCCGCTTGGCTTGTAGAGCAGTTTAAAGTTGTACTGGAGGACACCTGATGCTTGTAGACAACAAAACTCGGTTTTTTAAAAATTGTTCCCGTTCAACTCTTGGCCCTCTATCTCTGCTAGTTTAGAAGTTACAGCGATTTAAAGTTTTTTTAAAAACTTTTTGTGATTGCTGCCGTTCCAGACCAGCCAGAGAGCTGGTTTTCGGCGCAAATGAAAGAGGAACCTCCCCTCTTTAACGTCCTAGAGTTTCATTTAATTCGGATTTCAAATTTAGCAATGGTGAGCCATGGAAAAAGGGAAGAAAACCAGCCATATACGAAAACTTGAAAAATTGATTCGGCTAATTCTGGGTACTCTAGCTCTTTCCGCTTGGCTTGTAGAGCAGTTTAAAGTTGTACTGGAGGACACCTGATGCTTGTAGACAACAAAACTCGGTTTTTTGAAAATTTTTCCCGTTCAACTCTGGGCCCTCTATCTCTGCTAGTTTAGAAGTTACAGCGATTTAAAGTTTTTTTGAAAACTTTTTGTGATTGCTGCCGTTCCAGACCAGCTAGAGAGCTGGTTTTCGGCGCAAATGAGGAACTTCCCCTCTTTAACGTCCTAGAGTTTCATTTAATTCGGATTTCAACTTTACCAATGGTGAGCCATGGAAAAGGGAAGAAAACCACCTATATACGAAAACTTGAAAAATTGATTCGGCTAATTCTGGGTACTCTAGCTCTTTCCGCTTGGCTTGTAGAGCAGTTTAAAGTTGTACTGGAGGACACCTGATGCTTGTAGACAACAAAACTCGGTTTTTTGAAAATTGTTCCCGTTCAACTCTGGGCCCTCTATCTCTGCTAGTTTAGAAGTTACAGCGATTTAAAGTTTTTTTGAAAACTTTTTGTGATTGCTGCCGTTCCAGACCAGCTAGAGAGATGGTTTTCGGCGCAAATGAAAGAGGAACTTCCCCTCTTTAACGTCCTAGAGTTTCATTTAATTCGGATTTCAACTTTACCAATGGTGAGCCATGGAAAAAGGGAAGAAAACCACCCATATACGAAAACTTGAAGAATTGATTCGGCTAATTCTGGGTACTCTAGCTCTTTCCGCTTGGCTTGTAGAGCAGTTTAAAGTTGTACTGGAGGACACCTGATGCTTGTAGACAACAAAACTCGGTTTTTTAAAAATTGTTCCCGTTCAACTCTTGGCCCTCTATCTCTGCTAGTTTAGAAGTTACAGCGATTTAAAGTTTTTTTAAAAACTTTTTGTGATTGCTGCCGTTCCAGACCAGCCAGAGAGCTGGTTTTCGGCGCAAATGAAAGAGGAACCTCCCCTCTTTAACGTCCTAGAGTTTCATTTAATTCGGATTTCAAATTTAGCAATGGTGAGCCATGGAAAAAGGGAAGAAAACCAGCCATATACGAAAACTTGAAAAATTGATGCGGCTAATTCTGGGTGCTCTAGCTCTTTCCGCTTGGCTTGTAGAGCAGTTTAAAGTTGTACTGGAGGACACCTGATGCTTGTAGACAACAAAACTCGGTTTTTTGAAAATTGTTCCCGTTCAACTCTTGGCCCTCTATCTCTGCTAGTTTAGAAGTTACAGCGATTTAAAGTTTTTTTGAAAACTTTTTGTGATTGCTGCCGTTCCAGACCAGCTAGAGTGGTGGTTTTCGGCGCAAATGAAAGAGGAACTTCCCCTCCTTAACGTCCTAGAGTTTCATTTAATTCGGATTTCAACTTTACCAATGGTGAGCCATGGAAAAAGGGAAGAAAACCACCCATATACGAAAACTTGAAAAATTGATTCGGCAAATTCTGGGTACTCTAGCTCTTTCCGCTTGGCTTGTAGAGCAGTTTAAAGTTGTACTGGAGGACACCTGATGCTTGTAGACAACAAAACTCGGTTTTTTGAAAATTGTTCCCGTTCAACTCTTGGCCCTCTATCTCTGCTAGTTTAGAAGTTACAGCGATTTAAAGTCTTTTTGAAAACTTTTTGTGATTGCTGCCGTTCCAGACCAGCTAGAGAGCTGGTTTTCGGCGCAAATGAAAGAGGAACTTCCCCTCCTTAACGTCCTAGAGTTTCATTTAATTCGGATTTCAACTTTACCAATGGTGAGCCATGGAAAAAGGGAAGAAAACCACCCATATACGAAAACTTGAAAAATTGATTCGGCTAATTCTGGGTACTCTAGCTCTTTCCGCTTGGCTTGTAGAGCAGTTTAAAGTTGTGCTGGAGGACACCTGATGCTTGTAGACAACATAACTCGGTTTTTTGATAATTGTTCCAGTTCAACTCTTGGCCCTCTATATCTGCTAGTTTAGAAGTTACAGCGATTTAAAGTTTTTTTGAAAACTTTTTGTGATTGCTGCCGTTCCAGACCAGCTAGAGAGGTGGTTTTCGGCGCAAATGAAAGAGGAACTTCCCCTCCTTAACGTCCTAGAGTTTCATTTAATTCGGATTTCAACTTTACCAATGGTGAGCCATGGAAAAAGGGAAGAAAACCACCCATATACGAAAACTTGAAAAATTGATTCGGCAAATTCTGGGCACTCTAGCTCTTTCCGCTTGGCTTGTAGAGCAGTTTAAAGTTGTACTGGAGGACACCTGATGCTTGTAGACAACAAAACTCGGTTTTTTGAAAATTGTTCCCGTTCAACTCTTGGCCCTCTATCTCTGCTAGTTTAGAAGTTACAGCGATTTAAAGTCTTTTTGAAAACTTTTTGTGATTGCTGCCGTTCCAGACCAGCTAGAGAGCTGGTTTTCGGCGCAAATGAAAGAGGAACTTCCCCTCCTTAACGTCCTAGAGTTTCATTTAATTCGGATTTCAACTTTACCAATGGTGAGCCATGGAAAAAGGGAAGAAAACCACCCATATACGAAAACTTGAAAAATTGATTCGGCTAATTCTGGGTACTCTAGCTCTTTCCGCTTGGCTTGTAGAGCAGTTTAAAGTTGTACTGGAGGACACCTGATGCTTGTAGACAACAAAACTCGGTTTTTTGAAAATTGTTCCCGTTCAGCTCTTGGCCCTCTATCTCTGCTAGTTTAGAAGTTACAGCGATTTAAAGTTTTTTTAAAAACTTTTTGTGATTGCTGCCGTTCCAGACCAGCCAGAGAGCTGGTTTTCGGCGCAAATGAAAGAGGAACCTCCCCTCTTTAACGTCCTAGAGTTTCATTTAATTCGGATTTCAAATTTAGCAATGGTGAGCCATGGAAAAAGGGAAGAAAACCAGCCATATACGAAAACTTGAAAAATTGATGCGGCTAATTCTGGGTGCTCTAGCTCTTTCCGCTTGGCTTGTAGAGCAGTTTAAAGTTGTACTGGAGGACACCTGATGCTTGTAGACAACAAAACTCGGTTTTTTGAAAATTGTTCCCGTTCAACTCTTGGCCCTCTATCTCTGCTAGTTTAGAAGTTACAGCGATTTAAAGTTTTTTTGAAAACTTTTTGTGATTGCTGCCGTTCCAGACCAGCTAGAGAGATGGTTTTCGGCGCAAATGAAAGAGGAACTTCCCCTCTTTAACGTCCTAGAGTTTCATTTAATTCGGATTTCAACTTTACCAATGGTGAGCCATGGAAAAAGGGAAGAAAACCACCCATATACGAAAACTTGAAGAATTGATTCGGCTAATTCTGGGTACTCTAGCTCTTTCCGCTTGGCTTGTAGAGCAGTTTAAAGTTGTACTGGAGGACACCTGATGCTTGTAGACAACAAAACTCGGTTTTTTAAAAATTGTTCCCGTTCAACTCTTGGCCCTCTATCTCTGCTAGTTTAGAAGTTACAGCGATTTAAAGTTTTTTTAAAAACTTTTTGTGATTGCTGCCGTTCCAGACCAGCCAGAGAGCTGGTTTTCGGCGCAAATGAAAGAGGAACCTCCCCTCTTTAACGTCCTAGAGTTTCATTTAATTCGGATTTCAAATTTAGCAATGGTGAGCCATGGAAAAAGGGAAGAAAACCAGCCATATACGAAAACTTGAAAAATTGATGCGGCTAATTCTGGGTGCTCTAGCTCTTTCCGCTTGGCTTGTAGAGCAGTTTAAAGTTGTACTGGAGGACACCTGATGCTTGTAGACAACAAAACTCGGTTTTTTGAAAATTGTTCCCGTTCAACTCTTGGCCCTCTATCTCTGCTAGTTTAGAAGTTACAGCGATTTAAAGTTTTTTTGAAAACTTTTTGTGATTGCTGCCGTTCCAGACCAGCTAGAGTGGTGGTTTTCGGCGCAAATGAAAGAGGAACTTCCCCTCCTTAACGTCCTAGAGTTTCATTTAATTCGGATTTCAACTTTACCAATGGTGAGCCATGGAAAAAGGGAAGAAAACCACCCATATACGAAAACTTGAAAAATTGATTCGGCAAATTCTGGGTACTCTAGCTCTTTCCGCTTGGCTTGTAGAGCAGTTTAAAGTTGTACTGGAGGACACCTGATGCTTGTAGACAACAAAACTCGGTTTTTTGAAAATTGTTCCCGTTCAACTCTTGGCCCTCTATCTCTGCTAGTTTAGAAGTTACAGCGATTTAAAGTCTTTTTGAAAACTTTTTGTGATTGCTGCCGTTCCAGACCAGCTAGAGAGCTGGTTTTCGGCGCAAATGAAAGAGGAACTTCCCCTCCTTAACGTCCTAGAGTTTCATTTAATTCGGATTTCAACTTTACCAATGGTGAGCCATGGAAAAAGGGAAGAAAACCACCCATATACGAAAACTTGAAAAATTGATTCGGCTAATTCTGGGTACTCTAGCTCTTTCCGCTTGGCTTGTAGAGCAGTTTAAAGTTGTGCTGGAGGACACCTGATGCTTGTAGACAACATAACTCGGTTTTTTGATAATTGTTCCAGTTCAACTCTTGGCCCTCTATATCTGCTAGTTTAGAAGTTACAGCGATTTAAAGTTTTTTTGAAAACTTTTTGTGATTGCTGCCGTTCCAGACCAGCTAGAGAGGTGGTTTTCGGCGCAAATGAAAGAGGAACTTCCCCTCCTTAACGTCCTAGAGTTTCATTTAATTAGGATTTCAACTTTACCAATGGTGAGCCATGGAAAAAGGGAAGAAAACCACCCATATACGAAAACTTGAAAAATTGATTCGGCAAATTCTGGGCACTCTAGCTCTTTCCGCTTGGCTTGTAGAGCAGTTTAAAGTTGTACTGGAGGACACCTGATGCTTGTAGACAACAAAACTCGGTTTTTTGAAAATTGTTCCCGTTCAACTCTTGGCCCTCTATCTCTGCTAGTTTAGAAGTTACAGCGATTTAAAGTCTTTTTGAAAACTTTTTGTGATTGCTGCCGTTCCAGACCAGCTAGAGAGCTGGTTTTCGGCGCAAATGAAAGAGGAACTTCCCCTCCTTAACGTCCTAGAGTTTCATTTAATTCGGATTTCAACTTTACCAATGGTGAGCCATGGAAAAAGGGAAGAAAACCACCCATATACGAAAACTTGAAAAATTGATTCGGCTAATTCTGGGTACTCTAGCTCTTTCCGCTTGGCTTGTAGAGCAGTTTAAAGTTGTACTGGAGGACACCTGATGCTTGTAGACAACAAAACTCGGTTTTTTGAAAATTGTTCCCGTTCAGCTCTTGGCCCTCTATCTCTGCTAGTTTAGAAGTTACAGCGATTTAAAGTTTTTTTAAAAACTTTTTGTGATTGCTGCCGTTCCAGACCAGCCAGAGAGCTGGTTTTCGGCGCAAATGAAAGAGGAACCTCCCCTCTTTAACGTCCTAGAGTTTCATTTAATTCGGATTTCAAATTTAGCAATGGTGAGCCATGGAAAAAGGGAAGAAAACCAGCCATATACGAAAACTTGAAAAATTGATGCGGCTAATTCTGGGTGCTCTAGCTCTTTCCGCTTGGCTTGTAGAGCAGTTTAAAGTTGTACTGGAGGACACCTGATGCTTGTAGACAACAAAACTCGGTTTTTTGAAAATTGTTCCCGTTCAACTCTTGGCCCTCTATCTCTGCTAGTTTAGAAGTTACAGCGATTTAAAGTTTTTTTGAAAACTTTTTGTGATTGCTGCCGTTCCAGACCAGCTAGAGTGGTGGTTTTCGGCGCAAATGAAAGAGGAACTTCCCCTCCTTAACGTCCTAGAGTTTCATTTAATTCGGATTTCAACTTTACCAATGGTGAGCCATGGAAAAAGGGAAGAAAACCACCCATATACGAAAACTTGAAAAATTGATTCGGCAAATTCTGGGTACTCTAGCTCTTTCCGCTTGGCTTGTAGAGCAGTTTAAAGTTGTACTGGAGGACACCTGATGCTTGTAGACAACAAAACTCGGTTTTTTGAAAATTGTTCCCGTTCAACTCTTGGCCCTCTATCTCTGCTAGTTTAGAAGTTACAGCGATTTAAAGTCTTTTTGAAAACTTTTTGTGATTGCTGCCGTTCCAGACCAGCTAGAGAGCTGGTTTTCGGCGCAAATGAAAGAGGAACTTCCCCTCCTTAACGTCCTAGAGTTTCATTTAATTCGGATTTCAACTTTACCAATGGTGAGCCATGGAAAAAGGGAAGAAAACCACCCATATACGAAAACTTGAAAAATTGATTCGGCTAATTCTGGGTACTCTAGCTCTTTCCGCTTGGCTTGTAGAGCAGTTTAAAGTTGTGCTGGAGGACACCTGATGCTTGTAGACAACATAACTCGGTTTTTTGATAATTGTTCCAGTTCAACTCTTGGCCCTCTATATCTGCTAGTTTAGAAGTTACAGCGATTTAAAGTTTTTTTGAAAACTTTTTGTGATTGCTGCCGTTCCAGACCAGCTAGAGAGGTGGTTTTCGGCGCAAATGAAAGAGGAACTTCCCCTCCTTAACGTCCTAGAGTTTCATTTAATTCGGATTTCAACTTTACCAATGGTGAGCCATGGAAAAAGGGAAGAAAACCACCCATATACGAAAACTTGAAAAATTGATTCGGCAAATTCTGGGCACTCTAGCTCTTTCCGCTTGGCTTGTAGAGCAGTTTAAAGTTGTACTGGAGGACACCTGATGCTTGTAGACAACAAAACTCGGTTTTTTGAAAATTGTTCCCGTTCAACTCTTGGCCCTCTATCTCTGCTAGTTTAGAAGTTACAGCGATTTAAAGTCTTTTTGAAAACTTTTTGTGATTGCTGCCGTTCCAGACCAGCTAGAGAGCTGGTTTTCGGCGCAAATGAAAGAGGAACTTCCCCTCCTTAACGTCCTAGAGTTTCATTTAATTCGGATTTCAACTTTACCAATGGTGAGCCATGGAAAAAGGGAAGAAAACCACCCATATACGAAAACTTGAAAAATTGATTCGGCTAATTCTGGGTACTCTAGCTCTTTCCGCTTGGCTTGTAGAGCAGTTTAAAGTTGTGCTGGAGGACACCTGATGTTTGTAGACAACAAAACTCGGTTTTTTGAAAATTGTTCCCGTTCAGCTCTTGGCCCTCTATCTCTGCTAGTTTAGAAGTTACAGCGATTTAAAGTTTTTTTGAAAACTTTTTGTGATTGCTGCCGTTCCAGACCAGCTAGAGAGGTGGTTTTCGGCGCAAATGAAAGAGGAACTTCCCCTCCTTAACGTCCTAGAGTTTCATTTAATTCGGATTTCAACTTTACCAATGGTGAGCCATGGAAAAAGGGAAGAAAACCACCCATATACGAAAACTTGAAAAATTGATTCGGCAAATTCTGGGCACTCTAGCTCTTTCCGCTTGGCTTGTAGAGCAGTTTAAAGTTGTACTGGAGGACACCTGATGCTTGTAGACAACAAAACTCGGTTTTTTGAAAATTGTTCCCGTTCAACTCTGGGCCCTCTATCTCTGCTAGTTTAGAAGTTACAGCGATTTAAAGTCTTTTTGAAAACTTTTTGTGATTGCTGCCGTTCCAGACCAGCTAGAGAGATGGTTTTCGGCGCAAATGAAAGAGGAACTTCCCCTCTTTAACGTCCTAGAGTTTCATTTAATTCGGATTTCAACTTTACCAATGGTGAGCCATGGAAAAAGGGAAGAAAACCACCCATATACGAAAACTTGAAGAATTGATTCGGCTAATTCTGGGTACTCTAGCTCTTTCCGCTTGGCTTGTAGAGCAGTTTAAAGTTGTACTGGAGGACACCTGATGCTTGTAGACAACAAAACTCGGTTTTTTGAAAATTGTTCCCGTTCAACTCTTGGCCCTCTATCTCTGCTAGTTTAGAAGTTACAGCGATTTAAAGTTTTTTTGAAAACTTTTTGTGATTGCTGCCGTTCCAGACCAGCCAGAGAGCTGGTTTTCGGCGCAAATGAAAGAGGAACCTCCCCTCTTTAACGTCCTAGAGTTTCATTTAATTCGGATTTCAAATTTAGCAATGGTGAGCCATGGAAAAAGGGAAGAAAACCAGCCATATACGAAAACTTGAAAAATTGATTCGGCTAATTCTGGGTACTCTAGCTCTTTCCGCTTGGCTTGTAGAGCAGTTTAAAGTTGTACTGGAGGACACCTGATGCTTGTAGACAACAAAACTCGGTTTTTTGAAAATTGTTCCCGTTCAACTCTTGGCCCTCTATCTCTGCTAGTTTAGAAGTTACAGCGATTTAAAGTTTTTTTGAAAACTTTTTGTGATTGCTGCCGTTCCAGACCAGCTAGTCAGCTGGTTTTCGGCGCAAATGAAAGAGGAACTTCCCGTCTTTAACGTCCTAGAGTTTCATTTAATTCGAATTTCAAATTTAGCAATGGCGAGCCATGGAAAAAGGGAAGAAAACCACCCATATACGAAAACTTGAAAAATTGATTCGGCTAATTCTGGGTACTCTAGCTCTTTCCGCTTGGCTTGTAGAGCAGTTTAAAGTTGTACTGGAGGACACCTGATGCTTGTAGACAACAAAACTCGGTTTTTTGAAAATTGTTCCCGTTCAACTCTTGGCCCTCTATCTCCGCTAGTTTAGAAGTTACAGCGATTTAAAGTTTTTTTGAAAACTTTTTGTGATTGCTTCCGTTCCAGACCAGCTAGAGAGCTGGTTTTCGGCGCAAATGAAAGAGGAACTTCCCCTCCTTAACGTCCTAGAGTTTCATTTAATTCGGATTTCAACATTACCAATGGTGAGCCTTGGAAAAAGGGAAGAAAACCAGCCATATACGAAAACTTGAAAAATTGATTCGGCTAATTCTGGGTACTCTAGCTCTTTCCGCTTGGCTTGTAGAGCAGTTTAAAGTTGTACTGGAGGACACCTGATGCTTGTAGACAACAAAACTCGGTTTTTTGAAAATTGTTCCCGAACAACTCTTGGCCCTCTATCTCTGCTAGTTTAGAAGTTACAGCGATTTAAAGTTTTTTTGAAAACTTTTTGTGATTGCTGCCGTTCCAGACCAGCTAGAGAGCTGGTTTTCAGCGCAAATGAAAGAGGAACTTCCCCTCTTTAACGTCCTAGAGTTTAATTTAATTCGGATTTCAACTTTACCAATGGTGAGCCATGGAAAAAGGGAAGAAAACCAGCCATATACGAAAACTTGAAAAATTGATTCGGCAAATTCTGGGTACTCTAGCTCTTTCCGCTTGGCTTGTAGAGCAGTTTAAAGTTGTACTGGAGGACACCTGATGCTTGTAGACAACAAAACTCGGTTTTTTGAAAATTGTTCCCGTTCAACTCTTGGCCCTCTATCTCTGCTAGTTTAAAAGTTACAGCGATTTAAAGTTTTTTTGAAAACTTTTTATGATTGCTGCCGTGCCAGACCACCTAGAGAGCTGGTTTTCGGCGCAAATGAAAGAGGAACCTCCCCTCTTTAACGTCCTAGAGTTTCATTTAATTCGGATTTCAAATTTAGCAATGGTGAGCCATGGAAAAAGAGAAGAAAACCACCCATATACGAAAACTTGAAAAATTGATTCGGCTAATTCTGGGTACTCTAGCTCTTTCCGCTTGGCTTGTAGAGCAGTTTAAAGTTGTACTGGAGGACACCTGACACCTTTTGTAGACAACAACACTCGGTTTTTTGTAAATTGTTCCCGTTCAACTCTGGGCCCTCTATCTCTGCTAGTTTAGAAGTTACAGCGATTTAAAGTTTTTTTGAAAACTTTTTGTGATTGCTGCCGTTCCAGACCAGCTAGAGAGCTGGTTTTCAGCGCAAATGAAAGAGGAACTTCCCCTCTTTAACGTCCTAGAGTTTAATTTAATTCGGATTTCAACTTTACCAATGGTGAGCCATGGAAAAAGGGAAGAAAACCAGCCATATACGAAAACTTGAAAAATTGATTCGGCAAATTCTGGGTACTCTAGCTCTTTCCGCTTGGCTTGTAGAGCAGTTTAAAGTTGTACTGGAGGACACCTGATGCTTGTAGACAACAAAACTCGGTTTTTTGAAAATTGTTCCCGTTCAACTCTTGGCCCTCTATCTCTGCTAGTTTAAAAGTTACAGCGATTTAAAGTTTTTTTGAAAACTTTTTGTGATTGCTGCCGTTCCAGACCAGCTAGAGAGCTGGTTTTCAGCGCAAATGAAAGAGGAACTTCCCCTCTTTAACGTCCTAGAGTTTCATTTAATTCGGATTTCAACTTTACCAATGGTGAGCCATGGAAAAAGGGAAGAAAACCAGCCATATACGAAAACTTGAAAAATTGATTCGGCTAATTCTGGGTACTCTAGCTCTTTCCGCTTGGCTTGTAGAGCAGTATAAAGTTGTACTGGAGAACACCTGACGCTTGTAGACAACAAAACTCGGTTTTTTGAAAATTGTTCCCGTTCAACTCTGGGCCCTCTATCTCTACTAGTTTAGAAGTTACAGCGATTTAAAGTTTTTTTGAAAACTTTTTGTGATTGCTGCCGTTCCAGACCAGCTAGAGAGATGGTTTTCGGCGCAAATGAAAGAGGAACTTCCCCTCTTTAACGTCCAAGAGTTTCATTTAATTCGGATTTCAACTTTACCAATGGTGAGCCATGGAAAAAGGGAAGAAAACCACCCATATGCGAAAACTTGAAAAATTTATTCGGCTAATTCTGGGTACTCTAGCTCTTTCCGCTTGGCTTGTAGAGCAGTATAAAATTGTACTGGAGGACACCTGATGCTTGTAGACTACAAAACTCGGTTTTTTGAAAATTGTTCCCGTTCAACTCTGGGCCCTCTATCTCTGCTAGTTTAGAAGTTACAGCGATTTAAAGTTTTTTTGAAAACTTTTTGTGATTGCTGCCGTTCCAGACCAGCTAGAGAGATGGTTTTCGGCGCAAATGAAAGAGGAACTTCCCCTCTTTAACGTCCTAGAGGTTCATTTAATTCGGATTTCAACTTTACCAATGGTGAGCCATGGAAGAAGGGAAGAAAACCACCCTTATACGAAAACTTGAAAAATTGATTCGGCTAATTCTGGGTACTCTAGCTCTTTGCGCTTGGCTTGTAGAGCAGTTTAAAGTTGTACTGGAGGACACCTGATGCTTGTAGACAACAAAACTCGGTTTTTTGAAAATTGTTCCCGTTCAACTCTTGGCCCTCTATCTCTGCTAGTTTAAAAGTTACAGCGATTTAAAGTTTTTTTGAAAACTTTTTGTGATTGCTGCCGTTCCAGACCAGCTAGAGAGCTGGTTTTCAGCGCAAATGAAAGAGGAACTTCCCCTCTTTAACGTCCTAGAGTTTCATTTAATTCGGATTTCAACTTTACCAATGGTGAGCCATGGAAAAAGGGAAGAAAACCAGCCATATACGAAAACTTGAAAAATTGATTCGGCTAATTCTGGGTACTCTAGCTCTTTCCGCTTGGCTTGTAGAGCAGTATAAAGTTGTACTGGAGAACACCTGACGCTTGTAGACAACAAAACTCGGTTTTTTGAAAATTGTTCCCGTTCAACTCTGGGCCCTCTATCTCTACTAGTTTAGAAGTTACAGCGATTTAAAGTTTTTTTGAAAACTTTTTGTGATTGCTGCCGTTCCAGACCAGCTAGAGAGATGGTTTTCGGCGCAAATGAAAGAGGAACTTCCCCTCTTTAACGTCCAAGAGTTTCATTTAATTCGGATTTCAACTTTACCAATGGTGAGCCATGGAAAAAGGGAAGAAAACCACCCATATGCGAAAACTTGAAAAATTTATTCGGCTAATTCTGGGTACTCTAGCTCTTTCCGCTTGGCTTGTAGAGCAGTATAAAATTGTACTGGAGGACACCTGATGCTTGTAGACTACAAAACTCGGTTTTTTGAAAATTGTTCCCGTTCAACTCTGGGCCCTCTATCTCTGCTAGTTTAGAAGTTACAGCGATTTAAAGTTTTTTTGAAAACTTTTTGTGATTGCTGCCGTTCCAGACCAGCTAGAGAGATGGTTTTCGGCGCAAATGAAAGAGGAACTTCCCCTCTTTAACGTCCTAGAGGTTCATTTAATTCGGATTTCAACTTTACCAATGGTGAGCCATGGAAGAAGGGAAGAAAACCACCCTTATACGAAAACTTGAAAAATTGATTCGGCTAATTCTGGGTACTCTAGCTCTTTGCGCTTGGCTTGTAGAGCAGTTTAAAGTTGTACTGGAGGACACCTGATGCTTGTAGACAACAAAACTCGGTTTTTTGAAAATTGTTCCCGTTCAACTCTGGGCCCTCTATCTCTGCTAGTTTAGAAGTTACAGCGATTTAAAGTTTTTTTGAAAACTTTTTGTGATTGCTGCCGTTCCAGACCAGCTAGAGAGATGGTTTTCGGCACAAATGAAAGAGGAACTTCCCCTCTTTAACGTCCTAGAGTTTCATTTAATTCGGATTTCAACTTTACCAATGGTGAGCCATGGAAAAAGGGAAGAAAACCACCCATATACGAAAACTTGAAAAATTTATTCGGCTAATTCTGGGTACTCTAGCTCTTTCCGCTTGGCTTGTAGAGCAGTTAAAAATTGTACTGGAGGACACCTGATGCTTGTAGACTACAAAACTCGGTTTTTTGAAAATGGTTCCCGTTCAACTCTGGGCCCTCTATCTCTGCTAGTTTAGAAGTTACAGCGATTTAAAGTTTTTTTGAAAACTTTTTGTGATTGCTGCCGTTCCAGACCAGCTAGAGAGCTGGTTTTCGGCGCAAATTAAAGAGGAACTTCCCCTCTTTAACGTCCTAGAGTTTCATTTAATGCGGCTTTCAACTTTACCAATGGTGAGCCATTGAAAATGGGAAGAAAACCACCCATATGCGAAAACTTGAAAAATTTATTCGGCTAATTCTGGGTACTGTAGCTCTTTCCGCTTGGCTTGTAGAGCAGTTTAAAGTTGTACTGGAGGACACCTGATGCTTGTAGACAACAAAACTCGGTTTTTTGAAAATTGTTCCCGTTCAACTCTGGGCCCTCTATCTCTGCTAGTTTAGAAGTTACAGCGATTTAAAGTTTTTTTGAAAACTTTTTGTGATTGCTGCCGTTCCAGACCAGCTAGAGAGATGGTTTTCGGCACAAATGAAAGAGGAACTTCCCCTCTTTAACGTCCTAGAGTTTCATTTAATTCGGATTTCAACTTTACCAATGGTGAGCCATGGAAAAAGGGAAGAAAACCAGCCATATACGAAAACTTGAAAAATTGATTCGGCTAATTCTGGGTACTCTAGCTCTTTCCGCTTGGCTTGTAGAGCAGTATAAAGTTGTACTGGAGAACACCTGATGCTTGTAGACAACAAAACTCGGTTTTTTGAAAATTGTTCCCGTTCAACTCTGGGCCCTCTATCTCTACTAGTTTAGAAGTTACAGCGATTTAAAGTTTTTTTGAAAACTTTTTGTGATTGCTGCCGTTCCAGACCAGCTAGAGAGATGGTTTTCGGCGCAAATGAAAGAGGAACTTCCCCTCTTTAACGTCCAAGAGTTTCATTTAATTCGGATTTCAACTTTACCAATGGTGAGCCATGGAAAAAGGGAAGAAAACCACCCATATGCGAAAACTTGAAAAATTTATTCGGCTAATTCTGGGTACTCTAGCTCTTTCCGCTTGGCTTGTAGAGCAGTATAAAATTGTACTGGAGGACACCTGATGCTTGTAGACTACAAAACTCGGTTTTTTGAAAATTGTTCCCGTTCAACTCTGGGCCCTCTATCTCTGCTAGTTTAGAAGTTACAGCGATTTAAA
Source organism: Coelopa pilipes (assembly GCA_947389925.1). Classification (NCBI taxonomy): domain Eukaryota; kingdom Metazoa; phylum Arthropoda; class Insecta; order Diptera; family Coelopidae; genus Coelopa; species Coelopa pilipes. The sequence goes on along the minus strand of OX376700.1, from coordinate 22,897,966 downwards.
GTTTTTTTGAAAACTTTTTGTGATTGCTGCCGTTCCAGACCAGCTAGAGAGATGGTTTTCGGCGCAAATGAAAGAGGAACTTCCCCTCTTTAACGTCCTAGAGGTTCATTTAATTCGGATTTCAACTTTACCAATGGTGAGCCATGGAAGAAGGGAAGAAAACCACCCTTATACGAAAACTTGAAAAATTGATTCGGCTAATTCTGGGTACTCTAGCTCTTTGCGCTTGGCTTGTAGAGCAGTTTAAAGTTGTACTGGAGGACACCTGATGCTTGTAGACAACAAAACTCGGTTTTTTGAAAATTGTTCCCGTTCAACTCTGGGCCCTCTATCTCTGCTAGTTTAGAAGTTACAGCGATTTAAAGTTTTTTTGAAAACTTTTTGTGATTGCTGCCGTTCCAGACCAGCTAGAGAGATGGTTTTCGGCACAAATGAAAGAGGAACTTCCCCTCTTTAACGTCCTAGAGTTTCATTTAATTCGGATTTCAACTTTACCAATGGTGAGCCATGGAAAACGGGAAGAAAACCAGCCATATACGAAAACTTGAAAAATTTATTCGGCTAATTCTGGGTACTCTAGCTCTTTCCGCTTGGCTTGTAGAGCAGTATAAAGTTGTACTGGAGGACACCTGATGCTTGTAGACAACAAAACTCGGTTTTTTGAAAATTGTTCCCGTTCAACTCTGGGCCCTCTATCTCTGCTAGTTTAGAAGTTACAGCGATTTAAAGTTTTTTTGAAAACTTTTTGTGATTGCTGCCGTTCCAGACCAGCTAGAGAGATGGTTTTCGGCGCAAATGAAAGAGGAACTTCCCCTCTTTAACGTCCTAGAGTTTCATTTCATTCGGATTTCAACTTTTCCTATGGTGAGCCATGGAAAAAGGGAAGAAAACCACCCTTATACGAAAACTTGAAAAATTGATTCGGCTAATTCTGGGTACTCTAGCTCTTTCCGCTTGGCTTGTAGAGCAGTTTAAAGTTGTACTGGAGGACACCTGATGCTTGTAGACAACAACACTCGGTTTTTTGTAAATTGTTCCCGTTCAACTCTGGGCCCTCTATCTCTGCTAGTTTAGAAGTTACAGCGATTTAAAGTCTTTTTGAATACTTTTTGTGATTGCTGCCGTTCCAGACCAGCTAGAGAGCTGGTTTTCGGCACAAATGAAAGAGGAACTTCCCCTCTTTAACGTCCTAGAGGTTCATTTAATTCGGATTTCAACTTTAGCAATGGTGAGCCATGGAAAAAGGGAAGAAAACCACCCTTATACGAAAACTTGAAAAATTGATTCGGCTAATTCTGGGTACTCTAGCTCTTTCCGCTTGGCTTGTAGAGCAGTTTAAAGTTGTACTGGAGGACACCTGATGCTTGTAGACAACAAAACTCGGTTTTTTGAAAATTGTTCCCGTTCAACTCTTGGCCCTTTATCTCTGCTAGTTTAGAAGTTACAGCGATTTAAAGTTTTTTTGAAAACTTTTTGTGATTGCTGCTGTTCCAGACCAGCTAGAGAGCTGGTTTTCGGCACAAATGAAAGAGGAACTTCCCCTCTTTAACGTCCTAGAGGTTCATTTAATTCGGATTTCAACTTTACCAATGGTGAGCCATGGAAAAAGGGAAGAAAACCACCCATATACGAAAACTAAAAAATTTATTCGGCTAATTCTGGGTACTCTAGCTCTTTCCGCTTGGCTTGTAGAGCAGTATAAAGTTGTACTGGAGGACACCTGATGCTTGTAGACAACAAAACTCGGTTTTTTGAAAATTGTTCCCGTTCAACTCTGGGCCCTCTATCTCTGCTAGTTTAGAAGTTACAGCGATTTAAAGTTTTTTTGAAAACTTTTTGTGATTGCTGCCGTTCCAGACCAGCTAGAGAGATGGTTTTCGGCGCAAATTAAAGAGGAACTTCCCCTCTTTAACGTCCTAGAGTTTCATTTAATTCGGATTTCAACTTTACCAATGGTGAGCCATTGAAAATGGGAAGAAAACCACCCATATGCGAAAACTTGAAAAATTTATTCGGCTAATTCTGGGTACTCTAGCTCTTTCCGCTTGGCTTGTAGAGCAGTATAAAGTTGTACTGGAGGACACCTGATGCTTGTAGACAACAACACTCGGTTTTTTGTAAATTGTTCCCGTTCAACTCTGGGCCCTCTATCTCTGCTAGTTTAGAAGTTACAGCGATTTAAAGTTTTTTTGAAAACTTTTTGTGATTGCTGCCGTTCCAGACCAGCTAGAGAGCTGGTTTTCAGCGCAAATGAAAGAGGAACTTCCCCTCTTTAACGTCCTAGAGTTTCATTTAATTCGGATTTCAACTTTACCAATGGTGAGCCATCGAAAAAGGGAAGAAAACCAGCCATATACGAAAACTTGAAAAATTGATTCGGCTAATTCTGGGTACTCTAGCTCTTTCCGCTTGGCTTGTAGAGCAGTTTAAAGTTGTACTGGAGGACACCTGATGCTTGTAGACAACAAAACTCGGTTTTTTGAAAATTGTTCCCGTTCAACTCTTGGCCCTCTATCTCTGCTAGTTTAGAAGTTACAGCGATTTAAAGTTTTTTTGAAAACTTTTTGTGATTGCTGCCGTTCCAGACCAGCTAGAGAGCTGGTTTTCAGCGCAAATGAAAGAGGAACTTCCCCTCTTTAACGTCCTAGAGTTTCATTTAATTCGGATTTCAACTTTACCAATGGTGAGCCATGGAAAAAGGGAAGAAAACCACCCTTATACGAAAACTTGAAAAATTGATTCGGCTAATTCTGGGTACTCTAGCTCTTTCCGCTTGGCTTGTAGAGCAGTTTAAAGTTGTACTGGAGGACACCTGATGCTTGTAGACAACAAAACTCGGTTTTTTGAAAATTGTTCCCGTTCAACTCTTGGCCCTCTATCTCTGCTAGTTTAGAAGTTACAGCGATTTAAAGTTTTTTTGAAAACTTTTTGTGATTGCTGCCGTTCCAGACCAGCTAGAGAGATGGTTTTCGGCGCAAATTAAAGAGGAACTTCCCCTCTTTAACGTCCTAGAGTTTCATTTAATTCGGATTTCAACTTTACCAATGGTGAGCCATTGAAAATGGGAAGAAAACCACCCATATGCGAAAACTTGAAAAATTTATTCGGCTAATTCTGGGTACTCTAGCTCTTTCCGCTTGGCTTGTAGAGCAGTATAAAGTTGTACTGGAGGACACCTGATGCTTTTAGACAACAACACTCGGTTTTTTGTAAATTGTTCCCGTTCAACTCTGGGCCCTCTATCTCTGCTAGTTTAGAAGTTACAGCGATTTAAAGTTTTTTTGAAAACTTTTTGTGATTGCTGCCGTTCCAGACCAGCTAGAGAGCTGGTTTTCAGCGCAAATGAAAGAGGAACTTCCCCTCTTTAACGTCCTAGAGTTTCATTTAATTCGGATTTCAACTTTACCAATGGTGAGCCATGGAAAAGGGGAAGAAAACCACCCTTATACGAAAACTTGAAAAATTGATTCGGCTAATTCTGGGTACTCTAGCTCTTTCCGCTTGGCTTGTAGAGCAGTTTAAAGTTGTACTGGAGGACACCTGATGCTTGTAGACAACAACACTCGGTTTTTTGTAAATTGTTCCCGTTCAACTCTGGGCCCTCTATCTCTGCTAGTTTAGAAGTTACAGCGATTTAAAGTTTTTTTGAAAACTTTTTGTGATTGCTGCCGTTCCAGACCAGCTAGAGAGATGGTTTTCGGCGCAAATTAAAGAGGAACTTCCCCTCTTTAACGTCCTAGAGTTTCATTTAATTCGGATTTCAACTTTACCAATGGTGAGCCATTGAAAATGGGAAGAAAACCACCCATATGCGAAAACTTGAAAAATTTATTCGGCTAATTCTGGGTACTCTAGCTCTTTCCGCTTGGCTTGTAGAGCAGTATAAAGTTGTACTGGAGGACACCTGATGCTTGTAGACAACAACACTCGGTTTTTTGTAAATTGTTCCCGTTCAACTCTGGGCCCTCTATCTCTGCTAGTTTAGAAGTTACAGCGATTTAAAGTTTTTTTGAAAACTTTTTGTGATTGCTGCCGTTCCAGACCAGCTAGAGAGCTGGTTTTCAGCGCAAATGAAAGAGGAACTTCCCCTCTTTAACGTCCTAGAGTTTCATTTAATTCGGATTTCAACTTTACCAATGGTGAGCCATGGAAAAAGGGAAGAAAACCACCCTTATACGAAAACTTGAAAAATTGATTCGGCTAATTCTGGGTACTCTAGCTCTTTCCGCTTGGCTTGTAGAGCAGTATAAAGTTGTACTGGAGGACACCTGATGCTTGTAGACAACAAAACTCGGTTTTTTGAAAATTGTTCCCGTTCAACTCTGGGCCCTCTATCTCTGCTAGTTTAGAAGTTACAGCGATTTAAAGTTTTTTTGAAAACTTTTTGTGATTGCTGCTGTTCCAGACCAGCTAGAGAGCTGGTTTTCGGCACAAATGAAAGAGGAACTTCCCCTTCTTAACGTCCTAGAGTTTCATTTAATGCGGCTTTCAACTTTACCAATGGTGAGCCATTGAAAAAGGGAAGAAAACCACCCTTAACGAAAACTTGAAAAATTGATTCGGCTAATTCTGGGTACTCTAGCTCTTTCCGCTTGGCTTGTAGAGCAGTTTAAAGTTGTACTGGAGGACACCTGATGCTTGTAGACAACAACACTCGGTTTTTTGTAAATTGTTCCCGTTCAACTCTGGGCCCTCTATCTCTGCTAGTTTAGAAGTTACAGCGATTTAAAGTTTTTTTGAAAACTTTTTGTGATTGCTGCCGTTCCAGACCAGCTAGAGAGCTGGTTTTCAGCGCAAATGAAAGAGGAACTTCCCCTCTTTAACGTCCTAGAGTTTCATTTCATTCGGATTTCAACTTTACCTATGGTGAGCCATGGAAAAAGGGAAGAAAACCACCCTTATACGAAAACTTGAAAAATTGATTCGGCTAATTCTGGGTACTCTAGCTCTTTCCGCTTGGCTTGTAGAGCAGTTTAAAGTTGTACTGGAGGACACCTGATGCTTGTAGACAACAACACTCGGTTTTTTGTAAATTGTTCCCGTTCAACTCTGGGCCCTCTATCTCTGCTAGTTTAGAAGTTACAGCGATTTAAAGTTTTTTTGAAAACTTTTTGTGATTGCTGCCGTTCCAGACCAGCTAGAGAGATGGTTTTTGGCGCAAATTAAAGAGGAACTTCCCCTCTTTAACGTCCTAGAGTTTCATTTAATTCGGATTTCAACTTTACCAATGGTGAGCCATTGAAAATGGGAAGAAAACCACCCATATGCGAAAACTTGAAAAATTTATTCGGCTAATTCTGGGTACTCTAGCTCTTTCCGCTTGGCTTGTAGAGCAGTATAAAGTTGTACTGGAGGACACCTGATGCTTTTAGACAACAACACTCGGTTTTTTGTAAATTGTTCCCGTTCAACTCTGGGCCCTCTATCTCTGCTAGTTTAGAAGTTACAGCGATTTAAAGTTTTTTTGAAAACTTTTTGTGATTGCTGCCGTTCCAGACCAGCTAGAGAGCTGGTTTTCAGCGCAAATGAAAGAGGAACTTCCCCTCTTTAACGTCCTAGAGTTTCATTTAATTCGGATTTCAACTTTACCAATGGTGAGCCATGGAAAAGGGGAAGAAAACCACCCTTATACGAAAACTTGAAAAATTGATTCGGCTAATTCTGGGTACTCTAGCTCTTTCCGCTTGGCTTGTAGAGCAGTTTAAAGTTGTACTGGAGGACACCTGATGCTTGTAGACAACAACACTCGGTTTTTTGTAAATTGTTCCCGTTCAACTCTGGGCCCTCTATCTCTGCTAGTTTAGAAGTTACAGCGATTTAAAGTTTTTTTGAAAACTTTTTGTGATTGCTGCCGTTCCAGACCAGCTAGAGAGATGGTTTTCGGCGCAAATTAAAGAGGAACTTCCCCTCTTTAACGTCCTAGAGTTTCATTTAATTCGGATTTCAACTTTACCAATGGTGAGCCATTGAAAATGGGAAGAAAACCACCCATATGCGAAAACTTGAAAAATTTATTCGGCTAATTCTGGGTACTCTAGCTCTTTCCGCTTGGCTTGTAGAGCAGTATATAGTTGTACTGGAGGACACCTGATGCTTGTAGACAACAATACTCGGTTTTTTGTAAATTGTTCCCGTTCAACTCTGGGCCCTCTATCTCTGCTAGTTTAGAAGTTACAGCGATTTAAAGTTTTTTTGAAAACTTTTTGTGATTGCTGCCGTTCCAGACCAGCTAGAGAGCTGGTTTTCAGCGCAAATGAAAGAGGAACTTCCCCTCTTTAACGTCCTAGAGTTTCATTTAATTCGGATTTCAACTTTACCAATGGTGAGCCATGGAAAAAGGGAAGAAAACCACCCTTATACGAAAACTTGAAAAATTGATTCGGCTAATTCTGGGTACTCTAGCTCTTTCCGCTTGGCTTGTAGAGCAGTATAAAGTTGTACTGGAGGACACCTGATGCTTGTAGACAACAAAACTCGGTTTTTTGAAAATTGTTCCCGTTCAACTCTGGGCCCTCTATCTCTGCTAGTTTAGAAGTTACAGCGATTTAAAGTTTTTTTGAAAACTTTTTGTGATTGCTGCTGTTCCAGACCAGCTAGAGAGCTGGTTTTCGGCACAAATGAAAGAGGAACTTCCCCTTCTTAACGTCCTAGAGTTTCATTTCATTCGGATTTCAACTTTACCTATGGTGAGCCATGGAAAAAGGGAAGAAAACCACCCTTATACGAAAACTTGAAAAATTGATTCGGCTAATTCTGGGTACTCTAGCTCTTTCCGCTTGGCTTGTAGAGCAGTTTAAAGTTGTACTGGAGGACACCTGATGCTTGTAGACAACAAAACTCGGTTTTTTGAAAATTGTTCCCGTTCAACTCTTGGCCCTCTATCTCTGCTAGTTTAGAAGTTACAGCGATTTAAAGTTTTTTTGAAAACTTTTTGTGATTGCTGCCGTTCCAGACCAGCTAGAGAGCTGGTTTTCAGCGCAAATGAAAGAGGAACTTCCCCTCTTTAACGTCCTAGAGTTTCATTTCATTCGGATTTCAACTTTACCTATGGTGAGCCATGGAAAAAGGGAAGAAAACCACCCTTATACGAAAACTTGAAAAATTGATTCGGCTAATTCTGGGTACTCTAGCTCTTTCCGCTTGGCTTGTAGAGCAGTTTAAAGTTGTACTGGAGGACACCTGATGCTTGTAGACAACAACACTCGGTTTTTTGTAAATTGTTCCCGTTCAACTCTGGGCCCTCTATCTCTGCTAGTTTAGAAGTTACAGCGATTTAAAGTTTTTTTGAAAACTTTTTGTGATTGCTGCCGTTCCAGACCAGCTAGAGAGCTGGTTTTCAGCGCAAATGAAAGAGGAACTTCCCCTCTTTAACGTCCTAGAGTTTCATTTAATTCGGATTTCAACTTTACCAATGGTGAGCCATGGAAAAAGGGAAGAAAACCACCCTTATACGAAAACTTGAAAAATTGATTCGGCTAATTCTGGGTACTCTAGCTCTTTCCGCTTGGCTTGTAGAGCAGTTTAAAGTTGTACTGGAGGACACCTGATGCTTGTAGACAACAAAACTCGGTTTTTTGAAAATTGTTCCCGTTCAACTCTTGGCCCTCTATCTCTGCTAGTTTAGAAGTTACAGCGATTTAAAGTTTTTTTGAAAACTTTTTGTGATTGCTGCCGTTCCAGACCAGCTAGAGAGCTGGTTTTCAGCGCAAATGAAAGAGGAACTTCCCCTCTTTAACGTCCTAGAGTTTCATTTCATTCGGATTTCAACTTTACCTATGGTGAGCCATGGAAAAAGGGAAGAAAACCACCCTTATACGAAAACTTGAAAAATTGATTCGGCTAATTCTGGGTACTCTAGCTCTTTCCGCTTGGCTTGTAGAGCAGTTTAAAGTTGTACTGGAGGACACCTGATGCTAGTAGACAACAACACTCGGTTTTTTGTAAATTGTTCCCGTTCAACTCTGGGCCCTCTATCTCTGCTAGTTTAGAAGTTACAGCGATTTAAAGTCTTTTTGAAAACTTTTTGTGATTGCTGCCGTTCCAGACCAGCTAGAGAGCTGGTTTTCAGCGCAAATGAAAGAGGAACTTCCCCTCTTTAACGTCCTAGAGTTTCATTTAATTCGGATTTCAACTTTACCAATGGTGAGCCATGGAAAAAGGGAAGAAAACCAGCCATATACGAAAACTTGAAAAATTGATTCGGCTAATTCTGGGTACTCTAGCTCTTTCCGCTTGGCTTGTAGAGCAGTTTAAAGTTGTACTGGAGGACACCTGATGCTTGTAGACAACAAAACTCGGTTTTTTTAAAATTGTTCCCGTTCAACTCTTGGCCCTTTATCTCTGCTAGTTTAGAAGTTACAGCGATTTAAAGTTTTTTTGAAAACTTTTTGTGATTGCTGCTGTTCCAGACCAGCTAGAGAGCTGGTTTTCGGCACAAATGAAAGAGGAACTTCCCCTCTTTAACGTCCTAGAGGTTCATTTAATTCGGATTTCAACTTTACCAATGGTGAGCCATGGAAAAAGGGAAGAAAACCACCCATATACGAAAACTAAAAAATTTATTCGGCTAATTCTGGGTACTCTAGCTCTTTCCGCTTGGCTTGTAGAGCAGTATAAAGTTGTACTGGAGGACACCTGATGCTTGTAGACAACAAAACTCGGTTTTTTGAAAATTGTTCCCGTTCAACTCTGGGCCCTCTATCTCTGCTAGTTTAGAAGTTACAGCGGTTTAAAGTTTTTTTGAAAACTTTTTGTGATTGCTGCTGTTCCAGACCAGCTAGAGAGCTGGTTTTCGGCACAAATGAAAGAGGAACTTCCCCTCTTTAACGTCCTAGAGGTTCATTTAATTCGGATTTCAACTTTACCAATGGTGAGCCATGGAAAAAGGGAAGAAAACCACCCATATACGAAAACTTGAAAAATTTATTCGGCTAATTCTGGGTACTCTAGCTCTTTCCGCTTGGCTTGTAGAGCAGTATAAAGTTGTACTGGAGGACACCTGATGCTTGTAGACAACAAAACTCGGTTTTTTGAAAATTGTTCCCGTTCAACTCTGGGCCCTCTATCTCTGCTAGTTTAGAAGTTACAGCGATTTAAAGTTTTTTTGAAAACTTTTTGTGATTGCTGCTGTTCCAGACCAGCTAGAGAGCTGGTTTTCGGCACAAATGAAAGAGGAACTTCCCCTCTTTAACGTCCTAGAGGTTCATTTAATTCGGATTTCAACTTTACCAATGGTGAGCCATGGAAAAAGGGAAGAAAACCACCCATATACGAAAACTTGAAAAATTTATTCGGCTAATTCTGGGTACTCTAGCTCTTTCCGCTTGGCTTGTAGAGCAGTTTAAAGTTGTACTGGAGGACACCTGATGCTTGTAGACAACAAAACTCGGTTTTTTGAAAATTCTTCCCGTTCAACTCTAGGCCCTCTATCTCTGCTAGTTTAGAAGTTACAGCGATTTAAAGTTTAAAGTAAGGCGATTTAAAGTATATTTGTTTTTTTTTTTTTTTAGTTCTCTTTTGCTTTTTCAACGAACAGTCGCATGCTTACAATATTCTGTGTTACTCGTGCAATTTGTGTTCGAAATTCCTTTGAGGTTTAAGGTTTAATTTTTTTGTTAAATCAATTTATTTCCTTGTATGGTATCATCAATTGTGGAGATAGGTTTCTCCACAATACTAATCGTTTCTCATTCAATTTCTCCTTTTGAAGTCTCTTGTCTCTTGTTTTCTCACTCAATATTCTCCCGTGCATCATTGTTCGTTTCTCGAATAGTGTTTTCTTTGTCTCTTACCGCCACCATGAGTCTCTTTTCAACAATTCTCTTGTTTTAATATCCATCTTTTCTGTCTCTCACTCTCTGTGTGTCCGCTCCTTTGGGACAGGTCCCTTGATGCTGATCGGACTGATCACTTACATCTTGATCCTGAAGGCCGATATCAGCTCGAAGCTGCGATCGAAACCGCGGTCGACGTCTCAGCTCTGTTTCTCTCTCTCCCTCTTACTATCTCCATTTATCGTTGTGGAAGCACAGCCTGCCCTGCTTCACTATCACACCCACATCCAGCAGAATATCAAGGAGGGCGAGAACACGAGCAGCCAAACATACAAGAGCTAGAATAGTGGACAAATTTATTAACTCGAAAAAAAATAAGACACTATTGAAACCAATAAAGAACAACTGCAGTTTTTAGTGACGATAGAAAAACCAAATAGAATTTTATTACATCGAACAAGTGAGGATTCCAATGGTTTCAATGGCAACTTCCGCCCGCGACAGTCGTGACGTCACTCCCAAAAATCGCTACTACTACTGTTTTCTGTGCCGCGTCCACCTCCAATCGACAGCTGCAACTGCGACGAACTCTCTCCGTCACTGGTGTTGAGCGTCACTGCGGCGTCGACGGTCGTCTGGAAGCCAGCGCCGGCGGCAGCGGCGGAAACGGCGACGGCGACATCGACGTTAACCGCATCGACGACCTCGCCCACTTCCAGCCCCTCGAAGCTGCCGTCATCGGAATCATCCTCATTGATATTGTTGTTATTTTTGATGTTGTTGTCGTCGTTGTTGTTGTGGCTGTTGCCGCCGCTACTTCCGCTTGTACTTTCACTCAACTGATCGGCCACAAACGTAATCAATTGGTGGCTCATTTGCCGCATCTGTTGCTGTTGCTGTTGCTGATGCTGCTGTTGTTGTTGCGGTTGATGAAGATAATTCCATTCGTGTAGTTGTTGTTGTTCTTGTTCGTCACCGTGGCTGACACCAGCAGCCTGCGCTCCGCAGCCCTGCTCGATGCACGAGTCCTCTTCCTTTGTCTCCGACGCCGCAAAAGCCAGCAACTGCTCCGCCACAGTTGTTCTTGTTATTGTTGATGCTGTTGTTGTCATTGTTGCTGCGGTCTGATTCGGAGCTACCGTCATTTCGCCGACAGTTTGCGTCTCGTTCACGTTCCTGTTTTCGATTTCGTTTGCGCCAACTCGAGCTCCGAATACGGGCGCCACAACACTCGCTGCACGAGGGTCATCAACAGCAACATCGTCGTTACAGCCATCGGTGACATGCCCAAGGCTCTTTTGGACCATTGTTACTGTTGGCGTTTCTACTGCCGTCTTTAAGTTTCCCACTGCTCCAATGTCCACAGCCATTGATGTTGTTCTTGCTCTTGTTGATATTGTTGTTGTGGTAGTTGTTGCTTTCGCCTTCTGCTGCTCCCCGAAAAGTTGGTTCATTTTCGCCAACGACTGCTGCAGCACCAGCGACGTCGGCATTGCTTTCGGCTTTGTATCGGCCTCCTGCAGCGTGGCGTTCGCTGTTGTTTTTCCTCGCGTTCCCCTCGTCGCTGTCGTTTTTGTCTTTGTTAGTGTTGATGCTGCAGGGCCATGCATGTGTTTCTTTTCGGTGGGCTGGGCGTTGTTTTTGCATCCTTTGACCGCAATTTCCACGTTGTCTTCAGCGCAATTATCATCATCATCGTCATGCCCAACAAGAACAGAAACATTTCTACCAGTATCGAGTGATCTCATTTGCTCGTCTCTTGTTGTTGTTATCGTGGTAGTCGTTGTTGCAATCCCTGTCGATGACCTTTGTTGTTGTTGCTGTTGGTTCTCCAGTGTAGACAAGCGTCTTCTCAATTTTTCCGGATCACGAACTGCCGAGCGACTGCCGCTTCCAAAGCTACTGTGGCTGCTGTTGCTGCTGTTACTCAGCTCGATCTCCCCGTGCCCCAGGGTGCAATCCTGTAGATTAATCTCGGACAGGGTCGAGTTAAGTGCCGCGCCCACGGCAATGGGGCCCGCATCGTGATACGAGACCGGGACTGTGTCGTTCAAAATGCAGAATTTTCGGTGAGCGTTCGATGGAAATTGCTGCTGATGCTGGCACACCCTCGACTCAGGGGGAACATTCAATTGGATCTTCGCATTCCCTGAGTCTCGCATGTCGCGTTCTCGTCGACCCTCCTTCCCCCAGGTGAGCGGAGTGATCGCATTCTTGTCCTTTTGGTTGAACAACTTTCGCTTCGCCTCGAGAATTGCATTTTTGAACTCCAGGGAATCACTGCTGCTGCTCCGACTCCTGCCTCTGCTGCCTCTGCCGCTGCTCGGTGGGATGCCCTCTTCTGGCAACCGCTCTTTAGTTTCTTCCCGATTTGTTCCCAGATTCAATCCGCCCACAAGCTGCTGATAGAGCTTTTCCACATCGTCGTCCTCACTATCTTCCTCTTTGTTTCTATTGCTTTTAGTCGATGCTTCTGTTCTTCGCGCCCTAATAGAGTGCTTCCCCGCCTGGCTCTTGCACTCGATCCTGCTCTTTTCCATCGCATATTGGCTCCACACTTTCGCTGCGGCCTCTCTCGTAGCCTCCTTCTGGCGCCGCTGCCGCTCCATGTAGTCGCAAAAACTCTGCTCCAACTGGTTGCTCTCCTGCTCCAGCTCCTGCAGGCGTAATCTTAAAAGGGAAATCACTCAAATCATTCGCATCATTGTCGTCAGTTGTCATTGTCATTGTCAGTTTTGTGGAAGCGACTCACTTGGCATCGTTCACAATGTGATCCACGTTTCGCCCCTGCTCCGCGATGCTTTGCACGATCTGCTGAATCTGACGCTGTGTATTGATCGCGTCCTTCAGCAGTGGTTGTCGAGACTTCGCTTGCGGTAGATCCTTTGGCTGAATTTCTTTGGCTGGAATTTCTCTGAGTGCTCTTGTGGTCTGCCCTCCATTTTCAGTATCCTGGAAAGGAATCATGTTAATAAGGTTTTATTAAGAATGATCTTCAGGCATACTTCAAACTCTGGCAATTCCTTTGATTTCTCTGAACCCTCGTTGGCAGCTCCACGCAGCACAGCCTGCTGCGCCTCCTGTACCGAGTGGAGCACCTCGTAGTGTTTCGCCTCGAAATTCTGCAGCTGTCGTTCGATGTTCTCATTGATCTTGCGTGACTCTGCTGACTCCTCGCCCGACGCACACCTGGACAAATGCTAAGCAAAAGCGGAATTCAGTATATATTTCTAGTAAATGCATTCCAAGAACACACTTTGATGAGCTTCTGCTTGTAGCGCATCTTGAGCAGCTCCTTCTGGTGCTGCAGTTTCAGCTCCCCCTCTTTCTCGGACTGTTGCTTCTGCTTATTGAGAGCCTTGTACAAGGAGGCCTCCACCTGATGGCGGCAGCATAAGAAAAACAGAAAATAATTAATCGGAACGCATTGAATGCAGAGTAAGGTAAGGAACAGACCCTGTCGAGGAACTTCTGACCGTTCTTCGAGGTGCGCATCTCGTGCACCCACTGCGAGTACGTCCTCTCCGGAGGCTCCGTGCTGGTCTCCTTCTCTACTCGCGACCGCGCGGAGCTCTGGACGCCGACCGTGGTCGTGGTGCCATAGCCGCGAGACACGCTCTCAAAGTTGGACGCGCACTTCGCGAACTGTTTGGACATCGCGTCGATGGCCTCCACAATAGCCGAGACCTGTCGACTCTTCCGCTTCGACAGCGACATCTGCTTGAGGTTCTCGGTCATGCGCTCCAGACTACGATTCAGATTCTCGTACTTGCGCCTGCCCATCGACTTCTGCACCCGGGCTCGCGGCGCTGGATCCTGTCTTCGCAGCCTCTCGAACTCCTCCGCCATATCCTGGACCTTCTTCATGAGCACGATGAGGTACTTGTTGAGGTAGCGAAAGCTCGTGTTGTACACTTCCGACTTAACGTCCGGCGGCCGTGTCGCCTGCTCCTCTGGATTTTTGGCCTTCTCCTGTTCCGACTTCGATTTCGGTTCTGTTTCCGGTTTTGGCTCCGCGTCCGGTTTGTGTTCCGGTTCCATCTGGCAAAACGACGTCGACGTCGACCGCGTCACTGTGTTGCGTTGCCGCGCCTCCAGCAGATGCTTGAGAATCAGAAGCAGCAGCGAGACGTTCGCCTGTTGCGCATACTCCTTGGAGACCTGATCATGCAGGTCCCTGTCGCACTGGGCGGGCCCGGAAACGGCCTTCCAGATGTCCGCGATCTCTGGCTCGGTGAAGCGGAAGCGGCGCGAGCTCTCGAAGTCGGGCAGCGTGTTGCGGAAGGGCACCTCGGTGCAGAAGACTGAGAGCGAGAAGTGGCAGTTCTCAGCGTACAGGAACTCGGCGACCAGAGTGTTCAGCGCCAGGACAAGCGGCGAGAGCGTCAATCGCTGGGTGGGGCCGCCGTAGGCCCCGGTCGTGGTCGTCGTGGTCTGCGCCAGAATCTGCTTGCCTGCCGAAGAACGTAAACAACAAAGAATAAGTAAGAAGAGGGTGGGGAAACGGCCGAACGGTCGTCCGGACAACGCGGATGTAAACAAACTGTTTACTGGAGAATTTAAAAGAATTTACAGTTTTTTAATGGTTTTTCGCTCACCCAGGGAGGTCTTGTTAAAGTTCGTGATCAGGTCCATGCGCAGCTTGGCCTGGAGGGAACGCGCCACGTCGTCGCGCTCCATCCAGTCGCGGAAGTGTTGCTCGAACTCCTTCTGGGGAATTTTGCTCAGCTCGCTCAGGTTCGTCTTAAACTCGGAGGATTCCATATTTTACAAAATGTTCCTCCTCTTCAACGATTGTCTGTCACTTGAAAAAATCTGTTTGGGATTTGAAAATTCGCTCCAATCTTTCCAATTCTCGCATCCTATGCTCACGGAGGCTCCTACAGAACTATATCCTTGTCCGCAACTCAAATCGCTTCGCAGGATCAACCACCGGTCGTCCGCTTTCTGTGTCTTCGGAAATTCAAATCATTCGTGCGTAACGTTTGTAAAATGTCAGTTGGCCGAAAGACAGGTGACCGATGTGCGTGCCGGGGGATGTTTTCAATGGGTGATTCGGATTTCAAAATTATCGCCTTTGGTGTAAGTCAAAAATTTCCCAACAATAAATGTACGTTCAAAAAATCATTGAACTTGTTTAGAATAGTGCATATTTCGAAATTTAAATAAACATTCAATAGCAAATTACACAAAATTTTCATTCGTACTGTACATCGCCGAACTACTCAATCGACATGAAAATCAACGAGTACACGACTCGTTGTCGTCTACCTACTCGCTACCGCGTTACTTACTCGTTTTTCAAGTCATATGTTTCAGCATTTTACCAGCGCTAAGATAGCAACGTTGCTGGCTGTCAAAAATTTTGACAGCTGCACGGAGGGGAAATTTTACAGGCGATTCAGAAATTTAAAAACTATAAAAAAAATTGATTGGAGGGACTTTGAAAAATAAGAACTACATAAGATACAGGGTCCATTAAGGTATCCAAAAATAGGTAAAAATATTCCCCATCGAAATAAACGAGTGTCATACCCGTTGAAAACGCAGGAAAACTGTAGTAGGCCAGCAACGATTTTCACGGAAAACCCAAAAATGTAGTAAAAATCGAATAAAACGTGACCCAGCAGAGATACAGGGTCCATTTCGGTGTCCAAAAATAGGTAAAAATATTCCCCATCGAAATAAACGGGTGTCATACCCGTTGAAAACGCAGGAAAACTGTAGTAGGCCAGTAACGATTTTCACGGAAAACCCAAAAATGTAGTAAAAATCGAATAAAACGTGACCCAGCAGAGATACAGGGTCCATTTCGGTGTCCAAAAATAGGTAAAAATATTCCCCATCGAAATAAACGGGTGTCATACCCGTTGAAAACGCAGGAAAACTGTAGTAGGCCAGTAACGATTTTCACGGAAAACCCAAAAATGTAGTAAAAATCGAATAAAACGTGACCCAGCAGAGATACAGGGTCCATTTCGGTGTCCAAAAATAGGTAAAAATATTCCCCATCGAAATAAACGGGTGTCATACCCGTTGAAAACGCAGGAAAACTGTAGTAGCATAGATAATTTCCTTCTAAATCTATTCTGATTCATTTTGTAATAAAATCCTGAAATTTTAAAATTATTATTAACAAAATAATTTTAATATAATAAAATTAAAATTAAAATAAAATTATTATAAATTTTTTAATCAGGAACGTAATGTTGTACTATTACTGATTTTATACAATATATTTTTGGGTTTTCCGTGAAAATCGTTGCTGGCCTACTACAGTTTTCCTGCGTTTTCAACGGGTATGACACCCGTTTATTTCGATGGGGAATATTTTTACCTATTTTTGGACACCGAAATGGACCCTGTATCTCTGCTGGGTCACGTTTTATTCGATTTTTACTACATTTTTGGGTTTTCCGTGAAAATCGTTGCTGGCCTACTACAGTTTTCCTGCGTTTTCAACGGGTATGACACCCGTTTATTTCGATGGGGAATATTTTTACCTATTTTTGGACACCGAAATGGACCCTGTATCTCTGCTGGGTCACGTTTTATTCGATTTTTACTACATTTTTGGGATTTTCCGTGAAAATCGTTGCTGGCCTACTACAGTTTTCCTGCGTTTTCAACGGGTATGACACCCGTTTATTTCGATGGGGAATATTTTTACCTATTTTTGGACACCGAAATGGACCCTGTATCTCTGCTGGGTCACGTTTTATTCGATTTTTACTACATTTTTGGGATTTTCCGTGAAAATCGTTGCTGGCCTACTACAGTTTTCCTGCGTTTTCAACGGGTATGACACCCGTTTATTTCGATGGGGAATATTTTTACCTATTTTTGGACACCGAAATGGACCCTGTATCTCTGCTGGGTCACGTTTTATTCGATTTTTACTACATTTTTGGGATTTTCCGTGAAAATCGTTGCTGGCCTACTACAGTTTTCCTGCGTTTTCAACGGGTATGACACCCGTTTATTTCGATGGGGAATATTTTTACCTATTTTTGGATACCGAAATGGACACTGTATCTTATGTAGTTCTTATTTTTCAAAGTCCCTCCAATCAATTTTTTTTATAGTTTTTAAATTTCTGAATCGCCTGTAAAATTTCCCCTCCGTGCAGCTGTCAAAATTTTTGACAGCCAGCAACGTTGCTATCTTAACGCTCGTCAGCATTTTCTCCTTCCTTTCACTTTCGTTGCGTGTTTATTTTTGTTCTCCTTTGTTTTCGTACAAAATTCGTAGTGTTAATGTAAATAACATGTGTGCGTCTCGTTGTTGAGCAGCACATAGGAAATTAATAACAAAAACAAGAACCACAAAAAAAGAGATAAATTGTGAAATAACCAAAGATATTCTGGGAAAGTCGTCGAAAGGAAATTCAGTACTGAAATTGTTCGATTCCCCGTGGCTCGCTCCTCCATTCCGTTGGAGACGAGCAGTGTTATTTCTCAACACGTTATTTCTCAAGGTTCCAAACGAGATTCGTCGACCTTCGTCTACGACAGACTGCGAGAGAAGCTGCTGAGCTGGCACAGAACACGTTACGAGTCTCCGGAGTCCGTTGATCATCGATTCGTGCCAGCAGCAAAAGTTGACTGCGCAATTGATCACATCCAGAGCGAAGACCATGTCCCAGATCGACAACATCATCATCCAGGTGCGGGCACGCCTGCAGGCGCTGTCCATCAAGCTGTGGTTGGAGCCCTACTATTTCGCGGGCATCGGCAGCGTGGAGTCTGAGATGGAGGTGACGTGACGTCCCTGATCATTTCAAATGTCATCATAATCTCACTATCTTTTCTCGACTCCCGTAGGCCCTGGCCCAGGAGTTCAGTCGCAGTCTGGGCATATCTGTGTCCAGCTGCACCCTGGCGTTGAATGAGCTGCAGGACGGCGCTCTGCGGAAGTTGGCCGCGCGCAAGGAGTATGAGCACACAGGTCATTCCACGTCCCCCACGTTCGCAATGTCCACATCCTATTTTCAAACTATAATCATCTGTTTCCCCAGGTCGCGCCACCTTCAGCGTCCGCCGCATCAACAACGAACAGGGCACACAGAACATTCTGGAGGTGAAGTGCTCGCTGAGTGCCCTGGGCGAGGATCTCCAGGCCATCATTGCGGACAAGCTGGAACTCGGGGACTCGAAGCAAGTGAAGTGCATTTCCGCTGGCAAAATTGTCGACCCACGGAGGACCCTCGAGGCCCAAGGTGAGGTTGACCAGCAGTGGACATAGCTTCGGTAGTGACGAGTGTGGTTGCAGGTCTCAAGAATAACCAGCAGCTCATGGTGATTGTCAGCCAGCTGGACAGAAATCAGTCCACCTCGAAGGAGGCCATGTATGACCGCATAAACAAAATCAAGATGGACGTGGAAGCAATCGTCGACTCCAATCGCCAATTGTTCGAGGTGCGTGATGATGTTCGATGATGAGTTTGCTGTTTGAGAAATGTATTTATGCTTACTGTCTCCCCGCAGATGGAAGACCAAGACGGCAACCCCGTCTTCCTGCCGCCGAACGAGAACCGAGCCCTGCTCATGGCCATGGGCTACTGCGAGAAGGCTCGCGCCGCCATGAAGCGCCAGCACTATGACGAGGCCTTGATTCTGCTGCTCGAGGCCGACGAGAAGTTCACCACGTGCAATTCCAAGTTTCTCGAGTCCGTAGACAACTACGCGCTGGTCAACCTGGACATTGTGTGGTGCTACTTGTGCCTTAAGGTGCGCATTGATTCAACCTTCTGATCGACCATATATAACATTGCTCTTTCATCCGTAGAATGTCACTCAGCTGCCCGACGCTCAGCGACGTCTGGAGATCTGCGAGAAGAACTTCCGTCGCAGCTACGGCGAGAACATGAATCGTCTGATTGCGCTGAAGGGCAACGCGTGTCCCGAGCGGGCGCTCATCATGCGGCTCCACCTTCTGCAGGGCGTTGTTCTCTTCCATCAGAACCGACGCGACGAGGCCTACGAGAAGCTCGAGACCGCTTCCAACGAGCTGCGCGAGCTGAAGGTAGACGACTCCGCCGTGGCGACGCTCGTAGAGATGGGCTACGAGATGGGCGAGGCGCGTTTGGGACTGCGGGCGTGTGGAGGATACTTGGACCAGGCGATCAACTTCATACACGAGCGCAAGGAGAAGCTGCGGGAGGCACGTTTGCGCTCCGAGAAGGAGCGAAAACTCCACAAGAACTTGACGCACAACGGCAGCAAGGACGAGGACTGGGTGAATCCGCGCAGTGTCTGCACCCTCATGGAGATGGGCTTCGCGCGCAACCTGGTGGTGGCGGCACTCAAGAAGACCAACAACGACGTGGCCCGGGCGGTGAGTACTCGAATAGTTCGTGGCATCCGCATCTGCCACTGATTGACAAATTGGCTCCTTCAGCTGGACATGCTGCAGACACGCGAAGACGAGCTGCGCGAGAACCTGCCGGCTGAGAAAAACGCCGACACCGACCTGCTGGAGCAACTGAAGCAGCTGGGCTTCAGCGAGGAGATGGTGCGCGTGGCGCTCGAGACAACGCACAACGACATGGACCGGTCGATTGACTTCCTGGTGAAGACCTTCGGGAACGAGGAGGCCCTGATGGAGACCATGGGACGAATGGCGGAGGCGGCTGCTGCTGACTCCAGCACACTCTCAACGGACGCCTCCACCTCCACCTCGACGCCGGCCACGCTTGTGAGTAGGATAATGGAGAAGGCCAAACAGGAAATGGAATCCCTCAAGGCGTACAAGCGCTTCAACGAAGACCTCACGGACAACGAGAACGATTACCTGGACTTGCCGCTGGTGCAGGAGGAGCAGCTGTTGGCCGAGTACAGGCGCCTGCTCGAGCAGTAGGACTCCGCGATCCGCCAACCCAATCGACACACAAGCCATTAAAAACGTTGTCTTCAACAAAAGTTAACTCTCCACTGTCTAGTTTTAGGAACTGTTTCGGCCACGACTTGTTTTCGTTTTCCATTTTATAAGAACAATATATGTTAATATGAAAATATTTTACTAAAATCACGCCGAAGCATAAATGATAATGACGACGTCTCCTCCCAGGAGCTGTCTTCGTCCTTCCTGCTGATTCCACCGCCGATTCGGATGGAATTACCTCCAATCGATTCGACTTGAAATCGAATTAACTTGCACTTTGCATTCGCCTCGTTCACACAACCGGACCGCCCCCCGGATGTCCCGCTCGTCTCCACGAGGCCCATTGGAGCGGAATTAAAAGTCGGCTATTATCGGGCGCGATCACGAACCGGTTTCGACCAGCACTGGCGACGCTCCGATGGGCGGTGAGGTGCGGCGACGCATCGCGTTGGGTTGCGTGTTTGGAGACACACTCGGCCACAATCTCTTCGCGCCGGTGGCGGACTACCGGGAGGGTCTTTAAGGCGAGGCGAGTCGCCCGTTTGCGTCCATGGCACGCAGAACAGGAATCGGCGAACGGTCGGTCGTTCGACTTCTTGGTGTTTAGTGGTCTGCACCCAGAGGAGGAGGAGGTTGTTTGTGGTGGAGCTCTGAGTTGCTTCCCCATGATGGACAGGTTTTTAATTGACCACAGTTGCTGGCAATGCAAGTGTGTGCGTTGTTGTTGTCGTTGTCGTTAGTTTCTATCTCTCTAATTTGTCTTTCCGATCGAATTGAAAGTGAGTGAGTTTTAGTCATCTCTTGTTGTTGATATTGCCACCATTTGTTGTTGTCATCATCGTTGAATTATAATTGTTGCCACAGTTGAACTCACTCAAAGCCTCAGTCAGTCTCCGCCCCTGCCACGCTCTGGCCGCCACTGGCTCTGGCGCGATTAAAGTGGAATTCGGTGCCCGCTGCTCCTCGTCTCACCCTACGGCGACACTGCAGGGTCTTTGACTCGGCTTCAGAGTCAAATTGTCAAAACCAACCCCATCGCGCTCTCTCACTCTCTCTTTCTCAGAGACACACGGAAGGTATGACTGGAAGTTCGTTTTAGGCATGGATTTTAATGAGGTGTTACTGACTTTTTGGTTTAAAACATCGTAGAAAAAAAGGTAGATTAAGAAAAATGAGCTTCATCACATGCTCAGAACATTGATTGCCCAGAATACGTGCGCGGAATTTAAAACAAATGGAATAAAACGAGCAAACAGTAGTCGTAAAGAAGTTCGCAGATGGACAGAAAAAGCAACTGCTACATTTACGAGCCTTCGAAACCGGCTCCTGGTAGAGGAGACCTTGAGTTATCCGCAACCTCGCATGCCCGATCCCGTTCCGAGGTCAATGGGAAGCAGCCCGAGCCCGAGCTCCCTGCGAAGAGGAAGCCCTCGAGTTGTGACAGGTCTACGCGAGTCGATCGAGCGGAACGGAAGCTTGAATTCAAGTTCGAGGCATTTCGCTGCATCATCATCGTCCTCATTATCATCATAATCAACATCGACGACGACAACTGGGTGGGATAGCGGAATTAGCAACCGGTAGGAGGTTCTGGTTTCTTTAATTGAACAACAACAATGTAAGTTTTTGACGGAACCTTTGATCGAACGCGAGTGATATCGAGATGGGAGTTCTATTCTAAAAGCCAAAAATAAGCAGTATAATTCTTAACAACAACAACAGCGACAACAAAACGTGTACAAAAACCCTGAGAAGAAGAAGAACTAATAATTACACAGAACAAAGAGGAAGAGAAACGGCAACGGCAACGACAACAAATCGTAAAAAGGTTTTAATGAAAATAATTACTGATGTTTTCGTAATTAGTTCTTGTTCTTGTTCGCTGTTGTTGTTGTTGGTATTGTAATTGTTGCCGTATTATTTGGCAATTATACGATTTCTAACGCAACCATCCGGATCCCACCCTCCCTTCCACCGACCGACCCTCCGTTCCACCGATCGGAATCTGAATGTCGATTTTCACGCAAAAAACATCACAATTTTAGAACTTTTCGGTTTTTCACCCTCAATCGCAATGGTTTTTATTGATGTGTGCCGTGGGTTCATCTTTTTTTTGTTTATATTTTTTCTGGTTGTCACCAAAACCGCGATTTAATTGGCCGTCAGAACCCGGTCGCTTCGCTGGCCACGAGTTCACCTTCGGCAGGCGGACGAATTCCAACAACGGGTTCAACGTCCAACAATCGATCGACCGCCGAATGTCCTCGCCGTGCGCTCCGTTTCGTTTCCTTCTTCGCTTCACGATCGGCAACACGAGTCCCAACAGCTCAGCATCAATAACAACAAAAACGACCAGCACCGACTGCCCAGCAACACTTTCCTGGCAACATGCTGCGACAACTGTCGGCTGAAAGGGAAAATCTAATGTTGAACAACATGCGTCGGAATCTGCAAGCATCTGCGTTGGCAGCATTTGTCGTTGAGGGGCGACATCGTTGGCAACATTTTCTGTGGATTGGCAATAATCGTCGGGCACATTTTCTGATGCTTAGTGGCATCGTTGGCAACATTCACCGGAAGCAATGGGGAAATCTTTGGTTTTCGAAATACGTCATACGGAGTGTTGAGGTGCATATTTTCAAAGAAACAATATTGTCAAGAATTTTATTGAACGTTTTTCCGTTCCACATAAAGACGTTTTTTATCATTTTACAATTACATGTAAAAGAGCAAAATAATAATTAAAATGAAATTACATGAGCCAATATCAGAGCACTCTGCTATTCAACCCACCCCCTGTCGCCCAATCGCCCCCACGACTTCTTAATCCACCGCCGATCGTTCGATCAGCGACGAGCGCGACTTGAATGATTTCCGCGGCGATCGCTCGAACCACGCTCAGTTCAGTTTCGTCGGCTGCAGGTGGCGGTCGTTGTCGTTCACGCAGCGAGTTCAAGAGTGAGAGAGTGAAACGTAACGCGGGAAGCGAGAGGTGCGAGCAGTGCAATCGGCGCGAAACGGAAAATCCACAAGGAGAAAAGCCTCCGCCTGTTCAAAGCTCCAGAAGTAGACCAGTAACACCACAACAACAACGATCATTATTTGTTTTTCGGTTGTTGTTGGTTGTTTCTCTTCGAAGTCTCCGCCGATAAAGTTAGTGGACCATCACGTCGTCTCCGACTCCGATCGTTCGTTCGTACCGAAAAGGAAGAGCAAAGACAAATCCACGAAGGAAAACTAAAAGTGAGAGAAGAAAAAACAAAATAAAACAAATACTGAAAATCCTCGGACCGGGCCGGGCACGCGCTTTGTTGGTGTAGTGTTTGTTATTTGTGTTTTTCTTGTTGTTGTTTCCGCTGCTGCTGCACTCGCTGCATGTAAATCAAGACAACGGCGATCGGATTATTGTTTCTGTTGTTATTGTCATGCGTCGTCGGTGTTTGTTGTTGGTGTTGTTGTAAAAGAAAAAGATTACCAGAAAACGAAACCGAAAGAAAAAAGTGAAACCGGATTTTTCTCTAGCTTCATTTTGCGCGACGCGATTTTGAGTTTTTGATTTCTTCTGTTCGCCGCGGCTCCGTCATCTGCTTCCTCTTCTTCAGTTTCTGTCTTCGTGCTACATTGACTCTTCTTCTTCTTCTGCTTCTTCCGACGGCGGTTGTTGTTGTAAGTGGCCATTTAACACGCTGTTGCTATTGTTATTGTTTTGTTGTAGTCGTTGTTGTGTTATATATGTAAGTCTTTGTTCCGAAAGCTTGAAACCTAGCTTGCTGTTGTTGTTGTTGTTACTGCCTCCAACCACAAAAGACGACAAAAGTCTGGTGTGAAAATTCGGAAAACAACAACACACCAACAGTCAGCCCATCTCAACTCGAAGCCTTTGTCTTAAAAAAGAATGAAATCAAGTAAAGTCAGACGTGAGAAAATCGTGTGAAAATTTCCAGCTCGCCGACCGGTAACGAGTTGTGTAATCTTGGCTTGTGGTGAGGCTGGGATTTCCTTTGGATGGAAAAATAACGCCGAGCGGGAATCCACCAATTGTTATTAAATCCATATGCATTTTCCTTACTTTGGTGACGAACATTATTTCCCTTATTTTTAGAGAGAACCATATTTTTTTTAAATTATCTAATAATTTTTTGTTTTCCTTATTTTAATTTATTGTGCTGGATTTTTTACTTTATGTAATGTTTTAGTTTTTATCCCTTATTTTGTTCTTGATTTAATACGATTTTTTCCATTTGGTCTTTCTATTCTATTCGCAAAAGAACATTTTAATATAAAGCAATATTGCCACAAACCAGTCACCATGAGTCAGGATCTTTATAATATCTCCATAATCCTACACAGACGTCACAACTGCCGACTAATGGTCGAAATGTTTTTTCCCGTTTTTTCTACTTCGAAAATTAACCCTCAAAACAATTATTTTGAGTATGAAAAAAAAAACAACACTTCCGAAAATAGCAATCGGCGTTATTATTATTCTCTACGATTTCATCACGTTCGCAATTACCCAATAATGATCGTGTCCAAGCTTCCTGTCCCCTAATGTGTTTTTAAATTCGCTGATCTTCCTGATTTCTTTGATCGATGTCAGCGGGTATTTATCAGTTTATTGATCGATTTGTCGTGCACACCGTGAATTCCGCGATCGCACCATTTACCGCAATCGATTAGTCTGCGATCGATTTACTTTTAATTTCTCAATCACATCCGCCGCCGACCTTAGCTTCTCCTCTCTGCCGAAGAGATCACCACCCTTTGTACTTTGTAACAATCCACCTGCCTGGAACTACAGTTATTGCTACTAATTCGACTAATGCCTTTAATTGCTGCCGTCAGATGATTATATCGAAAGCCTTCGGAAAGTTACCGAGCGCCTTGCTTTATATGCAAATTAAAATCGTATTCCGGATCTCTGAATACGATATGATAGAAGATAGAAGTGTATTTGTTCCCAAATACCGGATATTCGACTATTTATGTCGGTCCATCACTGAAATATAGCAGTGTTTTTCGCATTTGTCGTTGACATTGGCAATATTGGCGAAAAACAGAAATGAATGCAACCTGTTTTACCGGAAGTTTTTGCCCGGGTTCTGAGGCGAAACCAGTGGACTCGTCTGCCATCGAGATCTGATGACGATCGGCGTCAGTCCAACTTTTGCCTCGTCATAGAACGATGTCGTCCAAACTTATAAAACTCCACGCATTTTTGCCTGGTCTCCTTCACCTCTGCCCTTTGGACCCGCGACACGGTTTGCATTTTACATACACGGCACTATAAATAACACCATTCCCAAATGATTTGCTTTACTTTGCGTTCTGATTGTTGCGCTTATTTTGTTTCAATTCATACCCACATGTAATTCATGTAGACAATCGATGGACGGTGTGGTAAGACCTTCGATAGCTCAGTTGGTAGAGCGGTGGACTGTAGAGGAGCGAAGCTAATCGTAGAAATCCATAGGTCGCTGGTTCAAATCCGGCTCGAAGGAACCAAAAGTGATTTTTTTATTAAATAAAATCACAGATGTTATTTTGAATAAGTCAAAAACCTACAGTTGTTTTAAATAAATAAATAGGAGGGAGTTGTTTTCATATATAAATACGAAAATATTTTTTTCAGTAGTTCAATGACCAAAATCTTCTTTTCAATAGTTCACTGACCAACAGATATTTTGCATAAAGTAAACAATAAGATATAAAAATTAAAAAAACTAAATAATGAAATTTGTTTACTGAATAAATAACCCAGTGTTGTTTTTATTAAATAAATACCAACATCTTTTTTTCGATAGTTCAATGACCATTATTTGTTTTTTGTTAAAACTTAGCTATTTTAAATGTTTTTATTACTCACGGTTATAATTATTAAAATCAAGATTTGCAGTTCGTACATATATTATCTATATTTCTTTTTAATCAATCTGTCTCTCAATTTTTTTGAATATTTCTGTTTAAGAGCCTTGATGAAATTGTTATGCGAACTGATTTTCAATTACAGAAACGTAATTCAAGACATTTCGATTGTCCTCTTGACATTAGATTATTTTTTAGTAGATCGAGATGAGATTGTACCTATGGAGCTTCCTTATCGGACCGGGAGCTGCTGCTTCAACTATAGGTCGGCTCAAATAGTCAAATAGTAAAATATAGGTTGGAGCTGAAATTGGAAGCTACTAATATCTGATCTCTCGTAGAGCTTGCTTTTCAAGAAGTAATTTAATTTTAAATATGTCTAGACTAAAAAAAAAAGAAAAATAATTGCAGTTGAAACAACTTTCACCTCTATTTTTGCAATCGCAAGCGAAGTTTGGTGTTTCTAGGTTTTTGTTTTGACTCTCGCATTGCAGCGAAAATAGTAGGCAAAAACAACACAAACAAAGAACACAACTACAACAAATTGACCAACGAAATAAACAAAACCAATTCCTGAATTGAACACTTTGGGAAAATATTCACGGCATTTCCAGCTGATTCACGCAAAACGACGAACGCATGAAAAGCGAAACGAAATTGAGTTTACAAAAAAATCACACTCGAAGAAAGCAAAACCATCGATCGCAACAACAACGACCCCGATAACAACAACATTAATTTGGTCAACGGAAAGTGAACGTTTTACTCTTCTTCTTCTTCATGATATCGCCGACAACGACGCCGTAGCCGTTGCCGTCGTCGCTTCACCTTCTTCTTCGGAATTTCTTCGTTTCTTTTTCCCGGATTCTCCTTCGATGTTGTCTTCCGTGTTGTTTATGTTTTCGCCCAGCGTGGCCCAGTATCCCTCTCCCTCTCTCTCTGTTCTCTCAGAAACAGTGATTTTTGGGGCTCGTCCGTTGATTGCGCTGGTGGCGAGAGGCGAACGGCGAGTGTAAAAATGAGCGAGAGACAATTAGCATGAGTTGAGAGAAATATTTATACGGCGAATTGGGAAATGTGAATATTGGGAAATGTAAATATTGGGATTAAAAGACAAATAATCAAACAAAGGTACGCTTAATATTAAATTTAAAAAATTAATAAAAATATTAAAGAAAATGCACAACTCTGTGATATGCTTCAACACAACTTAAGTTTTCTTGAATGTAATTCTCCTTATTTGTTCTACATATAGTAGAATAATTTATAGACTCAAAAACCACCTGTCAAAATCAACAAGTCCGTCAGTCAGTTAGGCAGTACGTTAGTCGGCCTAAGTAAATATTTACAGTCACAATTAGATACATCCACTAAGTTGACTTTATCTCCGACACGTTTGGGATTGTCAGGAAAAAAGTATTCATAAATTGTATGTTCGTGAGCAATGCGCCATTTGTAAAACGAAGCAAAAATAATCAAATGCTATCAATCAATCCGACAGTGGGGTTAGGCAAGATGTGCTTTCTAAGTTGGCATGTGAATAATCTCAGCAATTATATAGTTTCCTTCAACTTCCTCTTCAGAAATTAAACACCGTTAAATACGCATGCGTCACCGAGCCATACGAGCCCGATCGTGTGGCACGGGGGCATCGTCGTAGGGCTGGGTCAAAAGTATTGATTATTGCCCTTTATTCAATAAAATGAAATGAATTTCCTTTTATTGAATTAGCAAGAACACGAACCTCTGCCTACTGAATCGCAGTAGGTTCGTGTCTAGCCGCAAAGTCTGTCCTGCATTTTTCCCTGGTTGGTATCGAGTTATTTCGCAAGCTATAAAGACTATTATTTATTTTGATTTTCGTACTCCTTCGCCAATTTGGTTTTCCGGTCAATCTCGTTTGTCAGGTTTCAATCAGCAACTGGCTGTGATTGCAATACGACTCGTGCCAACGATAAGACGCTGTCACCAACACGAACCACGATCAAGTTTAAAATATTCTCACGTTCCCATT
Source organism: Coelopa pilipes (assembly GCA_947389925.1). Lineage (NCBI taxonomy): Eukaryota > Metazoa > Arthropoda > Insecta > Diptera > Coelopidae > Coelopa > Coelopa pilipes. The sequence goes on along the minus strand of OX376700.1, from coordinate 22,870,432 downwards.
TCAGAGTTCGGAGATTGAAAACTACACTCGGAGGTTCGAGAATCGCGAATTGTTTAATTGCCTTCTTGAAGTTTCAATAAATTCAAATTTTCTTTCTTTAGGATTGCAAAGATTCTGCATATGTATAGCAATTTCTTGATTCTTGGAATTTACTAATTAGCAACCAGTTCGATCTCAAGGCAAGCGACTCGATACGCTCAGGCGACAACTGAAGGCTTCTGCTAACATTGGATAAATTTTTCAAAAATGTTCGAACCCTACCGGGTTGGAGGTGCGAAAATCGAAACTTAATTTGAATTTCTCTTCTTCCTGCGGCTGACCTTAACCTTCGCCCATCGCCGTGATCTCCGGTCGATCGTCTACCGATCGCCTTACCACGTGAGAAGCTCGCCTTCCACATACCAGCTCATTTGCATGTTCATACCGGTGTTTGCGATTATTTGCTTTTCTCGTTTTCGAGCAATTATCTCTCGCTTAGTCATCTCGAAACGTGGATCTCGACAGGCATCGGAGAATCGGAAAGCGTTCTGTAGAATGTGAAAAGTTGTGCAAGAGACTCGTTTGCTGTTTTCCAAACGAGGGAACTTGTTTTCGACGTCACGTTCGATTCGCGCCTCTTTTGGAAAACTCCTGGAATCTGATAAGTTTGGGAGAAGATTTCGGAAATCCTCGAAATTTTGATTTAATGAATTTTAATCGAATTTATTGATTTATTTTTTTACGCTAAACCAATTGTCATTTTCTAATTTTGAGGTGTTTTCCATCGTTTGCAGCGAATCCATTTTCCCATGAAAATTAAACAAACGACGATAATAAGACTAATAAAATAGCAATAAACACAACAACAACAAAGGCCTTCGCCTGACGCGATATAAATCTTTGAAATCTTTTCAATTTATATTAATTCCCATCATTAACTACAGCAAAGGCACAGTAACAGAAACAACAACAATAGCAATAACCATGATAACAACCACGTCAATAACTTGAACAACAACAACAACGATGTCTTTTGCAATCAAAACGGAACAAAAAACGTACGAAACATCATTTTTAGCAATAGTAATTAGTGGTAGTAGAGGAAGAATGGAAGAAAAAGCCAAGCCGTAGAAATAGAAAAATGTTAGTACAATTTTAAGGTTGTTGTTGTTTTTGGTATTGTTGGCGGTCGTTGCTGCTGTTGGTGGTGGCATCGGTGCACGAAACTCGTTGCGGCATCGAGTCGAGACCATGGGTAAATGCAACAACAACATCGAGACCTAACTCAGGCCATTGGAATATCCAACAACCAACACATCGACGCTATTGTGTCAAGAATTTTCGTAATTGATTTCGTCAATGTTGTTGTTTTGTTATTTCTTCTAATTTCGTTTCTGCCGGTGTTTTTGCTGTATTTACTATTTTGTTCTTTTGTTTTTTGCAAACTCCTATTTTGGTTGTTTTATTGTGCTTATCGCTAATTATTACTATAAACCTGAAACGTGGACTAAGTTTTCTCAGCCAGACAAATCATTGTCAATCAGATATCATCCAGACTTGGGAAAAAAATCCGCAGTCATAAAGCGAAATGATAAAAATAAACAAAACTACTTACGGAGGAAAAAATTGAGAACCGAATTCAAAAAATGCTGTACAAAATTAACAAAATAATTTGCACAGACAAAAAATGCAGAATCGAATTAAACACTCTTCAAAAATACTGTCCAAACAAGAAATATCGGGTGGAAAAAATAAACAAAGGAATTATTTAGAAGCATATTAAACAAAGAATACGAATCAAGCAACAGACATGCACCAAGGTTGTTTTATAAAAAAACATAAAGACATAAAGTAAAGTTCTGAACCAGACATAAAAACACACAAGTGTCGTTCACTGGGATCTAATTAGGAATTTCCAAAAGAACTAAAATCTAAACAAAAGACAAAACAAAATTATTGCTTGTTTGTTAAAAAAATTAAACACGAACTGAACACAAGTACAATACAATCCCAATCCCAACAAGTACAATCCCAATTCTTAACACAATGTGGTTTAATTAATGCGGTTCGTTTGACTCTGACAGGTGCGAGAAGGGGTTCGATTCGATTCTCGGCAGTCTGGTGTTCTAAATGTCGAGATATCACAAGGTTCCTTTCAGATAGAAAATTGGGCGACCCTCGTTAGGGTCATATTGTTATATTTTGTTAACTTCGTAATTGAGTTTTTGCTCCCAAATGCAGAGCTCTCTAATTTTAGTTTAGTCATAGATTGTTTCGATTAAGTTTTATTTCTCTCAGATAAGCCAGAAATCAGCATTTTTTTCTTTCCCCTATCGATTGTTCGCACATCGTCTTGACCTTTGCTCCACCGTCTTTAGGAAAACTTGTTTCTATTAAATTCACACATACATATGTGAATTCTTTATAATTTCCCCATACTGTCTAATTACACCTTGTTATGCACCATTGTATTATGAGATGTTCATTATTTTATAAGTCCGTATAGAAAGACGGTTGTTCGTAGTAGAACAGAAGATTCCTGTGAATTAACTTCTGACAGAATCTCAGAGAATTTATTCCGGAAAGCCGATGTTTCTAGGAATTTCTTCGAGCCGGTTCAACCTTGTCTTCGTCATTACGCAACCATTAATGAGATAAGGGGAAAATCAATTGGCCGCGCCTCTTTCGGAATACGTTTATTAAATATCCCACAATTTATTCTAATTCGTTTCCTTTATATTAATTTATACCTTGAAGACCGTGTATTCACGGTATAATTAATGACGTAGCTAACAGCATTAAAAAAATATAAATGAAACGAAAAACAAAAAAACTAGCAATAATTGCTTGGAGCTCTACAATAGCAACAGAAAAAAACACTCTGTACAAACGAAAAAGTAAAACTCTAACTAGATCTGCATTGACAATAATATTAAATAATAAATTACAAATGGTTCGTAAATGTTATTGTCAATAGTTAAATTTCAACAACTACCAACAACAATAAAATTGACAATAAAAACAAAATTGCAATGAACAAACTAGAGCAACAACAAAGGCGATCGCATGCACCCTGTAATTTAGACGATTGCAAGAGAAACAATTGATAGATAATGTCGAATGCGGTACAAAAACAAAAATTGTTTGCAACAACAAGAACAAGTATTGTGAACAACAACAAAAAGAACAATTGCTAACAACAACAATAATTATTGTAAATAGCAGCATCAGCAACAACAACCAGAAGATCCACACGTCACACGTCACAACAACATCGTGAATGAGCAGAACAATAAATCAATTGCTTGTATATAAAAATCAAAGCCGGCAAAGCCCGCCGGACACTCGATCGATTGCACCGGTGACAGCCGTGCATTAACGTCCACCAACCCCGCCACCTGATCCCCCCCCCACTCCCCAACCCCTCTCAGCGCCTCCCCTACAGAATAGCTAAGAGGTTGCTACTGTTATTGGTTAGAGTCTCCCATCACCGCTTGTATCCACGTGCGATGAGTTGCCGAAAGTGAGGGGGTTTGCGGACCCGCCCTCTTAACGCGGTTCGGAAAAACCTGGCTAATTAATTGGCATCTCTTTCAACAATTTTTTTTCATTGATTGCTTTTTTTTTTCGTGCTCCGTAAGCAAAGGTTTGCATCTCATGGCTATCAGAATCGATTGAGGAGATTGTTTTTGTCAATGTTGTCATTGTCGCAGTTGTTGTTGTTGTGTAAACTTGGCCAATTGGGTCAGGTGCAACCTCAACGAGGCATCGCCAAACCGGTTGCAGTCGGTCATTCGACTCTCGTTGTGGCATCGTTGTTGAAACCGCACCGAATGATGCAATCGCAGGGCGGTGGATCGGATTCGAAGGCATCTCCTACACGGGAAGATCCCTCTTCCGGCGGGACAGGGAGTGAGATAGAGAGGCGTGAGGGAAAGCGATTCACACCACTCATGAATCGAATCCCTTCTTCTGAGATTCGTCGACGACAACGACGGAGACGCAGACGATTATCAGCAACATTCTGGATTATCAACAACTTACCACCACCGCCCGCCCTCCCCTGACCAATCGCTTCGCAGCAATAGAAAAAGCCACGGCAGCTGAACACGATTTCCCTCTATTTTTAGATTCCCCGATAAGAAGAGATAGCGCAAAAGAGACAGAGAGAGAAAGGGGAAGGAACACGTCGCTACTTTGTAGCGATGCTGCACTGATCCGACGATTCATTTGCATCCTCAGAGAGAATCTGGAAGGAAGTGACCACAGTGAGGACAAGCGAAAGTCCCAAAAACAGGCCGAGACCGAGACCGAGAGCGCGACCGTGAGAGAGCGAGAAAGAGACACAGAGAGATGAAGTCCCTAAGAGTGAAGTTGAGTCCGAGCCAGATCAAGGCGCTGCTACGCAAGGATTTGCTCGTGCGATGGCGCCAACCGGTAGATTTTCTCTCTTTCTCCCCTTTCGCCTCTCACCAACCTCACCAATTTCGATTTCAATCCCAACAGTGGATGACGTTCGTGCAGTTCCTGTGGCCGTGCCTCATCTTCATGCTGCTCTACCTGATCCGCCTCAAATTCGGGCCCGAGCACATCGAGGACTGCCAGTTCCCGACCCGCCTCCTGCCCACCAAGCACAACGTCCTGCCCGGCTTCTACTCCTACATCTGCAGCATCGAGAACAAGTGCATGAGCACCAAGGAGTACGAGGAGTACACGAACTACGACAAGGCGCCGTAAGTGTTTTCACTAGACAACAAGATTAAGAGACAATTCTCATTGTTGGAGCGTTCTCCTGTTGCAGCATGAAGCCCATTGTGGACATCGTGCAGATCTTCATCAACGACAACAAACTGTTCAACTCGGTGGTGGATCTGCCCGTGAAGGCGAACTTCATTTCGGCAGTGACGACGATCGTCACCGGCGGCCATCTGGACGCGATCAGAAGTGAGTTTGGGAAATCGAATCCGCTCTCTGACCCCCTTGATACAGGCTTTGAATTCTGCAGAGAATGTCGAGAAGGTCATCGATCTGGTGCCCGAGGTCGAGCGGTTCCTCAACGGCAGCTTCGACATCAAGAAGCTCTTCTCGGACCGCCAGACCTTCGTCCGCGGTGGATACCTTTTGTGCGGCCATCCGTTCCCCAGCACCGAGTCGATTCCGCTGGTAAACGACATCCTGTACTCGGAGGACTTCAGTGAGGTCAACGACGACGAGCTCAAGGCGATGCCGAGTGAGTGAAAAGCCAGCCTTTCTTCCTTCCTCCTTCCCTCCGACCCACTGATCACCAACTCCAACATCTCTAGCCAAGTATTGCAAGAAACTGTACCTGGATGTGACCAGCACGAACCACGGGAAACTGACGTGGAACTCCATCAAGCCCATCATCCACGGCAAAATCCTCTACGGGCCGAACAACGACGACACGATGTCGATCATGAAGCACGTGAGTGAAACGAAGACCACCCCAAAAAGAAGTCACTAATTTCCAATCTCTGGCCATCTTCCTTCATCTTCCCTCAGTCGAATGCCACGTTCGAGGAGTTGAACCGGCTGAAGATGCTGTCCGTGGCCGTCGAGCAGATCCTGACGAAGCTGCGCGTCGACGAAGACTTCCAGAAGGGCTTCGACAGCATCATGCGACTTGCCCAGTCGCCGATTGTGCGCAGCCTCATCGGCGAGGACATCGACGTCGATCAGATTCAGGCTGTGATCGAACGCATTCGCACCGACCCGATCATCTACGACGTCATCCAGACGATCAAGAACATCCTCGAGTGCTTCTCCGTGGATCGCTACGTTGCCGTGGACACGGAGGACGACCTGCGCCGGACGGCCTTCCAGCTGAACAAGGAACGCCTGTTCTACGCCGCCCTCTACTTCAACCGGACCTCGGACACGGACGTCGTCTACAAGCTGCACATGGACACGGATAACACGCAGCCGACCGTGGAGAACCAGAACCGCTTCTGGTTCCCGGGGCCCTCGGGCAGCATGGTGCGCGACCTGAAGTACCATCGCGGCTTCGTCCAAATCAAGCAGGCCGTCGACCTGGGCATCATCAAGCACAAGAAGCAGTTGCTCGGCATAAACAACGAGAAACCGACGACCACCACCGAATCCGCTTTCAAGATCCATATCTACAACGACGATGAGGAGGACGAGGACGACGACGACGACTGGTTCACGAGCTCCGACTCGAATTCGAACACGAGCAAGGCGGACAACTCGAGCAAGGTGGACAACTCGACCCGGGCGAGCTCCAGCCTCCTGTCCTCGTTCTTCGGCGGCGTCGACCTGGGCGCCCTGGCCAAGTCGGGAGGCTCCGGAGGCGACGCCAGCAAGACGGAGGTGACCGTGGAGCTGGGCGACAACTTTGGCGAGGACGAGGAGGAGGATGTGGAAACGACCACGGCACGCAACGTAGACCTCGCCGACTCGCTCACGGACGCCCTCTTGGACGACGACTTCGTCAGTGACAGCGATGGAGGCGACGTCCTGGTGCGCCAGAAGCGCCAGGGCTTCCTGGACCTCTTCGGCCTGGGCTCGGGCTCGAAGGATGATGGAGACGAGTTCGAGGTGGACAACCTGCGTTACTACACGAAGCAGTTCCCCTACCCGGCCTACATCGACGATGAGTGAGTCCGGCCCCTGTCTCTCTCTCTCCTGACCCCTTCGTCCTACTTCATTTCTCATCTTTTCCAGCTTCAAGACCGGCATCTACCTGGCCCAGGCCGTGCAGGTCGCCTTCTTCCTGGGCCTCGTCGCCCAGATCGCCTCCTGCGTGCGGCACCGCATCTGGATGCGCGAGAGCCGCAACTCGATGGTGAGTCTCGAAGACCTCCTCCACCTCCACCTCCTCTGTGACCAACTCTTGCGCTTCTCTTTCCCAGATAATGCGCGCCATGGGTCTGAAGCCCTGCTCGGAGATGGCCGCCTGGACGCTCGTCACCTTCGCGGAGCTGCTGCTGATCTTCGTGGCCGTCACGGTGATCCTCTACACCGGCGGCATCCTGATGTACACCAGCTGGCTGTTCATCATGATCTTCCTCGTCGTGTTTGGCGCCTGCCTCATTTCCTTCTGGTACGTGTGGTAGCGGTCGATCTTCCAACTTCTGGTGCCAATCGCTGATGCTCCTCTCTCCCCGTCCCCGTAGCTTCATGTGCTCGACGTTCTTCTCGTCGGCGACGATCGGAGCCGTGGCCACCGCCATCTTCTTCTTCATCTCCTTCTGTCCGTACATCATTGTCCTGCTCTTCGACGCGAAGCTCAACTCGCTGCAGTCGTTCGGCATCAACCTGTCGTTCACGACGGCCTTCGCGCACGCCTGGAGCCACATCATGCGCATGGAGCTGCAGCAGATCGGCCTGACCTACACCGAGGTCGGCCGCGAGGGTCTGCACGGCGAGTTCGGCTTCGGGATCTTCATGATTGTCCTCGACACCTGTCTGTACGCGATCATCGGCTATCTGAACCAGCGCTTCAAGGACGGTGCGTTGGCCCCACCCTCATAACATGACCCCACATCATCACATACGACTCTCCTCTCTCTTCTCTCTCTTCAGACGAGTTGCGCTTCTCGCAGGTGCAGCGCGAGGATCTCGACGTGAGTCTGGGCGCCACCATGACGGACGTGTCCAAGGTGTACAACAACAACAAGATCGCTGTCAGCAACGTCTCGCTGTCGTTCCCACGCAACCAGGTCACGTGTCTGCTGGGTCGGAATGGAGCCGGAAAGAGCACCCTCATGTGAGCCCCACCATGTCCCGTCACAATTCGCATTCTTTATTGATCATGATCGATGTTTCTAAATCAGAAAAATGCTCACTGGCCAGGTGGTTCAGACCTCGGGACGTGTGATCCTCTCGCAGGCGATGTCCAGCAGCGACGAGTACGACAAGGTCGGCGTCTGCTCACAGGACAACATCCTGATACCGAACCTGACGGCGCGCGAGCACCTCGAGATATACGCGAAGATCAAGCTGAAGCACGGCTACAAGTCCGAGGTGGAGAAGACGCTCAAGAACCTGAACTTCGGGCAGCACGAGGGCTACCGGGCGGCCCAGCTGTCCGGCGGCTACCAGCGGCGCCTCTGCGTGGCCATTGCCTTCATTGGTGGGTGTTCGCAGCTCTTCCTTCTTCCTTCCTTCTTCCTTCACAACAGTGAAGTGATAGCCCTTTCTCTTTCCTCTTCTCTCCCTAGGATCCCCGAACGTTGTCATCTTGGACGAGCCCTGCAACGGGGTCGATGCCAAGGCCCGTAAGGACATCTGGGAGCTGATCGAGCGCCTGCGCAAAGGTCGTGCCGTCGTGTTCGCCACCCACTTCCTGGACGAGGCCGAGTACCTGAGCGACTCCATCGTCATCATGAAGAATGTAGGGAGGAAAAAAGAGATATTTTTTCGTGATTGTTGGCCAGTAACATTGCCTTCTCCCTCCGTCACAGGGCAAGATCATCGCCAAGCACAACCCGGAGACCCTGAAGGCCCACTGCACCGACCACTTCGAGGTCTCACTGCGCTGCCCCGACCCGCAGACCTCCGACGACGTCACTCGCAGCGCCAACAAGCTGCTGAAGAACTTCAAGATCCTCGAGAACGAGTCGGCGACGATGCGGCTCGAGGTGGCCTACGATCAGGAGACCAACAAGTGCCCCGAGTTCATGGAGTACCTGGAGGGCCTGCAGCAGCGCGGCCAGATCTCGGAGGTCAGCGTGGAGAGCAAGAATCTGGAGCAGGTCTTCAAGCGGCTGGACGGGGACCAACAGGTCAATAACAATAACAAACAGGGCAACGGGCACGCGATCGAGCTCATGCGCCAGATCGATCTGAAGGCGAAGGATCACGACGTCGCGGACACAGTACGTGACGGGCCGCTAACCCGGGCTGAGGCGATTCGCGAGCTCTTCTGGAAGCGCCTCGTCCACTTCAGCCGCAACTACCGCCTGATCCTGTGCGTGCTCGTCCTGCCGGCCATATTTGAGCTGCTGGCCATGTGGTTCGTGGCCTACCGCCTGGAAGACGACTTCGACAAGGTGATCAGCTTCAGACGCGACCTCTACCCCAACTCCGTGCAGGCGCTGAGTCTCGAGCGCGCCACCAACTTCACGCAGGACGTCTACGACAGCCTGCAGCAAGAATGCTCGGCCCAGATGCCCTGCCAGCAGTTCCCCGACTCCAGGGCGACCTTCTACTGGATCCTCGAGACCCTGCCGCAGTTCCACGGCAGGCGCTACGGCGGCTACACGTTCAACGAGTCGAACGCCATGGTCTGGTACAACAACAAGGGCTACCACGCCATGATGGCCTGGCTGAACGACCTCAACAACCACCTGATGCAGGTCGAGCTCAACGACACCGACTACTCCATCACCACGCTGAACGAGGCCTGGAAGCTGGGCGAGCGCGAACTCAGCACCACCTCCGTGTAAGTGACGATTGTGGCGAGTCCCGAAGGACTCAGAGAATCTCATTTTCCTGCTCGTTCCTTGCAGTCTCCGTCAGGCCGGCGACTCCGCGATGGTGTTCATCCTGCTGATCGCCTTCAGCTTGGTCATTGCCGTGGCCTCCGTGTACCTGGTCAACGAGCGGATGAAGGGCGAGAAGTTGCAGCAGAAGCTCTGCGGCGTCGACGCGGCCACCTACTGGGGCGTGGCCTTCGTCTGGGATTTCCTCGTAAGTTCTAGTCCTCTTTCCTCGATTGTCGGCAGATATTTCGATGCTTACCATTCCTTTTCGCCGCTCAGATCATCCTGTTGTCTCTGCTCGTCTGCACGGCGATCATCCTCGCGTTCAGCATGCCCGTCTTCGTCGACCGCCAGCAGCTGTGGGGCATCATCGTCCTGGCCCTCTTCTTCGGGTGAGTCTCGTCTCCTCTGGTTTAAGGATCTGCATTCACTAACCTTGCCATCAACCTACCTCTTCAACCTACTAGCTTCGCCTGCATCCCGGCCATCCACGTGTTCGAGAAGCTCTTCACCGACTCCAGCGTCGCGATCGTCACGATCTTCTGCATGAACGTCATCATCCCGCTCTTCACCATGGCCATCATCGTGCTGCTGGGCGTAATCGGCGACTCGCCGGCGTGGGACGAGTGGCGCTACTTCCTCAATCGGGCCTTCCTCGTCTTCCCCCAGCACGCCCTGGGCGACGGCCTGCTCGAGATCTGCAAGAACTACATGGTCGCGCAGGTCTTCCGTCGCTACGACATCGACTCCTACAAGAACCCCGTCCACAGCGACCTGTTGCTGCCGCACCTCATCGCCCTCCTCGTCCTGGGCGTCGTCTTCGGCCTGCTCAACGTGCTGCTCGAGAGTGGGCTGATCGCACGGTGGAGGGACGCGCTCCGGAATCGTTTCCTCCCGACGTCCGATGGCGGCGATCGTCGCCACTTCGAGGAGCTGAAGATCGTCTCGATACAGAACTCGCTCAAGCGCACTGACGACAAGTACGACACGCCCCCGGCTCTGCGGGTGGAGAACATCGACAAGGCCTACAGGCGTGGCCAGTACGCGGTGCGGAACGTGAGCTTCGCGGTGAAGGCGGGCGAGTGCTTCGGGCTGCTGGGCAAGAACGGAGCCGGCAAGTCGACCATCTTCAAGATGCTCTCAGGCCAGATGATGCCCAGCGCGGGCAGCATCTACTACCTGAACGTAAGTGCGACTACTGGAATCGCATGGCGACCCTTTGACCTCGTTTCCTTCACAGACTGAGCTGTCCTACTGCCCCCAGACGAACACCCTGGACTCGCTGCTGACGGTGCGCGAGTGCATCGAGTTCTACGGCCGCCTGCGACGTATCGACGACATTCCCAAGGTGAGTTTCTCCCTTCAACCCATAGTCAGTCCCAGCTCTCGCCCTATACTAATGAATACGGAGGTGGTGAATCGGTAAAATGGACAATTTATTGATCGTATTCGTTGATCAGGACCTCCAGGTGGATGCACTCGGCCCCGGCCTGCGAGAGTATCTCCATCTCGCCGCGGTTCAGGCGCATGTAGTTGGTGTCGTTGTGCAGGAATTCGCTCGGGTTCTGGGACTCGTTCAGGTGGCGCACCTGGGTGATGGTGCTGCGCGATGACGTCAACGCCTTGTCGTGCACAGTCAGGGTGCAGTGGATCGGCTTCGTCGTCTGCACGCTCACCAGCCAGACGACCAAGAGATGCCGCTCGCAATCGTCGGCATTAGTGAGCTTCGCCTCGATCTCCTTGTCTTCGAGCATGGCGCTCCAGGAGGTCTTGCAGGCCATGATCAGGATCGGCAGGTGCGAGTCGAGGTGCTCGTGGGGCTTCGGAAGGAAGGCGTTCTGCATGCAGATGCCGCGCTCGGCCGGTCGCTCTTGTCTGTGGAATCGGGGCAGAGAATGGAAAGGGTGAAAGGGACACACAAGATTTTAACGTGCGACGCCTACCGCCTGTCTTGGAAGCCGCCGTAGGCGAGGACGCCGAGGCAGACGTTCTCACGGAACTCAAGGGTGGTGGGGTCGAAGATCAGCAGCGACCGCTTGCCGGCGTAGATCTCCTGGCACTGGACGCCGAAGTCCTCGCTGTGGTCGCGCAGGTAGTGCGAGAGGACGGAGGTGACGCCGATCGTGCGTTCGCACACGCCGATCGGGCACTGGACGGGCGTCCGCGAGATGGTCAGCAGCGAGGTCTTCTTCTTCAGCGACTTGTTCGAGTTCGGTTTCGCCGAGGACGAGTCGTCGGGCAGCGAGCCCGAGGCCGTCGCGGAGGTCAGCTGGTCGGCGGGAGTGGAGGGCGCGTTGTCGATCACCGATCGCTCGCAGTTGTGCAGGAGCCGCACCTGCTGCCGGAAGCGGGCGATGTCCTGGGTGCTCAACTGCTCGAACTCATCCTTGCTGCCCGAGATCTGCCAGTCGGTGAAGTTCGAGTTGAACTTGGTCAGCTCCTGGCGGCGCGCCTTCAGGAACTCCTCCTCGTCCTTGGCCTTCTTGAACTTCTGGTAGTTGCCGAAGTGGTCGTACAGCGTGGGCTGGTTGAATGACGTCCGCAGCGGCGCGTTGCCCGCCACCTGCGACTGCAGCCGGTCGCAATCCTTGCAGCAGTTGGCCATCGAGTCGCTCCTTTGTTCCTTTTTCCTCTTCCTAGTCCGCTGGGCTAGCACTGGTTCTTCTTCTTCTAACTTCGCCCTGTCGTTGTTGCTGTTGCTCTCGAACCAGTCGTGGTCCTCGTATGGTTCTCGATGGTGTTGTTGTAGTTGTTGTTGTTGTTGTGATGGTGGCCCCAGAATTTGTCCCTCGAAATTGTTGGTGGTGTAACGAACGAAACTTATGATAACGACAACGGTGATGATGATGGGAGAATTTCTTTAATCGAATTTTGAAAATTTTAAAAAAGAACACTAAAATTTTTAGAGAGAAAAAAACCTTTGAAAAAAGATTACGTTATTTTGACAAATTTTCGGATGATGATGAAATCGTTATTATGTTTATTGTTGTTGTTGTATATATGTTATTTTTTGTTTTCTATCGAATTCGTTTTTTTCGACAGCTCGTCGCCAGCACACTCGACATCTACCAGCTAGAGTCGTATCGCGACGTCCTCGTGAAGAACCTAAGCGGCGGCAACCGACGCAAGCTCACCGTGGCCACCACGTGCATGGGCCGCACCGAGGTCGTCCTGATGGACGAGCCGACCAGCGACATGGACCCCCTGACGCGGGCGCTCGTCTACCGCACGATCGAGGACCTGATCGCCAAGCGGCGAGCGATCGTCCTCACCTCGCACTCCATCTCCGAGATCGACGAGATCTGCCACCGCATCGGCGTGCTCAAGGATGGCCAGATGCTGACCTGCAGCAGCCCCGAGAGCCTGCGCGCCCAGTTCGGCGGCCTCTACAATGTCGTCCTCTACTGCGAGCAGCTGCAAGCCGCCGCCGTGGAGAAGGTGAGTTCGTCGAAGTCGAAGCCGGGGATCCTGCTTTAACCACACTCTAACTTTCTGTTGGCCCGCAGGAGATCCGACGCCTCTTCTCGCCCTGCCACGACCTGCAGATCTACGCCCACTCCGTCAAGTTCGGCGTCAAGGTCGAAGCCTCGATGGCGGCTCGCGACAAGGTGCGTGAGGTAAGTGTGAAACCCCTGATGGCTGCCGAAGCCCCCTCCTGTGCCGACCTAGGCGACTTATCGTATTCCCTCCCCAAGAGCGCCGTCGACATCCCACCCGAGGCCGTGGACCCCGCCAGTCCCGCGCTCTGCCTCGCCGAGCTCTTCCGCCGCCTCAACGAGCTCTCGCAGGAGCTCGGCCTGCGCTACACCCTGAACGCCTGCCGCCTGGACACGGTCTTCGAGCGCATCCTGGACACTAACGAAGCCACGTCCTCGTCCCCATCCTCGACGAGTGCGAGTGCGAGTTCGACAGCGCCGGGTGAGACGACGAACGGCTACGTGTCGGCCTCGCCTGCCCTCAGTGGCAACCCCACGACTGGCTACGTCCACAACGGGTTCGTCGAGACCGAGACCGTGACGTAGGGTCGTGAGAAGGAAGGAGCGGCAACGCAAGTCCCCAGGAGGCAGCCCTGCAGATCCGCCCATGGACCACGACGGGACTCGGAGATCGCTTGAGAGGGACTCTGGCAGTCGGGAACTCATCTTGTCTCCAGGATCTACTTAAGGATGCGACACCTCTCCAGGCTGTGCCTTAGCAATGTAGTGTACTCGATAAGGATCCCTAGTTTAGGACTTGGCCCTTGTGGCCATCGTTTTGGTGTTGTATTTTTCCTTTTTTTTCACTTCAATTTTGAGTTCATTTCCATTTTGCTTTTGTTTATTCGTGTGTTTTGTTCATCTTGGATATTTTGTTAATGTATTTGTAATTGTAAATGAAGAAATCTTGGTCCAAGCTTTAGCCTGCGATAGTCTCTAAGTATCGGGTGTTTTGTGGCCGGCTTCGATTGGAGCTGAGCCGTCGGTTATTACCAGAGAGCCCTCTCGCCCTCCCTCTCCTAACTTTTCATTGACTTATTTCCCCACTGTAAAATTCCAAATTTTCGTCTCTATTCTGTCTATTGTTAATTATGTTAATGTTAAATTCTAATATCTAATTGGGACGAAAGCAGAAATCGATAGTGTAGTTTTGACTTCGTTAATCCATAGTCCATAGATCCCGTAGTCCCTAGATCATAGTCTAATTGTAAGGATCCATAGTGTAAGTGAATTATGAAACTGTATTAATTTTATTGATCGAAAGACAGAATTTTAATAAACTCCAACTACAAATACAAATGCAAATACCTAGCTGAGATGAGAAGCCTCCTGTGTGGTTAATTGGTAATTGGTGGATCATGCGGACCATACAAGAACAACACAACATACTTAGAACCTAAGCTACTGCTAATCCTATCATCGTCGTACGTCGCCTCGACAGATCAACGATTAGTCGTCCTCCAGTTTCCGCACGTACTTCGGAGCGAACGCCGCCGAAGGAGAGGCAGCGAGTCCATCGTCCACCTGCTTGGCCGGCGTGGCTGTGGCCGGGGTCGTCTCCTCCTCGCCGATGGGGTTGTTGGGCTTGTAGCGATACGCCATCCACGTGAAGAGCAACATGTCGATGAACATCAGACCGGCGAACAGGAAGAACTCACTCGCTTGCGACTCGAAGAACTTCAGCTCGGCCACCACGACCACGATCACGTTGCCGAAGGCCACCGTCAGCAGCCAGCAGGCCTGCAGCACCGACTTCATGTTCACCGGGGACTGCGAGTAGGAGAACTCGAGGCCGGTCACTGAGAACATCACCTCGCCGAGGGTCATCACGACGTACTGCGGTATCAGCCAGAGGATGTTCATCGAGTTCGGTTCGGTGACCTCCACCATGCGGGTGATGGTGGTCTCGTTGCTCGCGCTCTCGATTCCGATCAGCAGCGCATAGACGCCTCCGTTGTGCAGGCGATCCTGATGGACCTGCACATTGTCGATCAGCACCTCGTAGTCGGTGGCGGTCAGTTCGACGAGATCGCGGTCCGTGGCCGGCCGGTTCGAGGCCACCGTCTTCGATTTGCTGGTGCGCCACACGACCTGCCGCTCCTCGGGGACGTTGGCCAGCGTCCGGACCAGGGGGCTGCCGCGCGACGGTTTTTCCACCTCGTCCTCGTACCAGGCGAGTGCGACCGACGACTGCTGCGACTGCAGGAAGAGGCTGTAGGCCTTAGCTTCCTGGAACACCGTCGATCCCGTCGCAAACTTGGGACAATCTACACAGAGAATGATGAGTGATGCAGAGAGAGGCAGATGTAGTCAGATAGAGAGACGCCCAGAGGGAAGCTGAAAAGCCCTGGGCTCAGCGAGAGAGAGAGAAGAGAGAGGAAAAAAGTGTTGCGATCCTCACCTTCGCCGAGGCCCTCGAAGCTGTACTTGAGCGTGAACTCGTCCTCCTCCACCGCGACGTACCTGAGGACGACCATGTCCATCGCCGGGACCGTGAACTTGGCCCCGTCGTGCGGCAGGTTGGTGCGGACCACGTAGTCGCAGCCCGGCTCGCCGTTGAACAGTCGCATCTGAGCGTATCCGGAGGACGGCAGCACCGGGTACGTTTCCTGCAACGGACACGGATCGAATCGACGAGGATGAGATCAGTGGAAATGAGGTGAGTGACTTAGAGAGTAGTGATTTTAATAGTAATCGAACTCCTCCTGGGAGCGGTAAAGAAAATAACTTTATTACGATTCAACACATAGAATATATGTATATATTCGTATATATATACGATTCTACTTAGTGCTCTAAAAATTACAAAAAATATCTAAGCGTTCCCTAAATTAAGATGACAGATGTCGCACGTCTGAAGCCGATGTCTAGCCGTCGATCTCCGTGGCCTTGTTGTCGAAGCCCTGCGGGATCTTCTTGGCCTCGTCGTCGCTGGACTCCTCGCCTTTGTTGTAGGTGAGGGGCTCCGACTCGCTGGCGAGGCGCGGAGTGTTCGGCTGGTAGCGATACGCCATCCACATGAAGAGCAACATGTCGACGAACATCAGCCCGGCGAACAGGAAGAACTCGCTCGCCTGCGAATCGAACAGCGACAGCTCGGCGATGATCACCACAATCACGTTGCCGAAGGCCACTGTCAGCAGCCAGCAGGCCTGCAGCACCGACTTCATCGACAACGGGGCCTGAGAGTAGGAGAACTCGAGGCCGGTGACCGAGAACATCACCTCGCCGAGGGTCATCACGACGTACTGCGGTATCAGCCAGAGGATGTTCATCGAGTTCGGTTCGGTGACCTCGATGACATTGGTGGTGAAGCCGCCGCCGGCGTCTTCCGAGATGATGATTGTGTAGACGCCGCCCGTGTACATGGTCAGCTCGATGGCCTCCTCGTTGTCGACCTTGATCTTGTAGGTGCCCGTCGAGAACTCGGTGAGGTTGTGTAGCGTGGCCGGCTCCTCGTGCTCGGTGTTGCCCTTGGCGTTGATCCAGGTGATCGTGCTGCCCGGGCTGACGCTGCTCAGGGTGCGCGCCATGGGGCTGCCGCGCGAGGGTTTGCTCACGAAGTCCTCGTAGACGTAGACAGACTGCTCGATGTTCTTCGAGTTCAGGAACATGCTGTAGGCCGTTTCATCCTTCATCAGGACGGTGCCCTGGCTGAAGGTGGGGCAGTCTGAGGGGTGGACGGGTGAGTGAGTGAGTGAGACTGGGCAACTAGAGGAGCGGGGGCTGGGATCTACTTACCGACACCATCGGCAGTGATGTTGTACTGAACCTCCAGCTCGCCCAGCGGAACGTACAGGTCTTTGTTGACATACCAGTCACGAGGCGGCACACTGAAGCTCTCCATTCCCTCGATGTTGGTGTTGAAGTTGTAGGCACAGGCCTCGCCGTTGAACACGCGGAATTGGGCGATGTGGTCGGTAGGCGTGACAGGATAGGTTTTCTAGCAGCGAGCAGCGAGCGAGGCAGGAGAAGGAAAGGAAGAGAAAGCGAGAAAGAGCGATGACATAGAATAGATAATTAGATTAGAGAAGGAAACGTCGTGAAGAAGATGAATAGAGAGAAACAACGCGACTTTGGCACTTCTGCGAACGCGGTGACGACGCGACCGGAGACTTGAGACGAGACTCGAGACCACTTAAGACAACCCTACTTAAACTCAATAACTTTGCTCTAGACTCACCTCTAGTTTCAGCTCCACGACGCCGGAAATGATGAAGGCAATGCCGGCTAAGATGCCGCCCATGGTGAGCTTCTGCAGCGGGCGCCGGATGCCGATCAAACTCAGAGCCGGGTAGAACGCCACGTCGTAGAGGGGGATGAAGACCAGAATCAGCAGGGGGTTCAGCACTTGCAGCTGGTCCGGTTTGATATCCCACGAGCCCATGTCGCCGTCCATGCGCGTGGCCTGGAAGGTCCAGCGCGAGCCCTGTTGGTCGAAGAGGGCCCAGAAGATCGGCAGCGGCAAGTAGAGGACCAGGACGCGCATCAGCACCTTGACGTCCTCGATCAGATTCTTGTCGTACTTCTGGTCCGCGTAGTCCAGCCAGTGGTCGCGCTTCTCCTTGCTCTTCCACTTCGTCGAGATGGCATTCTGAACAACGAGAGGTAGCGTCGATCGTTAGAGGAGGCCCGGCGGAAGAAAGGAAGAAGATGAAGCGGCACTTACTCCGATGGTCTTGCTGACCAGGACGACCATGTTTCCTGCCGGCGGCTTGGTCTTGTACAGCGGCTTGCCCAGGACGAAGATCACTGCAAGGAACCACAGCAGATGATTAAACCGCGATCGGAACGAGGATCAGGGTCAGGGCATTGGTGTTTGAACTCACCGATCGAGACGGCCATCAAGACCGCCGGCACGCCAAAGGCCAGCGAGTAGCACTCCTTCTCGTCGAAGCACTGGACGTCCTCGCGCAGGATCGGCGTCACCGTGGTCGAGATCAACGAGCCGGCGTTGATCGAGAAGTAGAAGAGCGAGAAGAACGACGTCATCTGTTTCACCTGTTCGGGTAGCTTGAACTGATCGCCGCCAAAGGCGGAGACGCACGGCTTGATGCCGCCCGAACCCAACGCGATCAGCGCCAGACCGATCATGGTGAACGTCGTCGCCGGCAGGTTCAGCGGCGGCATCGCACCAATCGTGATCAGAACCGAGCCGCAGACGTAGACCAGTGAGAGGGACAGGATCGTCTTGAATTTGCCGAGCCAACTGTCCGAGATGATGGCGCCCAGGATGCACAGGAAATAGACGAACATGGTGAAGATGTGGAAGATGATCGTGGAGGCGTCGTCGGAGTAGCCCAGCTGCCGGCTGAGGTAGAGCACCAGGATCGCTATCGGTGAGTACAATTTACAATATATTACAATTTACAATCTTATTAGAGTAAGGGAGAGGGAGGCAATCGGGTACCCGGTACTCACTTCGCATGCCATAGTAGTTGAATCGTTCGCAGAACTCGTTGCTGATGATGAAGAATACCGACTTGGGGTACGGAAGTTTCTGAAAACAAACAAATGGCACAAATTACTGAATAAATGCATGACGGAAGGAATTCTCTGTTATTCTCTGCCCCTTTCTGCCTTTGCCTTGATCGGTGCGGCATTTTGTGAGACGAACGTTGTTATCAAATGCAAAAATTGAGCCCCCAAGCGATCGTCTCTATTGCCCCAATTAGCGGGGTTGCATCGTAAAGCCGCGTGAAAATCGGTTTGCACAGAAAGCAATCGTAGCATTCCTGAGATAACGTCGCCATTGTCGGATCGAATGGGATCGAATTGGATCGTCTTGAATTGGATTGGATTCAGTTCGCTGCTCACCTTCTCTTGTCCCTCGGCCTCGGCTACGTCCTTGGGGCTGTGGTCGTCGTCGGAGGGGCTGCGGGTCTCAACCACGGTCTTCGCCTCGTTCTCCTCAGATCCGTGGTTCTCCACCTCCTCCGGGTGGCTCTGGGCCTGAGTCTCGGACTGCTCATTGTTGGGTTTATTTTCTGCGAAATCAGAGAAAAATCGTTGTGAAAAACGTGTAGAGAAGAACTTGTGTTCAGAGAAACTTGTGTTGAGAGGAACTTGGCCCACTGTGGAAAGCGAAAGCCGTTTACACTTGTTGAAAGTGCCTAAACTTCATGTGCCTCGCTCGATAAGCCTTATCGTCGGATTCGCTATTAAGAGGATTTTCAAGGCTGCCTCAAGTGCCAGGCAAGACCAGACCCGAGCCGATTGTGAGAGAGAGGAAGCGGTTACTACGGGGAGAGCACGTGACCTGCCTACGTGAGCCCTCCCGAGACGCCGAGTCAAGAAATTCTTCCATAATCTCTCAGAGGTTTAGTCGACGCACGAAAACTTCAGATAGGGAAGGAGAAGGTTAGTTAGATCGAAGGGTACGATTGAAATTGGAATCGTGCGAAACGGACAAGTCCGAGCAGATATCATCGAATTCTCGCCAATTCTGGGAAGCGTTAATAAAAACGCCAATCGCGGTTATCGGACATGTTCAGCCGCCCGATATCAATTAATATAAAGCTGTCGACTACCATCGCCCCCAGCCAAAAGAGCGCCAAAGAGGCCGGTACATGAAATCATGAATACCATAGAAAGTCACAGGAAAACAAAAGAAAGAAAGAGACAAACAAAGTAAGACCTTTATCGTGACAATCTTGTCGAATTACGTATCCATCAGAGCGCGAGTATTAATCAATTTGAATGGCTTTCCATCGATAGCGCGAACGCCAATTTCAACGCCATGTCCTCGAATTGATAGCGGCGCCGATTGCAACAACAACAGTGGCAGCAATATTGCCAATCCATGTCAGTATATCGAGGGGCGATAGAAATCTGCAAGCGACACGAGTAATCCTTACAATTGACAGATCCTCGTCATGCTTCACACAATGATTTTATTGGCCAATAACACAAAACATCATAACTTTTACTACTCTCACTTCAATACCGACAAGTGTTTACACAAATAGTAAAGTGTGCCATATAATAAAAATGGAAGAGTAGTGAAGATAATACATTGTTTATCCTTTGTTTACCATCGGTCTCTGATAGCAGCGGCCGTAATACGTTCTCTTCACATGGTTGCTGTTTATGGTGGATGTCTCGTTGTAGTTGTAGTTGTTGTCGTCGGTGTTGTGAATTCCCGGTTTCCATTCGCTCAATATAGATCTAGTTCATTCCCTAATGGCCCACATCTCTTAATAATTTCTCCGACTGTTGGCTTTCGGTCCACGGTGGTTATTCCTTTTGTTTCTTCACACCTCCACAAGAAGGTCCAAGGTACCAAGAACCCGACGTAATTATTTCTCTTGCTATGTATTTCGCCAAGTTCAAACCCTTCTGCTCATTTCCTGATCTTTCTGAACTGCTCTACAAAGTTTTACTCGCTCATTCTGACTCTGATTTCCTTATCTGTTTTCTCCTGTCTGGCGCCCTCTCGTTATTACTCAAGAAGTTTCGCTTTGTGCAAATAGATGTCTAATTTACGATCTACCTGGCACGAGGTTCTATTGAAAATAGAATTCATGTCAAACGCCCGATAAGATGGCATTCTCGAACGATGTATGTTCGGGCCCAGCTTCTATCAGGTCCTCTCCGTAGAAGCTGTCAAAAAGAAGCACAAACGACGGTAACCAGGTCTACCAACTGAGGCCTCTTCCTACAACTATCCGTTGAGAAATGCGCCTTTATTCTTGTGAAAGCAAAGAAGTTGGGGTTTTTAGAGAAAAAAGAACACACCGACATCTAGAAATATGGGAAGGAAAATACGAGGAAGAAAGAGGTCTTTCTTCAAATACAGAAGCCACTTTAAGTCGCTTACGCATTCCGAGATACTCGTGGTTAATCTATCGGTAAGGCGATATCGGTGTCATCGATAATCGCTCTTGCTATCGCCGAACGATAAGTTATCGCTCTTCTCGTCGATGTCGATGTGGATGTCGCAGCCGCAGCGGACTGTGCTGGCGTTAATTCTCACGACATACACGCTAATCACTTGTAAATCTATCGTTCCCGCATATAAAACAGCTATATCGCGTCGGCGCAAATCCCGAGATAAGGGTGGATTGTAATTTATTTAGACGTATGAGCGAGTCATACCACGAATTATTTATAGTCCTCGAACAGGCTTTCGATATGCGTTGGAGAGGGCAGGGGTTTCAGCCAGATCCATTGTAGGTTAGGGAAGGGGAAACAGAAAATTTTTTCACCTCCCTATATTTCCCATAGTGGTTTCAGCTTAAGGCCAACGAGAATTTCAATAATCAGACCAAATTCTTCTTCACCAAGACCATGATTTCAATTATCCGTTCGTAGCTGGCTTCAGTTGCAGACAAATTTGACTTTTCATGATGCCGATTCATTTGTAACTGGGAGCGACAAATGTATATTAATTCCTCAGATATTTCTTATAAAACTTCAAAATTTTCCTCAAGAAGACTTGGCTGCTTGTGTTTAGACAGAAGCTTCAAAATATATTTTTTAAGAATGAAGCTCTTCATTACAATAAAAAAAAATCACTTATTTTTCCTTTCACTTTTCACTCTTCCTTGATCACTGCACAAAAGGACTTTTCGGAAACACCAATTACGAAACTTTTAAATTAAAATTTCTTTTAAATTATTTTCTATTAAATTTCTTGTATACCATTGTCGTCCGCCATTGTGTCCTAGCTGGAGTGTGGTTTTAATAAAATCCTTTCTCGCACTTGGAACTATTTTTCTTTACAGCATTCTCTTTGATGGTGGAAAGGAAAAATTGAACTTTCGATTTCGGAGTTTGGTATTTGGAAATTCCCTCTAATGTTACTGACTGGGATCCTTGGCTGCACCAAAGGCGTCCTAGTCCGTCAATAGCGATCAACAGACTGATGGTATGAACCAATAATCGAAGCCGTCGAGGTGTATAATCGGCAAGAAATGGTGAGGTACTCAACCCGGAATCCATATCGCCGAAACACACACACCTCAACTCGCCAGCGCCGATAACAGTCGGGGCCGGAGTGGGAGGCTGGCGGAAATTCAGTTGCGATCGGCGACGAAGAATCGGGACTCACAGCCACGGACGTCTGCGCCGAGTTGCACGCGGGTGGAAACTCGGGGGCTGGAAACGAGGCTAACCAACCTCGATCGTGTCTCCACTCGCCACCGAGCGAGCCCTCCGAAGCGGGCCGGTGGGTTGGGAGCGGGGTTGAACTCTGGCCAGTTATTGCCGAGTTATCGGCCACTCAAGATGTTCCACACAGAGGTCCCAAAGAGTCAGCCGAACCGGGCCCAGCCCAGCCGAGCCGAGTCGAGTCAATCCGAGCCGCGCAACAACAATAAGGTCGGCGGCAGGAGGCGGTGGGCGTCGATGGAAGTGGGCGATGGTTGACAGCTAATCATTTCACTTTTTAGGTTGTTATTAATTTGACATTGTTGTTGCTATTATTAACATTATTGTCATTGTTATTATTCAGGTTGGCGCGATTACTATTGTTGCTGTTGTTGTTGGTGCTGTTTTAGGCAATATTGTTGTATGGCTGTTGAGCTGTTAACATCTAATCGCATCGCGAGATTTCATTCGCGATAAAATACTTGACCCGGTGTTGGGAAACGAGCGGCCGATGAGTTGTCCAACACTCCGGCGTCCGCGTCGTTGCACCGAATCCGACAGCGGAAGCTCGACGGGGTTCAAGCGTCCCTTGCACGACGCTTCCCAACACTGCCGGCTACAGGACAGGAAAGAGACGGCGAATTTTCCCCGTGGGCAGCGAAGAAAACCGCTTTAATCTTTCCCAGAAATCCACTTCAAATGCACGAGTACTCGCAATCAAGGCCCGTCGTGTCCTGATATAGATAAAGTTCTCCGATCCCTTCTTCGGTCCGGGATCACGAACCTTTGGCCGAGATTTGGAGCATGTGGAGGAAGTGTGGAAAACCCAGAGGGACCATAAAAATTGATTTGCGACATCGATAGTGGTTCATTGATAACTTCATCGCTAGAAGGAAACACATTCAAAAGCAACAAACACAACAAGAGCAACAAAACCAGCTCTAAGTCCATTAACGAGAATTGTGGAGTTTTTAGAGAGAATTAAATACTATTTACAGTACCTTTTTACAATAACTCGAAATGACAAGCACGCCCAGACAGAGCAAGAGGGAAAACTGCAAGCGCCTTGCGGATGTTGCTTCCTCTCTTTCAAACGCACGCACTCATTCGCCACGGCTCCCTTCAATCGACGAGCGCGATAAGTTTTATGGCAATAATCGAATGCGAATATCGGCGCAATCGTAAAACCGGATATTGATCTCAATAATCGTTGGAAAGCCCGAAATTCTTTCGGCGGCGGCGGCGTTTCGCGAATTTTTATCATGAATTCCTATTTTTGAATGGGCTGAGCTGCAAGTGCTTCCATCGTGATAACTGCGTGATATCGCCATCGATAATCGAGTGCTCCACATCGGCGAGAGGAAGAAGGGCGTAGGTCGAGTCCCTTCATGTCCCGCACCCGAATCGATTCTTTCTCTAAAATTTCTCAATTCTGAATTCAAAACAAAATCGACACTGATCATGTCTGAAAAGCTGTCGACTTTTCTGACTTTTCCCAACGAAACTTCAGAAGCCTGCAATGTCTCGAAACGAGCTGAAGCCGCGTGAATGTAAGTGCAGCCGGGAGGGTTCTCTCAGGTGGGTTTTCACCCAACCGATTTACCTCGTCCCTTCCAGCCTCGCGCCTGCTGAACTCGTCCTGCCGGTCGGGCACCTGCTGCTGCTACAACGACTCACGCGAGAACCTCCAGGCGGCCCGGGGCAGCTCCAGGACCAGCTCCAGCCGCAACTCACAGCGAGGCGGCCGCGACGCCTGCGAGCTGCGGACCAGCCGCGTGAGCTTCGCCGACCAGGGGAAGGAGGTGAGTGTGAGGAGTCTGAGTTCTTGAAGACGTGTGCCCTGGAAATCGAATTCAGCTAGACAACTAATGCTCACATTTGTGTGAGAAGCCATTTGTGATTGCACGAGACCCGCCTGCTATGGGCAGAGTCACAGATGGTGGACTTCGCCGCATCAAATTCGACCGATGCCGCCGGAGATCAGCGTGTCAGAGTCAATTGATCTGCGATCGCCACGTGTGGCTCGATTCGGCCACTTCCGCAATTGGCACCGCGTTCGAGTCCCTCGATATTTCCATGAATTTCACTTTTATTGCATTTCAAAGAAATGTTTCTGTTTTTCTCGAGAGCGATGTCAATTGACTGACGATCGGCGCCGACCGCCCATGGCTGTCGTGCAAGCGCCACCCGATCGACCCTGGCCGCGGCGACTGGCGACAGCCGACGAGGCTTTGAAGGCGCCGTTGTCCACTTGGCGAGCGGGAGGATCGTGTGAATTGCCGAGGGGCGGAGGCGACGATCGAAATTGCGGGAATTTCCACAGTTGTCGCATCGTCGCGGAATCGCGTCTCGATTCGCGGAACCCTTCAATGACTCCATCGGGTCCGTCCGTCGCTCTGTTCGCGAGCCGTTTTACGCCCTGAACCGTGCTCAATCGCTTTATCGCGGATGATCCTCCTGTCCGGCTGGGGCGCGGACCGCGGCGTCCATCCCTCGCCCTCACCCTCGCGATCGATCATTCACTTATCTCCCGCCTCGCCCCATTCCTGCCCCCCACTCACCACTCTACCGATCGACGATCTCGGGCTCGACGTCTAGCGATGAACTCTTAATTGAGCGCAAGTGCGCCGAAGTGCGTTTCGTTTCCCAGCCGAAGTTCAAAGTCAATAGCAGGCGATGACAACAACAACAACAACAATAACACCGAGAAGAAAAACAACAAGTGCAATAAAAATATGCATGTGGAATGAGCAGCAACAGCAGCAAGAGCAAACGTAGCAAAATGTAAACATGACCAACGATAACAAGATTCTGATTGTTGCTCATTCAATTGGGTGCTCGCGCTCGTCGCAGGCAACAACAACATCAGGAACAAGAGCAAAAACAACTACAGTAGCAACAGCAACAACAGCGGCAAACGTGAACAGGAACTATAATAACATCAACTAGGGAACAACAACAACAGCATTTCAATAAAACTCACCCAGGAATTAAAAGCGTCGCTCAAAATGATCGAAACGGAAAAAATTCCAAGCGCCGAAGCTTTCGTCGTCGCCGCAGCAGCGACGCCAGCGACGACGTGGATCGATCGCGTCGCCCTGAACCGCGCCTGGGGTTGAGGAACGCGGAACGAGTGCATTGGCTGCTGGGCTAGGGCTGAAATGTTTCCTCAAAAACGTTGATAATATGGATCAAATTGAGGGCTTGCTTGGGGTGCTATTGCCCAATGAACAAATTAAGGCAGTCATAAAAAACAATTAAAAATGTAGTTATAATTTAATTCATCATTGAAAATGAGCCTAAGAAAATATTGGAAAATAAAACCCCTCAATTAGTGAAGCACAGCGAGCTTAAAAGCTTCGGTGTTGAGCCAGCCCCGCTCAACGGCAGCAGCAAAACGTATAAAACCAACAACGACACACGTAAGCTGAAAGCCAAACTGGGGGAGAGAGAGAGCAAGAGAGGCGAGATGTCAATTTTAAGAGAGAGCGGAGCGGGGAAATGCACTGAAATTGTGATTGCGATTACAATGGTTCAACAAGCACCCAAACACACACATACACGAGGAAGCGAATAACCGATAAACACACTGGCACAGACAGCGCGAGAGCGGACCGCAGCAGCCGACCGCAGCCGCTGCTGTCGCTGGTGGCGGCGACGACGGCGGCAGAGCCGGGAAGAAAGCCGTTTAAAGAGCCGCGAGTGCATTTTTGCACTTCTATTCGTGTGCCCAGCGTCGATCGGCTCGCAGTGTCTTTCAGAGCTTGCAAGCTGCGCTTGAACGGCGATTCATCAACGCCATCGTTAACATCGTTCCATTGTTTTTGCCCCCGACAGTTCGTCGTCGTTTTTGCTGCCTGCGCCACGCGCGTTGACCATTTGGAATTTCATTATCGAAAAGTGTTTTCTGTGCAGTTTTTCGTTCGCAATTTGCAATTCGCAATTTTCCCCGGCCAGCCCAGTGTCAGTGCTTGTCAAGATTTACAGCATCGACTTCGAGCTCGACCTCCGTCGACAGTGCAGCCTCTGCTCCGAAGACCTCGACCTCGACCTCGGCTGTCTCGCGAATTCGGGTTTGGATTCGCCACCAGCGGCAGCCCAGCCCAGAAAGAGCTTCGAGTCCGCGCTTGGAGGAGGGTTCAAGCGGCTCCGAACGAGAGCCGAGAGGCTCGAGATTTCAACTCCTAGAAATCGCATTTTAATTGATATTTTTTGTTTTAAATCGAATTTTTTTGAGATTCCAAAGTGAGTTAATCGTTTTAAATTTTGTAATTCAAGCACTTGTGTCTTTTTTATTTGGACTCCCAACGCGAATCCTATTTTAAAATCTTACTAAGATCCCAATTCGCGCGATCGAGAGTTCGTGTTATTTGTTGGTGTTGTTGTTGTTGACATTCCCGAAATAACGGTAGCCGCGTGGAAGACAACAAAATGGTCAGCAACTCACTCCAGATATCGGAGAAGAAAGTGAGTCCAAGCCTTAATCATTTCATTAATTGTTATATTATTATCAAAGCAGCACGAAAATATTGGGAATTTCATCACATTCACGACATCTCACAATTGATACGACTTTTTTCATAATGTTCAAAGAGTGTTTCCTTAAACTGGCAGTTATTTGTTGATATAAAAACATTCCTTCCAATCGTTTTGCTGAAACCCACATGCCATGATCACTGGCGGAAGCAAAATCTCCATTTAGCAAGGTTTTAAGAATTCCAAATACATCCGTGACGCATTTCAATATCCTGATAAGGTGGTATCAAACCGTAGTATGAATGGGCTTCATTAGACGAGACGTGAGTCAATCCATCGTCCCACGCCCGATCCGGGTCCGAGAGCGGTTCGATCTCGCCCTCTCTCGCTCCTCGGTGTCGACGTTTTCCTCCAGTCATTCTCAAGCCTCGCCAGCGCCTCAGTCGGGGTTCGGGGCTTCGCGCTCCGATCGCGGCTCTGGGGTTGGGGGTTGCAGGGAACGGCGAATTTTTTTTTTCCCTCTCTGCAGGATGCGGTTCTCGTGCGCCTTCCCTTGTGTTTCCGCAATCAAGCGCAGACGGTTTTTCGCAAATTCCCTACATGTATTTTTTAACCAAGAATCGCCAGTCGCAACGTGACAGCAAACGTGATTTGCATTCGACTCGGGTTTTTTGGCATTTAATGCGCACTGCACACGTAGCGACACCTTCGAGTCCTCGCCTTGCCTCGCCCCACAGATATTTCGATTCATTTCGTATAAATAAATCGAGCAACGCCTTTTACGCTTCCATTAAGAAAACAAATTACAAGAAAGTCGGCGTGTTTTGAAAAATCTCGATTTGGAGTGAACTGCGAATTGCCTGCCGAAATTCGGGGGTTCAACAAACGCCGACCACCGCGTAAGAGCCGAGAATTCCACTTCAAGGTTCGACTCGCGCCGGCACCCCGCGCGTGACTCACTTGGTCGGAGCCCGCCGCCCTGGGCCGTCCCGAAATCCTTTAATTGCTCTCCAAACTTTCGCCGGCCCTGAAGTCGGTCAAATCAATTGATGACACGGTCGTCCTCTCTCCCTCTCCCTCTCTCTCTCTCTTCCTCTTCCTATCAACTATTCGTCTGTTCAGCCTCCCTCGGCCCAGTTCCCACTGAGGCGCACCGAACCCCCGCCAGCCCACTGGGCCGCAATTAGAAGCAGCTTCGCATTCGTCGCACATTCGTTTGCGGAAATTGAAATGTGTCGAACCTTGTGGCTGTGGGTCATCGGACGCCGCTCGTTATTGTTATTGATTCGTGTCCCCCGGCCCTGCCGCTCGCCACCTCCCTCACCGGGCGCCGGTCGGAACGGGTTGCGTGGACATTTATGGGCCAGAAGGTCGCGTGTGATCTGAAATATGACGAGTTCAGGCGCGAGAGGGGGCAGTTCTGAGGGAGGGGGCCATTGTAGTCGCGCCTGTCTTCACAATTTTCCGATCGCTTTCCGAACACTTCGACACATTGACATCGTTTCCTTTCCCGCTGAAGGTTCAACAAGCAATTTCCCTTTCAAAAAAATTTCAAAACTTTTATCAGCGAGCTTCGGCAGACTTCGCGACCCGGAGTCCACCCTCCTGCCCTGCCTGGCACACTTTGGCGGCCTGCGACGCCCCCACCACGGCCTCCGGCACGCACATGGACGACCCAGACGCGTCTTTGGCATCGCACGCGATCCGTGTCGTCGTCACTCGTTCGTCACTCCCTCCCCTTTCTTCAAACTCGCCGCCAACCCCAAGGGTCGCTGATCGCACGCACACAGCTGACGACGTCGGCTCCCAGTTTTATTTTTCTCGCTGCTCGGACCGAGTTCGACCCCAGCCCGAAAATTCGTCGCTCGTTCTCGCTCTCTTGCCGCCTGGCTCTCCTCGATTTCTCGCCCGCTCTGCCGGCGACTCCGTGGTGGGCAAAAGCTTTAAGTTCCACATGCTTTCAAAACCAGCTTTGAGCTCTCACCCTCTCTCTCTCACTCTGGCGCTCCTCCCCGTGTTTGTTTTGGTATTCCTTTCAGTCGGCGTGTTCTCTCTCGATTTTGGGCACCGCTGAAAAAAGCTAGCCGAAGCCCTGAGAGGGGGCCCATAAAAGAGACGCCGCATCTTCCGACTTCCGAATATTTACATTTGCGGCCCCGGACCCGGAGCTCGTTTCGCAGTCGTCGCTCGTTCGTTCAGAGTCTGAGTCGGAGCCGGAGTCGGTCGTCAAACGTCGTCGTCGTGGTCGTCAGTTGCGTGCTTCACGCCCCAGTCGTTTCGACGTTTTGATGGTGTTGTTATTTTGGTATAATTGTTATTATTGTTTTTGCCGCTATTACTGTGGCCACTCGGTGTCCATCCGCTGACCGACATCGACTCAGTTGCGGTTACGCGATCGGCAAAAACCATTGGCGGTTTCCTTCGCCGCTGCTGTACAAAAAGCAAACTCCATTTGTTGAAACCGCCATCGCCGTCACCGTCGCCATCACCATCGCATTAGGATGTCGTCGTCGTCGTCACCACCGTCGCCTACGGAAGCGGCTGTAACGGTAAGTTCAAAGTGACAGAAGTAGGCGAGAAAAAGAAGAAAATTAAAAAAAGAAAACACGGTCGGTGTCGATCGGTCGGCGGCCACACTTTGTAATCCATTGATTTCTCTTTTCCACCACTCGCCCCATTGTTCGTGTTGTTATTCTTGTTGTTGTTGCTTTGGCACTCGGTAATTACATGCTCATCGGTAATGAGATCACTAGCCAGCCAAACGAGCAAAGGTTTCGAGAGCTGCAGGTCGGTCTGGTCTGGTTTCGAGCTCCATTGAATTAGTTTTCCCTTTATTAATTTTCCCATTGACGTGTGTCGAGCTCGGGCGCGCTTTTAATTACGCGGCTGGTCGTAGAGAGTGAGTAAGAGCAAGTTGTGTCGGGAAAGTCCCAACTGCTGTCTAGGCAGACCGATCGGCTTTAGGTGTCAAAAGTCGGTTCCCGGGGCTCAGCCTGGAGCTGATCCAGTGCAGATCGTAGGATGAACCTACCTGACTCTGACTCCACGTAACGCTCGGGAATCCCGACTACCGGTTTGTGCAACCGTATTTAGCAGTCTAATTCGACTCTGCGGGAGTCCATTAAGCACGGCCAGGCCCCGATGACCTCTAGCTTTCATGGCTTCGCACATCGTGCCGAGAATTTATTCAAATCGACGACAAGTTATGCAATGTCAGTGACGAAACGAAACGATCTTGGCAAAATATATATACACATCTGTATAATAAATCCCCCAAAATCCAGCTCGATGTCGATGTCAATATCTGTATTTAGTTAGAAAAACTAACTTGATCCCGGCGTAGGTTGGTTGTTGGAGTTGCTGGTTTTGCTGGAAACAGATTTTACTACGATATGCATTCGATCGGTGGCAGCAACACCAACAACACTGGTGACAACCAGTGACAACAACAACATCGACGATAGTTCACCTTGACCGAAGCAGAGCTGTTGTATTTTTCTTGTTTTTTGATCGGGCGACTTCTTTATTGACGACTTCGGTTTGTCTTTTACACTGATGTTTTTGTTATTCGTGTCTGTTGTTGTGGCTTTTGCTGGATTTAGGAGCGGCGTCGCGCTGTCAAAATGTCAGTCACGTGCGATAAATAGACAACAACAACACAACATCAGCAAAATGCAGTTCTCAAGATCATCAGCGATCGTCGGAGTGAATGAGTTATGGAGAAGGTTAACGGTAATGCCTCCACAAGATAATCGAATCACTACACTTTTCGATAACCATGTCGAAGCCTCGATCTTCGGTGAGGATGGTCTCGAGCTTTTGTTTGTTTCCTTTACTTTACACAAGCCCACCACAGAAATTCCACAACTCGCGGAGACAATAAAAACTCCAGGAACCTTCTCTCTCCCCTCCACCCTCCACCATCCTTCGATTGCGACAATATTCACATGTGTTTTTTGCTTTATTATTTATTAAATTCACATGTGTTAAATTATTATAAATCGATGTACATGCCTTTTGTGCAAATATTGTTATATCTCGTTGTATATGGTATACAACTAAAAGGCTGTGGAAAGAGAAGCATGCGCAAAAACGAGAAGAAGAAGCAAACATCATACCGACGAACGCTAACGACTTCTCTCTCTCTCTCTCTCTCGACGATTCTCTCGGTTTCACTCGTCAACCTTCTCTCTCTTCATTGGCACCCGCACACCTTCTCTTTCACCTTCCACCCGCTCTCCTGGTTCCTGAAGTCTCTGCCTGCGATGACAGCCCAATTGTTGAGCCTGACGTTGTAATGATCACAGAGTTGCCACCGCGAGGCAAAAACACATAAATTTTCCCAATTCAATCAATTTGTTTTATATGTAAATTCCAGCTGTTGCTCGAAGATTGAAAGTGTTTTATCGTGTTTCGATTTCGAGCTCATGCGATTTAATTAAAGCCAAATCACGGGAAGCCGTTTGAGGCCGCCTTCGTCCGGGGCGTGTCCATGGGCATTTTTCGCCCCTGCCCTCACCACTGAACCGCCCTCGTCCAACCTACGGTCGGCGTCGAGCGTCGGACGATCGCTGGAATCTGAGCCAACGGTCGTCCTTGACTCCGACTGTGAGTCGGGTCTCCAACCTGCATTAGACCGACACAACTTCTACAACAACACCAATGGCAACCAATAGTACAACAACAACCTATATTGAGCCCCCTTCTACAGCGACAACATCTCCACTCAACAGCCACTCTTTTGGCGGCCTCTCTTTTCGTTTTGTTTTCATCCATTTGTGTGTTTTGCTCGCTCAAGTCGCTGTTGCCAATTTTGGCGGTTCCTCGTCCGTCCGCCTCGGTTTCCCCGCTCGCCTTTTAGGGTCTGCTTCGGCTCTCCATTCGCGGCTCGTGATCGCCGTCTCTTCGTCTCCACCGTTCGCCGCACTGGCCGCACCACCTGCTTCGCATCGCCGCGGTGGGCAAAGCGCCGAGTCGCGTGCGTGCCTCCTGCGACAATGGCGAATCAATCAAAACGTTGACAGGCCCGATGGGCGACCGAAAGAGAGGGTGGCACGCGCGTTGCCCGCGCCTGTTGGCACGGAACACGTTTCTGTCGCCAGTTGTCGGTTTATCAAATTTGTCGAATAGGTTGCGGTCTTGCGTCGAGTTCCGTCCAACCGTGCAATTTCGCCAGTCGCTGCGAACCGAACCGAGTCGAGCCCCGGGCGCAGTCGCAACACACAAAAAGCAACTGGGTCGACTGGCCGAAGGGTCGGAGGGGAGCGGATCACGAGGCGGACGGATTCAACTAGCGACGGGACTGGCGGACAGGCGGACAACGGGCTGATCGCGCAAAACTGCGTCCGCTGTCCACACTATCGGTGCCTGCAAGTTTCGCCCCAACGTGATCTGGTCATAATTGATTACCTCCCCTCCCCCCCATCTTCCAAAGGCTTCACTGCTTTCACTTGGTGTCATTTGGAAACTTGTTTCTATCTATCAGTCAATTCTATCAATTTTCCTAATTTTCATCTTCCGCCTTTCCCCGTCTCTCCCGCAGCCCTTGAAGTACCCGCGAGCGGTTGGCTTCATCATCAGCAATGAGTTCTGCGAGCGCTTCAACTACTATGGCATGCGCAGTAAGTACAGGATCGACTCTGGTCGACCGATCGGCTGACCTCTGAAACCCCGTCTAACTCTGCCCTCCACTCCAGCGATCCTGGTGCTCTACCTCACGAACAAGCTGCAGTACCACCAGGACACGGCCACCGTGCTCTTCCACGTCTTCACGATGCTCGTCTACCTCTGCCCCCTGATCGGGGCGATCGTCGCCGACAGCTGGCTGGGCAAGTTCAAGACGATCCTCTACCTCTCGATCGTCTACGCGTTCGGCACCGTCGTCGTGGCCCTCGGAGCGGTGCCGCCGCTGCAGCTGCCCGTGAAGGAGGCGACGATCATCGGACTCGTCCTGATCGCGGTCGGCACGGGCGGCATCAAGCCGTGCGTCTCGGCCTTCGGCGGTGACCAGTTTCGCATCCCGGAGCAGACGGCCCAGCTGGCGACGTTCTTCTCGCTGTTCTACTTCGCGATCAACGCCGGCTCGATGATCTCGACCTCGATCACGCCGATCCTGCGCGAGGACGTCCACTGCTTCGGCAACAAGGACTGCTACTCGCTGGCCTTCGGCGTGCCCGCCGTCCTGATGCTGCTCTCGGTGGTGATCTTCCTCGCCGGGCGGCGGCTGTACGTGGTGAAGCCGCCGGCGGGCAACATGATCTTCGGCGTGTCCAAGTGCATCGCGGACGCGCTGGGCGGGTGGCGGCGCGAGCGCAAGACGAACCCGCGCAAGCACTGGCTCGACTACGCCGAGGGCAGCTGCGGCCAGAAGCTGGTCGCCGACACGAAGACCCTGCTGAAGATCCTCGTCCTCTACCTGCCGTTCCCCGTCTTCTGGGCCCTGTTCGACCAGCAGGGCTCGCGCTGGACCTTCCAGGCGACGCGCATGGACGGCGAGATCTGGGGCTACACGGTGAAGCCCGACCAGATGCAGGTGATCAACCCGCTGCTCATCCTCGGCTTCATCCCGCTCTTCGACTACGTCCTGTACCCGATCCTCGCCAAGTTCGGCATCCGCCGGCCGCTGCAGAAGCTCACGCTCGGCGGTCTGCTGGCCGCCGCCGCCTTCCTGCTGTCGGCCTTCGTCGAACTGAAACTGGAGGCGGTGCAACCGGCGCTGCCAGGCGCGGCCGAGGCCCAGCTGCGGATCTACAACGGCAACCCCTGCGCCTACCGCTTCACCACCGACTTGCCGCTCGACGACGTCGCCGCCGCCGCCGCCACCGACAAGGGGCGCCGCCACATGATCGAGTCGCTGGGCCTGTGGGAGCAGAAGCAGCTGGCGGCGCCCCAGGAGCTCGCCTACCATTTCAAGGCCTCGGCGAGCAGCAAGAACTGCCCCTCGCCCATCGCGGCCACCCTTCGCCTAAGGCCGGGCCGGGCCACCAGCTACTTCCTGGTCAACGACCGGCTCGAGGAGTTCGAGGACTCGCCCAGCGTGCCCAAGCAGGGCGGCCCCGCCGTCCGCGTCCTCCTCAACATGCTGGAGGACCCCGCCAGCGAGAACGCCGGCAGCGAGGACTCCAGTGAGCCCGGGTCCGGCCCCGGTCCCATCCAGCTGCGCGACCCCGCCGACGTCGTCACCGACCTCGCCGCCCACAACGCCTCGCAGTTGGTGAACGTGCTGCGTGGCGACTCCGTGCTGCGTGTCCGGGGCCACGACGTGGCCAACATCACGACCAAGGCTGGCGGCGTCTACGCGCTCATCGTCCACGGCAGCCAGCAGAGCGGCTTCGTAAGTCCAGTCCGTCGACCCCACCCCTCGGTCTCCTCTAATGCCATTTCGTTCTTGCCCTGCAGACCGCGGAGACGCACGTGATCACGCCGCCGAACTCGGTGCACATGATGTGGCAGCTGCCGCAGATCGTGGTCATCACCGCCGCCGAGATCATGTTCTCGGTGACGGGGCTCGAGTTCTCGTTCACCCAGGCGCCGCAGAGCATGAAGTCGGTGCTGCAGGCCTGCTGGCTGCTCTCGGTGGCCATCGGCAACATGCTGGTCGTGGTCATCGCCGAGCTGAAGTTCTTCGACTCCCAGGTGAGAAGCGCCGCCTTTCTCTCCTTGCTCGATCTAACTACCCTTGCTTGTTTGCCTCCCCTTTAGGCCGCCGAGTTCACGCTGTTCGCCGGTCTGATGGTGATCGACATGTTCATCTTCATGTTGCTGGCCATGCGCTACAAGTACGTGGAGCACGCGGACGACCCCGAGGTGGGCCAGGTCGAGGTCCTGGACGCCGCCGACGGGCCCGTGGTGGCCAAGGACGACCGGGACGCGTCCGTGGCCGCGAAGAAGGCGAGGGGCAGCGCGACGAACGGGCTGGCGAACGACGGCTACGTCGAGAACGAGCACTAGTCGAAGCTCCCTCCCGCTCCCCCTCACCCCCTCCGTAGCTCGCCGCGCTGTGATGTGTACTTAAGAGAAGACTCGCCTCGGCCAACGTCCTCGACGGAGAAGGTTTCATTTGGTTATTTTGCTTTGTATTTGTGAGCCTTCTCGTATGTTTCGTAAAGACCCTGTACTATAGAGGCCTAGCGTTTTAAGTGAAGTGCATATTTTTGTATTTGTTTGTCATGGTTTCGAACAAATTTTAGGGAATCTCTACGCGATATCGTTATTTAATTGTTGGTCGATTTACTGTGTAAATAATTGCGATCCATTGTAATTGTAATCTATTGTAAATTTCTCCATTTCCATCAGTATACATTTGTACAATATTCTAATATCGTGATAATAAAAAATGGCAATTTTATTTTATAATTTCTAAATTCATAATTGTTTTTTTTTTTCGTTTACCAACACTGGTTACTCCGATAAAGTGCTATGTATGTGAAAATCCGGCTGTTTGCCATTCACAATAATTGGCTCGGCGACTAATCAAAATTTCTAAGAAAATTTGCATACGTTTAGGCACGCAACTGAAAAAAATGTCGACCAGTCGAGTCCGAAATTTTCGACGAGTTTTCCGAGATGAGTCCCAGGGTTGCACATTTCATTCATGATTTAAACTCTGAGCCCTGATAAGACGTAGCATACTTTCAGGACCCATATTTAAAGTCGCTTTTGCAATGTCATAATGAATCAATACACCAGGGCTGCCGCATCAAAAAAATACTAAATAGATATTTGTATGAGTAAAGAAGTAATTTAAAAAAATTTCATATTTTCCGATCTTCCCGCATAAATAATAAGACAAGAAATTGTATTTTTATCTGTAAAAGAAAAGTATTTATTGAGATTCTAAGTTTCGTTTTTTGTTGGATGATTTCGTCATCTCTTTTTATGTTTTCTTCTTCAACGTCCTTCTGGATCTGTAAGAATATGTGATGTGTATATTTTTTGAAAGAATCATTATAAAACTTATATAAACGGCAGAGACGCACTGCGCAGGCGCCGTTCGACGGCACCCGGCGCGCAGCTCAAACTTAAGTACGTACAAATAAAATAAAAATACATATAATTTCTAAGGACATACAATAGAGTTTAGAGTACATAACCTAGGTATATATATAAAATGCAAAAGGCAACGTACAAATAGTGTAGAATAACATATGTGAAATGCGAACGCGTTAAAAGTACCTCTAAGGAGTAGTTTAAAGTTAAGTGATGGAAGTTTTTTAGTGTCAGCGGAGGTTCCTCGACCGAGGACCTGTCTAAGCCTAGGTTCAATACTCACAGTGTCACCTTATGTAGAACCATAAAACGAACTGTCGCGGCGAGCAAATCGAACGTTGATATGTCCGGAAATTCGGTTGGAGATTCGTCTTCTTCTTCTTCAATTTCTATACTTCTAGATCTCTTTTTGCGGTTTCTCTTTCTTTTCCCTTCTTTTAGTTTAAATTATTTTTTTTTTATGTTCCTGCCTCGACCGATTCGATTACGTACAACAAATATCACAACATATCGGGATATGCACGGCGATGTGGACCTATGTATGTATGCATGCATGTATGTATGTACTTACCTTACCTAGCGCTATGTACAGGCGACGATCTACTGTACACGTGGCCACCGACGAGACGGACTTCGCTGTGTAACCTACGCTTAACCTATGCTTGTAGAGAGAGACCTAGGGTTTACTTAGACTAAGGCTTAAACTAGACTTCTTGAACTTGGGTCGGTCCGCGCGATTCCTAAAGGGTCCCGGGGTCCTGGGACTCCCCGGAGCGCCCTCTACCGGCGGCTGTTGAGCATCTGCAGGTAGTACTCGCAGTTGGTGCAGTAGACGGCGGGCGCGATCACGTGGCGCTTGCGGCAGAGGTTGCACTCGACCGCCTTCGCCGAGGCCTTCACGATGGCGTTGTTGTAGACGCGCGTCGGTATCGCCGTCACGTTCACGCTGTTGTCGCCCACCACCGTCGGCAGTCCGTTCTGCGGCGCCGTCGCCAGAGTCGCGGCCGCCGAAGCCGCTCCTGTCGCCGTCGTCGTCTCGCTCTCGCCCTTGGTGCCGGGCTCGAAGCTGACCTTCTTCTGGTGCGAGGCCTTCGCGGGCGGCGCCCCGTTGGGCAGCGGGAAGTAGGGAGAGGAGGAGGGCGGGTGCGGGGGCGGGAGGGGGCCGGTGGTGTAGGGCAGGTGCTGCTGCTGTTGCTGCTGCTGCTCGGCCGGGTAGCCGTGGGGCAGCGGCACGCGCTGGTAGGGCGACGGCAGCTGCGGGGCGTCGGCGTAGATGGCGGGGTTGTGCTGTTGCTGTTGCTGCTGTTGTTGTTGTTGTTGCTGGATGTAGGCGCTGAGCTGTTGCTGCTGCTGCTGCTTCTGCGCCGCCATGTGCAGGGCCGCCGAGTAGGAACCGCTCATCTGGGGCCGTGGAATGGTGCTGTAGCTCTGTGCCTGTTGTTGTTGCTGCTGCTGTCCATCCAACTGTTGCTGCTGCTGCCCACCAGCGGTTGCCAGCATCTGCAGATGTTGCTGCTGAGCAACATTAGCGATGCCGCTCATGCTCGTCCGCGCCTGCAGCTGTTGCAGGTGCTGCTGCTGCTGGAGGCTGGGGGCTGGTGGGTTCAGGTGTTGTTGCTGTTGGTGTTGCAGATGCGAGGACGACGGAGCTGGCATTTGGCCGCTTGCCGCGAGCTGCTGCTGCTGCAATCGGTAAATGTCCTGCATCGGCGAGTACGTCTGTCCGGCCTGCATCTGAATGGACTGCTGTTGCTGTTGCTGCTGCTGCTGCTGCTGGAGCTGCTGCTGGAGGTGCTGCTGCCGCAGGGCCTCCATCTGGGGCCGCTGCAGTTGGACGTAGCGCTGCAGGTCCTGGCTCTGCAGCGGCAGCGACCGCCGCTCGTTGCCCAGCATCGGCGAGTGCTGGCCTAGGTTCGTCGCCAGCTGCTGCTGTTGCTGCTGGGGCAGCGGCGCCGGCTGCTGGTGGCTGAGGGTGCGCGGCTGGGGCTCGCTCTGGAGCCGCAGCACGTTCTGCTGCTGCTGCTGCTGCTGGATCAACTGGGCCGTCACCTTCTCGTTCGGGTTCTGGGCCGTACGTAGGACGCGCTCCAGGATCGGGTTCGGGATGAAGTCGTCGTCCTCCTCGTTGTCGGCGGTGGCCACCAGGATCACCTGGTCGCAGAACGAGACGCTCTTCTTCTTGACGCGCTTCGGCGGCGCCCCAGCCACCGAGTTGTTCAGGGTCTCCTGGACCATCGAGTTCAGGAGCTCGACCTCGCGGATCTCCTCGGCGATCTGCGACTGGGCGATCTCGTACTTGGGTTTCGGCAGAACCTGGTGAGGCGGCGGCTGCAGGCGCTGCTGCTGTTGCTGCTGCTGGAGACGCGTCGGCGCGCAGTCGACCTCGTCCGACTCGGGCTTGTGCTGCGGCAGGGCCGGCGGCAGACCGTTCATCTGGGTCCGCAGCGGCGGCTTCGCGCTCAGCAGCTCCTGCGACGAGTACGAACGCAGCGCTGACTGCTGTTGTTGTTGCTGCTGCTGCTGCTGGTGGAGCTGATCGTGGAGCTTCGTCTGCTCGAAGCGGTTGGCCAGGTCGCGCACGGAGCTCGACTGCGACGCCGCCTCCGCAGCTGTTGCCGCCGCCTTGCGCTGCATCGCCTGGAGGCCCCTCAGGTCGTGCTGCTTCATCTGCAGCTCCTTCAACCAACCACTGCTGTTGCTGGCGTCGTGCGTCGGCGTGCTCTGCTCCTTGCGCAGCTTGAGCAGGTGCTGTCGCTGCTGCAGCTGCGCCAGGATGCTGGTCGTGCCCTCGAGCGACTCGAGGCTGCGCTGCTGCTTGTTCGCCTCGAGGGCGTGGATCTGGTTGATCTGGTGGTTCAGCGGCTCCAGGTCGATCTCGGGCGGCGGCGGCGGGAAGTCCTCGCTCGCCTGCCGCGAGTGGCAGACCGACTGCGGGGGGCTGGGGTAGGGCGGCAGGTCGAGCGGCGCCTCCGGGCCCCCGGCGCCGACCGAGCCGCCGATGCGTCCGTCCACCTCGTCCCGGCCGGCGTCCGCCTGGCCAGAGCCGTAGCCGTTCTGCTGCTGCGGCGGCTGCTGCTGCTGCTGGTAGTGGAGGGCGTAGAGCGACGAGTCGGGCTTGTGCGGGCTCTGCTCGGAGTGGACCTGGGCGCAGGTGGTGATGATCGTCTGGCACGAGTCCTCGCTGATCGAGGTGTTCGAGCTCATGGCCGAGATGTTCGAGAGGTTGGCCTCGTGGTGGTAGCCCTGGAAGCCGTTGGCCGCCTCCTGCTGCTGCTGCTGTTGCTGCTGCTGTTGCTGCTGCTGGTGCTGCAGCGCGGCGTACTGTTGCTGCAGCTGGAGCTGCTGCTGTTGCGTCAGGGCCGAGCTGATGCGCATGGGCGGCGGCGGTGCCACCTTGGCCACCACCGTCAGCTGACGCCCGCTGCCGTGGAAGCTCTTGCGCATCAACTTGCTGCGCTCCAGGTTCGGGTTGGCCGCGTTCACGCTGGCACCGCCGTTGACGCCGCCGCCCCCGCCGCCGCCGACGCCCTCGCGGTAGTCGAAGTGGCCCTCGGAGATGTAGCCGCTGAGGGCGCCCAGCATCTTGCCGCCCAGGCCCACCGAGCTGTCGTCGACGGAGGTGGTCAGGGGCGCGGGCGCCTCCTTGGGCGCGGGCAGCTCGTCGCCGGCCTCGGTGAGGTCGGGCATCGAGCGGTTCTTGCGCCGGATGAGGCCGCCCATCAGAAGCTTGCGCCGAATCTTGTGCTGCTTCTTGCCGCTCTTGTCCTTCTCCTTCTTCTCGTCCTTGTCCTCCTTGTGCTTCTTGAGCGTGTCCTTCGCGTTCACCAGCAGCGTCTCGGTCAGCGAGAACTCGCGGTTCAGCTTGTTCCGGTCCTCGCTGCGGCTGCGCTTCTCCTTCTCCTTGCTGCTGCTGCCGCCGCCGCTGCTGCTGTTGCTGCGCCCGAACAGCGACCGGCTCTCGCGCTCTGGTTTCGTAGACGCTGACGGCGTGGGCTGCGTCTCGTACTCGATGGCGTTGTCGTCGTGGGCGGCGCCGGAGCCGGTGGCGGACACGGCGGCCGAGACGAGCGCCTTCAGCGGGCTCTTCTTCTTCGGCAGCGTTGCGTAGATCTCGATGCTCTTGCTGGCGGCGGCTGCTGCTGCGGCTGCGACCGCGGCGTTCGCCTCCAGCGTCTTGTCCTTGCTGCTCTGGCGCACGTGCTTCACGCTGCTGTTGCTGCCCTCGCGCACGTGCTTCAGCTGCTCTCCAGCGGCGGAGCCTGAGCCGGCCGAGGGCTCCAGGTCGGATCCCTTCTCGACGAGGATGCGCCGGTGGAGGCTGCGGGCGCGCATCACGCACGTGTTGTGCTTCATCCGGGCGAAGGTCATCGTGTGCGGGTTGCTGTAGGGCGCGTCCATCGCGGCCCGCGCCCTGCCCGCTGCCGCGTTGCAGAGGACGAGCGCCGTCTCGAGGTCGTGCGACTCCTCGACCAGCCGCGACTTCTCCAGCAGCTGGTCGGCCTCGTGGCAGAGCTTCTCGCAGTCGCCGGCCAGGCCCACCGAGCCGGACTCGGGGATCTTCGCCAGCTGCGGGTTCAGGTGGTGCTTCGGCGGGTACGAGTCCGTCGAGCTCAGCGAGAACGAGTCGTAGCCGGGGTCGTAGGGCAGGCCGGCCCGCGTGGGGCTCTGCGGCACCGCCGGCGCCCCCCGCTTGCCGACCATGTACAAGTAGGGGTTGTCCATCGTGGTCGAGGAGGCCGAGCTGGCGCTGTTGCGGTCCCCGGACCAGTTGCCCGAGTCCCGGCGGCGCGGCTGGTTCAGGTGGTCGGGGATCGTCAGCCCGTCACTGGGCGGCGACGACCCGTTCGACGAGGCCCCCGACCCCGTGCCGGAGCCGGCGCTCGCGTGTCCCGACTCGGCGCTGTGGCTGCGGTGCAGGTTCAGGTGGTGCTTGCGCGCCATCTGCGAGTTGAGGACCTGCTCGACGGGCTTGCGGTGGTTCAGGAAGCCGCCCTCCTTGTCCTCGCCGCCGCCGACACCGGCAGCCGTCGGGGAGCCGTTGGCGAAGATCTTGTCCTGGATGACGCTCAGGTTCTGGTACTGCTGGGCGCTGAGCACGTGCTCGACCGTCTTGCGGCTGATGTAGGCGTCGGTCTCGTCTGTGGCGCTGTGGCCCGACCCCTGGCCGTGCCCCGGGAAGATGTTCTTCTGGATGACGCTCAGGTTCTGGTACTCGTTGGGCGAGCGCAGCGGCGTCGGGGTGATGGCACGGCGGGTGTTGCCCAGGTTCGGCTTCTCGGGACTGGGTGTGATGGCGCGCCGCATGTTGTTGTTGCTACAGCTGCCCGCCTGAGCCGCCTGGGCGACCACCTCCTGCAGGTACTGGGGCGGCAGGTGGGGGCCCGACGGCGGCTGCGGCACCGCGTAGAGCAGCAGCAGCGGCTGGTAGCGGCCGCGGCTGCACTTGTCGACGACGCCCTCCCAGTTGGGCCCGACCTGCGGACGAAATGGGGAGGAAGGGAAACGGTCAGGAAAGGGTCGCAGGGACAAGAGCGCTTCGAACTCACCTCCTTGACGTTGGCGTCGTCGAAGTAGACCCACACCTTGAGCTTCGTGTGGAAGAAGAAGGTCGTGTAGTGCTTGCCGTAGTAGGAGACGATGCCGACCAGCTCGTGCTGCACGGCCTGGGCCCAGCGCTGGTCGGACACTTGGTGGAAGACGTCCGCGAGCCTTAGCGAGGTGCCGACGGCCTTCAGCACCGCGTGCACCTGCTCCGCGGCCGGCCGCTCCGAGTCCCAGACGATGCCGATCGAGACCACGTCGGGCCGGTTGAGGAGCGCGCGGCAGATGCCGATCTTGGCGCCGCACGCGTTCTGCACGAGGAGAGGAGGCGAAATGTCAGTGACGGGGGTTCTTGGGTGGCGGGGTGGAGCTCGAACTTACCGGGCAGTCGCGGATGTCGCCCATGTTGCCGGCGGCGCGCAGCAGTTGGCCGAACGTCAGCTGCTGGTGGTTCTGCAGAGCCAGGCTGTTCTGCGACGTCAGCGCCGAGGCCGAGACGTAGTGGACCATCTGTGGAGGAGGAGGACAAGAGAGAAGGCGATTAGTCAGCTGTCGACAGAGGAGGCGGCGTGGGTTCATTCATGAAATCGAATTTGAAATCGAATTTGAACTCGAACCCGATCTCGATCGCGAACTCGGGCTCGGTCTCGCTGTCGCACTTCCATGCTGTCCATGTGCGGGGCGACCCATGGAGGCTGCGCCACCATTTCTGGCCTATGGCAAGTTCGGACCATGCCAGCAATAACAAAATCACCAGCACCAACAACACAAAGAGAGTCCAATCAAGAGCAGGCCGGAAGACGCCCACTGACAATCGACAACCGACAAGCGACAGTCAGGCGGCGGCTCTTGATTTGGCTCGAATCGAACGGCCGAAACGCGGTAGTGAACGAACGAGCCTCGAGTGGCCGCACGTGCTGAAGGGGCCCGGGCGGAGATTATGCCGTAGCCACAGCCATTGCTCTTGTCGGCTGTCAGTGTTTGGTGCTGTTGGCCGGCTGGTACATAAAAGGCTGAGGAGATGCTGCCGATTGAATGTCGAGCTCTCGTTATAAATTAACGAATTTTGGCGGTAATTCATTTGTCTCTCGCGACTCCATCGGGGGAGGCCGGCGATCGGGCGATCTGAGGCGCTGCCAATAATTTCCGTTTGTGGCCATTAATCATCGGGTCTGTCGTCGGTTGTCCGTCCGCCCGTCCGTCCATTCGTCTGGCCCTTTGGCGCTCTGTCCATTGGTTTGTTTGTCTTGCCGCCCTCCTGTCAGTCGGTAGCCGATTCTGTCGGCCGCCAGAAGTGGGTGGAGCGGCTGACGTAATCGCTGGTTGGTGGCCCAAAGGCTGTTGGCTTTAATTGTGCTGAAGGGGCGGCCCAACAACAACAACTACTGTTATGATCCCCTTTGCCATTTGGGGGCATAAACTCGGATCATGTGAGAAGAACAAGAGCACAATCGACCCATGTTCTTGCCATATTCGTAATCAGCAACAGTTGCTGTGGTCGTCGCTGGTCATGCTGATGTTGTATTGTTGTTGTTTTTGCTACGCTGATGGCCTCTAAACGTACTGGTGGCAATTTTTCATGTTCCGATCGTGGGCTGGAGCGGAGAGCGAATGTTGGCCTGGACCAGTTGTTGGCCTGCAGACTTGCATCGGCAGCAGCTACAACAACAGCAACAGCAACGACGACGACAACAAAAACAAAACAATAACAAGAGCGAATTGCAGAACCCGCTAATTGGCTCAAATTTGCATACTTGAACTTCGAACGCGCGGCCCCGGCGATTGCGCGGAGGTGGCTGTGGTGGAGCGGTGGTCCTGTGTAAGAGCGTCGATTACCAAAGCCATAAATTAGCGATCATGGTTTTTCTTCACCCCAACCTCGCCTCAGCGCCTCACACACCTGGCCACCTCCTCTGCTATAAATGGGAAGCTCTTGGAACGAAATGATCTCAGCGACTTCTCGAAAGACTTTCGTTTGCGCGTCGGAGCTTCAGACGAGGTTTCGGCCCGTTGTCGTAACCTACTTCTGCCTCTGCTTCGGCTTAGGCTTCTTCGTCAACTTCTTGTCTTCTTCGACCACCTCGTACATTATCTTCTCCTAATGGCCGTCCAAGGCGACGAAGGCGAGCCCTCGACCGGTTGGAGGGCCGCGGCGTGGCATGCGGCGACTTTCACTGATTTCATGACTTATTCATTCCATTTCTATTCATTTGAATTCAATTTGTTGGTCATTTGCATACTCTCAAATATGTCTGCACGCCCCAATCGCCCCAATCACCCACTTGGCTGCCCA
Organism: Coelopa pilipes; assembly: GCA_947389925.1. Taxonomy (NCBI): domain Eukaryota; kingdom Metazoa; phylum Arthropoda; class Insecta; order Diptera; family Coelopidae; genus Coelopa; species Coelopa pilipes. Next base: position 22,827,125 of record OX376700.1, on the reverse strand, counting down.
TTGACAGGTTCCCGACGGTGCGCCGAGATCGAGGGTCGGTTCTGTTCGGCGATCGCTCTCGCCACCCTCCCTGGATCCCTGGGCCTGCGGGCCCACTCACCTGGGTGAACGGCAGTTGCTCCGAGTTGGCGCCGCACTTGCAGACGCTCTGCTCGATGACGCGCATCGCGAAGCGTCGGTGGGCGATGCAGGCCTGCGCCTCGCAAGAGTCGCCGTCGTCGGGCGAGATGTGCGAGTGGACGCGGTGCAGCAGGAGCTCGAAACACTCCGCCGCGTCGCCTAGGCAGCCCAGTGGGAAGCGGCGGCCGGCGAGGGGGCCGCTGGCCAAGGCGCGCCGCAGCGGCTCCGGGCACAGGGCGGGCTCGGAGCTGGTCTGGAGCTGCTGGAAGAGCTCCTGTGGGAAGGAAAAGAAATGGAAAAATTAAACATTGATACTGGGCATTCAGAAGAGAAGTCCTAGTAAATTCGATAACCTAAGCTTTAACTCCGAATCGAGGAAATGATTAATTGCATTGCGAACTAGAGACATCCCAAATCCCGATCCCCCACTCACTATGACGGCATTGATGCAGCGGTCGCGCTCTCCGATCGCCTCGGCGCTCAGGCCGTGCTCCATCGACATCGCCATCGACATCGTCGTCGACATGGACGTGGGCGTCGGCGCCTGCGTCGTGAAGCGCTGCCCGGAGGCGACGGCGCTGGCCGTTGTCGTCGTCGTCGCCCAGCCGTTGTGCGCCACCAGGTCCGCCGTGGAGGCCACCTTGGCCAGGGCCGAGATCTTGCGGCTGCTGTTCGTCTGGCGCGTCAGTGTCGCCGACTTGTGGCCGTCGCGCGGGTCCGCGAACTTCTTGGGGCTGCTGCGGGGCAGCGTCCCGTTGTTGCTGATCAGCTGGCAGTGCTGCGGGTGCTGCAGCTGCATCGGCGCCGAGCTGACGATGCTGATGGGCGCGGAGGGCTTCGTCGTGGCCTTGGTCGACTCCTCCTTCTTGGGGGCATTATTTTGACTACTGCTGTTGCTACTGCTGCTGGTTGTTGCCGCGGTTGAGGGGGTCTTGCCGCCGACCCCTGCTGCGGGGTCCTTTCGCTTGTAGCGGAACTTGATCATGGTGGCGAAGGCGGTGCGCGGGGCCTGTCGGGGGTCTGCAGCTGGCTCGAACCTACAGATCCGCCGACGTCATTGCGGTCGCGTCGTTTTGCTGGAGCTGTAAGCAAAGGGTGTGTTTTCTGTTGTAAGCCTGCTGATGGCTTGAGCACTCGACGTGTCCCGCCGTGCATGCTCGAAGTGCGGTTGATTTTGCTGTTTGCGCCCTTCTCGTGTCCGCATTCATTGGCAGCGGACGCAATTTGCATAGGATGCAATTTATTTAAATGTCCCGCCTCCCCTCGACCGACACCTGTTGCCGCAACCCGAGACCGAGTCCACACCCTGCCCCGCCGTCCGCTGGTCGCATGTCTTGTCGCAATTTCCACACCGGCCACATGCCGCCGTGAAGCGTCTGCCGAATGCCTTGGCGTCGACGTCGCCCCGGCTGCCCGGCGTCCGTGGTCAGTTGCCAGGGCGACCCTCCTCCGAGGCACGCGGGTCGGGTCGGTCGCTCCGCCGCCTAATGACGGCCGTTTGTCACCGGAGCCCGCTGTCGGTCCGCACGAGGGTCCCCGTCCAGGAGGGCCACGTGCTACGGGCAAACGGGAGACCAGCGACCACGGACGGAGGATGCCGCGGCAGGCGGAGACGCGACGCCGACCGAAAGCCGACTGTAGCGCGAACTGGGCCAAAACGTGACTGTCGAAATTGGCGCGAACACAAGGGACGAGAGACAAGAGACCAGAGTCGAGGGCCGCAAGACGGACGAAGGAAGAGCTGCAAGGAGCAAGGTTTTATCCATCGCTGGCTTGAACCTCGTTTCCTGTTCGCGCCGCGATCCATTTGCATGTGGCTCGCTGCGCCATTGTCTGCAGTCGCCTGGCAGCCCGCGAGTGACTCACGTTCAGGAGCGACTGTTTTTATTAGTCTTATTTTTGGTCTTGCTGTCGTGCTCTTGTCGGTGTAATTGCTCGAGTCGGGGTCGGAGTCGGAGTCGGAGTCGGAGACGTTGTTGGTGCGGTTCTTGCTGTTGCCTTAGTTTATCATAAATCAATCTGGGGCCGAGGCAGCTTTGTCGGGGAGCAAAATAATGTGGGACTTCCTTCGGAAGGTTACCTCAGGTCATGGCGGAGCCAAGCGCAGGCGTCTCGAATTCGCCAGCCAGCCGTCCGACCAACCACCAACCCGTGAGTCACGCGCCAGGCGACGCGCAGAGAAACGAAAGACTCGAGAAACGACAATCTAAGAACATGGCTTGAGGACAGTTTCGACCGTTGAAACAAAAGACGCAGGCAACGAACTGAAGCCACCTTCGCACCGAAGCGGAGAAATGGGAGAAATACGAAAGCTTCCTACTCCAACAAACAACCGACGACTGCGGGCACGAACTCGCTTCTGAGGAGACTTCGAAGCCGAAATCAAATTGTGAAGAACCATCGGCCACCAGAGAAACGCCGTACGGAACGAAAGACTTACGACACGAACCTTGTCGTTTGTGAAACGCGATGCGATGCGGTGCGACGGAACCGAGATCAACCCATCGATCAACGCCATCCCAGCCACCCGGTCGGCCGAGCCGCTGACTTCGCCCAGCAAAGAAAAACTCGTATCGAACGAAGATTTCCATCCGACGGAAACTCAATCAATCTTCGCCGAAGATGATGGAGATGAGCGGGAAACAAAAGACTATTAAAACCTTAATAACATGTTCGTATCTGTCCCTACAACAACAGCAACAAAGACAACGTCCATCTGCAGAAACAACACTCGGACCCGCTAGAACTGAGCATCTTCAAACACCGAATGACAAGAACAAATTCAATCAATCAAGTGCGGAGCCCAGACCCGAAGACCTGCTGGCGAGGATGGGTCGGGAGCGAGTTGTGTGGCGACTGTGCGGGCCGAGGCAGCGGCTGCGGGAGTTTTTGTGCTTGGTCTAGCGTGACGGCGCAACGGCGACGCGATTCAATGAATTGAGGATTCAATTAAAACCACACAACCCAGGTGCTAATCAGGAGGGGTTGGAATCAAATTCAAAATCACAATAAATTAAGCTGCGACTAAATTAAAGTAACACGAACAGCTAATTGCCAACAACAATTATTCAATTAAGTAAGGCAAAGTTTCGATCCGATAAAAACGTGCAATGCTGCAAAGAGGACAACAAAAGCAACAACAAGCTTTAAGGCCTGAAACGAAACCCGAAGCCGCGAATGAAACTCAAACCCCTGCACTGAACCGCTTCCGAGCCGTTTTTGCAGAGTTTCGGTTTGGTGGACGTTACAGTGTTAGTGCTGGGTTGTTGTTGTTGTTGTTTCTGGTATTGTGTTTAATTGTAACAAAAGTTCAGCTTTGGTCAAATGGTTTTAATTTCCCCCTCCACCCTCTGGAATTCGACGCGGCTGCCGCGAGCCGCATTTTGTTGGCCGAATTCAAGCACCATTTAATACGATAACTCGCTGGAGGTTCGCGCCGCAACATACGGCAGCCGGAGAAAAAGAAGAAGCTAGCGTCAGGTTTCACTTTTCACGAATCCCCAACCTTTACAAGTTTTCATAAAGCATGATTTTTATTTATTATTTCTTTCTCCCAGGATTCCCCAGCAGTAGCTGCCTTTTTTACTTTCAGTTGAATTTTGAACTTTTTGCGGTCCACGTCCTACTTTTCGGGAGCTTCACCGGTCAGAAAACTGGTTGCGAAGACACCCGGAGGAGCAGCGGAGAGGCAGACGAGGGATTCGCAAAGGAACGAACGAGTTCCAAGGGAAAGCGGACGGTCAGCCGCTGTTGGGGGTTTTGGAGAGGGGTCCCCGTGAGAGAGATCCGAAAATCACACCAGCCAATGAAGTCCATCGATGCATGAGAAGCAACACTTCGACCCACGAACTTGAAATCGATAAGCAAAATCGAACTATTCAGACAAATCAACGCTCCATTCAAGTTGACATTCAATTAAAATACCATTATCGTTAAATGGAAAGAAAAGCAAAATTGAATTAAAAGTCAAATTTCGAAAAAATCTGCCAAAACTCAAGTACAACCAGTGAGCGACTGCCGGGGCCGCGAGAGACGACTGACGATTACGCCCAGCCTCTGGCAACACAAGTGGCTGTCGTTGTAACAACAAAACAGCAACGACAAGAAAATAACAATTTAATTGTAAAGTCATGCATTTGTTCATTTCTATTTGGTCAAAGGCAAACGACAAGCCACAGCAGCGAAACGAGACGAGACGAAAGATTTAGGCAACGAACTTGACATAAAAATCGCAACAAAAACATATCTGTTTATTCCGATTGTGTGCCTTGTGTAAATTCGAGATTAATTGCCTTGGGCTACGGGTCTCGGAGTGCTTCAGAAATCTCACCTGCTAATTAAAGCCTCACGATTGCTCGTCTCGCTAGGACAACGAAGACGAAGACGAAGAAGAATCACTTGCCAGTACTTGGAGAAAATGCTTGAAATTTTTATGTAATTTCGAAATTTGCATCTCTTGCGCAACGCCGTTCCAATTGTTCCGCCGAACCACACGAAGTCAGACGACCGCACCAACAACGCGTTGCAATTAAACGGTGCTCAACGACGAGTTACGCCCCACAAGTGGTGGCTTCGGTCGTCTTGTCTCGGGATTTTTACGGTTTTCAGGTTTTCATGAATTTTATGGAAAACATTATGAAGTTGTAAAAGTCGCTAGAAGCGGAAGAAGAACGCCGGCGGAGGAGGAGGCGGGAAGGGAAGTCGCCGAGCGTTCGAGGAAGCCGCAAAGCGTTTGTCAAACGGCCTGAGTGAGGCCAAAACACGTTGTTCGGCCCCAGCCGGCCCCTCCAACGGGCTGACGCCCGACCACCGGCAGAGCTCGGACGTTGTTGTAACTGTCGTAGCTGACAGAACCGTTGGATGCAGTCGGCAAGTCTTAGAACGGAAGGTCTCGGAGGCCCTTCGCATAGAGTGCATTTCCGGCGACGCGGCTCCCGCAGTTGGGCATTTTTAATGAAATTGTAGAGGGCACAGGGCAAGGGCTGCGAGACGTGGGGCTCTTCCAATGGGCCAACGTGCTTCAATTTAATTACAAACAACTACACACGAACCTCCGAAAGTATTTATGGCTCTATCCGAGACCGAGAGATCGATTTCTGCTCTGCAGAAAGAGATAAACCTCAATTCATTCGAGTTTATGGACCGATCAATCGATCGATCGCTCGAACGACGGACGCTCGAATGGAAGTGGAAGTCCTTGAAACCAGCAGTCGTCATCGCCGCCGTGGGTACGACGCTTATGATTTATTAATGCGCTCTCGATTGCTGCAGATCGTCGTGCAGGCGAATGGGATTTCTATGTTTTTTGCTAAGTGTGCAAGTGATCGGCGAGAAACGAAACCACATTGCTGTGATCGGCGCGTGCACGCGTCGCTCCAGCTACCGCTGAGAGAGTTCTGTCTACAATCGCTCGAGGCCTCCAGCTACGCCTGCGCTAGTGACGGGCTTCGCTGAAACCAGACGAAGATGGCTCGCTGCAGGTTCAACCTCAACAACAATAAGACAAATAAAGCGTCAGGAAACGCTGCAGAGCAGATCGCATTTAAATGCAAAGCCGACCATTGACGGGCGAGCCAGAAGAAATGCAAATTTTTATGAAAATCATAAAATAATGTTCGCCGCAGAGACATCGCGGGCCAAACACAGGGAAATTGCGGCAATTGGAATTCATGCGGCGCACACTCCACGGCGATGGACGGACGGACAGAAGAAATGCCTTAAACAAACGAAAGACTTAAGAAGCGAACTTCTTTTTCAATTCCTACTGCTGTCGGCTGTCATCGGCTGTTGTTGTGGTTAATGGCATTGTTGTTGCTTCTGTAAACGGCCATGTCCCCGTCGTCGACGCTCCACAGAACAAATCTCGCCTCATATGCAGATATTTTTAAATTTCTTTTTTTCAATTTCGAGTGTTTCTAGTTGGAGTTGTTGTTGCTGCCGCTGTTGGCCGGCCACACCATGTTGACGGAATGCGTAAACAGCTCCACGCTCGTCTAGAAAGCTGGCCGCCCCCACCTGCTCGAGGCCGCCGTCCTCTTAAAGTGCCATCAAAGCACAATTTATGGCATTTAACAGAATTTTTGAAAACAACCAACAACAACAACGAGAACCTCACATCCACCGACACACGTCCTGCATGGCCAATGGCTCGAACGCCGTCCCGCGTCCGGCTCTTGGTCGTACTAAAGGGTCTGTTGTGCGTTATTAAAGGTAATTTTCGCCTTTGTCACGTCTTCTTGCCCGAAAATCAACTCGACTCAACTCAACTGAACTGGACTCGACTCACTTTTTCAAACTCCATTGTCCGCCGGCCGTTCTTTCTTTCGTCCACAACGCGACGGCCACCTGACTTGATCCCTATCTGGGGATTCGTGAGGGTCTCGTGAGCGGTGGCAACGCAACGCCCTGGTCCCCGACCCTCGCAGCACGCATGCTGCGCGGCCCGCGAACAATGGCCCGAGGGTTTTCCACCGAGGTCGCCCTTGGGTCGCAATTTGGCCAACGTGTCGACGACATCAGAACAGATCGAAGGCATCGGGCCATCGATAAGATCTGGCGTCCGTACACGAATCGGATCAGTTCCGATATTTCCACGGAAAACCGTGGGGTTCTCGGCGTCGGGAAGGAGGAGATGGAGAAGATCCCGGTAAGAGCTTCAATTAAATCGACTGCTCGACTTAAGCGGTCCTTAGTTGGGTCCTCGAATGGCGATAACCCCGAGATTTCCAGAGCCCGCACCCGCCGTCGCGCAAAGGTTGGAGGTTCCGAGGAATCGAGAACGATTAAATTCCACCGTCATTTCAAAGTGTCATTAAATCGATGAGCCGAGCCGCGATTCTCTATAATTTCCACATAAAAATATCGATGGCATCACGTGCAATCGTCGAGTAAAAACACGATCCTAATATATTTTATCATTATAGCCGCCATTTGCATTAAAGGCAGCAGTAAAAGCAGCACTTCGATAGCTGCGGCTGGGACCTGGGGTCTGTAGTCTGGAGGGCTCCAGCATCCATCGGCCAGACCCAGCTTCTAATTTAAATCGCAACGTTATTAGAAGAAGAAACTCGTCAAATACGAGAATTCGCTATTTATATCTCCGTCTAACCTTTGGCTGCAGATGCGAGAAGCTTCATTAGAGATTGTAGAATCAACACAAAGGAGGAGAAGCGAATAAAACAAAACAAATCAACTCGCATTCGAATGGAAATTATATTAATAAGCGACAAGAGAAACCCATTTGGTTTCCTGGTTCGCCTCGAGTGCATTCGGCCCAGGGTACGAGTCGAGCCACTGGGGACTGTGAATAAAACGACCAACAATAGCACAAAAACCCAACAAGCTAAGAAAACTTTCGGCAAAAATGATTGTTGTGTAGAGACAGCAACAACAATTAATGGGAGAATCAAAATAAACAAGTTTGTTTTTTGCTTTCGACCTTTGAAGACATCGCCCGCAGCCGTCGAGACACAAATCATGCAAAACGAACAGAGGTTGATGATGTGACCATGAACACATGCAAGTAGTGCTAAGTGGCGCTACCGGGTTGGCGGTCGGATGAGCGGGATTTCGAGAAGCCCTTTGGAAAGAGACGGAACACCTCCATTAACCTTTATGCGAGGGCAGTTTTTGTGGCTCAAACTCGGGTTAATCGATCGCCGTGCCGCCGACCAGCGCAGAACTCGGCGACGAAGCTCGAGAAAAAGCACAGCAACGGCACCGAATCAACAGCAACGACACAGTGGTCGGTCGTTATGCAAATCGGGCCGCCCGGTCGGTTGGCAACGTTGGCGGTTGGCGGCCAACTGCGATAGACATAAAGATCCAAATAAATGCTGCTTCATTAGCGACGCCGGACGCCACACAGACCAAGGCAGAAGGCATACAAGAACCCGAACCCAGTCGGACTCGCCGTGAAGAACGATCGAAGCCGGCCGCGGGCCCGAGGTTTTTCTCCCCTTGTAATCCAGTAAATTGTGTTTCCAGGCTAACGAGTTGCAGCAGCGCATCTGCGACGTTTTTCCAGCGCCAGCGCCAGCAACACCGATGTCGTGGTTCACATTTTCAAAAGCATTCTTTGCAAACCGCAGCAGCACAAATCAGCAAAATCAACACTTGGAGACGCCAATTTCTCAACTTACGAATTCGTATTTTGTTTTATTTTATTAACTTTTCAATTGTTGCCTTTGTAAAATTCGAACTTTTACACGATTTATGAACTTTATTTCTTGGAAATAACTAGCAATTTTTATTTTTAGCACTTCACGGAACGAACGTACGGAACTCTGTTGGTTTATTCTCTCGCAAATTTACTTGAACGGGTTTTTGCAAGTTGCTGCTATTGTGTTTGAAACTATCGTCACTGGATGATCGTGGCTGGCACAGAAAGTCTGTTACTGAGAATTCGGCGCGATACGATTTGTCGCTGCGACCGCCGTTCGACGCGTTCACGTTCCTCACGTCTTCGCGCACTCGACTTTCGTTCAAAACTGAAACTTGTTTATTTTGCAGCGCCCGAACGAACGGCGAGCGAGGAGCGAGCGAGCAAGTGGCCAGCCGTCGCCGAGACTCAGCAACAATGGCCATAGCAACAACAACAACGACGCCGACGACGATGGCAACGACTATTCCAACAACGGCAACATTACAACAACTACGGCAACAAGCGCCAACAACAACGACTTGTTTTCTCACCTGAGCCAACAAAAACCCGCCGGAACGAACACAAGTCCCTGCCTCTCTCTCGCTCGCTCGCTCTCTCGCCCTCTCCCGTGCGCTTGGGCTTGTGTTGGCGACACGTTCACCTGGTTACACACACACACCGGCTCAGGGCGACGAGGGAGAGTGGGAGAGAGCGACGAACACACAGGTACAGCGTCCGTGCGTCCGTGTGTCCGTGTGAGTGAATGTTGCGCGTACCTGCCCTTTCGACGGCGCGCCAAGTTGCCCAGCACGGGTGCAACATGAGCGGCCGGCGCGGTGTTGCCAGGCCGACGAAGACGAAGATTCAAATTGAAAAATATTGAACGAAAATCATTCAATTTCCGTTCGTCATCTCCATGAATTGTGTGAAAATAGAATGAAATAAAATCCTTGCTTTAATTTCGTGTCCAGCGAATTGAGGAAAAGTTCTCAAATTCATTTCTAGAGTGTGCAAATATAAACCATAACCAACAGATATTTTCCAAAATCCCCAAAACCTTCTCTCGGCTGGCAACGACTTTTTCTCTGGCCCAGCGACACGACTTGATAAATGAGCGTTTCCAATGCTCCGGCTGTCTATTGTTCTTATTGCTGTTGTTGTTCTCTTTGTTTTTGTTGTTGTCTTTACTGGTGACTCCCCCTCGTGTCTGGTGCACCTTTTGCCTCTATGGACACAGAATGAAAACAACAACAAAAGAAAAACATAAAAATCTGGCTGACGATTACGATTTATGCTTCGTCCGATTTACGAATCGACAGCAACAACAAAAACAAAACTGTACTAAATGCTCTATCGAGAAGTGGAGGAGGCTCGGAACGAGTTTCGAGCTAAAATTTGAAATCCGAGGCGAGCGAGAGCGGCAGGGAGAGGATGAGAGGACGAGGGGCGAGGGGCGCGGATTGAGGTGCAAGAAGAGAAGCAAACAACAACACCAACAACAGCAGCCACGGCTTAGACTCCACGGAGAAAAATAAAAGTAAACGTAACTGTAGAGCGATCGAATGACGAGGGCCCGGTGAGCGGAGGATGGATGGATGGATTGATAGATGAGGATGGAGGACGGTGGACGGGGCGGCCACGGGGACAGCGTGAGTAGCGGGCCGAGAGCACGGGTCAGAGTGGGCTTGAATTGAGGTCCAGGAAAAGGCAGAAAAAAACCAGGCGACGTCAAATCCTCGCACACCTCGACGAGAAGCTTAGAGTCGGGGGCTCCACGTGCGGGGATCGAGGATCCGTGGCTAAAAATAGCGCCTAATAAAGACGTTCGATCGCGGAGACCGTAATTGGAGAAGCCTCTCGAGCCCCTTCAGAGAAATAAAGAGGGCTTCGAGCGCCGTGGCTACGGACGAAAAGCTTTAAGGCCTTCAAGAGTTTGTTTGAGCTTCTGTTCCGAGACTTGTTCCGCGGATTTGCTTTTATTTATTTATTTGTTCAAACTGTAAACATTTTATTCAATTGATTTTATTTGAATGAAATTCTATTGGCGTCGGCTCAGCGCCCTCTTGTGTGCTTCGACTTCTGCTCGATGGTGGTTCTTTGTCTTTTCAGCCCACTCACGACGCTCGCGACTCGACTCGATTCCTCTGGCTCGAACGGCTTTCGTGCATTTTGCATTTATTATTTGTTAGCAATTATTTATGTATTTTTTCATTACCATTCATTCATGGCTCGGATTGAATTTGTCGGAGTTTTAATGTTTTCCTTTCGCTGGATTGCAAAAATATCGCTCTCACGATCCACCGAGCTGCCGAGCACTCGTGGACTTCTTGAAATGTCAACAACTGGAAAAGTTCTTAGTAATTATCGTGGCGCGGCAATTAAACTTAATAACAATGATTAAGTTGATCAATTATTCCAACTTTCGTTCAGGTTAACATAAAATACGAACTTTGAATTTCGATGTTGAAAATTCCAGTGGCGTCTGCTCCAATTGCCCAGCATTTCCGGTGCCCAACAGGTGGGAATTCGCGCGTCTCCCTCACGTCGACAACAACATGTTGCCGGACAACAGGCAACAGCGGCCATCGTGCGGCGGCCGGTGAATCACGGCATAATTTCTGGGTAATTTTGGCTTAAAAGCCATCTTGACAGCGCCAGTTCGACCGCGTTGCCAGCAACCTCTCCTCGTTCCAGCCAGGCCGGACAGCAACAAACATGACGTTAAAATTCCACGCACAACGCATCGACGGACGCAGCTCGAATTCCATCGAAACCCATTTTCAAGCCCCACGACGGCGGCGACGAGCCAGAGGTGGAAGGGGAAGCCAAAGGGAACGGTTCGAAAATTTCCAATATTCAAAATTCAACCTCAAGACGCCGACGAGGGTCAGCAGCGAGTGCCTCGATCGCCCCTCCCTTGGGCAGTTGTTGCTGCTCCGTCCACTTCTCGTCTATGCTCCGAAATGCGATTCGATAATTGTTTCCTACGCCGCAAACGCCGTGCGCCCAGCCCCGACTTCGATGAGTCAAAGCGGGATCAGTGGATTGCGTTCCGCCACGCTGGATGCTGCGACGACTACGACGACGACGGCTCCAAGCGATGCTGGCGGCCGAACGAGTCGCGGCTCTTTTTCACGAGGGCATGACTCATGCCTCGGAGTTTAACACCTTTTTCCACTTTGTCGACCCGCTCTCAGGGTCGAAGAAACGCTGGGGATTCGACTGGTGGGGATTTCTATGGAGGACGATGAGTCAAAGGCAACGTCGCCGACTGTGCACGGGACTGAGGACGACATCGTGGGTGTCGACGTCGATTTGATGCGACTTCATTTCAACAGGCTTCGCTGGACTCCAAATGAAGGAGTCGTGAGAAGAACCTGCTTCAGGGTTTTGAAACTAGGGACAATAAGAAAGAATCAACAAAATAAAATAAAACTGAAAATTAAAATAAAAATTTAAAATCAAAAAACGTAATCTTTTGACAATGAGGCGCGGATTGGATTTCGCTCAAGCCGTTGATTTTCCTCCAAAGCAGATTAAGCGATTAGGTCTATGACGATCATTACTCGATTCACTTCTGACCCCGAACATTTCTGGACACAATTTCACGGAGAGAAGAAATGAAATAAATGATCCTCCGAAGGTCTCCTCGCCCCTAATGGCCTTCGGGGCGAGGCGGCCCTGCAGCGCCGCGGGGCCTGGTCTCATTAAGCAAGTGCGATCTTCATAAAACCATTAGCAGGAGCCGAGCAAACTCACCCCAGGGACGAATTCCTCAACCATCGGACTACGCCGATCCCCAGCCGACAGGCGACCATCGACCATCGGCGATCGGTCGCGACAGCTAGGATTTCGAGAGCTCAAGTTGACTGATTTCGAACACATAGATGGCCGGACGGACGGACAGACAAAGGAGCGGCTGGAGGGCCGCAGCCAGGTAGCGACGGGACTCCTGATGACGACGGTCGCGGCAATCGCCAATCGATGGCCTTTTAATTCGAGTCTGGCTTTCGGCGCTCGCGCTCATTAGCGAGCGCGATCCACCCGACGACGGCAGGGTCGAGCGCGGACCCACCGAGGGGACGGACTCCAGCGAGAAGTGCTTCGGATGAAAAATGAGATTTTAACAAGGGGCTACTGCTGCTGCTTCTACTGGGCTTCTTCAAGTGGCGGCCCCTCGCCCTGCGCCCTGCCGGGTCTGGCTGTGGCCGCCATCCATTCGGATTTTATTCTGAGTCGCTCCAGTCGCGAGCGTGTGGGGCTGAGTCCACTGTCGTGAAAGCGACATCGGCCGGATTCAGGTTCTAATTGTGAGCGAACGGCACTCAGCACGTGCTCGAAAGTCCGACAAACAGATTTCAATATTTGCCTAGCTCGGCGGTCCCTCCACCTCTCGTCCACTGTCGCGAGCCTCGTCGCCAGTCGAGAGGCCGCGAGTTCCAGCCCGAGATTTTGTTTTGTCTCCCTCGTGTTGTTGCAGCGGCGATAGTTGATCGTTGTCGTTGATGTTGTTCTTGCTCTTGTCGCCCGCATTCAGGGCACTGATTTCGGACTGTTCTACATACATTTATTATAATTCCGATTGTTGTTGCTGCATTGCGTGGGCCGTGATTATGTTGTAATCGCGTCTGCTCAAACAAAACCCGCTGCTCTTTATTTTTCTTATCAGCAGCCCTTTCTTTGTGGGCGAAGGTGCTGCGGCGCTGTTGCTGTTGCTTTGCTGCAGGCAAACAACGGGTCGGAGTTGTTGTTGGTGCTTTCCAGGGAAAGGCAAACAAGAGCGCGGCACTAAATAAAACCTCCAAACGAGATCTTCCTTCCCCCTCCCTCCCCCTCGGTTGCTCTTTTCGGAGACGAGCTTCACGCTTGAATGCAACTTTATAGCCGTAGGTGGTTGACGAAAATTCATTATCGGCCGTTTTCTCCCCTTGTCGCCGACTTTCTTCGCGGCGATCCGCTCGACCAGATTCACCCATTCGAATATTTGCCAGGTGCGGGAGGAGGTCAAACGACGATAAGCAGTGGCTCTGCAGCCCCGAAGCGTCGACGAGAGTCGCGTCGAGGGCGTGCCTCCAGCTTCTGGGAAGGTTTCCCACATCGTCGCGCCCTCGCCTCTCACGCCCACCCGATGGGGGGTGCTTAAGAAGAACCAGAACGTGCGTCGAACCGGAAACTTTACAAATTTCCGATCGAGTTCTTCGTTCATTCGCGGCGATCGAGGGGAGGCCGAGGGTGGCGCTGATGAAGAGGAGAGGAGGAGCAGAAGGAGGAGGACGACGAGGAGGGAGAAGAGGAGGAAGAACGTGCGTGGGAGCTTCTCACCCACACACTCACACCCACACACACACTTGCCTTCTCACTCGGGTGCCGTGGGTTTCCCACTCGAAGCTCATAATTTCCTTTATTCTAATGGTAATTTATGCGAGAGTGGAATCATAGCAACAACAACAGGCATAGGTGGTAAAGGCCAAGATCTCGGGAGCCTCTAATTAATTCGGGAATAAAATTAATGTATGTATATTCAGCGAGCAGAATCCGCGCCCCTTTGCACAACCATAATAGCAGCAAAAACAACACTAACAACAACAAAACGCATTTCCTCCAGCAAGTACAAGAATTAAAGGCCGGGTGTCTGATGCAAGGGCTGCTGTTATTGTTGGCATTATTGCTGTTGTTGTTGCTAAACATATTGTTGTCGTCGCCGTCATCCGTTGTTGGCAAACAAACCTCATGTGAAGAAGAGTCAGACCAAAGGCTCAGAGCCCAGAAGCCACAACCGCCGATGTCATGAGGAAGAGACAGTGGCAGAAGAGACGACGAGGAAGACTCAGCGGAGTGAAGACGCAGAAGAAGCAGACAAGGCGCGTCAAAAGGTTCTGTTAGCATTTAAATGCACGAAGCTGAAGACGAAGAAGAAGAAGAAGGAGAAGTTGCGCGCAATTGCTGTTGTTATTGTTGTTCTGCTGCTGCTTCTTTTGGCCAACAAGGCCTTCCTTCTTCGACTTCAACGTCGCGAACGCGCTTCAGGCCTGAGTCCAACTCCTTCATTTCGTACCTCGTCTTCCCTTCTTCGTCATCGTCGTCTTCTTCTTCGTCGTCGTCGTCGCCGTCGTGGTCTTGGTCGCTTTTGTTGCAACAGCTGACGGTACGCAGTCGAGCCAGAGTCAGCAACGACAATCGGCGCTACTCCTACTGCCCGATCTTCAACTCGCGATCCTCCCCAACCGACTCTTACTCCGATTCCTCGTGTTCTCCTCGATTCCGCGCCGTGTTCCTCCGTCTTCTCGCGCTCCCTCCATCCCTAGCTCCATCTCCATCGCGTGATTTCATCTCGAACTGAACCCCAAGACTCCGTTCCCTCATTCGCTCCCCATCTTCTGCAAATCTCGCCCAACTCTTTGGCTTCTTTGGTTCTCTTTCGACTCTGCATCGACGTCGGCTTCGACTGCTTCAATACTTCAATCCACCAATATTTCCCCAACTCGTTGACCAGCATCTTCCGTGCCGTATTCAACTCTTCGCTCTCTTGCCCGTTTCCCCAACCCGTGTACTTTTGGCCTCCATCTCAGCACGAACGCGAAGCCGTCTTCGTTGCCTGCCTTTTCTGGTTTTTTCCTTCTTTGTCTGTGCCTTCGTCTCTCCCGTCTAAGCCGCCGTCTCTCGTTTGTCTCCGTTTTCCGTTTCTCTCGTTTGCCTCGGTCTGCGCCTTCTCTGCGGCCGTCGTGTCGTCATTGTTTCGTTGCTTGTTTGTTCCTAGACGTCGGCGTCGCAGTCGTCGTCGCTGCCGCCGTCTCCGGCTCACGATCACCGTCGTCGACATCGGTGTTGGCCAGGTACAGTCGCGCCACGATTCGCTAAGTGTTTTCCTTCTCGTCGTCTCCTTCTGCCTTTCGTCTTCCACATCGACTCGACTCGACTTCGCCTTCGTCCACAGCTCGGCTGCGATTTTCTTTGATTTCGATTCCGCTGGTCGCTGACGAGGCCGCGTCGCTCGGCGAGGGTTTTCGCTGTGTCCGAGGGACTCGGCGAGGGTGACTTCGATCGCCTCCGGTGCAGGCAGGAGGAGGGCCATCGAAGGGAAATCGAAGAGTTTGTTGACCGTAGACGGAGGGCCGACGGTGAAAAACAGATCGAGAAGACGGGGAGATGAGTCGTAGATTATGGGGATCGTCAATAGAACCAATATTCAAATCCGATAGCGATGGACCGGAGCCACGGCCTCTGGATCCGCGCGGTGTCCTTTGCCTGATGGTTTGTCGCTTGGGTCTTTTGTTCGCACGTCTCTTTCACGGTGATTTCGTTTCACGTTGTTTTTTATCGTAATGAAGGTGGAAACAGGCGTTCATTCGTCGTTCCGGTCACGCCGACCGTTGCGATCAACCCCTCGACCATTGCACGCCCAACCCCTCGCCCGCCGCGTGACGTGGCGATAAAACGCGTTCGCTGTCATTTGCATCAAGTTATCACCCAATCCATCATGGGAGGCCGGATGGCGGGGGTGGCGTCGAGTGAGCATTGCCGAAAATTATGCGCCGAGGACGACGGCGAGCAACAGCGACAGCGACAACAGCAATTGCAGGCAAAACAAACATAAATCATTCGACATATGAGCTCGAGGACGGTCGGGGCCGCGGCGGGACTTCAATGGCTAACGAGAAGCTCGTTGGAAATTCCGACAATTCGTGTAATTCCGACAGTAAAGTGTTAATTAAGGGCCGCCAAGGATGGCGTGGTGAACGACGAGACGCCGACCGACCTCCCGCTTCCTTCCCGAGGTTAATGTTTTTTATGTTTTATGTTTGCCTTCCGAGTTGAACGCAGGTCGCGCGATCCTGGCGAGCGAGGAAATGGTTTGGTGGGTGTAAAAAGTTTTCCGAGAAAACTCGGGCCCGGTGGGAGCGCGCACGCAGGACTTTCACATGGTGCCGCAGCGGGCGAGGCGGTGCGGCGCGGCGGTTGCGAGCGTGGCTAATTGAGAAATTTCCGGCAGGTACGGCTTAGAACGGGTGGGAGACGGGGCGTGTGGCATCCGGAAACTGGGCGGAGGCGGCGACGACTGGACGACGGCGACGAGCCGAAGACGTTCCATCGCATCAAGTGAGTCAGCGTGGAACGAAAGACTTTGGGCGCGAACCCGATGCGGCGACGGGTTCCCGGAAAGTGTGTTTTGCAAACGACTTTTCGTGTGCGAAACGAGGCGGGCCAAAGACGCCCGAACCACCCCATCGCCGAGATGGCGGCTCCAGGCCCCGGCCTGAGATCGTGACTGCAGTCGGCGCCTCTGCCGAAGACGTTCCATTGCATCGCTGAAACGACGACGAGTCAACGACGGTGCAAACTTGTGCCGAAGACGACGACGCAACAACAACTGCCAGACAAATATGCCAAAGGTCGCGCGGCGAAAGGTCGGATGCGCGAGCGAGAGGCCGCCATCAGTGGGACGACTTTATGTTGCGAATCGACGCCGATTTTCAATTGCTCGAATCGTTTCCCACTCCTTCCCCTTTGATTTCTCGGCCCAGCCACTCAGCTCGGCTGCCGCGGTGTCGTCGAGTTCGTCCTCCGGGTCCTCGCCGTCCGCCGCCGCTGCTGCTGCTGCTGCGTCATGCTGTAGGTCATCAGATGCTAGACAAAAGACCCAGGCGACGAACCTGTGACGACGATGGCTGCCGATGGAGTTGTTGTTATTGTCCTCGTGGCAGATCTCGAGGCCCGGTGGTGAAGAAGACGAAAACACCCGAGCGCACGCACATGTGGCCTCTGGGCATTTTCCGTGCCGGGCTGGGCTGAGGTGCGGTGTGGTGCGGTGCGGTGAAGGGAGATGGGTTGAGAGGAGATGGGATGAGGCGAGGTGTGGGAATTTTCGTGTCCTACGTCCACGGGGAACTCATAAACGGAGGCCATAACAATACGCGAGAAACCATTTCGCTGAGAAACGCACGCACGTCGAGAAGCAGCAGAACAAATCACAACAACACACCAGCAGATGGTGAGGGGCTGGTGTGCTCAAAATTCGAGTGAGCAAAAATCACGCACTTCAGGTTGTAATTGTTGCAACAAGAACAACAACACCAACGACGAGTATTAGGGGACACGAAGGAGGAGGAGGAGAAGAAAACGACGCATGGCGGGAAGGTGCAATTAAAACTTGAAGCAATTTTCCAGCGTGGGAATCCAGCAGCAAGTAAAAGTGCCCAGAATTTCCCACTCGTCGTTCGTTTTTCCCCGCCACCACCGGCAGCGGGCCGACGTCGCGCTGACCGTCGGCGCATTTGACGATTTGATAAGCGGTCGACCCTCGGATGGGTCAGCAGCGGACGCGGTGGTGCAGCGAGAAACTGTCGCACATGAGCGGCGGCGGGCAGCAGCATCTGGCGGACAGATGCCGTGAGAGATGTGGACATTTATCGAAACTTTTACGAGTTCTCGGCTTATTGTTCTCGAGCTCGGGGGAGTGGTGGGAATTGTTCGGGAGTGGTAAACAGTCAGAAGTAAAAATTGTTTTAAAAATAAAGTGATGAAAACACGATTCAGAACAAAATTAGGATAGAAAAAAATATAAATACAAATTTTAAATACATACATAAATTGTAAAATAACTCTTAATATGAACTAAGAAGATATTAAGAAAAATTTTGTCAATTTAAAAAAATTATTTGAAAAATACATTAAGATATAAATATAATATTAAAAGTATATGAAGAAAATATTAGGACGGCCCCTTGGACTATACTATGCTTAACCCTACCTAGTTCGCAATGCAATTCCTCATAAACCTTAATTGATATCGCTTGCTGCGCAAACGCGGCCCACTCAAGGGGTCACCTCGGCCCTCCGAGGAGGCCTGAAAGCATGCAGTGAAAATTAACACACGATCGCGGCGATCGTCAAAATCCACTGCATACTTTCAGACACTCGCGGAGGGCGCGGCGATTACAATCCACACGAGTGGATCGCGCCAGCACACAGAGCAATCAGATGTAGTAAATTGGGTTGGAAAGAGGAAACTTACCTTCAGAGCACAGAAAATACAGTCTTGGCCGCTGCAGACGTGTTGGTTCAGCGATCGAAACGAGCGGCGGAAGGCGTCGAGGTGCCACAAGACCTGCAGAGGAACAGAGAACGAGAGGAGAGAATGAGTGAGTGAACGTGTCGTGAAGAACGGGGCAAATGAAGGCGCTGCGGAGGGAAACATGGAAAAGCCGTTGCAAGAAATCGTCGTAAGAAGAAACGAGTCTTGGACGG
The DNA here is from genome assembly GCA_947389925.1 of Coelopa pilipes. Classification (NCBI taxonomy): domain Eukaryota; kingdom Metazoa; phylum Arthropoda; class Insecta; order Diptera; family Coelopidae; genus Coelopa; species Coelopa pilipes. The sequence continues at coordinate 22,808,617 of OX376700.1, read as the reverse complement.
AGGAACGTCGACTCGAATCGACTCGACTTGCCTGCTGCTATGGCTGTTGTTGTTCTTGCGCTGTTGTTGTTGTTCTTGTTGATGGTCGGCCATTTTGTGTTCCTCGATCGAGGCAAGGCACAACAAAAGCCAACAACGAGAACAGCAAGAAGACGAAGGCAAAAAGAAGACAACGAAGAAAAGGGAACCCGGTCGAAACTGGTTTCTCACGCGCAGGCCGGAGACTTTGTTTCGAGACGACGGCGACGACGTCGCGAGTGGCCGCAACTTCTGGGCCGCGGAAACATTTGTTGCTCTCGGGCCTTCCAGCCAGCAACAGCAACAAAAACTGGGTACAGTTCGCGGTCCGCGAGTGGGGCTGAGCGAGTGGTCGTTGGCCGAAAGCTTTTCACGTCGCGACTCTCGGGCCGAGCGGAGTCGGGCGGCTCTCGGAGCAGGCGGTTTGAGCACTTGGACTCGCTCCGACCAGCTGCAGGAGAAGCGGACGCCGATGACGACGACAACATCGGTGTCGCGTGGTGAACGTGAGTTCGGCGTTGTGGTTGGAGCCGAGGTTGAAGCTGAGGCTGAGGCTGGAGAGGGCGACAGTCAATCGTTGGGACCAGCGGAATCGGCGACGACAACAGCGAAGCAGCGACGACGACGGCGAAGGCGCGGACGAAGGCGAAGGCAGCGACAGCACACGTTCGGTTCCATGGAATTATCTGGTTGTTGTTGTTGCTTATCTCCGCGGTGTTGCTGTCGTTCTTGTTGCGAGTTGTCGGAGTTGTTGCTGTGGCCGCCGCTGGCTGGCTGGCTGGCTGGCATTGTTGCTATTGCAGGAGTCATTGTTGTTGTAGTTGTTGTTATTTCCCTCAGTGGAGACTTTTGTGCCTTACCTTTACTGAAAATCTTTTCTTTTCTTTTCGTTTCGTGTCTTTTCGATTCGTTTCGTCTCGCGTTTTGAAGCTCAATCACTGCTGTTGTTTTTGTATTTGTTGCTATTGTTCAGACTTGTAGCTTTCGACGTTGTTGTTGCTGGCAGCAATATGGTTGTTTTCATTGTTGTTGGTGGTTGGCTGGTTCGTCTGTCTTTCAGGTCAAACTCGAAAACCTCGCGCAGTTATCGACGGGTTTCGATTTTGACGTTGTCGTTCCTCATGTTGTTGCTTTCGTCGCCGTTCGAGCCGAACCTCCATTTTGTGCCTGTGATTTTTTCGTCTCAATCGCGAGCGACAAAACCGCTGCTCCCTCGTCTATTTCCCCGACCCTTCGCCAGAAGCCCGGGCGCGAAAAGGCTCCAAATGCAGCTCGGCCATTTCCCTGAGCCTTAAAACGACTCTAACTTGGCGAAGATAAAGTATGTGAATGCAGAAAAAGTTTGACACGAAACTCCGAGTGAAATGTGGGTGCGAAACTTTCTTTGTCCAAATCTTTTTAATGAAAGCCAAGCATTGTTTGAGCACATGTGCTCCAGCTCTGGGCAGCCTTGGTAGCCAGCCCATGAAGATACGAATGACTAAAGAAGCGCTGTTTTGTTTCTCTTCTTGTTTTAATTAAGAAGCCAACACTTTTATAGCTGCTTTCAATTTCTTCCGACTCTGTAGTCGGCTGGAAGCCACCGAGCTCATCGCGTCTTCATCGTAATTGTCGGGGCGACGACGACGGCGATGATTCAGAGCGAGCAGCAATTAGTTGGCCAAATTGGGCAACGCATCGCCGCTCGACGCCAACGGCAGACCTACCAACTCAGAACGAGATCAAGTTCAGGCGACGCGCTTTGCTCGAAAATAGAGCGAGTAGTACGTTACTAAAATCGCTTGAGAGAGACGATACGAAGACAGGGGAAAAGCGCAACATTTGAAAAATGCTTCTGCTCGCAATGGTCCCGCAGAGAGCGGACAATTGCCGAGAAGCCAAAACAATTCCGTTTGAAAACCTTTTGCAGTGAAAGGTTTCGGCTTTCATCGCACGTACTCGAGTTGCGAATGGGCGCGAATTTAATCTAGGCAAGCAGCGAGTCAGAGCGAATGCGACTGATTGCAGGCCTACGCCAGCAGTTGGTCCTCGCTGCAGAAGCGAAAGACTCCAGACAGAGACTTGTGAAGGCCGTTCAAACCAGAAACAAAAGACCCAGACCCAGGAGTATCTTAAATTGCGTTGCAAAAACAAAGAATCAATTTATAATATAAACTTACAAGTAGACAGAGGCAAAATAGAAATTAAAGTAAAGAGCAGTTGGAAATTTAGAAAATCGCCGCGGCGAGAAGTCAATCGAGTTCCCAAATCTTCATCTCCGAGGTGGTTCCTTCGTGATCGACGGCTCGCGGGCCGGACTCGATTTTCGATCAAGCCATCGTTGAGTGGCGAATTTTGCAGCAACAATCGCTGGACTTGCGGTTTTCTAGTCGGCGTTTTGTCTTGTCGTTATTTTCTCTAATGCTGAATGAAAACCTGTTTCTTTTTCGCAATTGTTCGAAGCAGTTTTCTGGCAAAAACAAAAAAAAAAAAAGCAAAACCCAATCATACATAAATGTATGAGGCTTGAATTTATGTACAGGAAAAACAATTAATTTCTCAAGGAATTCATCGGGTTTTATTTCTAATTTAAGCAAAAATATGAATATTTTGTTGAATTCCAAATGCTTTCTTATCTAGCATTTTCGATCAAATTTCGATCGCCAGGCGAATTAAGAGATTAGCCTAATAGAGTTCGCAGAACCTGTCCATATACAGGGCTTTTCGGCATCTCTTTTTTGCTCTTCTGTAACGGTGACCACTATTTTGGCCATATCGGTCCCCAGGCCAAAGAACGAAGTGTTAACAGACCGAATTATAAACGTTTGAGTAAAAAATCCACACAAAAGATTTGAGAGAACACGATGGCAACAACAACTGACCAACAAGTTGCCCACGCGTAGGAGTTGCCGCCACGCTCACGCACTTCCGGTCAAGAGCTGCGGCCACAGCGACAACGCGAACAGAAACCAAAACAAAACGACGAATGAAGCGCCTTCGTCAACTGAAAATAAATTAAATCCACGCATGGCGCTGCACTTTGCGCTGCAAGCGTCGGCAGCGCAAGGTAAATGACCAGAAAAACGCCATACAAAATCAACGAAAGCCATGGTACATGGAAGGCGGGAACGATAGAAGTGGGCGACTTTTCGACTATTCAAATTTATTCATAGACTTCCGAATACTATAAAGATATGCGCCTACTTTGGGCTAATTACTGGTCTTCACAGCTCCGACTGTCGGCTGCCGAATCCAATCGAATCGATCGGGGCACGTTCCAAGCCTTCTTCCGCAGCGACACGGGTCCCTCCGGACGAGAGTGAAAAAGGAAGCGACGTCTCCGAGCCTCAAAGGAAGCCGTTGCCGCCTGCGAAGGGCGTGCGGCGGCCGCGGCGGCCAGGATTTGTTGTCCAGGTCGTTGCGGTCAAAGCCGGAAGTCGACGGCCGGGGGAGACTAATAAGGGTCGCTGGCATCGATCGCCGCATGTTAAGTCCTCAATCGCATTAACTGTGAATTCAATGGATCTTCGTAGCTAATTGATCATGATTTTTATTCTATTTTTCTGATACATTTTCGTTTTATTTTCTATTTTTTTTTCTGTATTTCTTTTTATTCATTTCTCTTCTTCTCTCAATTGTGAAGACTTTTTATTTGATTTTTCCTTTATTTTTTCATTTCTATTTATATGTTTTGGATTTTTTGAAAATCTTTGAACTTTTGAAGAATTGTTCAAAATATTTGATCATGATATTTTATTTTGTTTCTTTTGATTCTTTTAAGAATCTCCAATCTCTGGAAACAATTTTAAATTTTTTACGTATATTTTTAGTTTGTAAGAATTTTTAAAATTTTTGTTTTGTTCTATATATATTTTTTCCGTTCATTTTTAAATGTTTGTTTATTTTATTCATTTCTAATTTTGCATTTATTTCTGTCTATTTTCAGAGTTTCATTCGTATTTCTTTTCTTAAGATTTTAAACTCTCTTATATAATTGCCGGCTTTTTTACAGTTTGTTGTTATTTGAGCGGAAAATTGGTGAACTTCACGGCATGACTTTTAAATGTCGTCGCCGTCGAGTTCCTCTTGATTTCCCCCTCTTTCATAATGCTGCATCACTATTATTTTTGTCACTATCTTCACTATCTGTTTATATTTTTCCTTCATTTTCGCTCGTCACCTAATGCCGTCCATAAACGGTTGGGGTTGAGCGCGACATTTGTTGTTGTTTCAAAGAAATTATGTAACATCGTGCACGCGATTTACAGAAAAAATAATTTTCGATAGATATCGACCTCATGGTTCGTATTTGGGGTCTTGTATTTGCGATCAGAACTGGAGAAATCGTGGAGAAAAACATCTTAAGTTTGGGATATGTTCATTTTTAAAGCAATTGTAGAATACTGGCTCATGCTGTGTGCAGTACTAAATCATCATTGTACTGGTACATAACAACCGTCATTAGCCTAATCAGCACCAACAATAAAATCAATTGCCTTTGATTTCGTGAAAGTTTTCGCCGATGCCGATGCTATCATTGCCTACATTACCCGAATCCCCAACTCAGTAGACAGGAACCTGTTGATGGGCGAGCGTTGCTGGGATCGAAAAACAATTCGAGATTAATTCGGGGCAAACGAATGAAACAATATCGAAGCCAGCAACAACATGTGGAGCATGATTTGAAATCACAACAACAAATTGTGTCTATTTACATAAATTATGCTGCGAGATCTCACAACTCGATGCTTCGGAGCCGATTTAAATATTTATGAAATTTTTAAGATGAATATTAAAAGATGTGCGCAAAGTTGAGACAACAAGTGGAGCGGTTTTCGGGTTTCAATGAAATCGGATCTACAAAATAGAAATTGAATAAAATCTCGATCGACGAAATCAACTCGGTTGCTCTGGTGACAAGTTGGAGCCCTCGCAGCGGCGGCCACAGAAATCATCGCACCAGCACGCTCCAATAGGTACGGCGGAGACGCGACTACGCGACTAGAGAACGACGGACGGATCGGCAGACAGAAAGACTGTGGAGCAGGCGGGAAGACGGGCGCGCGGACGGGCGGACGGATGCGCTTGAGTGGCGTCTTCGCCGTGAGACGAAGCTCAGCGCGACTGCGCTGCCAACTGCAGTCATCGCTCTTTCTCGCCTCTAAGTGTTTTATTATATTTTTCTTTTCAAAATTTGTTTCTTTAATTTTTCCTTTTAATTTTTAAATTCTTTTTTTTGTTATGGATTTTATTTTGTAATTTAATTTATCATTAAACTTTTTTTTCTCGTTGCATGCCTTTTAATTTTTTACACATGTGAGTTAATATATTTTTTTTTCTGAGCATGAATGTGTGTTTTTTATATAAATATTTAAATTCTCTTGTTATGCTATTTTCAAAATATCATGATGTGTTTTATTGTGTTATTTGTTTGCCTATAAATGGCATTTCAATTATTTCAGCCTGGTTCATTTTCTGACTACGACGATTCCATTATTGTCTCCTGTAATCGCTCGCTGGCGGCGCGATTTCCGCCAGTTCCGCTTCTTTAAGCGTCGTTGTCGTCATCGTCACCGCCATCGCCGTAGACGTTGCCGATGCAAGCGTTAAATTGTTTGCAGTCGTCGCCTGAGGCCGGCTCCCGACTCGACAACGTCGGCCGAGACTTGGGCGACGGCAGCCGGCGCCCCAGTTGGAGGCCCGCTCGGAGCCATTGTCGGAGCCCCAGTTGGCGAAACGAGTCTCTGTTTAATTAGCTCTGCACTACTTTGCCTCCCATTAAGAAGCACCGACGACGACAGCAGCAACAATGGCAGCTCCGCAATATGTTGCCGGTTCCTGGGGGCTTCTCCAGCAGTTGTTGTTGGCGGCGATACTGTTGTTAAATAATTGAATTTGAGCCAACAAGACCGGAGGACTTCCGCTGACACCCTGTTGCCTCTCCGCAACTTGTCTGGGAATTTTCTACATTTTCGCCATCTACTCTCTAGCAACGCTCAGGTTTTCTCCTGTCGTTGGAACAATAGAACTGTCGGCGTCCAGTTGTTGTTGCCTCTGCAGCTGCCGCATTGGCCTTGAATTAATCATCATCGTCCTCCTCGAGCCTCCTGCACAACTTTTGTGGTTTTCCTTTGGCTCATCTTCAGGCGATCGACAACAGCCAGGGACCAGGGAAGAAGAAAGCAGAAGAGGGCGAGGGCGAGGTGGCCGCAGGTACCCGATTGCATCACGCACTGATTTTCATTAGCAGATTGAGAGACGTGTCTGCCGCAGCAGCTGATGGATTGGCCAAGCGAGACCAAGCGGTGCCCGTGAAAGGATGGCAGGAAGGTTAAAAGGATGGAAGGATGCTGGGAAGCTGAATCGTCACGAGACGGGCTCTGGAGGACTAGAAGCGATGAAGCAATAAGGGAGAAGACCGATCGGTGCTGGTGGAAAATGGAATTAGAAGCAGTCCCGAGTCTTAATCGGTGGATGGCAAAGGACGAGGGATAGCTGCAGGACTCCGGTTGAGCCAGAGGCCGTTTCTGGAATTAAAACTGTCCAAGGCTAGAAAAGATATCCGATGTAAACGTGACAAGTCAATCGCCAGTTGATCCCACGCAAACGAAAGACTCAAGCAGCGAACTCGAGTGAAGCCGATTCCACGAATTAGTTTTTAGTTTATATTTTTATTACATTTCAATAGAACTCGGGTGAGAACCCGCCTCCATGGATTGCTCTAGCTATTTGAGCGTCCGTCTGAGGCCACATTTCGATATTTATTCGTTCATAAACTGAAAGGGGAAGTTCCAATTTCATTCACTACATTCGGTTGCCTCCATGCAAAGCAGACAACTTTTCCACCCCTGCCCGTAGCAACCGCAACCACGCCGTTACAGTGCGATTGAGCTTCAAATGCAGTGAAAAAATATAAAAATTCCTCACATCTAATGTTGAACTTCATGGCATAACGACAAAGGCATTCAAATTAAACTTCAGAAGCAAGGAAATTTGAATATGTCAGACATGCACAGCCACACTATAATGGTACCAACTACCATAGAAACAACAACTATAATTACAACAACAACTAAAACACCACTACAATTACAATAACAGTAGCCGCAATCAAGAAACCACAACAAGTCGATTGTGATTCAAGAACAAATTCCAATCGAACGCAACATGTTGCAGCCGAGGTTCGTTTTTTCATCGACTCCTCGATGATGTTGTTAGAATACTTGTTGGTGGCCGCGTACTTCTTGCTGCTGTTGTTGTTATTGCGATTGATATTCATACTGTCGGCAATAGCACTGTTTTAGTTATTGGCATCTTTCGAATGGCTGTTGTTATGGCAGTCATTGTTGACGGCGTTGGAAGAGTTAATTTCTGCAGCACGTTCACTGGCAACGACGACAACACGCGGTTCTAACTCGAATTCCACGAACCGCCTCTTGCGAGACGGTCAGCGTTCTGCGTGCGCCGACGTCGAGTCTTCGGTCGGCACCGTCGACCCAGGGGCCGTCGACAGGGGCGACTGGGCTGATCGGCGGCGATGCGAAGGCGCGAAAGGCGTGCGGCGACCCCGTCTTAATCTCTTCATTAGCTCGGCTGGCGAAGCCCGGTCTCCACCCCGATGAACCCCGTGAACCCCTACTTCGCGATCGCCGGCCGTTGGTCCCAACCTGATGAACCAAACCGATGAATTCGCTCGTTCTAATGGGAATTCGTTCGACTCTCCCGACCCCGACTCTGACTCTCTCCTTACCTTGCAGGTCTGGAAGAAGGCGCCGATGCAGGAGCGCGTGTAGAGGTCGGCGCCCGCCTTGGGGCCCGTCGACGGCCCCCCGTCCGAGGTGGGGCTGGGGCCAGCGGCGCTGGCGGCAGCAGCGGCGGCGGCCGCGAGGCTGGTGGCGAGCGGGGCGTGCGGCGGCGCCGTCTTTATGGCAACCGTATCCATATCGAGGTGAGGGCGCTGGGGGTTGTTGTAGTAATTTTGGTTGCTATTTGTGTTGCTGTTGTTGTTGTTGGCGATGCACTTATTTGTCTATTTTACGAACGATTGCGCGCATTTTCGCGCGTCCACTTGAGGCGAGGTGGCGCGGGCAGCGCGGCAGGGACGTCGACCGCTGGCGAACCCTTTGGATTGGCGACGACCGGCTGCGACCGGGAAGTTGCACCTGTTCTCGATTGCTATTGTTGTTGTTACACCACGCGGCACTTGTTCGCGGCGGCGGAGAGGCAGAAGGGGGCGGGGAGGAAGACGAACTGCGAGAAGTCGGCGTTCGGCCGCATTTTAGGGGAAGTTTTTGAACTTCTTTTCGCCTGATTTTTTACTTGTTCCTCTTATTTGCCTCCGTTGTTCACCCCTTGTAGTCTTCTGTTTATTGTTTGTTGTTTTTTAAGTTTTGTTTGTTGCTTCCTCTCGTTTGTCGTGTAACCCTTGGCTTCACTCACTTTTCGCGTCACTTTCGGCCGTTCGCCTGTGCGTTTCGAGTCCACAGGCCAAGTCTCGTTGTCGGCCGTCCCGATCTCGCCAGACTCAAGCGACAACTGCCTTGGTCTTGACTTCAATTTCGGTTTCTTAGAAATCCGCGGAGAAGACGCTTTCAGCCCGGGCAACAAAAAAAGACGCCGAGTCAAATGTCAAAAGTCTGCAACTGAACGAACTTCACGGATCGCGCTCGGACTTCGGCGTGCGGCTGGGGACGTCACCACTTCATTGAGCGGCACTGTTATTGTCGTTGTTTTTGTTATGCTCGGATTTTCTTCACTAACTAATCATTTTTTACTTCAATTCATTTCTTACATAAATTGCTGTTTTTGTTTTTAGTTTACATATTTTTTATGTTTTATTTTCACTTATTTTTCCTTGTTTGCGTAAGTTAAATTTTTAGTATTTGAACTTTTTGCATGAAAAATCTTCAGTTTTAGCGTCACTTGAGCAATCAATTCTTAGATTTTCTATTTCGATCTCTTCTCATTCTCATTTTCCTATTTCAAATCACGTTTCCCACTGTCGTCTCTGCTGTCGGGGCTTCTTCGTGTCTTCAAACATCGAGCGTTTCTCTTTCCACGCGTTGGTTCACTTTGCGTTTGTTTTTGTTCCTCCTTTGCTTCGCGTTAGAGTAGTTGGTTTTGTTGTTTTTGGCATTTGTGTTTCCACGTCTCACTCGTTCAGCGTGCACACGTCTGTACGATTTAAGAGCAACCTCAGCACTGAACCTGCGCTCACGCTCGCACCGGAATTTCCCCGAAGTGGCCGCCGCCACATCTGGCCCAAGTCAACAGCAGCAGACTTCGAAGTTACCTGCCGGCGAGTCCAGCCTTGCCGGGCCCAAGCGTGGTTCGTGTCCCCGCTTCAGGCTGGATTCTCACGCGAGTGTGACCAACGGGCTCGAAAGAGAGAACGAGTTGGGAGTGTGGTTAAGAGAAATTCGGTTGAAGCCGCTCTGTAATCGATTACTTAAGTGGCCGGAGCTGCTCGAAAGGGTTATAAGGAACTTTTAGGAGTTCGGTGTGCGACATGTTGCTGAGGTGGATGAACTTCTGCTGTGCCCATTGCGATCACCGTTCGAATGTTTAACGTGAAATTTAAGTTGTAGGAATATGAAAAAATCGAACAAAGGAACGACTTGAGCTAGTTCGTAAATTCAATAATTTCTCTATGGCATTTAGTGAATCACAAAAATTAATTTAAAAATTTTTAAATTACAGAAAATATAATTAAAGCAAATTTAGAATCTTTTTCATTAACTTAGCAAAAAATGTTTGTTTAAAATGTAAACTAAACTCTGTAAACTAACATCAGCCGCGATCTCTGCCAACTACAGCCCAAAAGTATGCAATTGAGCCATTGAACTGTTTCGAGTTCGCTGTCGAAGTCTTTCGTTTCACAGTCTTTCGAAGAACACGGCAAAGAGAAGCTTCCTGTTACAGCGCTCTCTTTCCTTCTCTGCAACTGGAGAGCACTGCGGGAGAAATTTCCCAGCAGAAGGGAAATTTTCAAGTCTTGGCAAGAAAAACTCGTTTGAACAGAGGCAAAGCCAAACACAAAGCAAAAGCAATTTTCGTTCACTCTGAAAAACCGAAAAAAGCCAAATTCGAAAACTCGCCTACAACAACAACAATCTTTGCGTCGTCCAAAAGCTGTTCGACCACAAATCAACGAACTGTCAACCGAAGTCACCAGGCTTTCGAGAAAGCGTCGCCACAACGCTGCGGCACACGCGAGGCTGAACGACAGCAACAGACGCCGAAAGAGACGAAGAAAAATCCCTTCGAACTCGACGGCGACGGAGAAACGAAACAGAACCATAACAACAACCGCGAGATTCGATGCCAGCAGCCGAGGCTTTCAACAAAATGGCGGCTTTGGCCGTTGAGATTGCGCGGATAAAGCGGCGACAGCGAAGGTTTCAAACTTTTTACTGGTTTTGTCGCGCTTCGCGAGGCGAAAAAAGCCAAGAAAAAAATAGCAAAGAAGACACAGATGATCACGAAGGAGACAAACGAGAAGAGACCGCTGATGGAGGGGACGAGGAGGTCGGCGAAGGGGACTCGAAGCGTTGGGATGCTGCATCGTGTTGAGCCGCATCGCAAGAGCAACTCATGCTTTCTTGATTGGTTTTATTTTGATTTTGAGTTTTGTTGCTTTCGAGTTCGCGTCCCAGCCTGCGTTTAAAGCAGCCTTGATTTCATTTCTCGATAATATGGATCATTGGTGTTCGTCGAGTTCGTTGTGTTCGTTTTTGGCGCAAAACCAACTGCGCGCCGTGCTCGAGTTTGTCGACGCTGAAGTTGGTCTGGACCCAGTCAAGGTCCCTTGGTGCGAAATGGCGCATAAAATTATTGATATACGGCTGAGGGAATGGAAGACGCAGAGAGGGCAACAACAATCAACTCCATTCTTCTAAAAGCAGAAGAAAAAGCTGTCGGAACGGATACTTCCAGCAACGAGCCCGAACAAATGTTTTCACCTCGAGAACATAATTCCTTTAAATTAATGCGTTCTGTAGCAACGCCGAGTGTTGGTTTTTCCCCTCGGTCGGAAACAAAAGACTTAGACCCGGCTCAGCGAAATCCGATTAGAACTCGCTCCAACTCGAGGTGCCGCCGACGACTTGGCGGCATCATCGCATTGACTAATGAAGCAGCAGCAATCAAACAGTTTTTTTTTTGACAATTCATAACATAAATGTTCTCTAGAGCAAACAGCAAACAAAATCACATCGCAGACTCTGAACAAATTATTTAAATGCTGGCAGCTGCTGCTGACCCTGGCATTTTTGCAGCTGATGCTGCGTGATTCTTAGCAACAACATGGGGGCTCGCGAGCAACATCTTCTTTTTCGCACCTTCGTCCCATTGGCGAACAGGCAAAAAACAAAAAATGAACAACAACAACAGCGTCGTTGAATCACAGTTGAATGCGATTTGTTGCTGAGACTTCGCGTGTTGCCCTCAGCGCTTAGCGAGGGCGCCAACCGCAGCGACTGGAGAAAGGTTCGCGTCCAAGGTACAACATTAAGAATCAAATACTGGCGATAGATAAATCAGAGAGGAAACGGAATATGAAACAGTTTTTAGTGGAAGACACAAGAACTGAAGCGAAAAATAGACAAATATACAGAAAGTACATCTGCGTACACAAAGGCAGAAGTGGATGTAGCTTTAATATTATAATATTACTTTGATCAATATTTTTCCAATGGCTCTTAGAAATGGACTTGATTTAAAAGAACAAAAGAACCTAAACTTATTTAAAAATCAAGCACTTAATATTTTGTAATGATGAACCCAAAGAGCAATATATAGAAAACATAATGTTTTGAAGTATTCCCAGAAGTAATCGAAAATAAAATAAATTGAGTTTGACTGCAAGAAAAAAGCGTCCGATCCCGCCTCGACACAGGCAGCGATTCGCGCGCAATTTCCCGACGACGTTGTGGAAAATCACCGCGAAGGAGGGCTGGATGGAACAAAGGCGGGAGGATGGAACAAAGGAGGGAGGATGGAACGAGGGAACTAGGAAGGATGACGTTCACAGCTGCGGGCGAAGTCGTGCGCACGCGCCACCAACGTGTGGAGCCCCAACGACGAGGCCCGATGACGACGCGCACGAGAGGCGAAGCCGTTGGCGGAGGTAGAGAGATGGAGGTGGAGGTGAATGAGGGGGAGCAGCAAGAACTGAAGAAGAGGAAGAGGGAATCAACCGCAAACCAGATGAACTGCAGCAACATAAGCCACCAGCAACAAGAACAATGCAATTGCGCGCCAACTGCGGTCCGCGAGGAGCGAGAAATCGCAGTCAAAGTCCACGAAATCTATTTTTGGAAGCGCCGCGACGCGACGCGATGCCCTTTTTTCAAGAACAGCTCAGCGGAAGCAACAACAGCTCAACAAAGAACAACAACAGCACTCTGCAGAGCAACACAAACAACTTGGAGCCACTCACAGCTGCAACAGCCACGACGAGGCAGCGACAGCAACAGCAACATCAGCTGCAACGAGCTCCAAATTCGGCCCTTTTTTTGGCCGGCTCGTTCGCGCCCGGTTTCAGCTGAGGCCAAGAACGGGTTTCGACCTCGTTGCTGCCGTTGTTTGTTGTTTGTTGTCTGACTGCAGGGGCTCTCAAGATGGCGAAAACGATGGCAACGACGAACGAAGAAACACAAATTGGCGAACACGCGTCGTTGCACCGAACGCGAACGTAAACATGAGAACCAGTTTTTGTGTATTTACTTTACTAGTTGTAGGAGATGCCGACTGCCATTGCGAGGCCTTTGTTGTTGTTGCCGTTGTCGCCACTCGCTTCCTGAAGCCCACCACGACGATGGTGACGACGACGACGACGACGATGACGCACGTGCACCATCGACCCGTCGTCCCTGCGATCGTCGCCATCGAGCGACAACCATCAATATGGATGAGCTTTCGCTGCCCTCGCCGTGCTGTTAATTTGCGACTATCGTACGTGCTCAGCTGCCGAAGGAGCGTCGCCAGAGCCCGGCGTAAAAGGACATTTGCGTCAATTAAAAGTGTGCGAGAGACCGCCATTGGCCATGGTTGCCCTGGGTCTGTGTCGTTGGAGAGTCCTCGGGAAATCAATCCGTCCAGACTATGCCTTAACTTGCCGATATACAGACAGAAAAGTACAATAAATTGCAACTCAGTCTGCGATGGAAACCTTCGGAACTTCAGAACTTTCTATGCTGATCATATACAGTGTATATAATTCTTTTGCAAACTTTTCTAATAATTTGTGTCTCAGAGAAACCCGGTCGCGTTGATTGACAGCCTGTCGGGTTGCCATGGACGACAATCGGCGGACTTTTTTTGTTTGGTTTTGTTTTTTTTAATCAGGAGAAACACTGATTGTTGAAGCTCAGCAGCAGCAACAACAACACGACAGCGACGACGGCCATCTTCTGCTGCCTCATCTATCACGACAGCAAATGGAATGAGGCAAAGTTGGAGCCGAAGCCGACGCTCGTCATTTGCAGAACATAAACATTGGCCGTGAAGAGAAATTAAGAAGCGAACGAGAACGTGCTGCGTCCAGCACGGACCACGGGCCACGGAACATGTTTTACAAGTCCAACGGGTCGGGCGCGGCGTCGTCGTCGTCGTCGTCGTCGTCGCTCGACGTTGTTGTTGGTGGCGGTGGTTTTGTTACATGGCCTTTTATTGTTTTCAATCTCCTCTCGTACTTAATTCGTTCCGTTCTTCATTTCAAATGTCATTTGTTAATGCTTCAGCTTCTGGGCAAGAGCATGTGCGCGAGCGTCGAGCGCGTGCGATGTGTCAGGAGCCGCCGAACTTCCCAGAAGACCGCACTCGAGTCCGAGCCGTCCTCGGGCCGCGGCTGTAGCTCTTTTTTGCCGCCTCGAACTTTGGATCTTTCTGCGAAGCCTTCGAAGTAGTTCGTGTTTTATTTTCGTGTTCTTTCCTTTTTTCTTTTTCTTGCCTCCCTCGCCGTTCCCAATCGGCGCTCTCCGTCTCGCTCCCTCTCTGTCCTTCTACTGAAGAGGTTCTCGGCTCTTCCCGACTCTTCTCCACCACGACAGCAGCAGCGGCAACAGCAACAGCAACAACAACCGAGGCCTGCCGCGCCTCGGGCTGCCGAAAAGAAGAGGAAGCACCGCGCGCGGTCCGCCTGAAAGTTGATCGCGAATTTATTGCCGCTCGTGCTACGGCAGTTAACATCTTGGCTGCAATCGACCGACGTCGTCGCCGCGATCGCAGCTTAAGAGCGTCCTGCATGTTCGAAGGAACAACAACAACGAAAGCAACAACACGGATTTGGTTTTGCTTTTGTCTTGCTCCGTGGACGTCGGGACGGAAGGAAGGTGTTGGAGGTTGGCTTCTGTTTTGTTGTTGTAGTTGTAGTTGTCGTGCTTTTGTATTCCTCTTATTTCCATTATCCACTTGTAGTTGTTGTTGTTTTATTGTCGATTCTTCTTCTCATGTTCTCTTTCTATATTTCTCCAACTTCCATTTGTTTGTTCTGTATATTTTTATTAAACTCCTTCTTTTTATCTTTTTCCTTTCCTTTATTCTACTCTTTTTGTGTTTGAAGTTTTTTCTTTTCGAAGTTATTGCCGCAATTGTTGCTATTGTTGTCGTTGTTCATAGATTGACTTTTTATGACGCTGTCATGTTTCAGTCGTTCTTGCTGTTGCTGATGCTGTTGCTGTTGATGTACATGTTGAGGCGTCTTGTGGCTACAAAATGTTGTTGTAACATTGTAGCGGCTGCTGTTGTTGGTGATGTGTTGGTGGCGGGTTCTGTCGCCGATGTCGGTTCAATGGACGAAACCAAAATCCAAAGCTTCATCTCTTCAGCATGAACGAAAAGAGTGAACACAAAATTTGCAAACGCAACGGAAGACTTTTTCGAGAACAGAATAGGGAAGAGAAGAAAATCGATTTTGAAGATCACACTCGGCTCTAGCAGACGTTCTCACTCTTCCGAAGCTGATTTAAGAAACTTAATAGAGCCAATTCCGCACAGAGGAACTGCTAATTAAACGCTCCGTTCGGAGGAATAGGAAATTTTATAATTAATAATTGATGATCGGCCGCCAGACTGCACGAGCGGCGATCGATCCATCCATCGCTCCGTTGGCCCAACCCCTCGCCATCCGTCCGTCCCACCGTCCCCCAACAGCATCGCCACCAAGCGTTGTGTGTAAATTAAGAACGGATCGCGAAGACGACGGCGATCGTTCGTGCCCAGCATGATTTGCAGGCCGGGCCCAAGACGACGTCCCAATCGCGGTGGGGAGGACGTGGAGGGGGCAGAAACCAGTTCGGCGCGTGCTGCGCGTCTCTGCGCCAGGACGCGGCAAAAAGGCCTGCACCGAGTGGCGACGAACAGGAAGAAGAACAAGCAGAAGGGTAATTACTTGCAGGTTTTGCCGCCTAACCAGCGATAAATTACATATATTTTTAAATATGGACATGTCAATTTCTTACCGCTCGATGGCTTGGAAAAAAACTGTGAAAAAAACACAACGTACCTGCAAATAGAGAAGAACATATGGTATTTAATGTGTATTCTTAAATTAAAGACAATGGAATTTGAGAAAATGAATCCCATTAAAGAACAAAATTTAATTAAAAATGGAGAAAAAATGGCATTTAATAAATTTTCAGTCAAAGGCATGGAATTTGAGAAAATAAGATCCAGTTGAAAGAAATTCAATTCAATTCAAAAAATATATATTTACATTTATCTTCAGTTCACCTAAGGAACGACATCAACATGGATGCGAGGCCGGTTTTGCATTTCCGTGGAAACCCTCGGACCGATGACTCATTTGGACGCAAGCAAAAACCGCTCACAGGAAGCTCCCAGAAAACAGAACGGGACGCGACCGAACGCAGCGGACCGTGGCCCGATGCAGCCGACGATGGCCGACATCCGGGGCCGTGGCAGAATTTTTTGGCAGAAAAAAACAAAAAAGAAAAACAAAAGCTTCCGCTTACAATTTTCTGGAACTTTTTCTCAAGCAGTTCGACGAGTTCCACCAGACAATTGAGGTGTGAATTCTGAGATTTCCTAAATTTTTTTGCCGATCCTCAGGTAGAGAGTTTTTTCCAATCGATGGTAAAGGTTTTGACGATTCTCAAGAAATGAACGGAAATAAATTTCAGTACGTCTTCCGATGAAGCGATCGCTGCCCGCTCCTCCCACCGCAACCGCCACTGCCGAGACTCTTTCGAGTGCCTTTTTTGTCCATCTGCAACGCCGGCGTTGTCGGTCCGCGAAACTTCTGCAGATTCTCGGGCGCCGATAAACTTGTGGTTTCGCTCGCTGTTACGCAAGAGCTGCGGCCACAACTAACAGCGAACGGAGAACAACGAACGGTAAACGGTTTCCAGACGATGCTCTTAATGTCCGTCTGTCCTCCGGCTGTCTGTCTGTCTCTGTCTCGATACTTTCCACCTCTGGTTCCTCGGCTCTCGGTCGCGGTTCTTCGCCTTTGTCAACCGCGAGCCGCGCTGACAAAGCGCATCGTAAGCGAGTCTTTCATCATCTCGCCCACGACTTTCGCTCGTCCTCTGTCTCTGTTTGTCATTCTCTTCTCGCAGCTTCTCCCTCGCCTTCCCTGCTCTTCGTGCAGACGACGCCGGCTTCAGTCAAGGTAGGAAAGACCGATTCCTTTGGGAAACAGAAGACGTCGTCGGCGTCGCCTCCTCCGGAGATCCGTCCAGAGCTTCCGGCGAGAACAACCAGAGCAAGAGCCCATTCACCGCTCTAATAGCGTCATTTCAATCAACCACAATTTGTCTCCCATTCAATTAAATTATTATTCTCACAGGGAAACTGCAACACAGGAATAAAACCATGTCCACACCCAGCGAGGAAGCCGGAGAGAAGCGCGGCACGGAACGTCCCAATTGGTTCCGATCGCCAGTCGGCGGAAGCCTTCGTCCAATCGATACATTTTATCAATTTTCCGACGAAGTAATGGCAACGTTACGTCATGCGCCGAGCATGGACGTAGGGCGATTACGCAAAATTGCTATTTTTACACGCAGCACACGACGGTGACGCCGTCACTGTCGACACCGAAGTCGCCCCTGCCCAGGCGCCGGGCCGACCTCACATTAACGCCTAATGCAGCCCAGTCGCCGTCGTCGCCATCATCGGAAGGACGCAGCGATGATGGCAACGAAAATGAGGCAACGACAACGACGATGACGACAACGGCGATGTGGCAGCGGAAGCGATCGCTTCCGAGTGGCGGCCGTGCTGAGAGTCGGAAGTGGCTGAATCGATTCTGCTTCCGCTGCGAGTTTCAATTTCACGCGGCGGAGCTTTCGATGATTTGCCATCGTTTGCGGCTAGAACCAGCAACGTTAATTAGAAGAACATGAAGAAGAACGCCGAGTGGTTGTTGTTGTTGAAATTAGGGAAATCAGTTGGGATGCGAAGAGGAAGCACGCATTAACGGCGAACCAGGGCGGGTTCTGGGCCAGCGTTTCTCACAGGAGGGCTCCGGAGGAGGCGATTTGAGGATGGAAGCGGAGGAAATTGAAACAGGGTTTGCAGAGTTCGGTTTCTCTCGCTTCTGTATCGAAAGACCCCAGAAACAAAATCGATTGGAATGGACAGCGAACCGCTTTCAACTGAGTGTTCGGCGAGTTCGAGCTCGAGCTCGAGTTCGCCGAGGCCGAGCCTTATTTTCGACGGAACAAAAGACTTGCGCCGCGAACTCGCTGCGAGTCAATCAAAGTACCGAAAGCGATATCGAAAATAAACGAAGTCGAAGTTAGGTCGATGTCGGAGTCGATGCTTTGACTCGAAACCGACCACAATGAGAAGCAAAACAATCAAAAAACAACAAAGTCAACAACAATAACGTAACAGAAACAACAACAGTAACAGTAACAGTAACAAAAACAACAGCAACAACAACAAGTCGAGCCCCAAAGTGACAGCAATTGAAAAATGAAGAGATTTGAGAGAGAAAAAATAAAAAACAATAAAAATGGGGGAAAACAAATAAAACTAAAGTGAAAAAATAATCAATAAGAGCTGAATCACAACAACAACAGCAGCGAGAATGGGTACCAATACAGACACAAAAACAACAACAACAACACAATGGCAACAAAAATCTTTAGAAGGAGTGCGCCCAAAAAACAACAACAACAACAACGCCACAGCACGGCGCGTGCTGCCCGCAATCTCGACATCTTTTATTGATTGTTATGTTGTTGTAGGCTGGTACTAGTCATAGTGTGTTATTGTTGTTGCTGCTGCTGCTGCCCGTTCTCGGACTCGGCCAAAAGAGGCTGAGCTGAGCTGAGCGCGGCGAGGCTTCGAGGGACGTTCGGCGGCTGGTCCGGTTCGCTTCCACAGCTCTCGGTCTCAAATGGTAGCAGTTTTCAATGTTTGTTGCTGTTGTTGTTGTCGTTGAGCTGGCTGTTGTTGTTGTTCTGGCTGTGTTCTCTTGCTGCAGTTGTTGTACTGGTTGGCCAAACTACTTTGATAAATGTTTTCGCTGCCGACGCCCGCAGCCTGGCCGGGCTCTTAATCTCGAATTTAATTCAGAGCCGCGCCAAACAGTGGCAGGCGCCTAATTGCGAGCGCGGGAGCTCGGAGAGGGAGAGGGTGAGACGAAGGATCCGATCGATCGCCGTGATCTCGTCGAACTCTGTCGAGCCGGGCTGGTTGTGATGCTGCGGATTAAAATGAAACACGCGGCTTCTGCTCGAAGAAACCCGATCTTGGGAGAAGACGAGCCCGGTGAAATGTTTGTAATGCGACTCCGTGGAGAATCGAATCAAAATCGAAGTCGGGTCGGGTCCCGTCCAGCGCTAAATCTCGCCGTAAGTCCCGAAATGTATGGTCCAAATCTGTCTTAAAATCTCATCGGGCGCGGATTGCGTACGAGGGACGGAGCAGAAAAACAAAAAGTCCAGCACAATGCACGAATTCCTAAAATTTCTCGAAAAGCCCCACGAACAACGAAATCTGTCCGCACCTCCGCCGACGCCCGACAGACAGACGGCCAGATGCTCGCGACCCTCGCCGGAGTCCCAAAGGGTGATCGATCGATCGGCCGCGTCTCCAGCTTATGGGAAAAGGGCGAGGGCCGGGGGCCGCTTAATTGATTACAAAACATAAAAAACAACATTCAACATATAATTTTCATGTTGCTTTCTTCCCCTGTTTTTTTCTTAATTTGTTTTTTTTTAATTTCTTTTTTTTTGGAATTTCGTGTTTTTGTCTGCGTTGGTGCCGTGAAAGCGTCCGCAAGTGACGGCCGACGCATTTGTCATTTTGTCAGATGCTGTTCGTCGACCGACGTGTTGTTGTTGTTGTTAAGGTTGTTTATCGTTCTCGTGGTTGTTTCGTTGTGTTGTGTTTCGTTGCGTTGTGAGGGCGGCCCGACACCCGGAGCTCCTCGCAGAACCCGAGCTTCGGCCGCAGCCGCCGGCCCGGTGGGCGTCGTGCGGGTCGCTGACCACACAGGGCGAGCCCCGAACAAAGGCCTCGTGATTCAGTTTCGTCTTCGTCGGCCGCCGAACAAAAGACTCGAGACACGAACTCTTCCTCTTCTCCTCCTCCTCCTCCTCCTCCAAACGGTCGAATTTTCCACACCATCCCAAAGCCATTTTCTTCCTTTTCTTTCCTCCAGACTTGCCCGATTTCCGTTCGCTTCTCGTTGTTTTTCTCGTCTGTAAATTTTCTTAAACTTCCGTTTTTTCCAAAATTTCACCTAAATCTACAATTTCCGCCCGATTCCCTGGCCTGCACGCAAGTCACGTGTTAATTGTTTCTCCCGACTCCGATCCGCCTCGAACTCGATCTCGACTGCGTTGTAAAACAATTTCCGTTTACGGTTTCCCATTGTTGGTGTTGTGTTTGTCCGTTTTTTATTTGTTTCTGTTCTCCGGGCCGAGAAAACACGAGTACTTTGTAAATGAAGCCATTTTCGGCGATCTAAAAGCCTTCGCGTGTCCAGCTCCGAGGCGTTTCCGCTGCAATTTCGGGCACGGAGGAGGCCAAGGAACAATAAAATAGAGTTTTCCGAAGCTTACAAAGCGTTGGGAAAAACATTATACGAACATAATTCTTGAATCAGAAAAATATTCCTATGGTTTTATATTTCTTAAATAAATTTACCTTTATAGTCCCTTCTCTTTATTTTCTAACTTTTCCAGGGCTCTTCATTGACTAAAAATCAACATCGGGCTCTGTCTCGCGTCCAGCTCCCTTCTTTGTTCCTTCCCGATCTTCGCGGCGCTTCACTGCAACAGCACGAAGCCATGACTTTTCGCAGCCACAGTTCTTTTCCCCAGATCTTGTTGGCGTCTCTCCCGTGCTCTCGCCTTCTTCGCCCTCCCTGCCCTCCTCGTCGACTCGAGCTGTCTGCAGAAAGTGTTGAAAAAATCACCGCATTCAGTTTTGGACACGCTCCACGGCGCAGCCTGTGAATCTTCAGAGCGAGAACAGCCAACGAGCTGCAGCCGCGGCGACGCGTCGTTAAATGAGCCGTCGATTAACAGCGTGACATAAACTTGGCTAAAATACGGCTGATGGTCGTCGTCTTCGCAGCAATAACAATATGTAGCCGATAACAATCAGTTGTAATTGAGACGGGAATTGGCGCAGCTCCAGAGATGATTTAATTGCATTGATTTGAATCGTATTTCAGTTCAATCGAGTATAAATTCAATCAACTATACTCTCAATCAATTACAAACTCTACCGAATTTCAATTCAAATCGAGCAGAATCGAGGAACGAAATTCTCGGGAATTCCGACTCCAAGTTCGTGTCTTGAGTCTTTATTTTGGCCTCCGCTGGCCACGTCGTTGTTGTCGGTGTCTCCGGCCACTGCTGCTGCTCCACAAACGTGATCGAAAACATTGATCGTTCAACACTTTTATTGCTTGTCTTGTTTTAGTTATTGTTTTTGTTGTTGTAGAGCAACACGATTCCAGGTGTCAAACGGTGGCGGCGGCGACACAAAACGTGTCCGAGGCATTATTATTGATGGACGGCATCGCCGGCGGCCCGGCGACAAAGGACGAGGACGTGCAGAACGTTTGAAATGTTCGATAGGAAAATAATAAACACTGAAAATTCAGTCGAACTCTTATCAGGGAAAATCAAGAAAACCCATAAATCTCAGTTTCGAATCCCATGAATACGAATTATGCAAAAACAAATTGTCAAAATGTTATCAACACGACAATCGACGAAATCATCACCATATGCAAATGAAGGCAAGCAAAAGCCCCTTATTTTTTGTGGCATTTATATTTTTTAATTTGCATGTTTATTTGCGTTTCTTGTTTTTGGCGATTTTTAATGTTCGTGGATTGAAATATATTTTGACTTGTGGCAAATTTGATCGCACTTCATAAATTTTCCACTCATCGCCTGTCAAGTCGGGGCGGGTCCAGCGGCGAACGAGACACGAGACGTTGACGCCTGTCTCGCGCCAACTGGACGTCGATGTGAACTTTCCACAATCTTCAAATGTGCCGCAAACAAAATAACGATTGAACACAACCAAATAAAAATAAAAAAGAGCCAAAGAGAAAAATAGTTGAAATAGTTTCCTTTTTGGCTTCGCCGCCGCCGTGAATTCCAAGAGCAGCCGCGATTTCGCGCAGGTGCAGAATTTTTGTTTCCCACTCGTCGGTCGTTGGACGTTGGCTTTGCATCCAACAATCGAACCGTGGATTTTTATCTTTTGGTTTTTTACTTTTTGTTGTTTTATTTTCTATTTTTCGGAAGAGAAAATTGAGCTAACGTTCAATTTTTGCTCCAGTTTCATTGCGGTTTTTGTGTGTTGTTGCTCTGGCTTGGCTCCGACTCCGGCTCCGGTCTTGTTACTGCTTTTGGCTATTTTGGCTTGCCGTGGCCTACACACACGCGCACTTACCACAGCTGCGGCAGGAAAAAGAACAGCAATAACAATTATCTTCAACCCAATTCGCAGCGAGGTTCAAACTCTGGCAGCTGCCGGCCGGGCGATTGATCGAAGCGAATCCAAGGCTCCCATCACGCGTCCAACGCCGCCCCCCGCGGCCGTGACTGACCGAAGGCTGCGGTGGGGGCACGCGTGGAGAACCGTGGAGTGGAGGGGAGTAAACAAAAACTTCTCTCGGACACATGCCAAGTATTGAATTTAAAATGACGAAATGACACAATAAACAAAACCAGCTAAGGACCTCATTAAGCGAAAGAGTTCACAAAAAAAAAATTCACCCCCGACTGTTTCAGCCTGAGCTGGAAAAGTTCTCACAGTTTAGATTCGCATCCAGAACGAACGACCGAACGAACGCCGCAAGAACGGCAGCAACAACAAATCATAATAATTTGAAGCCTCTGCAATGAGCTGCTGCCTGCAACACGAACCAGCTCCAGTTCAACTCCCAATCGGTGCGGATTCGAGGCACCACCAGTTGAATATCATTGCTGCACTGGGCCGACGGCTGGCTGGATGTGGATGGATGGATAGATGTGGACGGCTGGCTTATCGTGTGAAATAATCTCTGGACTTAAATTGAGCCGAGAAGATATCGCCGTCCCCGCCTCTCCGTCGTTGAGCGGGGTGCCCGGCGGCCCCAGCTCGACGGCGAGGGGCGCTGTCCGATGGGACAAGTGCTGGTGGACTGCACCGAACGACAGGCAACAGATAGGTAATCGAGAGCTCGGGAGCAGCAGCAGCTACTTTATTACGAGGTAATTTTCAGACCAACAACAACGTCGTGTGCATTACGAGAACAAGAAAAAGAAACCAACCAAGAAAACTGAGTACACGAAGAAAACGGAGCAAACTGGGAAAACCGTGAAGAACAAGACGAAGAGAACCAGAACGAGAGCCACCAACAACCAGAAGTTCCATTTTCTTGGCGAGCGAATTTCTCATGCTTCCCTTCCCCTCTCCCTTCCCTTCCCTTCCCTTCCCATCCTGCCCTTCTGTTTCCTCGTCGCTGCCCGTCGGGAGCGAATGCTAATGACGGCGACGACGAAGAAGGGCAGGAAGAGGGAACGACCCAGCGCCCGGTACAGTCACTGGATCGGAAGCATGTGTCACGGCGACGACGTCCCTTTCCCCAGACAGCCGAGGCTCCGTGGGACGTCGTTGTTGTTGCCGTTTTGGTCTGCTGTAGTCGCTTCCTTCCGGACATGCGATGGCAGGGCAGATTAAAAATTCAATTTCGAGCCAGCGAGCGAGCGAGGAGGACGCAAGTGGAGCGCGAAGGAAACGCTCCAGGAAAAGCGAGTGCTGAAGGAAGCGACCCCGGCTCTGACTCATCGCGGCGCGGCGCGGCCCGGTCGAGTCGAGTCGCGGGGTTTCCTCGAAAGCCTGGTTCTGGGCAATTAATTTCATTTCGGAACGAAAGACTTAGGACGCAAACGCGAACGGACTCAAGGAACCACTCTGAAGCGTCCAAAGACGGCGCAACTGAAGACGTGGGAAGCGAACCTGGGCAAATAAGGGTTGAACGAGCCGAAGATGGGAGGAACATGAAGGTGAAGACGAAAAAATGGAGTAAGAAAACCTTGATCACGCCACGAAACGGAACCCGAAAATATCGTTTTGGAAACAGGTTGATTATTTAAATGTTTCGAACGAAACGACGCTGAAGCCTTGACTAGAATCGGACCGAAGCAAGAACGAGAAGAAGAAGAGCAGAAGGGTTTCTCAGCAGCAGGTTCGTCTGACTTCGAAGCCCGACGTCGTCGCGAGACATTAAAAGTTATCGTAAAACTAATATTGGGGAGATCACGAATGGCCGGATCACGAAACAGACCGATTTCTAGCATTAAAATAAATTAACTTTTTCTCCCCAATCCTCTCGCCAGAACCTTCTGCACCTGCGACGACTTCGACCGACGTCTTTCGTCCGCTTCTGCGTGGTCCCCTGCACGAGGCTCGGCGCTGATCGAAGTGGGGAAAAGAAGATGAGGCAGCACGACGTGAATTTCGGCTCAAATGTCCGGGCACGCGTTGCAGCTGATCCGTCAGCAAAGGTGGAACTTTTTCATTGCCTTTATCTGCTCGTTGTTGTTGTCGGTGCTTCTGCTGATGTGGCGGCCACAACTCAGGCCGACTCGGGCCAGCAGCTGCTCGAGTTTTTGCACATTTCCAAATCTGCTAGAGATTAAAGTTTTAGGTTTGGAGGTTTTGAAACATTCGCCGCCCGACGCGTGCGAGTCCGAGGAGCAGCTGCCGAAAACGTTGTTGTGTTTGTTACTGGTCGTCTTTCGAGCGTCGAAGGTGTTCGCTTGAATGGCTCACGCCTCGGCGATGGAGATAGACAACCGCGAAAACGAGCCCGCATGTGTGCCCTCCACAACAACAACAACAACACACACACCGTCTTCGTCTCAAATCTTCGAGGCTTTCGACGTCCATCATCGTTCGGCTGTCGATGCTTCTTCCCTGGCTCGGATAGAAATTGGCTCAAATCGGTGGCCGACTCGCACGAACAGCGCGAACACACACACGTGGATGGTCGTGTGGACGACGCGTTGGCCACCAGCACACGTGGGCCTAATGGCTCGTTTCCGCTGGCGGCTTCTGACCACGCGGCCGTCGGCTGCTGAGGCCGCGACAGAATTGACATCTAATGATTGTCTTCTGCTCGAACACTCAGTGCGATTGTTGCCAAGATCTGTGACGAAAGTGTGCTTTAGGAAAGTGCGTCTTGCGGCCGGAGTCGGGAAAGCGTTGCAAACCAACCACCAGCAGCAGCTGTTGTGGATGGCAGTTTGGATTCGAGAGAAAATCACTGGATTATGGGAGAAGGTTAGGAAACCACACAACAAGTCGATGGGAAATCGAGGGGGAAAAGCCAAAAATGAAAGCTAATTGAACCATTTTAAAATAAACAGAAATTCCAGTCCTGGAAATTCCACCTCGTTGCTGGAGTCTTTCGAATGTTTCAGTGGCCCAGGTGTTGAGTGTCAAAATCACCAGTCACAAAAGCCACGATGGCTTCGCCTCACAGCACCCACATCGAAAACTAAACAAAACAAAGCCATCAAAAATGACGACCACGAAAAAACCCGCGAAGAAGAGGTTAATCTGGCCTTCAGCTCGCAAAGGCTTCGGCAAATTTCGTCGGACAATTGAATTCGAGGGTCTTACGCAACACCCGAATCGCAGGTAGGCGAAGACACCGAAGACCATTGAAGACAATCAAGAAATATTGAAGAATGAAAAATTAAATAAAATAAAATCAAATCGCAAAAAGGTGGATAACGATGTCGTTGGTGAGAAAACCTCCGCAGCAACCCCTTCGATGTTTGGCAAATTGTGACTTAATTACAGGCGACTTCGGCCGGCCTCTCGTAGAGGCTGCTGCCCTCAGAGGCTCCCCTGCAACGAGGGCTCGCAAAGACGCGAATGGGGAAAATAAGCAAATGCATGAATCGTGCATTTAATAAATGGAACGCGCTCGCATTCAATTGGGGCAGCCAGGGAGAGTGAGGGACGGCCGGCGGGTGGCGGTTGGCGGGTGCCGGACCCCAACATCCACGACAGGTCGCTGTTGGCGGTGTGGCTGCTGCTGGAGGTTCCTGCACTTGACAGTTCTCAGCAACATAATTTAATCGACATGCAAGCGGCCCCCACCACCGACGTCGTCGCCATCGCATGAGCCGCCGCGGCGCTCGCCTGGGAAAGCGTCATGAGAGTCTGGCGGTGAAATCAGCTGGGCGCCGAACAGCTGTTGGCAGCGTTTCCTGCAGAACCCAAAACGACGCGAAGAGCAAGGGAAATTCGTTGCAAAGTTCGTTTTACTTGGACACTTGTTTCTATTTCTGCTAAAATTGTAGATTTAAGTTAAACAAACACTGCGTTGACGAAACCCCAGAACAAAAAATGGGCAATTTCCACTAGTTTGCAGATTTCTTATCTTGCAGTCTGCTCGAAATGCACCGACACCATCACAAACACACACACAGGCAGAGTCAGAGGCAGAGACATTCTACGCAGATTCTATTTTTGGTCTGCGGCGGCCCCAGAGAGCAGACGTGAGGCCTGAAATCGAGCGCCAGGCCGAACAATGGCAGCGAATTAATTGAAAGCTTCTCAGGCTGTTCCTGCGCAGGGCGCAAACGACGTACAAGGCGAAGGCGTCTCCGTCATCGGTCACAACAAGAACAACAACAACAACTCGTCGTCGTCGTCGTTCTCGACCCGCCGCTCGTCGTCAGGCAAGTTCATGGCTAGCAGCGTTTTAATTAAAATTTGATTTTTATTCGTTTTCTCTCGCTACGCCCGCGCCTCAGGGGCCTCGCGGGGCTCGGGCGGCGTTGCACGGGAGGCGTGTCGGCCGATGCTGCTGTAATGACAGACAAGTTCACGGCGTCAAAGCATGCGAAGCTCCATCGTCTTCTCGTATCCGCCGCCTTCTCTTCATTGGCCGGAGGAAAAGTTCGAATCATTTCCCATGAAGAGTTCGTGTTTTCTTTTCAGACTCGATGTTCTTTTCGTTCTTATGACTTAGTGTTCTTGTTGTTGGTACTGCTGGGAGTATTATTGTTGTTGTTCTTGTTGTTGTTGGCATTTGATTTGCAAATTAATTCATCATATGTGGAGCATGGGGCGCAGGAATCGCAACATAATTCAATCGCTTGTTTCGTGACATGAAGCAACAACAACAGAAACAACAACAACAATAACAGCAATAACAACAATAAGAACAACAACAATAAGAACACCAACAATAGCAACAACAAATGTAATACGTGTATTTTTACATGCAGTTCGTAATTTTCCTCCACCACTTGTCGTTGCTAATGTTGTTCTTGTTCTAGTTCTTGTTGGTGCTGTTGTTCTTAGGGTTTTTGTTCTTGTGCTTGTTGCATTTGTTCCTGTGCTTGTTCTTGTCCCTGTCGTTATTGTTGGTTTTAGCGTGAGAATGAAAATGGAGTCAAAATCAAGGGTTGAACCGGCGACCGCCACTCGAATTAAGAGCCGAGACACAAACCTGCAGCCCAGTTCGACACCGCAGTCTTTCGTTTCCAGCACGAGGCCGTCGCGGTCGACGAGGCGCAAACTCAAAGGACCCAAACTCACCTGGACAGCGCAGTTCAGGAAGCAGTTGTTCTGGCCCGGTCCATTCAGCAGGCCCTTCGAGGTGGGCTCCAGGGCCATGGCCGAGGCCAGGCCGTTCGGCGCCTGCAGGAACTCGAGGATGCGCGAGCGCTCGCCCGACGCCTTGGGCAGACCGCCCGGCAGTGTGTAGTGGCCGCCGTGAGGTGGGGCCGCCATCGCGGGGGCGGCGTAGAGCGAGCCAGACGGAATCGGATGCGGCGCCGTCGTTGCCTGGCGGTAGAGTGTCGAAGCCATAGGGGAGGCCATTCGAT
Organism: Coelopa pilipes; assembly: GCA_947389925.1. Lineage (NCBI taxonomy): Eukaryota > Metazoa > Arthropoda > Insecta > Diptera > Coelopidae > Coelopa > Coelopa pilipes. Next base: position 22,781,279 of record OX376700.1, on the reverse strand, counting down.
CGCGTGTCGTCCTCGTCGTCGCGGTCGCGGACGAGGGGGGCGGCATGAAACGGCAGGCGTCGATCTCAGCCGATGGACGTCATATCTCTGCAAGGAAGATGAAGAGGAATCAACATTAGGGTCGAGTGAGAAAAATTCGGAGATTAAAATCGGCAAGTTCTCGTCAATTAAGTCTGTCATTTCATCGTCTCGTTTCGCTACGTTTCATTCGCGCCTGCGGGTCATCGTCAGGTGCCGGCGATGATCGACCGAAAGCAGAAGCACAGGCAGAGGCCACGCAAAAACCGGCCACTGCTGCCTAGTGCAAGTACTGTCAATTTGGCACAATTACCGCATTTGCGATGCCCATCTGCGTGTGCATTTGGCCAACTGGCAGCTGGATGCAGGTGCAACAACAACGACCGAGCAATTGCGACTACAATCGCAATGGCCAAAGCGATTTATGGACAGTCTTTGATGATCGAGCGACGGCTGCGAGTGTCAAAAGTCGCGAGAGGAACCGCGAGACGTTGTTTGTGCAACACACGACGGCAACAACACGAAACAACCACAACAATATTTATCTAATGTTAGTAAAAGCAACAACAGTCATTGCAAAAATCGCAACAACAGCAGCGGCAATTACAAAAATCACAACAATAACAAAAACAGACATTCGCCAACAATTATCAGAGCCTCAATCGAGAGGAATTTCAAAAATCGTCGTCAGACCATGCGAACGACGACGACCGGACGGACGCTTGGTGAATTAATGGAGGATTCGATGAATGTTTTAATGAATGAACTGACAAACGACGAAGCAAATGAATTGAGTGGAAATTTCAATCGCTGATTCACGAGTTAGAGGTTTGAGAGGCAGGTTCAAATCGAGATTCCACGTGAATTAACCTCACACTCCAGCGGACGGCGCGTAAATCAAAAGACTTAGGCAGAAACACGTTGGATTAAATTTATAAGTAGACTAATTAAAATTCAAATAAAAGTCCAGAGAAATGAAATATACACAAAAATGGTCCACGTCTCGAGAGTCAAAACACAAAAAAAAAAAAAGCCAAACTTGTCATGTTAATTACACGACGAAAGTCCACGACTTTCTCCCTCGAATCTGATCGAAATTACCTCGGAAACACATTCAGCGAGGCCTCGGCATCTAGTTGAAGATCGTCAGAAATGCTAATTCGAACCGTGATATGGGGGGCGGCCGGGGGTCGGGTTCGCCGCGAGCTTTCGTCGGCATCGCAGGAGGAGGCGTGGCGATCCACGGACAGTTGATGGCCAGGCGAGGGCAGAAGATAAGCGGACAGACAGAAGGAAAGACCGGGAGCCATCAGAAGTCAGCTGACGCAGGCGAGAATTTTCCCACCTAATTTGGGAGAAAACCCATTGTGCCCGGAGCCGAGGGACGGGGCCGACCGAGCGACGACCGACCGGGCGCCTTGGGCTGCCACACGCAATGGGCATTGGGAAGAGAAGGGAGGAAGTGGACCCCAGCACAGTGATTAAATTGTCAGCGAATGTGTTGGGGGGACTTCAAAATACAACAAGCCATCGCCACAACAAAATAAATATCACAAGAAAACAGCGATCTCACCACATCTTCAAAGATACCAGAGAGATAACAAGATGAAACAAAAACAATTAAAATCTACATCAAAGTTATCATGTTGAGAAAAAATGAACGAAGCAGATGTAGAGAAAAACCTTGGGGAAAAAATTATGAAAAATTTCGTTGAATTGGATCGGTGTTGTTGCAAAACAATTGGTGAAATGCTGTCGGAACCACGTGTACATCGTTCAAAGTGTCCGCTGCCGTTGCATCGACAAGACAACAGAACGTGTCATGTCGACGGACTCCATGCGTTTCTGGCCGGCGCCTCGACGCGAGAGCGGCGGGAAAACGTGACAAATACCGAGATGTATTACAAAAAATTTGTACAACAAATACACCAACCTCAGCAGCAACAGCAACAGCAACAAAAGAAAAACAAAACATGGAAATCACAAAAGAAATAAGAAGCAAAATATGAAACAACGAAGGCACCACAAAAATGAAAGCTTGACGAATGAAGCTGATGGCTCGAGTCCGCGGAAGCCAAAAGTTGAGGTCGAGATCGAGGGATGGGACGGGACAGAGGGCAGAGGGTCGAAGTCGGAGTCGGAAGGCAGTGGCAGCGAGGTAACAAAGCAAGCAATGAGATCAAATGGAACATGCTATTAGCAACGGGAACAACAACAGCAACCGCAGCAGCAACAATGAGCAGCAAAACAAACAACGTTTTAATGATGATTCATGGTCAGAGCAACAGCAGCAGCAGCAACAGCAAATTCGTCAGCAACAACGAAGACGTCCACGACTCTCACGCCGAGAGTTGAAGACTCGGGTATCGGCGTCGATGACGACGGTGACGTGGCAGACGATGACGCCTGTGATGATGGCATGTGCTGCAGCAATGGTTGTTTAATGTCGCAGAAGACGGTGTTGATGGCAACGGCGGCTGAGATCTTGAGATGAAGTTGTTGATGTTAAAGATGGGGCTGATACTGGAGAACATTTGGATACTAATGATTTTGTTGATTCTGAACATGATGTTTACAGAGGAGAAGAGCTTGATAGCAAAGGCAATGCTGATCCTCAGGTAGTTTTTGCTTTCAACCTCCAATATTGTTGCCAGTTCTTCCATTATCAATGATGCTGGAATCGCTGATGGAATCTTTGAATCCTCCCAAATATTTTCCCTTCGACATGTCAAAAACTCAACCCGCTTCGAAACACGCAACAAGGCAGGTCCCGAACATGTCTGATAGTGCATGAAGCCCATGTTGCGATAGCATGAAGAACCCTAGATCCGAGTCTAGGAATGTCGACTCGAGCAATTAATCACTACCATGGTCGACATCGGCTGAGGACGCGCCCTGAAACATTGTAGTCAAATATTGGCACCGATTGCCAGGTTACATTCGGGGTGTGTGTAACAAGTTGTTGTTTGTCTATCGTTGCAGGGAGTGTTCGCTGATTCCGACGGAAAAACGAATTCTGAGCGATTCATTCCCAACTCAGCTGGAGATGTTTCAGCGATCGAAATGAATTAATCGAAAAATTATGCAGACATCAGAATTTGGTCGGAGCTCAAGAACGTCGTTGATATTTGAGAAGAGGAGAATTTTCGGAGCGAAATCTGCTCGGATGGGGAGCGAAAATTTGGAGACTTTGACTAATTGTTTCTTTTTCTAAAAATGTTTTTTTAATCATTTTTTGAGTCTTTGGGTTTTGAATTTACTTCGCGGAGGGAAACCGAAAATAATTTTTTGAAGAGTCATTGTTTTTTTTTGTTCTTGTGGTCGTCATTGTTGTTGCTACTATTGAAGTTGTTACTGTTCTTGTTATTGTTGTCGCGGTCTCTATGACTGTCTTATTATTCAGCTTACAGCAACAGTTATTATTACATCCGTGTTGCTGTTGTTGTTGTCTTATCTACTCTGGATATTTTTATTCCTCTTTTGCTGTCGTTGACGTTGTTGTTGTCGATGTGAGCCTCATAAATTTTATTGAAGTGTCATCATAAATTTGCATGACAGTCGAATGACAGTCGAAAACAACAAAGCGAAACAAAAACAACTCTTAATACGGCAAAAGAAGAAAAAACACAACGACCCAAAGAAATCGACACAAGTAAGAACTGGACAACGAAGTGGAAGAAAAATAAATACAGAAGTTGATCAAAATATTGCGCTCGAGGTCGACGAACCACTTGAGCGGGGTGTTTGAATTGATTGATGGACGGCCGATTGACGCGACAATCGATTGACCAACAGATCGGTCGGTGGCAAAATTTAAAACGTCGACAAAACAGGCGCCAATTATTGCGGATGTCGACCGCGACAACAGCAGCAACAGCAATAAAAACCCCGTATTAGACGAAACCATTGGCAACGGTTTTTGCATCATTAAAGCTTTTCAAAAATTATTAATCATAAATTTCTCAATAATAAATCTATATTCCCACCATCATTCCTAAGGTTTATATTATTTTGATGTTGGAAATGGAACCTCTTCCCACACCACTCTCGTTTTCCCCACCGTCGCCAGATGTTCAGCCAACTGCCGATTCCAATCCTTTCTGTTCCAGAAATCCTCAATTTACTCCACGATCCACTTCGACGTCGACTCCGACTGCGTCTCGGTCCTGCCAGATCCGCGAAGGCCGCGTAGATTGCGATAATTTCGCAGACCAATTTGGCAAATCCCATTCACCCATTCGCTCGCTTCCACATTCCCTTCCCCTCTCCCCAGCCCTCTCCTCTTCCATCCCCCTCCTATCTGCTCGCCCCTCGCTGGCCTCATCATCCTAATTGCCGTCTCTTTCACGCTCCGAATGAACTGCGATCTTCGCTGATCGCATCATTTGCAGTTGGCTTCCATGGAGATCGCTCTAGCCAACCGACCGACTGCCTGTCCGTCCGTCCGTCCGTGGCCTGTCGCAAGCTCCTTCGCTCTGAGACAATAATTTTCAATTTTCCAGACATTTACACTTGTCTACACGGACCACTGAGGAGGAAGGGGAAGGAGAAGGGGCAATGAAAAAAAAAAAAATGACGCACAATTAAAATTCCCCGTAAATTGGCTGGAAAATATGAAACAATTTCATATTTCGAGCAAGTGGAGGCAGTAAGAACAACAACAACAACAACTACAGCAACCTGTTGGCCGGGACTTCGGGCCGGGCTCGCAAAATGCGTCCTGCACGCAACGTGAGAAACGTGGAAACTGGCGACGTTGCGTACGACGAGCAGCGAATCGAGTTCCAAACCTGAAAATTGCTATTGCGATATCTTCCTTCATTTTTCTCAAGTTTCCCTGCGCGTTTACTTTTCTTTCGTTTGGTTTTTTGTTTTTTTTTTTTTTTGGTTTTTACCTTTTTTGATAATTTTCTGGTTTTAATCTGCGATCGCTTGCGGTTGTTTTCGAGGTGGATTGTTGTTGCTTTCGGTCATCCGCTAAAAACATAAACGTTAGCCGATTTAATTAGAACGCGTTAATATTTCAAGCCGCAGACACCGCGTCTGTCGCCGATCCCCACTGCCGAAGGACAGACGCGGTTGACGAGGATCGACAGCGACACCGACAGCGACATCGATTCGTACGCACATTGCTGATGGGCAGATGGACAGATGAACAGAGGTTGGACTTTTGACGATGACGAGCCTGGACGATGACCGAGCTGATCAATCAATTTTCGATCGATCGACGGCTCGCGGCGACTGTTAATTAACCTCTCTGCCTACCTCATACTCGTCGTCATAATCATCATAATCATAATCGGCGTCGCTTATCGGCAACAACCACAAACCAAGCATGGTCGAATTTGATGGCAATCAGTTTTTGAAATGCTTCACATGGCATTTCGTAGATTTACATAATTCGATGGACGATGCTTTCACCTTCTCCCTCTCACCTTCTCCGTCCACCTTTCTCTGAGCTTTGTTTCCCATTCCGTTTTCACGTTCCTTCTCGTTCTTGGGTCTTGGTTCTTTTAAAGTTCCCTCTGGGTTCTTTCAAACAGCGGTCTTAATTATGCAAAGATTATTGGAAATTAACCTAGAAACACAAATACCAAGCGATATTGCGTATGGCCGAAAGAGAGGTCAAGGGACTGGCCTGGGGGAGGCGCAGCTCGATATGGCCGTTGAACCCTCGATGGAGGCCCGACCTCGCTCGATTCTTAATTGATCCTTATTATTTTTTCTTTCCTCACTACAAGTGCTCGTTACGAAATTATCACCAATCCCTAAAAGTCGATCAGCCGATCTGGATTCTTCCACAGGCCCACCAGCCGGAATGATCAGAGGTAATTCTCGACCGAATCGGATCGAAAGGAATCGCATGAAATTATGCGAAATTATTATTTTTCGTGCTTTTCCACCTGCGATCACGATCACAACCGACACACCTCGTCGGAGGAACCCAAAGCCCACCAACAACAAGTGGAACGCCAAGCACTTCACCATCGAGTGCACACTTCATTATCGACAACTACTTAGTTAAACACGATCGCCGCACTCAGTGATTCGGTGCCGATTCTTTGTTATTTTTCAACTCCGCCGTCGACTTCTCGATTTTCGCTCGGAAATGTGGGTTGGTTTCCCGTGGTGTTGGGCTCGTTGGGCACGTTCTGGACGCCGATTTGGCGCCTTGGAGAACCATCGACCGGTGATGTGTTTGAGGTTTCGTGGCCACTTGTTATGCCGAACAGCGCGGCCACAACAAAACCATCTCATTAGAATTGAACTCCCGCAAGTGCCGGGCGAGGAAGGAGTGTGTGTGTGTGTGTGGAGGGGGGGGGGATGAGAGAAGGTGTGAGGGGAAGAAGGAGAACTTGTTTTTGTTTAAGGTTCTCCCGGTCTTTGTTGTTGCTGTTGTTTCTCAAGCAATTTATTTATGGAAATTATTGTCATTTTTTCAACATATATATTTTTATCGCTGTTGTTATCATTGCTGTTGTTTTTGTTGTTGTTGTTGTTGTTGTTTTTGTTATTGTTGTTGCTGTCTACATGCTTTGCATAAAATTATGTGTTTGTTCACTTCTTTTGACTTCTCGACCCAATCGCCTTCACCACCGTCTCGTCCTCTGGTTACTAAACAAAATCTCAACAACAACACAGTGACAGTGACAATAACATCCATACAAAGCGCCACTGACACACGCACACAAGCAGGCCTCACAGACACTCCAGACACACGTGGACGCGCCTCGCATTCTGATGCGATGCACCTGGAGCTGGGCGACTTCCAGCGACATCTCGAAACGCGGACCTTCGAAACCTTAACCCGATCCCCGACGCCCCAGTCGCCGACCGCGACGCCTTCCCCGATTGGCCCCCGTCCCTCATCTAAATTGAAAATTGCGCGCACCTGCGGCAGACGTTGTTGTTGCAGTTTTTCTTGCTGCCATTGTTGTTTCCGTGGCTGCCTCGCGGTCCACTGTCGACGAACCGACAGTTTAACTCTGATTCAGTTTAACTCTGATTCAGCGCAGTCATTAGCGATGACAGCAGCAGAGGCAGCAACAACTGGGCTAACGACAAACAGCAGAACAACAACGATATCGTCGACAAAGCCTTTGTCGCCGACGCCGTCAGCAGCAACCACAGCAGCGCCGAGCAATTTATGCAACAATTCATTCACTCATGCATTCATTCATTCATGATCTGATCTGCTCCGCTACAATTTGATCGATCAGTTCTCGCTCGAGCTCAGACTCCTCGACCAAGACTCATCGGAGCCACCTGTTGACCCTGATGGAAATGCAACGAGTCGATTTTGATTTTGATGTTGTTTTTATTCAAAACACTGCCAGCAACCACATATTTCCATAATGTTGTTATGTTTTTTTGTAGTTCATGACATTTTGTACGACGATGCTTTTAATGCATTTTTTTCCGAAGAGGAATTTCTTCATTCACACGGTGTACGAGTTGGATTTCGCTCAGTGTACTGTGTAAATGGCCCGCAATTTTGTTGGAATTTCAACGACTTTATTTTTATTGGACGCGTTGTTTTTCTAGACTTGCTGTTGTTGTTGTGGCAATGTCAATATGTTGTTGTTGTTGCTGCTGCTACACATGTTGCTGTACCTGTTGCTGGTATTCCTTGTTGTCGTTTATCAAGTTCTGGAGATGATCCTAAGAAACCAGAACAACAGCAACAGCAACAGCAACCGCAACAACCTCATGATGAATAACTACAATTATATGATTGCAACAACAACAACAACAACAACTACAACTACAACAACAAAAACAACATCTCTATTATCTTTAGTTAGCAATTTTCGTAATGAAATACTCCATCTTCGATCGGTGGATCTGTATGAAGGTATTTATTTGACAAATGAACACGTGCGATTGGAATTTCTCGAACCACCGGCGATCGCGGAAAAATACAAAAACAAATTCAAAAAATACAAAGAAATACAAAAACTCCAGAGGATGCGAAAAGACAACAAAATCACGGAATTTATTTATGAGCTCGCGGCTCGCTTTTCACGCTGTTTACAGCCCATAAATCAACAAAATAATTGCATGTTGGAAGTTCCTGCGCGGTGTCGGCGGCTGCCTTAACAACAACAGCATCGGGAATGGGCGTGAATGGAAGGTTGGCAACGCCGCCAAGAGGAGGCGATTGTATGAAACAAAATCGATTTGAAACCAATTCAGGCTCTCATTGGCTCTAACGACGAACGAAAGCCACGCAAGTGAAGTCAGGATTTGATACAAGAAACAAGTAGCTAAAGCCACGCCATCGAACCGGATGACGTAGTCTTCTGCTCCTAGTTGAGGGTAGAGAAAAAATCTCCCGAGACTCTGGTTGACTTCCGCCGGTTCCTCAGGGTCGTAAACTCGAAGTTCTGGGCAATCGCTCCAATCTCAAGCAGAGGCGACGCCAACTCCAGTCGAACTCCAATCAAAGCCAGGAGCTCTCGTTCCAAACGCACCTGGGCGCTCACTAAGATCCAAATTGAATGCAGCAACAGCGCATTGTCGAGTTCGCAGCAGCAACAGCAACAGCTGTCCGTAAAACCAACTAATTGCGCCTCGTGCCGGCATGAAATCAGAAATCACAGCCGTCGTCCTCCACGACCCCTCGGCGCCTCCCCCGGTGCCAACCCGGTGCCTGCCCCGGTGCCTCGCTAATGAAGCAGAACCTTTCATCGCACTCGGGGGTCGTCGTCGACATCGACATCGACATCGCCATCCACGTCGTCGCCGTCACCGTCTCGCGGGACTTGAATCGTCAATTGTTGGGCTCCGGACTCGAACTCCGGACGACGCGCGACTCTTCATCCGATCGACAACGTTGCTTTGCCAATTGCCGGCAGACAATGGACCTTCCCCCCTACCCCGGACAACCGACCGCCCGACCGCCCGACCGCCGACCCTTTTCCCCACCCGAGGCGAACGAGACCAAAGCCATAAATTAGCCTGTCAGTCACAATCAAAGCGGTCGTGCTTGAAGGGCGTGACGGAGGGGCGGGGGACAGAGGGCGGGAGTAGCGAACGAGAGAGAAGGTGGAACAGAGAGGGACGACAAAAAACTCCCTTTCGGGACGACCCTTGGAGGTTCTGGAAGGATGCGGTTTTGGTTTCATTTCGATATTGACTTCGCCAAAGTTCGGAAGTCTCTGGTTTCGAAAATTCCGCCACTGTCTACGAAATTGTTCGATGGAATCCATGAAGCAGGTGTTGGTCGCACGTAGGTCTCGGCCTGCTCCATTTAACACACGTCCCCAGAGGTGTCGCAAGTCACGCGAAACGTCACGTGACAGCTGGCAGCGAAGCCCACCCGAAGTCATGGGCCTCGAGTCCGACCCACACGCAATGGCAATCGCGAGCACGAATTCATGACGATTTCTGACACCTGTCGCCGAGAGTTTCGACAACAGGCAGCAGACATCGGACGGACAGATAGGGGGAGAAACATTCATGAAAAATCGAGTGAGTTCAACAGATCAAAAGAAGTCGAGATTTGGGGATGAGAGGGGAGAAAATAAATAAAACACTTTGTTTAACGAAATACAATTTTCGACAATTTCGTCTCAATCTCGATCAAGTCGCGAAATACCTACAAGAGATTTATGAGGACGGTCATTAGCAGCTACTACCGCTTCCTCTTCTCCCTGCTTGCTGCTCTGGTGCTCTGTTGCCAAAAGCCTCGGGCCACGTCAAGAACCTAACGAAGCTTTCAGAGGGTTTCGAGCCGTAGGTGTCCAAAAATGCGTAAATAGACAGAGAACAAGAGGTGGAAAGAGAAAAAAAGAGAAAGACAGATTTGAAAACCACAGATTACAAAAAAAACACCTGAATTTCAAGAGTGTAAGCCAGAAATCAAACGAAATCCATAAATTAATGGAACCTCGAATCAGGAATCAAGACCAACTGGAATCTCGCGAAGCTGTCAAATAAATAAAAAAGACTTCACGCTTTACAATTTTTTTACTGTTTTGCATATTAAATGTTTGAGCGTTTGGCGTTTGGCGTTTTTTCGGCGCGCTGAGCGTTTCGAATGCTGTGAAAACAAACTTAAATCCGACGCCCCGCCACGTGCTGGTGTCGGCCGAGGCCCACGTCGTGATGCCGGGCCTCATAAATTAGAGTAATCTTGTTGTTGTTGTTATTAAATTGCTGTTTTTTACAGAGCTTCGAGGCTCCTGCTGTTTCGCAAGGTGGCTCGGCCGAATTTTGGTTCTCGCGCCTAGCCGTTTGCATAATTTTTCAATGTTATTTGAGAAAAGTACCAAATTTAATTGGTGTGAACAATTAAAAACAGAAGAATTCCGTCAAACTAGATAACAAATTACGCAATTACTCAGAAACTTTGAAGTAAAAAGAGCTTTCCAGTCAACATCATTTTGCATTTGAGTTTCCAGTAACCTTTAGTGTTAAAACAATTAACACAAAGGAAAAACCCTGATGCAATTCAGGGTCGCTAACGTGAACAACTATTTGCAATTGTTTTGATTTGTTTTTTGTTTTCTTCACTTCTTTTTATTACTGGCCTGCGCTATTCGTGGTATTGCATTATATGTACGTATGTGTGAATAATTTGTTCATTATTTCATTCCATTCCATCTTCCTCGACTGATTTCAATGTCAATGAATTGTCTGGGGACGCGCGAAAGTCGCAGCCTCCGAGTCTCATCCGAGTCAACCGAGTCTCAGGTTTCGACACACCGCGATTTTCACCTCAAGCACCGTGGAACGAACTGCGATGAGAACTTAATCTCCTTTATTTGTGGATGAACATGTAAAAATTCAGTCAATTTCGGAAATAAATAATGGGAGGAAACGAGAGCAGTACGGGTTTTGGCCTCCCTTTCACTTATTGTTTTTAAACTTTCCTTATGTTTAAACTTTTCTAAGTTCAAATGAAGATCATTTCAGCAGCGATTTCAGCTCATTGGCCCACTGTCCCGCCCCATTCATCCGGGCCGAACAGAGAAACGCAGTTTTCGTCACTGCTTGCCGTGCGTATCCGATGACTGGTTGGAGCGACGGATGGCTGTTTGGATGGATGGCTGTGTCGCCAGCATGCAGTGTTTGCTGCCGCTGCCTCTGCCGAAGGCGACCGAAAGCCATCGAGCACCGCACGAAATTCAGTCTCGGACTTCGGAGACTTTCGAGAGGTGACGACGGCGACAACCGGGAGGCAGGTAGGGAGACGGAGGCGACGACGTCACAACAACTGGTTTCCAACTCGGTCGCAGACGTTCGGGCAACACGACTCGGGGCCCGCGTCTCGCGGCCTGCGTCTGGCGACCAAGTCAAGTGTCGACAGCAGCCAGAGTCGAGATTTTCTCCATCCAGTTTTAATTAAAATAAAACCGAAAAAAGTAGAAAAACGCGACACGAACGCACTTTGCTACGCAGTTTCAGACGTTTCGGTTTCAGACGCGCGGGCTCGGAATCGAGGACACGCCTGTGGCTGGGCGACGATCGAGATCGCGCAATCGACTGATCGGCGAACGTGGCTGGAAACTTTGATTCCTGGGCGCTACTCGTTCGCCCGTCCAGAGATCCGGAAATTAATGTGGCGCACGAGACGGTCGGCAGCTCGTGGGCAAGTCGAACCCGGCACCAGGAGAACGCACGCAGTCTCGCTGGCAGAGACGGTGGAGAGGCGGACAAGTGGAAATCGGAGAAGCGTCGGCGCGAAAATGTGCCAAGCGATGCGACTGCGAGGCCGGCGAAAATCCTCGAATTTCTCACGGAACTTCTTTTGCGCGATCACAACAATTTTACGGTCATTTCGGCACCATGGACTTGGTCATCAACTCTTCGATCCTCATCGTCAGTGAGTTGTCGAGCGATTGTCTTCATGATCTTCAGCTCAGCAGCCTCGAGTGTTCTGTGACCATCGCGAGGTGGCCTTTCATCGAGCTGTTGATTGGTATTAATTTGTCGCAATTACCGATGTCAAAGGAACGATCGTGCATGGTCGGAAGAGGGATCGTGCGTTGTTTTCCCGCCATCTCGTCAGCCGAATCGTCCCCGTTGCCCCAGGCATCCGCCGCGGTCTCGAGGACTACTTTCTAGAGGTTCCTATCGCTTCGGCTGATCTGTGTCCCGATTCCCCGGCCCCGAAGTGCTTTCAGCGCCTTCGAACAACGATTGAAAGGTTGAAAACTCTGTCTTTATCTCCTTATCTCTGCCTCTCCCGGCACCCGACGACATTCCTCGAGTGCTAATGAAACCCTTTCGAGAGCTGAGCGCATCCTAAATGGATGCTAATGCACCATCATGGACAAATAACAAACATTTTGGGGCATCTCGAGCACTCGTCATGACAAGTGGCTGGGAAAATATTGAATATTTATTCGTCAAATCCAGGAGGCAAGCCTGATGACGGATGAAATCATGTACACAACATTGGAAGCCCCACGCACAAGAGCCCAAGTTGAGTCATTTTCACGATGATCCCCAGTGGCCCGACCTGACAACGGCCTGGCCAATGGAAGTTCACACAAGGCCGGGCAATATTCGATACAAGTCTCCTAATAAATGACTTCATGGGCCGATCTGATCAATGATCGTAACAGAAACTGATTACTACTCGATCGTTGGAGGTTTGCTTTTTATTCCATACTACTTCGATCGTGCTCTTACCCGATCATTGAATTGTGTTTGCCAATCCATTTAAAATACAATTAAGTTCATTAAATTGAGCGAGATTCCCACGCTAATTTTCCATAGATCATAGAACGAAACTCTCGCGCTGCGAACGGCGGCAACTGCCGCATAAATTAATGGCCAAAGGCTGTATCGCACGCCCTCTTTCTCGGCTTGCTCTCTCCCTCCCTCCTGGTTCTCTCTCGCTCAGTAACATGTTGTCGATTGTTGTCGATTACTGGGCAGCGATAACCAGTGATTATTTCGCGCACATTGTTATCGCCGGCAGTGGAGAAGAGAGGGAGAGGTGGCGGAGAGGAGACAAATCGAAGACATAAGGGAGGCAAGAGGAAGTCCGAGAGAGAGGGAGAGAGCGAGGCAACGTGGTGTTTTGGGGGCGTGTTGGTCCATCGCTCGGCGAGTGTCGGCAACAAGTTTCGACCCGCTGTAATGACGGACCGGCAACATTTTCCAACACCGTTTGCTCAACATTCACCGCACGCAAATCGATTGGGGCGAATCGATTTCCAATCGATTGGTCGGGTCGCTCGGCCGACGGGTGGTATCGAAATAATGGCATTATGTGTAAAAAGGCAATTGTTCATGGCGGATTTGCAATGAGGAAGAAAACATATATTTATAACATAAATACACGGGTGTGAGTGAAAACCTTAGATTTGTTTGGTGAGAGGCATGGGGAGGCGTTCCATCCCCGTCATGGAGCCCACATTTATATCCCCTTATCTTCCCCTTGGAAACAATCCAAATTTGTCACCCCACACCTTGTTACTTGGTGCAATTACAGTGGAATTATCATAAAACATTATCGTGTCAAATTAAATTTTAAGTTAAATTTTAATCATCTCTTTGTCCGAATTCAACTTCAACTTGTTATCTCTGGAATTCCTCGTCCACGGGGTCTTCGTGAGTTTCGGAGATTTTCGTGGTTTTTCTCTTGGTATTTTTCGCGTCAATTTTTTCATATTTTTCTTTTTTGTGGCAACTTTGTCGAAACTCGACAATCGATCGTGCGAACTTCCGTGATCGGGCAACGGAAACGAGATCTCTTTGTGTTGTTGTTGCTATTGTTGGCATTGCTTCTGTTGTTATTGCCTTTGTTATGACTCTTGTCATTGCTCTTGTTATTGCAATTGTTATAGTTCCTGTTGTTCTTCTCCTCGTTATTGTTGTTCTCGTTGTCGTCAATGTAAGAATTTTAATTGTCGTGGCGACAGAGGTTCCCTTTTGTTGATGTTGTTGTTGTTGTAGGTGGCGATTCCATGGACGCTCAAGTGCAAAGTCGTGAACTTCAGAAGTTGTTGCGATTAGAGAAAAAAAGAGGAAGACGACCATAAAACATGATGGAGGAGGAACGGAGAGAGAGGGAGAGGAGTGGGTGAGTGAGGGGGAGAGAGTGAGACAGAGAGGGCGAGAGTGTGTGAGAGAGGGATGGAATCATTTAGAGCGACGCGTCAACGCATCGGAGTCGTGACTTCTCGAGTTTGGGTTCCGAACACGTTCGACGTGCTACACTTTTGATGGGGCATCGCGAAGAGCAACAAACATCACAACAACAACAACAAAAATAACAAAAACAACAACAACGAAGCTCAAGCTACACTCAGCGAAATGAATTTCAAATTGGACTACAACAACAACAACAACAACAAAAGCCGGACGTTAAATGGCCGCAAATGAGCGCCGACGGAAATTTTGTCACCAAGCGGTCAACGGTCAACAACAACTGTAGCAACAACAACAATGAGAGCAACTAAGGCAAAAATAATACAATGAAAAAAACCTAACAGGAGCAGTAGTAACAACAACACATAAAACAACAACAACAAAAACAATAGCAACTATGCGACAACAACCAGCAGAAGGAGAAGGAAGCAGGCGGAATAACTTAACGACATTTTAAATGACAGAGCAATAAAAACAAAGGTGGTCTCGTTTAACGATGGAAAATGGCCGAATGGAAAACAACAACAACATAATAAGTAACAAAAATAACAAGAACAACGACAATGACAACAACAATACCAAACCAGACCCACTAAACGAGAGTGTAATAAATTGGGGATTACGAGCCTCGAGCCCACCAAGGAATTCAAATGTGAAAATAAATTGAAATGGAAACAAAAAATTACCAAAAATATGTAAAAAAAATGATGAAACATAAATTTCCGGAAAAGCAGTAAAAATAATGTTCCTGTAATTTCTTTACATGCGGTATTTTCACGAACAAACTTTTTTATTTCCTTAAGTGCGACATTTTTTGGAAATACATATTTTTACTTTACATATCTTTTACATTACATATTTTTTAAAATTGCATATTTTTTGAAAATGCATATTTTTAAATTACACACATTCTACTTTACTGCATTCAAATTCTGGTTTAGCAAGAAAAAAATACAAAACTCCGACAACTGCTCGTAGT